>JAHXJL010000088.1:0-600000 GCA_019395255.1 Botrytis medusae
ATTGATGACGTGCTCTAGTGGAAATCTTTGCTTCGATTTTGCCAGCCTCTTCTGTATGACTTCATTGCCAGTATTGATGATGCAGCCGTGAAGATCTCGTCGTCAAGTCTTGGTGGATCACAGTCAGCGTCGACGTTAATAGAATGGGCCTCGTGCTTTGGACCTATTGAAAAGCCAATGCGGCAGAAACCAAGAGAGCGATAAAATACAATAGCGGAGTCGAGCGCTCGACGATTTATGGCCCGTTTCTTGCGGTTAGACTTGCCATAGGTTTCCTCAGCAAGGTAGTCAAGAAACCAACTAGGTTTCGCGATTAGATGGAGTCTCCGGAAAGGTTTTGCTTGCGCCTGTGATTTTTGAATCAGCGCCATGGCCATAGCCCGACCAAGCCCCTTGCGAAAAACCGCCTGTCAGTGATTCTAAATTCTCCAAATAAACCCAACAGGCCAACGTCGATCTCAGCTCCCCATGCACCTGTGCCTCGTTGTACAAAGTGGTCCTTGAACTCGCGAAGGATTTATTGAAAATTTCGCCCACTATCTGACCCATCTCACGGCTTGGCAAGTCCATACTGTTCAAGAAATTGGATTTGATTCCTTGCTGATGAACGTAACGACCAAGAGCATGGCTAACCAGATCACCTTTGTAAAAATACTCAACGCGAATATTATCAAGCCATTTATTATCTTCTTCTCTGATGACGTAGACCGAAAGCGCCCATCGCTCTGTCTTGCCTGTCAAAATATGTACTTTGGTCTCGGCTTCTATCTTCTTGGGTAAATAGCCGTCGTCATAATTATCATCCATAGACTTGTATTTATATTTGTCATCGAAGTCGTAATCATTTTCACGATATACGTCAAAAATCCGCGAGTTTCTTCATCAAACTCTTCAGAAGTCAATTCTGACACCAGCGAAGAAGTAAATGGTGGAGCGGAGTGCTCGGTTGTCAGATCTATGATTGTTTTCTCACTATAGTCAGTTACAACCCCAAAATAAAATGCAACGATGAACTGAATTGCAGCTTACAAACCTTTTTTGAACTATCGATCTTTGCTTTCATGGATGTTGTAGATGGCTTCAAATGTGGAGCGGGACTTTCACTGCCAGCCTTCCGCCTTCCCTGAGCTTTCGTCGAAAAATCCGACATGATTGATGGTTATGGGAGATATGTTGTACTTTGCTGAAATTTTAATACAAGAAATCTGCAAGAGTCTTGTTCAGAGTTTTACACTTGCAAGAACCCATGCCTTGTACGTGAGACGCTAGTTTGTCAAGCATGACGCAAAGATATTAAAGAACCCTTCTGATATGAGTGAATATCTGACGACATATGTATAGAATTCACTGTTTTGGGTAGATAGCTAGTACAGCATAGGGTCAACGCCAAGTCCTGTGATTTTGTAGCAAACTTCCGCCGCAGATGTTTGCCAACGCACGAGATGCGAAATGTATCATTGAAAGAACTTCAAAAAAGAACAATTATAGAGGGGCAGTGAGTGCAACATACCCGCATTACCCAAGAGATTTGAACATGTGACTCCATCAGATGGTTCTTCACCGGAGCGATAGTTTCCAAAGTTTTTCTTCGGATGGGATGATAAACCTGGGGCTTAGTTGTTCTCGATTGAATTCAGAAAGTGCTCTAGATTGGATAGAGGCACATGAATATGAACGCGTTTGAAAGGCACCTTGTTAGTACTATACTAGGTAGCACTAAGAATCGGTCCTCATGGCACATCATTGCTTGCACGTGCTTAGTATGGTTCCTGCCTATTGTGGATACTAGCAGTGAAGCTTGAGGCAGAAATAGCTCACCTTCAACTTTGAACTTCCAAATTCTTAACTTTCTTTTTCATCTCAAACGGCGTAGTCCTATAAATCCATGGTCTGAGGGAGGAAGCGAAAATACAGATTCATATCCGTAATGGCGGATTCATCGGTTGAAGTTCCTCGAAAGCGCAAGTCTGATCCTGGAGTCGATACTTCTACAGACTTATCGGCTACTGTTACTGGTCTAGCAGTCACAACCACAGTGGAAAAGAGATCCAAGGTAGTCGAAGATGCCACTGTTTTGATGTCTGACGAGTTGAGTAAGTTAAATCATAAAGATTCATACAATTTTAAGTACTGACTTTCTTGCGGTTGCCACAAATGGAAGCGAAGTCGATGTTGATCACAATTATTACCAGCCTACTGTTTCTGACGCTGAAGAATCAAATGTTGGAGCGCCCGAAAAAGTTTCGGAGGATGAGTTTGATGATGAACTCGGAGACAAATACTCGTACGAAGATGATGATTTTCATGGAGATGGCGATTCCGGGAGTCGTGAGTATGGAGTTGAGGATCGTGAAATTACTATCCAGCAGGATGGTACGGATAAAGTAGCCAAGTTGAGACTCTTTTTGACGAAGGATGATGAATTTGCAGACTGGCTTCACATGATTCATGTCCACTGCACCATTGATGGAAAACGAATTGGCCATGCCTTCGGTCAATACATCTGCCGGGAAGAAATTAGAGAAAATTTCTGGAGCGAAATGGAAGCCTCAAGCAGAGAGCTGTCTTTAGTTGCATTCGAGCTCTTTGACCGTTATGGATACCTCAATGGTCACCTTAAAAATCATTGCGTGCAAAAGGGCACAGGTGTATGGGGAGACGAGTTAGATTTTGGCTCACTATTTATACTGGAGCACGTTGAGGTGACTGAAAGAGAATGGAGACGGAAGGGGTTGGGACGAGCCATGGTTGGTGATCTAGTTAAGAAGGCAGAAGTACTACACAAGCCATCACCTTTAAATACTCCAGAAGACAACATGTTCGAGGAAATGTTCTGGTTTGGACGCAACAAGGAAAGAGAGCGCCGTGCGAAAATCCACATAATTTCGATGCCTGGTTGTCTTCGCCATGACATCGAACCACAATATGAGGGTAAATCTGAGCCCGAACAGCGTGAGATCAACTCTCGAGCTGTCGATTCTGCTACATCATTTCATCGTTCCCTTGGTTTTCGAAGAATCGGTGGTTCGAGCTATTACGGCCTATCACCCGACCCTAATCACAAACCCCATTCGCTCCCAATCCAGGATGATTTCGATCCGCCAAAGCCATCATCAACCCCTACAGAGGAGCCAGAGGTGGTAGTAATCACGATGCCTGGTGAAGAGGAAAGTTTTCGTACATCTGCTTACGGAAAAGAACTGGAAAAAAAGAGACTGGAGAAATTGAAAAAGAAACTGGCACCCTTGAACTTAGCGGCTGTTTCTCTTCCTGATGTTGAACTCTTAGAATTCTACAAGACATTCCAAGTCGAAGATGGAAAGGAGTGGAAGCAGGTTGATCATCTCAACAATAATCTGCTACATACCACGGCATGCCAGTTCAAACCCCAAAGCTTGCAGTGGCTAATGGATAATGTGAACGACAACCAGTCCTTGGCATCGGCTCGTAACATCGACGGATATACCCCTCTCGAAGCATTGCAGTATAAACTCAACGTCATCAGAACCCGACGCAAACATGGAATGATGACAATAGTAATCGCAGATAACTTTGCTGGCTTCACTCCCGACGCTACCCGCTGCCAGTTTGCACTACTGACCGGATCGATGCCTACAAAGCTATCAGATACTCAGCTCTTACTACAGCTTAAATGTGGATGCACCTGTGGGGAATGCATCGGAGACTTTCTATCGCCGCGCATGAAGCTGGCACTTCTTTTCCAAGCTGAAACATATCATGACAGCCTGAATGATTCGATTCACATGAGTCTCGGAGAAGACGGCGTTGATTGGTTATGGTTGCAAGAAGACCTCGTCGAACACGTTCACCCGGATCTACAGCAAAAATTCAAGACAAACAAATCACTCCGTCAAGGTTTCGCCAATGTGTTCAATTACATTGCGATATGCTTGAAAGCTAACAAGCCACCCACGAGAAAAAAGATTCTGAAAGCATGGGAAGAAACGAGAGAATGGCCGCCTGTAACTAGCAATTATCTTCAATGGGGCGGTACCCTTGAGAACAAGATCGAAGCAGTATTAGAAAAGGTATTCGAAGGTGCACACGCCCAAAATGAAATTTTTGGCGATGGCGAGTTCATGAACTGCATGGAGGAAGAAATTGAGCGAATGAAAATATGCAGGAATGACCACGAATACGGATTTGTGGCTAAATCCTGTGGCTTGCCAGAACGTAACACAAACCCATCAGGAAGATTAGAGGGTATGTTCCAGAGAATGCTTTCCGGTATGCAATGATTGTGCTAGATAGCTTTGTACGTGTTGCTAGATGGTTTCGTGCTGTACAGATGAACGGTAGATTGTGTATGGCTAGGTACTACTGTATGTGCTTCAAATGTTGCAATTTGTGTGTAGCTAGCTAGCTTCTATGAGAAAGATTTAAAAGCCTCTCATAAGAATCATATACTTAGGTATCATCGTTCTTAAACATTCAGATTCTATTAAAAATCATGGGCCTACTAGCCATCCACCTTAAAAGTGTAATTAAATTCGAATGGATATAATGAGCAATTCATCTTCTTCAAACTAGAACAGCGAAAGCAATCTTTTGTATGTATAATTAATTGGGTCAATTATTAAGCTACTCACTATCTCATTCCGATTTCCATTCCGTGTACCGCATTCCTCATCCACGAGGAAGAAAAATTTGATAAAGAGTGGTGTGTTGAATACTTAGTATTCTTTCGCAACTCCCTTGACACAGATTCCCAAGCCATATTTGCAGTCGCCACCCCATATCCCATATCTTCAATTCCATTCCGATTCCATAAACGCCAAGCTCTCCTAACAAAATCTCAAGAGTTAATGCCACATTGGCAAATACAGTAGAAGCGCATATGTGTGCACCGCATCACTCCAGCAGTCAAAACAGAGAAAAAGCAAAAAAAGCAAGCTCAGCCAAGCGCCACCTGCCTCAAATAAAACTCACATCGCCTACTTGATCAGTCAATCTTCGCACTGGCCAAAGATTTGACTAGTGGGTTGGTAAGATTGTTTGCGAGACGTATGTTAGGAGTACGCTTCTGCTTGTTATGTTTTCGTAAACGTTTTCGAGCAACCATGACGGGGACTGATGATTTTGTCACCAGATAATTAGAGAAGGATCCCAATATGACACTGCCCATCATTAGCTTTCGGTTTTCTTGAAGATTGTTGATAGAATTGGAAACTTACCCCTTTAAAGCACTTCTCCCACGGCTCCCCAATATAACTAGAGTTGGGTTTACGTAGTCGATCACTTCGGTGATCAAGTGCTTCGGATTTTTACAATGAAGGACTTCGATATTGACTTGTACTTGTAGCTTCGTCTTTCTTAGAAGATCCGATACTCTTTCCGTGATATCTTCGACGGCTCGGAATCGATCCTGTTCGGCTTTGCTTCTCGAGTCTCTCCCCATTGGACTGGCCGCTCTACTGCCCGGATCTAATCTGAAGTTGTGATTTAGTTGACCCGGTCCTAGACTAGGCGTCAGTAAGGGGGTATTGGAACGAGATGCTCTAGCAGATCGTTGAGCCGAAGCAATAGCAGATATTTGCTGCTTGATCTGGGCATCATCACCACTGTTATCGGGAGTTATAATTCCAAGCTCTTCATCGACACAATAGATCGCAAGCATTGTATCGCCATCCCTCAATACTGTCCCAATAGTCCATTCCAAAGCATGTGCTGCCTCATCACTGAGATCCGTTGCGACAAGATACTTCCTGGTACGGCGCTGATTCTCGCGGGCTTCTTGTTGTACCTTCTTGAAATCTCCACGGTGTATTGTACGGACGCAGCGTGATGTCGTTGGCGTAGATCTTATTGCAGTCATGGTCAGTGAAAGACTTTGCGCCTTTTTCACGTCGCCGCGATCTGCTTCAGTGTCTGAGTCATGTGGACTAGGCTCACCAGAGCCGTCCGGATCGAAGCTCGTATGCGGATGTACCACAGGCTTATTGAGTTTGGGTCCAGCAGGTCCCGTCAAGGTAATTTCTGGGTCAAGAAGTGATTTGACTTTGTACTTCTCATTCAAAGCTTCCTTGGCTACGACATCTTGTCCTATGGAAAATGTGAGTATTTGACACCATATTGAGGGTAGGATATACGTACGTTCTGCCTCGGCAGCAGCCATTTGACTTAAAGGTGTTCTTGGACCTTTTGCTTGCCCCATTCCCAAAGTCTTGTTTTCTCGCTCGGAATCGTCTCCATCTACACTTCTCGCCTTCTTTCTGCGCCCTCTTGGACCTTCATCGTCCGATTCATCCGTACTATCAACGACGCTTTCCTCGCCTTCCATTGGCACATAGTCTTTCTTCAATCGAGGTCCGTTAATATCGAAATATTCATTATCTGGCCGATTTTGCCTGCTCTTTTGACTTAACATGGACAATTCTCCGTTCGATCGCGCAAGATTGGCATCCGACAATCGTTGATAAGCACTATTGACATCTATAACTTTCCCGTTATCCAAAACTGCATATTTTGAAGGATCTGTGGGAACTGGGGAACTAGAACGTGGGGAAAACCGATTGTGAGGCGACTTTGATTTCGCCGCAATGCTACTAGCACTTCCAACTGAATTGTGTCTTTCCCTTTCCCGCCCACCTCCAAAGCCACTAAGATCTACGCCTGATCTTACTACCTCTGCCATTGAATTCGTAATTCTCTTTCCTGCTTGCGTGTTGCGTTTCGGGACCGAAGGACCGCCCGGGTTACTTGGTAGATAGCCAGAGAATTGATATTCGTTAGGGTCGACCCTGGTGATTGCTCTAGGTCCAAATTCGATGGTAGACTTTGCTGCTGCATCTGACGAACTCCTTGATTGTCTAACATTTTTGGCATGCGTCTTGTGATTTATCGTTGTTGGGGAAGACTGCGCGCTTTTAGAACTAGATGTTATGGGCGTAGTAGAAGAAACGTCAAGCATGCTTCGTATAGCAGGTGTCACTGTCAACGGTGTATTAACATCAAGCATACTTCGAACTGGGGCAGTGATTCTCGTACTTGTGCCACCAATAGATGAATGTCGAGTCTTTGCTGGGGCGCTATCAATATCTAACATACTACGGACAGGAGACTTGGGCATATTCGCAAATGGTGATAAACTTCTTCCGCCCCCCGCTCTATGCCCCGAGCCGGTGGAGCTCACCGAGCCTCTTGGTCGAGCATTGGTCGAATGCAATAATGCGAGCACCTCTTGCCTCTCCTGCTCTGCCGCCGATTCCTGTGACATGTTTTTATTCGCCATCTGTAATAGTTCTAATGCGTTTGATCGAATTTGCAATTCTGCAGATGCTCAAGAGATGGCAGATACCAAAACTTATTGTATTATTGTTATTCTTCGAGGGTTCCGACGGCGATGTAATGAGGCTAACTAAGTACCCGGTAGGAATTGACCGATTCGAATAAGGCAAGAGCAATGGATGCTCATAGATTTAAGGCTAGCCGTTTAGAAACTTTCTTGATGACCAAGGAAGTTTTTGATACTGCATTGTGGTTGTTGGAATGATCTTTGGGTTCGCACTCAGGACATTGCTTTAGCCCTGGTCGTTGGTACGTGTGATATGAAGGATAGTATAGAAATGTTCTGCAGTGATGGGAAGATTGTTAGAAAGTGATGAATGCATCAACTGATCTATTGAAAAAGTCGTGTTCCTTGCGAGAAGATAATCTTGCCGATTGAAAGATGTTGTGTACTATGTGCTGGATTGTATGTAGGGGTTGAGGTTGGGCTGAAGGTGGAAAATCGATGTTGTGTTATTTTTATTCTTAGTACATGGTCTGGGATGGGAAGGGACGGTATGATATGATATGATATGATATGGTGTGGTATGGTGTGGTATGGTATGGTATTTGGGAATGGGGGGATGTGAATGGCTGGATGGGAATTATGAATTGTTGGAGCCTTTTCGTATTCGAAGTTCTAGATGTTCAATAAAAGAGGGACGGAAACTAGTATAAAATATAAAAATAAGAACAACGGTAGGTACTGTACCTAAAACTAACAAAGAATTGACACGTGCACCCACCCGCCTATCAAGGGAGTGAAGAATGCTTCTCTCTTTTTCTCTTTTTCTCTTTTCTCCTCTTTCGGTTTGGAGTGAAGGAGGCGAAGTTGGGAGTGAATGAAGAAATGGATGGGAACCTTAACAAAAGATGTGTGTATGTTCCAGATTGCGAAGGATCTTCCCACTTCCGAGTCTTCAATTGGGGAAAAGGGGGCGAGGACGAATTGAATTGTCTTTTATGCCAGAGGGAGATGGAGATGGAAATGGAGATGGAGATGGAGATGGAGATGGAGATCAAGATTAAGATTAAGATCAAGATCAGAAAATGAATCAAAATAAGAAAAATTGGAATAACTATCGGATTGTTACAAAAATAAAAGAAGACAATAATAATAATAATATATGAATTTCGTACTTGAAGCTATACCCTATCTTTCTCTAGCTGCAGACCAGTAAAGGCGGGGGAGGATGATCTTACGAAGCGGCCCAAACCGAACCGGGCGGGAATCAGAAATGGATGGTAGGGTGGTAGGGTGATAGGGTGGGTGGTAGGGAGGGAGGTAGGAGGGAGTTATACGTATACAGAGGAGAAATATATGGTAATAGGAAGAATACTCGAGTACGATTCAAGTAATCAATCAGAATTCAACAGATCGTGCTTTCTCTCCTTTTCTCTCTCTCATACACACACCCTCTCTCTCCATTTACATCAATTCTCCCTTCAAAGTCAACCCTCCAAAATCGACCTGGATATGATGATATACAGCAATGATAAACAATGATATGACAGATGATACCACCACATCATGCCCCCCTAACATGTATAACGAAACACCCACTTCCCTTCCCTTCCCTTTCCCTCCCCTCCACGAAAACGCCAAGCCCCTTTTTGCCCTTACAAACCCGACAGATTTCCATCAAAAGTTACACCAAGTCCAGGTTCCAATGTCTTCATTACTCGGCTTTCTATCCTCGTGCTGTCTCCATCAGATGCTTATGTTAGCCACAATCCCATCAATTCTTCACAATCTCCAATCCCAGCCAGAAACCTCATACAAAGGGGACCGCCACAACCAAGGCGCAGTACCTTGGCACTATCAATGAGCTTCCTCTTGGCTCCACTCAATGCTTTTGCTCCCCCCTCAAGCTTTTCTGTAACCTTTCGTCAAGACTTGTCAAGCACGACAAGAAAGTCTTATCTCTCGCTTTGCTTACCTACCTATCCCTAGCATTCTTTTCCTTAATCCATCATCATGCCAACCCAACCCAACCCCGCCTCACCTCATCCTCACTCCACTCCACCCAATTCCCATCCCCAGACAATTTATCCTCACCCCTCCACGATACAACATCAGCGACTGCATGCAGCACCGCAACCAACCCTTGGCATCGCATACCGGCACATCTTTCATCCTGTCGTTCACCTCCCTCTATCTCCTCCCCATCCCTCCATGCCCTCCAGCTGAAAACACACCACTATCCCATCGCTCGGCTCGCGTACCAAGCCTGCCAGCACGTCGAACTATTTGCTACTATCTACACGGTCGCTACTTCTAGACTCTCGAAATCACAATTTCCCAATCCGGATCCTCATCGCAATCACCCAAAGCATGACTCAATTCTTGACAAATCGAATCATCCACCAAACCAAAGTCCCCAACACACATCGTGCAAACAATTCTCACTAAAGCACATGTATACCTATGTGCCTCCCCTGTACAACCTGTATACCACCCTCCAACGCAAGTAAGTACCCCTCCATCTTCCCCAAACAGGAAAATCCCCAAAAAGGCCCTCCGAGATGCAGATACCTCGGGTATCTTTCGGATCGTCTACCTAGGTATGAATGTCGAAAATCTATCGGAGATGGTCACTTTACTTGTGCAGATCGTCGAACGATCTTGGGTAGGTAGTACAACTTCTTTATCTCGATCAGGAGTCTCGTTGGTATGGATATACTGCATCGGAAAGTAGAATCCGTTTAGTGGCACCATTCAGCAACATCACAACGTCATGTTTGTATCAAGTTCATTAATATCCAGCAGCATGTCTGATAGTAAAATTTACATAAAAGTCTTACCAATTGCCTAATACACTGGATTTCAAAACCCTCTCTAGACTGACTCCGACTTAATCATAATCCAATAAGGCGTCTTGAACCGCATAGCAATGATAACATAGTCCAAACCCGGATACCTTTAATGACAATCACACGTACATGCATACCTTCTTCCAACGTTGACCCATTATCCACATGTGCCAGTGCCACACTTCATGTCTAAACTACTTATCTACTTTCCTATTTCATATCTAGTTCAGCCCTGCTACTACCGCCCGCAACAACCTTATCTCCACCTTTCTTTCCACCTCCTTTTCTCTTCGATTCTCACCACACCATACCATGCCAACAAGCTGCCTACTTCCCGAAGAATCCGTTTGTCAATACCCACCGCATCTCTCCCAACCAGTCAGCACTACACCACTGCCACTACCCGCCCTACCAGTAAACATCCCAACGACTTGCACGTGAATTCCCCCATCCCAACCTTTCAAACCATACCATGCCACAGCATATCATATCACATCATATCATAACATCCTATAATCTCAACTCCCAATCCGGACCGCTATTCCAGCGCTCCGGCTCCTAGCCAACATACATACCCAGCAACTCACCTCCTATCCTCCAATCCCATGCCATGTGAAGTGATCAATTTCCCACTCCCGCAAAAAGTAAAGATGCGATATACGCCACATCAAAACGTCCTCATATCCTCACCGCCAAGTCTCAGGACCTAATGCATGATAAGCGCATAACCCCCAGGCATAAATATGTAGATATGGAGTGTGGCTGCAAAAAGTCATGGAATTGATTAGTATAGGTAATGCTCACCGCTCAGTTCAAAGCGAATTAGCCAATGGTAATTTGGCGAATTCAATAGAGCTCAAGCTTTAAATAAAAAGAAAAAGAAAAGAAAACGATATTGGATCGGAAGACTTGCAGAAATGAAATCATTTTATCGACTCGTTATGAAGTGAGAAGAGGATGTGACTGTTAAAAGTGACCAGGTTGGGAAAAGAGGTAAGTTGATACGACAAAAGCCGCAAATGTATGAATAGATTTTGATATCATATGCATCAGTAAGTATCATGTAGCCATGTACCATTTTTTCGATGTCATAATACAATAATTTTACAACCCCACCGCACCAAATATACCCATTCCCACACCCTTATCCCATGCCGTGCCCAATCTGATAACCTATCACCTTTTTCTTTTGGAATAAAAGGTCAAATTTGCTCTCGCGCTCGTACCAGTCTTATGTACCAAATTTCTCTTTTCCCAAACTGAACTCTTACCCTCCACCACACTGATAATCTCCTCGGCAAACCTTTGTGCGAACATTCCGCGCCCACTACTCCTTGATTGTTTCTTGCTGGCCGAATCTAATATCCATTTGATTGCTTGTCTTCTCCTCTGCCTGACACCCAAGGGCACGGGAATTTGAAGAGAAGCTCCACCACCTGCGGCACCTTTTTGAGAACGGATACGTAGGAGAGGAGCTATGGAGTCGATAGCGGTAGTAAGGTAGAGAACAGGATTTAGAGGAAGGTGAGATGGTGGGGGTGTACCCGGGAGGAGAGGTTTGGCGGGGTTGGGTGTGGGTGGGGAGGCGGTTCGGAGATGGTTTAATATGAATGACATGTTCTGCATTGAAAACATCGTAAATTAGCAAATAATTCTTTAACATCAAAACATAAATCCCATGCGCAGCGAGTAACGCAAAAGGAAAGAACTAACGAGCCTACCCTCTGGGCAACGCTCTTCTTGCCATGCTGCATCATCATGTTCGTAACCTGCGAAACGACGGGGTCGTATCTATATTTGAGGTTGTTGTTCGAAGGAATCGGTAGCTCTGGAAGTCCAAATTTGTGACCATCGATTGTAAGATCAGAGGCATTCGCGCCGTTTTCCAGATGACCGAGACGGCCAAGAGCCATGAGATTGGCAAAGGAGATTTCTTGGGAGAGAGCAGACGCGGATTGCGTATCTTTGATATCTTCTTTGATAACTTCTGGAGCCTTATCCTTTCCTTCTTGGTCTCTCTTAAGAATCTGTGCATATGGTTAGTAACTGACATGTTCTGGTATCACAATGCTTCTTCATTTTTTAAATATGATTGGTGAAATTGAATCGCCAGGAAAGAATGTACATACATCTTGGACATTTGTACTCTTTCCCATATCAGGAGGAGTCTCTCCAGTAATTTCAGCCATGTCTCTTGCCTCTTCACTGACGTGGCCGGCTACATCTTCATCGGATCCATTTCTTGGAGGTTGCTTCCCCTCTGCGAAACCTCGACGAACTGCCGGGGCGATTTTGAAGCAAGCAGGATTTCGAGGTGCGACAACTGTTCGTGGTCGAATGGTCAGTGACCTGCTGGCGCTGTGAAAGTTCAATCGTGGAGGCATGGTTGTGGATGTTGTGAAATCCAGATATTTACTCCGCACTTGATATCAACTTCGAATTGATGCACTAACCAAAATTTCGTGTGGCTGCCTAATAAGGCATCAAATCCATCTTGGGCAATGACGATCTTTCTTGGGCTGAACCACAGAACCATAACGCTGGGTCTGAATATTCTTGTCAAACATGGATCAAGGCTAGAACATTATTTGAACTCATTTATGGAGTTTGGTATGTGTTACGGTGACATTGAGTCCCTTTGATGGCGTCGACCTCTATTTTTGGACGTTTGATAGTAAGAATTTCACTTAAGTAACCACCACACAGGTCATAAGTTGATGTGTAAGTGAGTATTTAATCCATTCAATGTCTTAATAATTCAGAGAGAACCTCCACTTTTATTGCTAGTACCAAGTTCTGGAACCATTCCATGATTCGAGGAGATAAAAGATATTCCATATCCAAAAAAACAAGCTTTTCCACACCACCTCCCAAGAAGAAAAACATATCAGGAAAACTGTTGGGAATAACATGTACGCATTCAAACTCCAGCGCCCTTGCTGTCCTGTAAAAATCCACGGCGAAAACCATCCGACGCCTGAAGTATTATTGGCATTCTCCCATCCTTGCCGAAGCTGCAGCAAACGGCAGATTATCCTATTATCATCTCTTATCCTACAGGCTAAATCGAATCGTCGGCCGCAGTATCGGTAGTTCTAGGTTATGTTGAAATTACCACCCATTTCGACTTTGGGTGGGTGAGGTTGGGCTTGATCCAGTCAAACGATTGAGTGCCACTTCTGCTGCATCCTCTTTCGCATTGTTGACGTACTGCCCGTCGTACCAGAATCGTGCAGAAATGTTTTGGCCCTGTACAGTTACCGTGCTAGACCATGCTGTTCGTCCGCCTGCAACAAGTGTTAAAGTCGGTTATCTGGAGACTCGGTCTTGAGTTGAAGGTGGAATAACATTACCTCTTCTATCTGACACGATCTGAAATACTGGGGGACGAATTTGTGCCTCGCGACATCTCTCTTGAGGGAATTAGTCAATTTGATGTTCAGTATTCTCAGCACGAATTGCTTCATTACCTTCGAGCTTCTCTTGCCATGTAGCTGAGCCAGAACTGTGCGATGAATAAGACATCTTAGATGGTGATTTCGTACTAGAAGATCTGAAAATGTTCAAGCTCTTGAGCTAGATCTGAGATTGAGTGCTAGTGATGTGGAGGAGAAACAGTGGGGAGCGGGTTCGGGAATGGCGTTATACTCCGCAGGAATTGAAGCTGGTCTTATAGATGATCCGCATGTACTCTTCGCGAAGGAGGAGGAGTGTTGGAAATGATATGAAACTGTGAGGTGGCAGTCAAATAAAGTTGGATTGCTCTGCATCTGCATACCCATGTGCAACACGGCAGCTTGACTCTGGAATTTGTCTCGGCGTGATGAAATATATTTCAAAGAAGTAACGTCGATCGTCCGTAGCTTAGAGCCGTGTGTGTTGTCTCCATCGGTGGTTAGGACAGCTCATGTGCGACCTCCTACTGACAACTTCGGTAAAGTGTAGAAAAAGCAATTTGAGGCTTGAGACAGTGACAGTGAGTGGAGATGCTCCAGCCAACGCTGGAGACACCTGCAGTAATTTGCAGTCTCGGATCGTCATGGGGCATTGGGAGACTGAAATGAAAGCTGGCACATATGTGTATGTATGTATGTGTAGTGTGTATGGAAGTATGTGGGGTGGAAGGCAAAAGGTGCATATAGAGGGGCGGACCATATGCAAGAAGGTGACGATAGAAAAAAAAAGCTCTCCATAAAAGAAGCCCAATAAGAGTGCAAAATGCCGAA
Organism: Botrytis medusae; assembly: GCA_019395255.1. Taxonomy (NCBI): domain Eukaryota; kingdom Fungi; phylum Ascomycota; class Leotiomycetes; order Helotiales; family Sclerotiniaceae; genus Botrytis; species Botrytis medusae. The sequence continues at coordinate 14,328 of JAHXJL010000088.1, forward strand.
CCTTGCAATTAAAAAAAATGAGCTGCAGGAAGAAATACCCGAGATGTAGAAAGTATTACTACCTCTGTTATTAGCTGATTCCATGCCAATAGGTACTGAGACTTGATATCTCTCACCAGACTTGATTTACTTTTTCCCAAAAAAGGAAAAAATGATAAGTCTGTAGGACCTGGGACTTTGTATCCCAGTATCTATAATCTTTGCAAATACAGATATGCCATAATAGACAAAGCCATATATCATCCGGGAGTCGTACGGTATGATTGGTCAATTCGGAGCATTGAGAAAGATGTAATGGTGTCAGATTTCCATCTTCAATTTCCCTCTCTTTCCCACTACTGTAGATTTCCGGAGAGATGAGATCGAGGTGTCTGCAGGAACGGGTGCTTACATACATATTTATACATATTGATCAATGATCTTCAGGGTAGGTTGGGGTAAAAGTATATACCCCAGTGATAGCAACGGATAAGTACATCTGTACATTGAATCAAGCACTCAGCCCTGCGGCTTCTTCAACGGTGAGTCCACCGCCTCTCACTTCACCGCCCTGACGTACCAACCAGATTCCAGAAGCCTGGATTAGACGTTTATGAAGATGAGCAAAGGGTATGTCTAGCTTCATGAAACCTGGAGAACGGATAGATACTTGCATTTCGTCTAGAAAGACTTCGAAATAACAGTCGTAAGACAGATATTTTCAATTGGGATTCCCAAGCGGACTGATTGTGTCACCTCGATAAACGTTGAAGAAATGAACAGCTTACTTCGTAGAATAGACGTAGCCCGCAAAAGTTACCCAGAGGATAACATGCGGCACCCCGTCGGGTGCTCCGCTTACTTAATCGCCGTAGAATTTGATGGATCGACGGAGCTTTTTTCGTTCAACAAGGGAGTTGACGATGAGGGAAACCGTGAAGTACACAACCTAATAATGAAACATTTTGTTGATAGATAATATTGCGTGGCGGCGTGAGAGAAGGACAAGTATATTCAAGCCTTGTCCATCAACACCTGAGCAGCCCTATTTTCGACAGCGCATTAACTGGATCCAGAACCTGTTGCTGCCCAAGTGTTCGCAAATTTGAGGATAATTGAAGAGTTGCTCATCAATATCATTCCATTGTCGGACGACAGTTACTGGGATGCAATTTATATTACTCGGCAGGTTCTGGTGGTTTGACAATCAGGAACAGTTTTTCCGTACTCGTTTCAGTAGTTTGTATCACCAATTTCACCAATTTCATGTGACATTTGTGAAATTGGCCGTGCGACCTATTCGATGTCTAGAACTATGTCACGTGACTGACTGTATGGTACACAACCAAATCACGCTCACAGTACTGTTGAAGTCGAAAGAATGTTGTCCTCAGGTACGAAGGGACAATGATGAGACAGCGACATTTTGTGAAGAAGACACAAAAACAACAAAAGCAATAGCAATCTACTCTGGACCGTGCAATGGGATGGGAGTATGCATTGGAGCAATAATCCGAAGAGATGGGGTCCAGCTGATTACCGTAATCTGGAGAACTTCAAGAAGACAAAATTAGCAGGTGTGAACCGGTATAGCCTAGGCCTAGTTGCCGTGCCTCGGTCCAAAGAATGTGGGGAAAGGAGCTTGTTACCTACGATACCAACCATTTATTATTTTAATATCTTCCATACTTATTTTGTTCTTAGACTTCGAATCATAATTGCTCTTTTGAATCATATTATTAGACATAAAGAAAGATATTAGAATAGACCATTCATTTACTTTGATACACTTGATAGATCAGACAAACCTACATCTCATCACATCATTCGTTAGCAATCCTCGACATCATGCCTTTCAGAACGAAACTCACCCAGGCCTTGGGAATCGAATGTAAGTTACACCCTCATTTACTCTTCCGACCGACATATCATTGATTCGGGATTATGTAGTGCCTATTGTCCAAGGTGGTATGCAATGGGTGGGATATGCAGAGTTAGCAAGCGCCGTGAGCAATGCCGGAGGGTTGGGTATCCTCACAGCTTTAACGCAACCTACTCCAGAAGATCTCCGCAAGGAGATCCGAAGATGTAGGGAAATGACGAAGAAGCCATTTGGTGTAAATATCACATTGTTACCTTCGATTAACCCCCCGGAGTAAGTTTCCGCAGATCTCAATCTCATCTCATGTTGATTCGCCTTTTGCTCCGTGCCTGTGTATTGCGAGTACAACATGGCCGTCAAGCCGCAAAATTTGCAGAACCAAGCTGACCCGTGATTTCTCCCAGTTACGGTGCATACGCACAAGTCACTATTGATGAGGGAATTAAAGTTGTCGAGACAGCAGGAAACAGTCCAGGCCCTATCATAAAGATGTTGAAGGCTGCTGGGATAATCGTTTTACATAAATGTACGACCATCAGACATGCAGAGAGTGCAGCGAAGCTTGGGGTTGATTTTCTGAGTATCGATGGTTTCGAATGTGCTGGGCATGTTGGTGAAACTGATATCACCAACTTCATCCTTCTCAGCAGAGCTAGACAATCGCTAAAAGTTCCTTTCATCGCGTCTGGTGGATTTGCTGATGGCGAAGGTCTTGCGGCTGCGCTTTCCTTAGGTGCTGAAGGAATCAACATGGGAACACGATTCATGTGTACCGTTGAAGCACCCATACACGAAAATATCAAGAAGGAGATTGTCAAGGCTTCTGAAGTTGATACCCAGCTTGTTCTTCGAAGATGGAAGAACACATCTCGCTTGTACAAAAACAAGGTTACTGCGCAGGCAGTAAAGATTGAACAAGAGAGTAAGACTGGAGAGTTTGCGGAGGTTGCTCCTTATGTAAGCGGCAAGAGAGGTAGAGAAGTCTTCACCACTGGAGATCCCGACTATGGAGTACGTATCAATATCTAAACACCCATGACTCACAAGTTAATTATCTTTTAGGTTTGGACCGCTGGCCAAGTAATTGGTCTCATTCACGACATTCCCACGTGTGAGGTCCTTTGCAAGAGAATCGAGAAGGAGGCTGTAGAGACATTGAACAAAGCTTCATCTCTCTTTCATCCAACAAGCAAGCTCTGATTGTATAGTATCTTCGTGTATGTATTTTAGCATTACCATAATGATTGTATTGATACCCTTTACATCTGGTTTCCCTACAATATGTGACAGACAAATTACTTATGCTACTTATGGAGAGGTGCTTGAGCTGTGATACCTTCTTAGTCGGCCGACATGTGTTCTCAAGGTTTGATTGGCATTCAACCCGACTAAGTAACCTACAAAATGATTTGAAGATAATGTTTTCCTGAAAATCCTTTAAATTCTCTTGTCCTTCAAGCCCCTGAAACTTCAACTTCTGTAAAATCAATCCACGTACCATAACACCAACATCTCTAGAAGAATTTGTCTGCGTTACTCGGTTTGTTCTCCCTATCATCATTTATAGAACAATTGGATTTAGTCTCTCTGTCAGTCAGAAGAGTACCACAATCAGACCCAGAAAGGCTCAAAACCTCCGCCCAGAGGCATCTATCTGCTGGGAAGACAAAGACCAAGGAGACTGACTACTGAAGAGCATTTTGGTTCTGAGAACTTATTCATTGGTAACTTCAACTGACACATCGATGATGAGTGCTCTACTGTGAGCTCGAAATGTTCGATCATATTAAAGGTGCCGCCTCTTGAAACGCAACGCAAAATCAGGAGAGCGATTACAGGGCCTGCGCAAGGTAGCTTGAGTATTCTCACCATCCGATCTAAAACTTGCCACTAATGCTACCCAAGATTGAACAGACGAGCATCTTTTCGGCATCAACGCCCGAAGCCTTTTTTTTTTTTTTTTTTTTTTTTTTGAAAAACAAAGACACTCAATCATTCTTTAGAGCCACTCCTGAACCGACATCCGCTCTAACAGGACGAATCATGGTCTACTGAGGCTTCGATGACATGCGATGGCCTTTTCTCTTCTGTGACTTCAAATCGAAAGAGAAAGTAGTGAAGGAGTATCTCAGACCTCAAGATATTGTACTTTCTTTGAACCGTCTCCTACAAGTGGCTAGAGCATCTACATGACACTGCATCTAAGTCACATCTAACCATAAAACCAACATACATTACATCGATCATTTCACCTACGAGATTACGATGAGATAGATAGATGACCGCGAGTGAAATTTAGCATCGTTCAGCTGAGAATGTCCAAGTATAGACAAACTTCGACTGAAATCTTATACCATCGAGCGAGAAGATAACGAACGTGTCTCGTTTTTATAGCATCTTGGATGGTAGAAAATATGCAAATACTTCAGCAGCGAACTTTCTGGCTTTCATATTGACAAGTTGATTGAGAGAGTTTTAATACGAGCATTCGCAATGATGCAACAGGAACCTTTGTTCGTAGTCTGTGTATCTTCTTGGTCTTTTGTTTGGTTCCCAATGGTATCGTATTTCTTGATGAAACTCTGTACGAGTGGCAAAATATAAATCTAGAATCCGATCATTGATGGGGTAGTTTGAAAATTGAAAGTTTTGGGTGAAAATGGGCTGTGTGTACTAGGTAGTTATATTCTTTTCTTTCGGGAGTCTCACGAGCTGGTGTATGAAGCCGATACAAGGAGATTTTCAGTGTTTTCAAAGTTGCCTCTAGGAACTCGTTCTAATTGCAGACTGTGCTGTGTGTTAAAATTCCCTGTTTTGTCGTGTTTCAACACTTTTACGTCACACTCAAAGCAGGGCAATAAGGACGTGTGCTCTCATAATCTATATGACTTAAAAGCGTGCGATCGTTTTGTCGAAAGTCAAGCAACTGCAGTAAAAGAAGGAAATCTCAATAGTTAAGAACGCATTCCTTATGGAACCTATGAGTCCCACCCATGGCTCACTAGCCTAGCTTTTCTGCAAATATCATAACACCCATGAAACATGCAGTTGAAAAAGTCATCCCCCATATCATTAGCAGAACGATCAGAAACGACGTCTGCTCTCATACGCCCGTTTCTTCCGCTCCTGGTGTGCCTGCATATCCTCTTTTTTGCCCATATGCGACCAGTACCAGCTCGCCTGACCATGGTTGATCCTGCAATCCGTATCATAGCATTTACGCAAATCATTGTGAAAATAAACGAATGCCTTATCGCTCCCATCACTAGAATTGTGCATGCAATCTAAGCACATGCCATGGAAGTTGGATTGGATTTCAATTCGAATACGGTTGATAGCAATCGAGTTTACATGAGCTCTGCATTGCATACACGCCTTTTCCGGAATCTTACACACGAATTTATCGAAACTGTTCAAGATATCTTGAATACTCTTCTTGCTAGATGACTCAATAGGCCAGATCCCCATCTTGCTAAGCCCTGTAATATAAGCGTAGCTGGAAGCTTCTTTGCAGCTGCAATGTCGATGTATGAACCAGTCGATGGGGTCGAAGAGGCCTTTGAGCAGCTTCACGCGGAGACTACCTCTGGCACCATTCAATGAACCTGTAGAATGTGTTAGATCAGCTTTGCTCATATCGATAGATGAAAAACTTGCCCAGAACTCTGGATGGCAAATGAAGGTGTTTGTGTCGCGATGGATTTGCCTCCTGAATATGATCTGCCATTCCATACGCCAGCTTTCTTGTAATGAACTGGAACTTCTCGATATGATCAAGCTCATAGATTACGTACAGAAAAGATCTCATATCGTTGAGACTCTTCTCTTCGATCTTCTGATTCTTGACCCATTGTGGTGACCAATCTCTCAATTTTTGTATGCCGTCATGCATCTGACGGTATCCGCAGATATGGATGGCTTCATATATTTCCTCAACTTCGAGGTCATACATATCATCAATCATTTCCTGATGCAAGATCCGAAACCAAAGCTCATAACTCTTCACGGTTCCATCCTCGATGTCTACAGTGGTCTGCTTGAGTTCCTTGGCCCATCCTTAAAGGCAAGCATTGAACACTGGAGAATTGTCCGTAAGCACCTTTCTGCAAACCCTGTAAGTTGCGAGAACGATGGCTTGTTCTGATTTTATTTCAGTAACGGGATCTATGGTAGTCTTTTTGTCAATGGGTCGAATAGTCAGGTCACCTTCCGGATCGATGACCAGATGGACCGGGTGCTATCTCTGTCAGTAATCAAACGAAGGATTATCTGAGTAAACCACTTACTGCTGGGGGCGGATGGCTTGCCATTGTTACTCTTGTTTACTCCAATCTCTGATCTCAAGCTCGTCGTTGATCTGGCTGGAGAAGTTGAGGATTGGAAAGTAGAAGCCAGAGCTTGAGGGAGGCAAGTTAAGAGAGTGTTGAGAGCACTAGCGTAGAAAGCGGAGAATCGAAAGACTTCGAGTGAATATCTAATATCTAATGTTGAGATGAGACGGGACAAAGGTGATAGATTGAATCTCAGATAGATCACACAGAAATATTGAAGGTGAATAGACAATACAAGCGCAGGGAGTGAAAACTCAAAGAATGGGAGAGATAACAGTCTATACCAGTGTACAAACACGAGAGTTCTTCGAACTAACACCCATTGTCATCTGAACGTATACAAGAATTTTATTGATCCGTCTCTTCTAGCCTCTAAAATAACCTAGCAATGATAAACACCACTGTACTAGAAGTAAAGCAAATATGAGATATTCAAACAATTTTAAGAGCGCACCGAGATCTCTGCCCTCCTTTAGAACAGCCAAAAATGCAACGCTAAATCTACCAACATAAATAGGCCAATTATTAATCAATCTTAAGAGCGACCATGTAGTCATATCTTCAATATCAGGGTATCTCGAACACATCTCTCTAATTATCATCCTCCATCCCAAGTCAATCTATATTCATCCATTATCTGAGGTCCTCCGATCCCAAATGGAATAAAAATAGACCTTCAAAATAGCAAAACTGGGGTCGCTCCCAGAAACATCGGCTTTCCGTACGTTTTTTCTGTTACACACCAACTCAACAGGCGTTCATTTGGAACACGGACTTGCCTGCTGCGCTATCGTGCCCATGAGTTGGTGCTGAAAGTAGACGGTTTCCTATATCTATAGGTAATAAGAGTGGGTCGCATATTCACTCAGTGTCGATCCGATCTGCCACTGGAACTTGGACTGCAGGCGCATGTTCCGCGGCAGTGTCTTTGAATGCTGCTTCAGCTTGCGGCACTGAGTCCGATTCGCCAACAGTTGCATCTTTCTGGCGCACAGCATCCCATCTCAGATCTCCCCTGATAGCCGCTTCTTCTGCCTTTTCTAGCCACTTCTCCCACTTCGCTGTCGTTGGTGCAGCTCCACTCGTCTTCACCCAACCAATTTTCTTTGTCTCTAGGATCGCGTACCACAATGTTCTAGTGAAAGAGGGTCTCCCTTCAACATCGTTCGGGTCCTGCTCCAGATTTGCTCCTTGCGCATATTCAGGCGTAACATCTTTCCATTTGTAACTCGAAAGGTCCCAGAATTTCCTTTTGTTCATCAAAGCTACCCCCCAGTACGCGCCGTTGAGAACGATATAGGAAGCACCAATAGAGATTTGCATTTGGAAATCACAATTTCCAAGAAGCACGACCGAAACCATAAGTAGACAAGTACCGATGCCAACAAGTATCCGGTAGAGATCCGTGCCAACAGAATATTGGCATTCCTCAGTTCCGTTATATAGTTCTCTGGCAACTTCTTCGTTACATTTAACTACGACGAATGCTCCTTCCCTGGTGCGGATCACGACATCGCCCAACGGAACTTTGATGTTGTTGTTGCGATTCATGAGTGCGGGTGACCAATAAGATGCGTAACCGACAATTGATGAGGCAAGGGAGATAGTAAAGAGTGCAACACATGCTGTTCCGTCATGGGTCAATACTGCCCATATAAAAAGTCCAATGGTCAGGAAAAAGGATAGCAGAGAAAGACAATTGAGAGGTGACCAGAATTTAGCTGGTACGTGGGGTTTCTTGTTGTCAACATTGGTTCCACGATGGGTGATTCTGGCTCTGAGCGTATCCCGGCGTCGAGGTTGAGAGATTGTTCCGCTCTCTAAATGTGAAGTTTCGATACTGCTAGAAGCCGAAACCTGTCTCTCCTTGTTTGCGGGTGTAGGTGGAGTCGCCACCCGAGTAGAGGCATTTTTATGACTGATTTCGAAGACTTTGAACTCGAAAGGCTTGAGTTCTTCTATTGGATGTATGATATTTGGGAAGAAGTTGAGCGATTGTACATAAACGCCATTGTGTACACCGACCACAGCAGCGTTGACTTGTGGCATTCGAGAGGGACGAGAAGATTTGAGGAGGACCTGCGGGGCGGGAATAATTCGGGGGAGCATACACATCCAAGACGAGGTCATAGTCTGAGAGTGATCAGCCATGGCAGACTCCCCTATGACTGCCAAAAGTGACACAATATCTAATCGCCATCCCTCTCTGTGGTAGTTGTTAGTCTATGAACAGGATATGAGAAGTATGCGAATAATGATATGGCATCTAACATACCGAGCCTCTTTCCCCGAGGGAAACCATGAGTTTGGCATCTCGAATACTGTGCCGAAGGTCTATTGCCTGATGGCTGTCGTGTGAAGTCTTCGAGGTTTGCCTTCGAGTCAAATGTAGCAACCGTGCCTGCCCTTTTGCTTTCTCTTTCCTCGTTCCTCACACACGTCTCAAAGTCGTAGATTTTAATTTGCACCTTCCCAAAGACCACTCTTTCGGTATCTTATCCTTTGATTTTCGTTCGTCTCTTTACTCCCCCAAGGAAAGAATTCCTCGTATATTTATTGATCATAGGGGAAGATGAAAAAAAGAAATTCACAGAGCCTCATGCAAGCTTGCCTACCTAGTATATATCATCCCATTCCATACCCCCTCCATCTTCAAGAAGAGGCCCAAAAGAGGAATCGCGTCTCACGAGCCCTGGGAGCTGAAAAACGCGGAGCCAGTAGCGCGTGGGTCGGAGAGACCATTACAGGGGATGTGTCAGAGGGCTGTGCCTATATTTACGCACCTCATCTGCCTTCTTCGTGCATTTCGTTTATATAAAGAAGGTTCGTGTGCGACGTCATGAAATTTGGAACTTGTGGGAGGTTTAAATGTTCGGTATAAGATATACTTTGGATATCCTTTCTTGGCTACTGAAAAGAGTTTCATCATATGATTCGAATACTTTGTATATCCTCAAAAATCTCGAAAGTGTAAATTCCCTATTAGTTCTGAAGTTGTCATGGGAATTTAGCGATTATGTCCTAGTATTTAGCGTCCATTCAGCGTTCAGACCACTCTAAAGCCCCAGTGACTTCCTCCCGTGAGTCCCGTCTAAACTAAATCTATAAAGTAGTGCAGGCCAAGCCCTATAAGTGGATATTTAAGGCCCTCAAGAGACTAGCAGTGCCCTTTAGTCCCCCATTGTTTCGCATTTTCAAGGGTTTCTAACCACATGTTCATCTGACTTTTGTTTTGTTGGTGGATTTTCCGGTTAGTTTCCGGTTATTTTCCGGTTATTTTCTGTTTGTCAACACATATCTACCATTCTTTTTCTACTACACGTTCATGTTCAGCAAAATCTACATTCGGCGGCTATGTATGCATGAAACTTTGGAGTTCAAGAGAGAGGTAAGGAGGCGGCACAGCAAGCGCCGACTCTGAAGAAGAAAAGCGATTTAGATACTTGGATCTATTTCCTATCATTCAGTTTGGGGGGGGGGGGGATAGAAATTCTTCGTTCGTAAATGAAGGAGTATTGATTATACGCGGAGTTCACGGTTAAGAAAAGATATGGCTGTTCTATGCATGGTCCATAAGACTCGAACACCTGCTGCATATATTGATTCTATTTTCTATTTTCGTTGCCATTAAATGATCGATTGGATAACAAAAAGCGACCATCTGCTCAATAATGCCGTATTGCCGTCTCCGAACTCGAAATCATGCTACATATTTGTAGATGCCTAGACGGGTGCGGGTAGGCATGTGACTGTCTTGAGGCTGAATGTAACAGCTGGATTCATTCGTTTCTTATTGCTCGTGTCAGATTCAATTCAGAGTTTGTACAACTCCAACGATAAATTAATGGGAGCCAAATATTGAGACAAGAGTCTCATAATTAAATAATATGGTAAAAACGTAGTAAAACTCATGGAGTATAGTAATCAGGATGATACACCCAAAAACCAAAGTAAGAAGTCGTCTCTCGTTGTGACTCGTATATCGAAATCTCGTGCGCCTCAACACCCACAATCAACTCGTTCCACCCGTTTTCTGATTCCCAGGCCACAGCCTCATCTTACATGCAGTCGGTGGTATCAACTGAAGTCGAAATGAACGAAAGAGTCTGAACGAGGCACGCGAGATGAACGTGTAACTTCAACTGCTCCCCTAATCATCTTGGTAAATAATCAATGTCGACCAGACGCTGGTGTCCACTCATTTACCCAGCTATACTCATCAACAATCCACTGACAGTAATCCCTCCATCTCGTCGTCCATTCCTTGGTAACGTCTTTTTTCTCCTCAGTATCCATGCAGCTATATTCTAAACTCCACTCTGCAAGTTGCTTCCAGCCATGAAGAGACATTGATTCAGAGCCGATCATTACTTGATAGAAGTCGTGAGATAAAGATGATCTGTTGTTTGTTAGTGAACGCTTGTTTGCTGGGAATCGAGAGAACATGCCTATAAAATGTAGCATTGTCGCTATTAATCGTACAAGGCACATCGTTTGCCAGTAATACCGGAAGATTGTGTCCCGCAATGTTCGGAGTGAGGCCAAGAACCTCATTAGAGATAGGACATGATTCGATGGCAATCTTCTTTTCTTTAAATATTTCCATGAGAATAGGATGTCTTGCAACTGCATAACCATGTCCTATTCTCTTCGCATTTAGTAATATCGCATCGAAAAGATTGCCGTCCACTTCGCCGCCAACCTCTAGCGTCTCCCCACAGTGGAATATAAATGGGATATCCAGCTTTTGGTCTCGACATTTTCGACGGAATGCAAGAAATTCGGGCACGAAATGTCGAAGCTCATTTCCCATCTCCTCGTGGCCCACAAGATCAAACCCTAGATTCTCATCAGTGAAAGTGTGTAGGTTTAACATTTAACGCACACTAACCACAAAGTAGTTTCTGATACTTCTTCTTCAAATCAATACACTCATTCAATGCCATCTCAATTTTGCCTCTATCGAATGAGCGAGGTGTGCAATAAATGACTTTCATACCACCGAAGTACTGTTTTTTGCTCCGAATCTCTTGCATTGTCCGGTGGAGCTCTTCGTCGATGATTTTCATAATCCCCTCATTGCCAATAGTTTTTGTGCCATCATCAGACTTGAGGGAGTTCGTAGCCATAAAATTCGGACGTATCTCAGCATACTGGATGTTATCTTTTACAAAATCTTTAATGCACTCCTTGGTGTAGCTCCTGAATGCGGACTCATAAGCAAATAATCCTTTCATCATCTGAGTCCTGTAATTAAACTTTTCCCAGATACTAATTATGTTAGCCATAGAATCTCCCATCGAATGTGTATACATACCCGCGACCAGTTTGAGAGCAACCATGAGCCTCGTCTTCCGAAATCAACATTTTTCTCTCAAGCCATATTTCGGCACCAGATATGCCGCTTAACCTTTTCTCATTTTCGTCTACAAAATTGAACTGCCTTTGAAATTGCTTGTATGGCATCCATCTGTTGGAGACATAATCAATATCTGTGATATCTCCCAGTGGAACATAAGTTTCCTTTTCCTCTCCTTTCACGTGAGTAGCTTCATGAGGTGTCATTACCATAAAAGAGATTCGTGAAGCTGTGTAATTTTCCGGTGACGTTAGAGGTAGAGTACTGCGGATGTACATTGCATCAATATTTCTAGCTTGTTCGATCAAGAATCGTGCTGGCAAACATGAATTGAAATGAATGTGAAGGTGAGCTCCTTTTGGCATTCGCTTTGCAATCTTCATCAACTCCGTACGGTTGATAAGATCCACGTTTCCCAGAAAGTGCTCTCCTTGAGTTCTCTTTCCAGTAGCGAGACCTTTCGCGTCGACTGATTTTCCATAAGTATTGTCCCAATCATAATTTCTGATTCTCTGAACAATTTTTGCCGCCCTTTTTTCCACATCCGAAGCCAACTCTTCAGCTTTCGCGTCAAATGCAGTTCTCCGTTCAGCTAGCTGAAGAGACTGAAGAGCTTTATCATAATCTTCTGGAGTTTCGAATTCTCTTTTCTCAATCGCATGACGCCAGATTTCCTTTGCTCTTGTCCCTGGTCTTCCAGATTGAGGCATCTTTAAGACACTGGATTTCGGCTTCTCTCTCGGGATCTCTTTAATCTCGCTGTCCGGCGCTTCCTCGCCGTCTTTTAGTACAGAGCACAAAACACCCATCCCATCCAGCATGAATATCACAATGCTCTACAAGAAGTACAACGTGATATGGTTATACAGCTAGATAGGCAATATATAAGTATCCGTACAGGTTGTCGTTGCCAAATTACCCACATTTGTTGGAGATTTTGTAAATATTGTCACGGTCGCATGCTGGAGTGCCCTTGTCTTGTGAGAACTCAGCCACTCTGATCAGTGAGTGAGATTACTGTGTGTTTGCGCAGAGTCCAGAGCTCCCTATTGGCTGCAGACCTCGTGCCTGTGTGATGAGAGCGCTAGACCTGCGTTGGGTTGTATTTTGCAAGCGGTCGCCAAATTATGTACTGGAATTTATCTAAGATAGAAGAGTTTTTTTTTTGTGTATGATTGTTGAAGAGCGAATCATGTAAGGAAGGAATAATGCCGTGGTTACATTTTATAATGATTATTATAAAAGGCTCGAAAAGAATCATAAACAAGCGTCAATGGCTGATAGTTGATGAGGGGATTTTTGCCTAGTAGTTATCGAGATAAGCAGCCTGCTTATCATCGACCAAGCATGGCAATGCAAGGCAAGGCTGAATTCAAGGCGATCTTGTGTAACCATGGCACTGGAACATTACTACCCAGGTACCTAGTATATATACCTAGTATACACTCGTATACAGACTATGGTTGACATTGACCATCTTAGTTGACGACAGCCGAGCTTGGCCCATTACCGGTTGCCTTTTTACGTTGGGGATGCCATCATCTGCTGTTCACACGGGCTGTATGAAACTCGCCGAATACTCATCGGCACTTGTACAGCACACACATACAGTACTACTAGAGCTCAGCTCTGAGTAATTGGGAAACTGGTGTCATAAACATTGGCCCAAGCACTTCAAAATTGTCATCTAAGTGGAGAGCATATTCTGTTGTAAGGTATATGAACACATCGAGTACGTGAAGTCTTAAAATTAAGCACACAGACGTGGTCATTGGTTTCCCGTCCCGGTTGGTCTCAAAACATTTACGAAGAGGAAGTGGGTGTGCAGAAGACGAAGTCTAAAAGGTTATCATGTACAGAGGACAACTTTTGTATTATGAATGTAGCGAAACTACTCTATTATGTGAATTTGCGCCAAACGCTCCTTTGCTACCCAGCCAATTTGATCGCCTGAAAGGTCTAAAATCTTTCTTATGCTAAAACATTGGCATCCATTCATTATCAAGTTACCAATCCAAAGGGTAGGTTTCTAATCGTCAAATTTAATACCCTTTTTTCCCTCAACATCAATGTAGCCGCCTCTGTAACTTCCACGCTTCTTCTTGTTTTTCTCCTTGGTGAAGCCCTTGCCTTTCGTAATGATCAAATCCTCATGAGCCTTTTGCGCATAATCATATGGTACGAATGCGTTACTAGACAATCTCGGGTCGACTTTGGTGTCTTTTGGAATGCGAGAAAATGGTACGTTTTGTTTTCTAGGAAGCTTCGCGGCAGGCATTGGTGGCAATGGAGGATCTAATACTTTGTCATTAGATGATCCCTTGCCTTCGGAAAGAGTCTCGCTGGTGTCTGAGCTAGCCCCTGGCTCTTTCTTTGTAACTTTGCCAGAATCACTCTCGGAATCAGAGTCGGAACTGGAGTCGGAACATGAATCAGAATCAGAATCAGGCAATGGAGTTTTCTTCGCAATTGATTGTGTAGAAGAATCGGAATCGGAGTCGGAGTCAGAATCGGAGTCGGAGTCGGACGAATCAGAAGAGCTAGAGTCGTCTTCAGAGCTAGATTCCGACGAAGACGCTGAAGATTCTTTGTCGGTAGCAACTGTCTTGGCCTTCTTGGATTTCGGGGCGTCCTCTTCTGAACTTGAATCCGAATCGGATGACGATGAATCGCTATCTGAAGTAGCTTTTCGTTTTAAAGTGTTAACTTTTGGTTTCGGTGAGGGAGATTTGACAACTGATGGCGCATCATCTTCATCATCAGCGTCGCTGTCAGAACTGCTCGAGGAGGACGACGAGGAAGACGAGGACGAAGAAGAGGAAGAGGAAGATGAGGAAGATCTTCGGGAAGTATTTTTCTTGGCCGGTGGAGCATCTGCCATCTCGACATCACTTTCCTCTCCACTTTCTTCCTCACTGCTCGAATCACTACTGTCACTGCTGCTGCTACTGCTGCTCGAGGTGTCTTCAGACGAAGCCTTGGCTGCCTTTGGCTTTGGGGTTTCGTTCTTTTTAACGGCCGCAGCTTTGAGTGCCGCAATCTCCTCTTTGGACGCCTGCCATTCATTGTAGATATCTTCGAGAGAGGTGGTAGGGCTGTTGCCTCCTGCAGTTGCGTCCTCTCGGTTGCGACGTTCAGTCTTCAAGGTGCGACTAGTTTGCATAAGTTCGTGCTGTTCGAGGAATTTGCCGACAAGATCGAGTAAATGAGAAGGAATTCCAGACTTTGGGGGTTCGCCTGCATCTCGACGGTTGAGAAGATCTTGTGCGATCTTTTTGTCCTGTTTGTTTTTCGAACGTCCATCGTTGCCAGATTTGTTAGCTGAGGCTTGATTGGCATCAGCACCAGAGCCAGCAGGGAAAAGCCAATCTGGCTGTGGTTGACCAGCAGGTGTTCTTCTCTTTCCCAATGCCTGCATATTGGCATTATCCGCCATGCTGCGTTTGTTCTGCTTTGGCCTCATACTCAATGAATGGAATTGAAGGTGTATCGGTTTGGGTATCGATCGCAAAAATTGAAAAATTACAGCTTATCGGCAGAAAAAAAAAAGTTCCCAAGGGAGGGAGAAATGATGAAAATCGGCTAATCTACAATAAGATTAGTGCCATTTGTTTTGATGCGGCGTACGAGTCCGCCTCGACTACCAAAAGCCTGTCAAGAATTCATGAGGGTTTGGAGGTAAGAGGACTTTATTAGTAGGTATAGAGGGACCCATTCTTGAAGCCTAGGTATCCTTGACCCTTTGGCATAGTAGAATACTGTAGATTCAATTAAGCTACCGCGTCGTTCGTGATCTCTCCATCAGAATACTCTATTGATATTCGTGATTGATGATTGAATTGGAAGATTCAAGAGAGGGTACGAGTATCGCATGGCCAAAGATCGGATCTTATTATGCCCGCCTCGAAGGTCCTTGATTATGTAATGCTAATGGTGCCTGCGTGCTCGCTGGTTTGATGTCAGGGAACAAGACCTAGAAAGCTGTAGTCAAACTATAAGCACCAAATAACCCAATATCAGACTTGCACCTCATATACTATTGTTTCCATGTGAGTTGTGCTGTGACTTTTGAATGCTATTTATCAATTCCAAAAAATGATTTTCGAGCCAACTGCAGAACAACTTCCAAGTCGCCTTCACGAATAAATGATTGAAAAGGATACACAGAACAGTCGTCTCGATTTAACGAACGTGGCTCCGCCTGCCACATGGACGGCTCTATACGAACTGGCTCTAGCGGGGTCACTGGCAGCGACAGAAGTGGTATGAGCAGGGCGGAAAGATTTGAAGATGAGAAGAGACGAATTATCGAAAGCTGTTTTGGGAAAAAGGATCCAGATGGCTCCTGTAAGATTAGTCCGGTTTGCGCTGAAGGTGCCAGCTAACTCCTCCGTCATCTAGTATTGGAATCATACATCACACACATTAGAATCATTGAGGATGCTGCCTATCCCTCTACACCCCCTCCCTTGAACGCGAATCCAGATGCCAAAAAGCCTCGTCTTATAATTGTTGCAGTGCGCAAATCTGGACGAGTCCGTATGCACAAAGCTAGGGAGAATGCGAACGGAAGCTTTTCAATAGGCAAAACTTGGATGCTCGATGATCTATCTGCGGTAGAGTCTTTCAGTGGAGCAGTACCTGCGAGCGCTGAGGAAGAGCAACGTAAGCAATGGGCCGGTGGAATGGGATTTATTGTAACAATTGGAAAGCCCTATTATTGGCAGGCCAATACTCAGAAAGAGAAGCAATTCTTCATCGCAAGTTTGGTCAAGATTTACACGAAATATACTGGTGGAAAGGCGCCAGAACTTATTGGGTTCGACTCTAGAGAAAGGGAACAATTGTCTGGTATTTCCTCTGCTGCACGACCGCAGCAACCTCCCCCCCAGGAGATGCGGCGGCCCTCACAACCTCAGCAACCATCCTCTTCCGCATCTTCTCCTTATGAACAGAATCAAAGTCGACCGTTCAAGCGCGAGCCGTCCCGAGAGCCTGTACTTCGTAGCCAACCTAGCCGAGATGCTATGCAACGCCCACCAGGTCAAATGCCGCCCAATGCTAGTCCAGCTTTTCCACAACAAAATTCCAGACCTCCTATGCGACCACAGCGCGATGTTTCGCCGAACCCCAGTGCTAAGCTAACTGGTGTTACACCTCAGCAGAGTCAAGCAAGTCTTCGCAGATTGGAGGGGGCTAATCCAAGCCAGGAATCTTTCGGGCGCAGTGACGACAGCAGCAGCTTACCACCTCGCTCACGCGGTGGTACCAATGGGTTACCTAATACACCTGGTCGCTTTCCTGATAGAAGTATAACGCCAAATTCCCAACGCGGTCCTCCTGAAGCTGGATTTCCGAGTCCGAAACGAGACAGGTCAGCGGATGCGCCGCCAATGCCTGCTCCACTAACGATACCACCAGAGAGACGTCGGCCGCCAATGCCAAATATTGGAGATGCATCTCGGCTGCGTGGTGCGGATTCAATGGATAATATCGTGCCGGCGCCATTAGCTAGTCCTGGTATGCGGAGAGATGATATGCGCCCTCCTACCCGGAGCAGCGAACGATCGATACCTCGCGAACGAGATACCAATGGAAACGGTAGCATAGACAGCAAACTTACAGAGCCAGCAGCATTGGAAACATCCCGCAATGATATGGGAGACAGCAGCAAGAATGAGCCTCCGCCAGTTCCTAAACCTGCGCCAGCTGTAAATTCTCCCGTCTCCCCTATTGCTTCACCTACTAGCCCCATTTCACCATCAGCAGAGGACCAAGAGGATGAAGAACTGCGCCCAGGCCTAGGACCAATGATCAAAAAGAAGTCTAAGGGTGACATTGCCAGTACCTTCCTCAGGGCCGCTAAAAATGCAAACGGGTTTAAGCCTCGTGCTGGTGGTGCTGCCGAACGCCTTAGAGAAGCAGCACTGGCAGCTAAATCTCCAAACGGTCCTGATGGCATAACCGGTGTAGTCCCAGCACCTTCCTTGCTTCGGGCGTTAAGTAGTGATAGTGCAACTACAGTTGATGCCACCCCTGCTGCTGTGCCTGCTACTCTATCTGCTACTGTACCTGCTGTTGTGCCTGCTGTTGTGCCTGCTGCTACGCCCGAAGTCCCATCTCCTCCAGTTGAAGCCCTTCCAGAGAAGTCAGCTGCACGTAAAGCTAATCCTGAGATTGTTCCGGAAGTCAAGATCACAGTCCCTGATAAGGATATACCTGGTGTTGTTGAAGAACCTTCAAAGACATCCGACACAGGATCACTCGACAAGCCAAAGGCTCGCGAACCTAGACGACCAAAATCTGCTTCCGAGGCAATGCAGAAAGAGTTAGCGTCTTTAGGTATTGACCCAAGTTTCTTGGATGGTCGAGGTTCCGATCTTGTCAATGCCTGGGATGAGTTTGGATGGGTAGGAGAAGGCGTTCATACAAAAGTTATCGATACTTTAAAGGATGATGTTGAGCGAGAGCTCAACAAGGTTCAAGCTGGAGGCTGGCTAAATCGATTAGAAGAGGAGGATGAGCGAGTTGAAGCGATCAAAAGAGGACTGGATACATGTATGGATGAATGTGACGAACTTGATGGTTTGCTCACATTGTATCTTGTGGAGCTTGGCGTAAGTTGTTTCCACAAATGCTTTCCTGCAGAACTTTTTGTATTAATGAACCATTTCAGACACTCAACGAGGATATTGCCTACATCGAAGCCCAGTCACAAGGTCTGCAAGTTCAAACAGCCAATCAAAAGCTCTTACAAGTTGAGCTTCAATCTTTATTGGATACGATATCGATTTCATCATCACAGCTTGAATGCCTCAAGACAGCATCGCTAGAGCGACCTCATGATCTTGAGTTGATTGAAAAATCCTTAGTTGTATTGTTCAGAGCTATGGTCACTATTGATCCTTCACTCAGTATTTCTGGTCCCAGAAGAAGCGAAGATGGTAGCGTTCGTTCTGGGAAAACTGGAGGCTTCGGCAATAGCGAAATCGGAAGCATGCGAGTCTTACAAGAGAAAAAAGATGTATACCGAGTTACGAGCGTTGAGTTTCTTCAACGCTTATATTCCTTCTTGCAAATGAAATTCCGCGCTGCAATCGACGAAACGAGAAAAGCGTTAGACCGAGAAAAGGGTGGCAATATCACCAGAGCAGCCGGGAAGGGCAAACTTGACCCACGCCATCATGATCTTTCCAGAAATATACTTTGGAGATACAGTCCACTGATGTTGTTCTCTAGAGAAGTTGCCCCCGATGAATGGGAGAGGTTTTTGCTGGATTACGAGTCTGCATGCAAACCTTTGTACCAGGACGAGTTCAGGGACGCTGTTTTTGCCTGGAAACGGATCGCTAGGAAAGCACACGGGGATGAATCTGACATTTTGTTCACATCACAAACTGAAAAACAGACCGAAGGCCTCGCAACCACGACGGCCAGAAAACTGACTGTAAAGAGAAGTCAAACATTAGCAAAAATACGATCTCCAATTGGCGATGGAGGCAACAAATCCAGCTCAGATAAGGCAGATGGTCGACTACCTCCAAATGAGGTATTTACAGGAGCTCTCTATGAAATGATTCCAATCATGAGTATGGAGCAAAATTTTATTGTAGAATTCTTCCATATCACATCACTAGAGCAACACGATTTTGCAGATTCCATTGCTGCTGCACCGCCAGACTTACGACGAGGTGGTGACTTGAGAAGGCCGAAAGTTATGGACCCGAACCGTATCTTGGCAAAACGTGTCGTGCAAACCATGGAAGAAATTTACGCTTTCTGGGCTGGCGATATGCAGGCACTCGTAGACTGGTCCCTTCAATCTGATCCATTGTAAGTCCACTATCATTAAACTGATTAAAGAACCAAGCTAATTCATTGAATAGGCAAGGTGTCGGAATACTCGTTTCAATTGAGCGCAAGCTTGTCGACCTCGAGGAATCAAGCCAGGAATACTTGGCACGCACACTTCAAAAACTACATGCTCGTTTACTGGGTCTATTCAACAAGTTTCTTGATGAGCAAATACGTGCCATTGAAGATACCAAAGTCAAAATAAAGAAGCGAAAGGGTGTTATTGGCTTCATAAGGATATTTCCTTCATTCTCGCTAGCGATAGAAACGATGCTAATGTCCGCTGATGGTCTCGAAGTTCGACAAATCGTAAATAATGCATATTCGCGATTGAACAAAACCATGTTTGAGTCTCTAAAAGTCATCGCAAGAGAGAACCCAAGTGCCCAAACTGCAGGTGCAGATCCGGAAGACAAGGAAGCCCTCAATTATCAGATTCTACTCATCGAAAATATGAACCACTACCTTGAAGAAGTGGATGTCCGCTCCAATCCGGTACT
The DNA here is from genome assembly GCA_019395255.1 of Botrytis medusae. Lineage (NCBI taxonomy): Eukaryota > Fungi > Ascomycota > Leotiomycetes > Helotiales > Sclerotiniaceae > Botrytis > Botrytis medusae. Next base: position 34,233 of record JAHXJL010000088.1, read on the forward strand.
TGAAGAATGGCGAGAAAATGCTAGCCAAGAAATGGATGAACACATGACCTTGTATCTTGGTGCTGTGATTCGAAGACCTTTAGGAAAGCTTCTCGATTTCTTAGAAAGCACTGAGAGTCTTATGCTTTCAAGACAACCTGGTGAATCGGCTTCGAAAATTTCGTCAATGCCTAGTCACTCCAAATCAACTTTCAAGAAAATCCTTGCTGGTTATGACGCTAAGGAAATTAGAAAAGGTATTGAAACTCTCAAGAAGCGAGTCGAAAAACATTTCGGCGATGCGGATGATCCAGGGCTCAGTCGAGAACTTGTCATCAAGGTGCATCAACAATGCGAGAGATTGTACGAAAGAGTAGACGACAGAATTTTGACAATCAGCAGAGATGTTTATGATGGAGAAATCATTGCTGAATGGACAAGAGCCGATATTTCTACAGCATTTAGAAAGTAGGTGTCATCATGAAGGGATCGAAATTCTCCTATTCTAATTTCATTGAATATAAAATTTCAGTGGGATATAATATGAGCGAAACATGATTAAAATGGGCGTTTCGAGGAGGGTGCAGGTAGTCATTACCATGGCCGCAACAAACCTTGTAATTCTAGGGGATATACCATGAGCTTGAAGAATGAAAAGCAAAAAATAATCAATTTTCCGTAGCTGGCTACATTTCTGTATATCCATTGCCGTTTTGAAAAACTTGAGCCTGAGCGAATATAAGCAGGTCTGAGTTTTGATCTCCATCTTTTTTGTCTAAATGCTATTTACGTTGCGCTATGATAACCGAGGATATTAGACGGAAATTGACGGGTGAACACACCCACTCCGTTTCTATCTCCGGCAGCAACTTATTTTAGTGATCATTCTAACAGATGAACATTAGTAAGCGCTGTGGTATATATCACTTCTTCCATTTCTAAATAGTTGTACGATTGTCATTATCGACAATCTTCTTAGTTTTGTTGGTATTCGTCTATCGAATCAGATTTAAAATTCGCTTCTTCATAGATATAATTTACCCCTGTCCCTACCGGTATATCATTACATTGGGACTCGAACGGTCAAATAGAATTTTGACCTTGAAATACCTCCAAAAAGATACCGAAGCATTATCATGGCGCTTGCAACTGCTACTCATCCTCTTCCGAACTTTTCAAACCGTGTGGTTAATGAGACGAATCTAATGGGTATTTTAACTGTAGACGAGCCCCAGTCACCCCAGAACACGTTCGAATTACGGCCTGTAACCCGCCAGAGACGAACCACAATTCTTATCTCAAGCTTTTTGACAATATGTATCACGATTGGTCTCAATCAATCTTATGGCGTGTTTCAGAGTTACTATATCTCCGAAACTCAAACCATGCTTCCAAAATCTACTGTTAACGAAGGCGCCTTAGTGGCTTTTGTGGGAACACTCGGATCTGGTCTCACATGGGCGGGTAGCGTTGTGGTAAATCCTATGATGGCAAGACTAGGTACAAAGGGCTCCAAACATATCTGTATGATGGGAGTTGCTTTCATGAGCCTAGGCTTTGGGTTGGCTAGTGTCTGTAGAGAAGTTCGACAATCACAATCCCCTCTTTACTATCATTTGCTGAACCGTTTCACTAGGTTTGGCAACTTTTACTAACACAAGGCTTGCTATATGGCATCGGTTCATCGTTTCTTTACTATCCAATTCTCAGTACAGCACCAGAATATTTTACCACTCATCGTGGCTCAGCTATGGGATTTATACTATCGGGTGCGGGTATCGGCGGGCTCGTTTTCTCTCCTTTGATACGCTTTCTTCTGTCATCAATTGGACCAAGATGGACGCTCCGCTTACTTTCTTTTCTCGTGCTGATAATTGCATTGCCGATTGCCGCCACTGCAGCTCCATCACGATTCATAGGAAGGAGACAAACTCACGTCGATCTCAAGTTGGCCGTAAAGCCTGCGTTCATCTTCAGCGTTGGAGCTGGCTTCCTACAAGCGGGAGGCAACGGACTACCGCTCACATTCTTGGCCGAGTACTCCGTGGCCTTGGGGTACACGTCTGCTTTTGGGGCCACGTTGCTAGCTGTTTCAAACGGTATTAACTCTATTAGTCGAGTTTTGACGGGATTTGCTGGCGATAGATTTGGGAGACAGAATACTCTAATTCTGACAGTCATTTTGTGTGTTATATCGGTATTAGGGTTCTGGTTAGGGAGTACCACTGCAAATGGTAACAAAGCATTGTGGTTACTTTTTGTGATTTTTTACGGAGTTGCAGGTGGTGGTTACAATGCTCTATTTCCAACGGTATGTCACTTCTTTCCTACCTCTGTGCATCTCAATCTACTCAGTTTGCTTACATATGAACCCGAAGACTGTGGCGGAAGTGTTTGGACTCCAGGCCTACGCTAGCGTGAATGGATTTATTTATTTTGTTCGAGGCCTCGGAACTATGCTAGGTAGTCCAGTTGGTGGCAAAATTCTGGGCGAGAGCAAGTTGGGAAACTATCGTTCGGTGATCTTGTTTGATGCTGCGCTTTTGTCTGGCGCTACTTTCTGCGTTATTGCGGTTCGATTCTTTGATTCTGTGGAAAAGAGATCTTGGAGGTGGATAGCATGAATTATGCATCGATGCGTTGTCATGTTTTATCGAATATTTAGGACATAGATTGTTAGACAATTAGATTGTCACAACCTCCATATAGCAAGATGTACGAGAACTATTGAAAGTTTTCAAATAATGGTCCCTGATGTCGACCAACTTTAATAGTTTAGGGCATTGGAATTTCGACTACTTACACGCCGTTGATTCATGGAACTTTTGGATTTCGCAGGCCCAGCCAGCTATTTCGCCAAATCCAGAGAACATTTTTCACTGCTTGAGATGAAATCAAAAACGAGGGCTCGTAGCAGATGATTTAGTCAAAAAAATATCAGGTAATAATGCATGCAAAAGTTTTGGGCAACAGAGGTTCATTGCACTCTGTCAAATTCTTGATTGGCAAATTTTTGCGCAGAAAAACCTTTTCAACACAGCCCCTTTCCCCAGAAAACCATTCTCAGCGTCCGACCCTACAAAAGTACCTACAAGAAATACACTCTGATATCATTTCGTGCCAAATAGAAACGACGGCCAAGAAACTCTTTTCTTATAGGCCAGAAGATGTTCAAAGTTGGTCATTATATCATCATTTCATACTCAGTGGGCCATCGCATAATCGCTGTCTTCGGCTCTTTCGACTAGGTAGATTTGACAATATTGAAAAGTCAGCGCTTAGGAACCAACAAATCAAGCGCAATAAATTCTATTGGTTGTGTAGCTAAGAAAATACCAATATTGGATGCTGGAGAGGTTGATTCAGAGGTCATGTGGCCTATAGGGCTGAAGTTTTTAAAAGACATCAAAAAATTTACCTTTCCTTGATTTTGGCCTCGATGAAGTCGTTCAATATTTGCTTTTCGTGGTGGGCCAGAACTTTTATATTACTTAAAAATTGTATATCATTCAATTGATGCATCGGATTTGTGTTGTCTTTTGTTCATGCTAGTTTGTGGACATGCTTTTCACTATAACTTATCAAAATTCTATTTGACATATGAAAAATGGCTGCAGTGCATGCCCGGTCCAAGCTGATGGCTCGTGATTTGTTGTTAACTGGCACAGCTTCACCATCCTCAGTAGAAAGAAATGAAGTAGATCAACCAAACCCTTCCAGAAATCTTCCAGTCGGAGCGGAAATTGGCATTGGCCTTATTATCGGCATTGTTACTTGCACGTTAGTGATTGCAATATTACTATTAATCAGCTGCATCAGAAGGAATCGAGTCCAACGTTCTGCAGCAAAGGATTCACCAGTACTTTGTGTGAACGAAGAAGACAATCCGCGACCGCGTCGTCTATCATGGACGCAAGACTTTGAGATACATCAGAAGACGCCAGATAATGAACGTTCGCATGCTATGTCACAACATCGGTGGATCAGCCCCGATGACGTCGTACCTAGATATGAGCCTCATGAGCAGCAAGGAAGACGGAGAGACAGTCTCGATGGAATACAACTGGCAAATCTCGAAGAAATTGTTGGTAGGCAGAATAGACAGTATCCCAATCTCACTTCACATGTTTGCTCAGACGCAGAGGAAGAAACGCTCAGCTACTCATCCCATTGTGATTCCTACGAATCTTGGACGAGCTCCCCATCTAGTGTATCTCAAGTTCCCAGTTACAAATCATCTTTCTCCTCGCAACAGCAGCAAGAGCGGCTTGTGCATCCTGTAGACTTGAACCCGACACCTAGTCATCATCATCATCATCATCACCAACAAGAAGTGTACATGCCCCGACAAGAATCAATCAAAATCCAACAACCGGTACCATCTTACAGTCCATGGCGAAACCACAGATTATTAAACAGAAACTATTCGGCGGGAAGTGTACAACAGACACCCAATCGAGACGAATCGCGATCTCGACTGGAGACGAAAGAAGAAGTTGAGCACGTTGCAAATAAACAAATCAAGGTAAAAAGAGGAAATGCTGCGGAATGCCATTCTGCAACCAATTTAGAGCCCCCCAAAACCAAGAGAAACTCGAAAGCTACACCAAGAAAGAAGACAATAGATAAAACACCGCGCCAAAAATCTGTCTTAACGAAGACATCTAATCTCCACAGATTACCAGCTGAACATACTTCCACAGTCTTCGCAGACTCAAAAACAAATTTGAATGCAACACACCACGACCAAAATAGGAAGAGAAACCCGATACCTCATCCACTTCAATCCCATCCTCACACACCAATACAAAACAATGAAATCTCCAATTCTCATACCAAGGAAAATCCTCTACCCTCACCACCCACGCAGCATCCTGTGATCCCCGAGCTCGAGGACTCAGAACAGAAGTTCTTGTGACTACCACGAACCAAATCATTGACAGAATTGTGGATAGGAAACGAGGTAGAATGTTGTTTTATAATTTTCTTTAGTGTATGTGTCCATTTGTGGATTTTGATAGATCGCTTAATGTTTCTGGTTTGAGGGACGCAGGTATTTAGAATACAAATTTTCCTACCAACATTAAATCTTCTCAATGATTCACATAAAAAGCTTGTCTCAAATCATGTGCATTAATTTTCATAATCTCATACAGCCAAAAAGAAGAACAATGTAAATACTAAAAGGGGTATCGAAAATACAACAAAAGCTACCGCCAACAATCTAAATGATTTTTCTCCTAAGCTCCCCCAGAAACGATCGTAAATTGAAGTTAATATATACATTAAAAATACTTATGCCCCCCCCCCCATCCCTTCTTATCCTAGTCGTTTTACGTAAAGATATCGAATCATATCGTCAGGTAACATCGTCCTCATAAATGCCTACATGCATGCGTTGGGGTTTTTCTTACCACTTTAGCATGCGCGATGGCTCACCCACTACACTCCTACGCCTCGTCATCCGGTGGCAACTCGCCTCCGACCTTCTTCAGCCATCTTAAAATCCTTCCCCTCACTCCATCCAACTCAGTCCCCAAGCCACTCCTCCAAAGCTCTTCTACAACTTTCACCTTCTCCTTCAAATCATCTGTTAGTCTTCCCTCTTCTTCCCTCTTCACTGCCTCTAACTCTCTTTCCACCTCTTCTTTTCCTTCTCCCTGAGCTACGCGTTGAGTTCCCATTAATCTACAATTTGCTGCCGTTACTCCCACTTTAACTTCGTGCAATAAACAGAGCAAATTCGTCTGACTTTCTATAAACTGATATGTCGATTTACCTGCGTGGACTAACAGCGTATACAAATATTGCAATGGAAAATCATAATAGCTAGGATTTTCCTCGTATTCTTCTTTGGGGATTTGTATCATAAAGTCTTCCAAATCTCCATCTTTCGGTATCTGCTCAATCAAACGACTGAGAGAAGGAGCAATATCCCAGAAAGCACCGAGTTGAACTTCCACGCCACGAACAACATTTTCTTCAATAATATCCATGAATTCCTCTGTACGCTTGAGAATCTCGGATTCGAATTCTTGTTTGCGTTTTTGAGCATCTTCTGCGAAGAAGGATTCTGCGCCGCGCACTTTTTCGGTATTTTGGGACAAGCGATAAGGAGTTATTATCATTTCTTTGTAACGATCATTGCGATCTGAGAGTAATTCGTAAACTTCACGGTGGAGCTGTTCGCGAGCTTCGAAAATCCATTTGAGAAGGGTCAATTTCTCAATGAGCTCTGGTTGTTCGTCACCTTCTTCCTGGGTGGAAGTGGGATTCTGGTTTCTTGAGTCATTGAAGAGTTTACTTCGCAGTTGTTCGAAAAGATCAGTAGCTGATTGGATACGGGTCATGAGTAGTTCGTTGACAGGAAGGACGACTTGAGATTGAAATAGTTCGAAGATAGATTTGGCGGCTTCCTTTGATTTAAGAAGTTCGCTGGTGACAGAATCTGCTTCGTATGCAGCTGCGTCAGCGTACGAGATTGTTCCAGCTTCAATATCGCGTTGCATACGAAGACGTAATGATGCTCGACGTTTGGAGGCAGCGGCATTTTGATCTTCCTGCATCTGAGCACTATCCCGCAAGAAGCGTTCTTTAGTGGCAGTTACTTCAGTGATGTCGCTTAGGTTTCGAACAGTTGCACGGATGCTTGTGAGATCTGGATGGTTGTTGTTGACTGCTGGGTGGTGACGAGGATAAGGTGGGGGTAATGTGACCAATCTCGAAACATCAAGGTGCTCTGGATTTGGGGTGAAGGGCGTTCGTGGAACGAGCGCTGGGGGAACCATTGGTTGAAATACGGGAGATACTTGATTCGGTTGGTGGAAGCCAGCCTTCTCTTGTGGATATTCGTTGGGACCCAGATGGGCTGGATTGCTCGGTCCACCAAATGTATTCTCCATAGGCGATCCCGAAGATTGGTCTCCTTCACCAAATTGTAGAGCTTCACGCAATTCCTTTGGCATACCCATATACTTTGATTCCCGTTTTGATCTTTCGAATCTTGATGAAGAGACTCCATCTGATCCATGTTGACTAACTTCCCACCATCTACTTGAAGGCCTTCCTCTTGAGCTTGCACCGTCAAGTGCCTCACTGACACTCATGCTGGGAATTGGAGATAATGACGGCATGTAGCCAGGTTGACTCCACCATTGTGGGTTTTGTTGTGTTGGAACTGGAGATGGCGGACCCGCTGAATTAGCTCTAGATCCAGGTCTTGAATTTGAGCGTGAGGTTGGCCTCGTAGGTGGGCGCGATCCAGATCTTGGTTCTGAGTTTTGTAATTGTAGATTTTCCTTCATGGCCCCCACTAGCGAGCCCCTATGAGATCTTGGCGCAGCCGACGATTCAGGCGTAAATTCACTTGCACGAGATGTCGAAGAGTCTCTACGAGGACCAGTATTGGGGCGAAATAAATCCCGAGTTAAATCCAGAATCTCGGATCCCATTGCATCTATAGCAGACGCGTAACGGTCTCGACGAATTCTAGATTCATTTACAATGAACTCAGCAAAAATACGTACACGGTCTGTATCGTTTGTTGCACTAGCTTCTCTTTGAACAAATATCTCATGTCTCTCTGCTGCGGCGCAGGCGAAATCATCATTTGGGGTCAGTTGGGACATTTGACTTGCAACAGATTTACCTGTTGCAGGCTGGGATGCAGTCGAAGCAGCAATGAGTGTGGAGTCATTTTTGGGGATGACCAAGGAAGGCGGTCGATTATTGGGAGCTTTTTGAACCATTCTTGACTGTGGTGGGGGAGTTGGCAAGGATTTCAGAGGGACCGATGGTGAGTGTTCGATTGTAGATGACCTGATAGACTCAGGAGAGAAAGGTGGAGTAGGCGCCACTGGTCTGGGAGTCGAGCCCCTAGAACTAGTAGCTGTGCCGTTCATACGGTCAGGAGTGGTCAAACTGTGCTGCATGGGTTGGGACGATCTTGGGGTTTCTGAATAATTAGATGATCTTCCGCTCCTCGGAGTTGCCCTGGTTATGGTTTGACGTCTTGCTAGGGGCACAACAATATCACTAGGAGTAATCGCTTCAGCCCAAGGATTATTTGACTGTTCAATAGCCGATTCAGGGTAAGCTATTCTGCCAGTTCTACTTTCACTTCTTCTTTCACGAATGGTTTTCTCTCCTCTGACTGCTCGTGATCTTGCCAAGCTAGAAGAACTTGAGTCGGAAATAGAATCAGTTGCTGCGCTAGAAGTATTACTCGAAGTATCGATGTGGAGCGCAGGACTTCCTACGTGGTTTCGAGGAGATGCTGCTGTGGGTGTCTCATCAGGCGGCCAATCTGATGCTGCCGCAGAAGCTTGGAGTGGAGGCGAAAGTGGAGTAGGTGGAATTGGACCTAAAGAAGATGAAGGGGGTGGTCTTCGCGTAGGGGGAGAGGTTACAGTCTCGAGTGTACGGGTCATACTTTGGGATCTTGGGGGTGGAGGGACGCCAGGTGGAGGCGGAGGTAGGGGCATTCCAGGCTGCCATCGAGTAGTAGATGGATCTCGCGAATGCGCCGGGGACGCTGAGCTGATGGCTCCTGTAGATGCGGCTCGACGCGACCCTGGAGGTAGAACATTGACCGGAACAGGCTCTGCAAGTTCTTGACGAGTTTGTTCCACAACTCTTCTTGGAATTGGCGGAACTGGTGGTATTAGTTCTCTGCTTGCTGGGGACATTCTGGGATTCTCAGAATGATTGGCTGATCTCCTAGAGAATCCAAAGATACCATGTGGTCGATCATTTGATCCAGCTCTCGATCGCCCACCAGGCGGAGGAGGATAATTTGGGTGTGGGGTACTTGGGGCCGGAGTATGAGGTGTGTGTGGAATATCTGGCGAAGATCGATATGCCTGTGGTGGAGAAGACATAGGCTCATCTGACCCTCCTGCTGGTCTATTACTTCGCGGCGGCGAGTATGGGGGTGGAGCCGGAATCACTACTATAATTGATTATTAGCTTTCACTACCCCGCGCATACTGTGGATGTAATTCGAAATGTAAAAAAATCTTTGAAATCAAGTACCATCTGGATCGTGAGATGGCCTGGCAGAATAATGCGAAGCATCTGAACCACCACTGACGCTGGGCGATGAAGTCCATTGTGAAGGGTTGTACTGTCGCACCGAGCTCAAAGGTGTATTGTACTGTGATGGATGATATCCAAATGCTGAGCTCGGATTTCCAGAAATGGTAGATGCAGGAGTCTGATGATGAGGAGGAGTGACTTGGAGAGATGTTGTGATGGGATTCAATTCCATTCTCCTTCGGAAACCATGCTCTCTATGGGGGTTCATTGTCGTGTCTTTGCAGTCTCCCGATTCTATAAATAGTAACACGAAGGTGCTATCGCGACAAACGAGACTTAACCTCCACACTCAAGCACTCAAGCACTCAAGCACGCACTCGAGCCAGGCTTTCGTCCTATTTAGACGATTTTGCCTTTGGTCCCATTTGAACATGAAGATGTAAACGAGTCAAGTTGAGTGTGAGGTGTAGTTTACAAGTCGTGAAGGATTTCTCTTTTTTTCCCCTACGGGATCGACCACTCTTTAGGTCATAGTGGGATTTTTTGATTCGAGGGGGCGAGATGGCTGTTTTTGAAGCATGGTAGCATGGGTAAGAAAGATGCTCCCATCCTTACCTTACAACACCACCAACTTCAGGGATCCAAATATGGCATGGCCCACGATTGGAGTTGTCGGAGTTGATGTGCATGATTAATCCTATCCACCTTTTTCACATTGAACCAATTAAATGGTAACATAGCGACATTTGGACATGGATCTAGTCTGCTAGTCTTCATTTGACATATCCAGCGCTTACGAGCTCCCCCTCGCTCCCCCAACCATACATGCGCCAAACCGTATCCGTGCCCTTAAAAGGTTGTATTGACGGTTTCGACAGCATAGGAATCACTGAAGCTTTCCTTTGATATGTACGAAGTACATGCACTGTTGAGGGTAAGCCAAGATGTGTACCTGGATTAGAATGTGAATGTGCAAGTTTTTGAATAGAAAATCATGATAGTCCTTCTTATCGAAATCTTGAAGACATGTTCGTTTCTCGGACAGAGAATAGCGAGTACAGACCAACAATATCAACAATAAATATCACCTTACCCAGTAATTAATTCGTGAGGATTATCGAGAGAAATTTATTGCATGTGGAGCCCGAGACTAACAAAGTGCTTTCTATAGGGCAACTAAAAATAGAATCATCCTATGTCTTATCTTTTCTTTCCTTACCATCTTCACCGATTAAAGCATCTCACAATTGCAACAGTTATTAGCTTACGAAAATATAAGTCATGTCCTTGCTTCGGTATGGAATCGCTACTCTAGCAGTGAGATGTTAGCGTGGATATTTTGGACTGATCAATTTGACACATGTGTAAAGGTATCAGGGTGTCTAGGTGTGGTATTGGATGGAAACGTTGAATCTGACATCTTTGTATTCATAGAAGTGATCTAATGGACAGGAAACCTAGCTTGAGCTTGGCAAGTAGGTGGAGAGAAAAGGCTTGAGAAACCTCATCTGGATACCGAGGCGGCAGTCTCATCGCCGTCGGTACCGTGTATCAAAATTCCACAGTGGATCTCACCAAGTCGACATACCACTGAGCGACAGCACAAAGTGAGCATCGTTATCAAAAGCTCCATATTTTATTTTTCTTCACATTGCTTATCTGACATGGATGGATTGTCAATCCAACTTCGACGTAATATCGTATGGTAAACGAGGCAATATTGAGTCCCAATAACACGTTACCGGTTGGGTTTACACAAAGTAAGTGATGTTATAAGTATCATTTATGTCTTGAAGCTAGCCTACTGAATGAGGCCTGGAGTTGCATTCCTTCATTGCCGATTCGATCTGTACAGTGAAGCTCATATTTTATACAAATATCTTCCGGCCCTATTGAAACTGGTATGATACTGGGGTGATAGCTCGTCCTTAGTGTGCTTTCGAGGCATTAAACAGGAATAATCCTCAAGAGGCACCAAATTCCAAAGCTCTGGATAGTGGTTCTATCGGCAGCCTTCCATCTCGTTCGCTGTCAAGATTTTGTGTCCTCCATTGATTTGCATGAGCGATGTTGTTGTTACAACCGCTTCAACCCTCACTGGACTTTGCCTCCATTTCCATCTTGCCCATACGAAAACTCTTCCGGTAGATCCATTCCCACCCTCCTGGCAGTCAAACGTACTCGCTCTTCTTCATCCATATTCATCCCAGGGTTATATCTCTCAAGTAAAGTGGCATACATCCTTTGCGCCTTCACATATTGTAGGAATTGCTCTGCTTGCTCGATTGGCGTGCTTGTTCCCGAGGCTATGGTTCTGCGAATGCGGGATTGTAGAGGTGAGCGGGATTCTTGTGTGAGAGGCCGAGATGGAAGTTCGCGGAGAAACGAACGGTAGAGCGAGCGTAGCTTTGTAGGCGTAATAGAAGACATTTTCGTAGTTGCCCGCGCCGATGAGAGTGAGGTTTGAAGAAAGTTGATGAGGAAGGAGTGTGAAATCACTATCCTGGCACACCTTAGAACTAGAACTGTCGGCACCAAAAATTCCGACATATTTTCAGCCTTGCAGCCTCGTTCAACTATTATATTTATATTCTCTTGCATTTGAACATCGAACTCCCTTCCAATGTCAACGCTTTTGAGGATACAGTCATGTGCTCGTACAAACCGACGAGATGTGGTCTCTGCGAGCAATATCCTCAGAGGACTCAAGACAATATCACAGGGCCATGATTCTCAAATACCCCAATATATGAATTTTCCTTCAACTAAGCTCTGCTACCACTGGGACACTTTACCACCCACGGAAGCTCAACTTGTGCACGCGAATGGATTTTTCACTAAAAAGCCTCCCAAGCACTTATGGTCTACATCGCAATTCTATTCCATGGAGTTTGGAGACAGCTCCGAAGTTTGTTTCTTAGGACGATCAAACGTAAGCTTAATTCTCTGGTCATTCAATTGGGCTTGTAGCTTGATTTCCCATTATATTGAATACTATCTGTGGTCCTTAGATATAGATGGAAGACACGAGTTGTTGCACTTTTGAGTATATACTGACGCTGCCATGTTGTAGGTTGGCAAATCATCTCTTCTCAACGCTCTGCTCAACACCAAGGCAGCATATACCAGTTCGAAACCTGGGCGAACTCGGTCTATGAATGCATTTGCGATTGGAGGGCATGAAGGGTCTGAAGATAATAGTGAGCGATTAGTAGTACTGGATATGCCAGGATATGGACACGGCGGTAGACCTGAATGGGGAAAAGAAATCATCAAATATTTGGAGAAGAGGAAACAGCTTAAACGAGCTTTCGTACTAGTTGATGCCGAGCACGGAATCAAGGAGAGTGATCGTGTGATGCTGCAAATGTTGCGGTCACAGAAAGTACCCCATCAAGTGGTGTTATCCAAGATTGATAAGATGTTATTTTCAAATACGAAAAAAATCCCAAGCAATGATAATTTGCAGAATAGGATAAACCGCCTAAACAAAGTCTTGCAAGAGACAAAAGAAATGATCGAGCCGGATCCAGAGTCTGAGGAGGCTGACTCTATGACTGGAGAAATACTAACATGCACATCTGAGAAATGTGCTGGAAGGAAGTATGGCATTGATGCTGTTAGATTTGCAATGCTAAGGGCTGCGGGTCTACACATCCAACCCAAAGTCAAGCTAGCCAAGCCAGTGGATATCATTTCGCACGAAGAACTATTCGAGGGTTTGAATACTGCAGACTGAGGATGTATCTGGTGCACATGTTTCGAAATACAAATTAAAATATGGTACCTGAGCATATTGCGGTAGTCTAGAAGGATTACTGCTCTTCACTGGGAATTGGTGACTGACCAGGTGGTTCCAGTGGATTACATAGATCGAGAGTCTTAACTCCAGTATTTATATAAGTAATCAATCCGTGATATGCTTGATCTGTGCGAACGTCGATAGTAGAGGATGCCAGGGACGCAAAACAAGCGAATCATTTGAAAGACGGAAAGGGGAAGAGTACGGCAACAGTGCTGATCTTGATTGATGCAAGACAATCACCCAGTACTTACAGTGGTTGGGTGATTGGGGGAAAAGGGGGTTTATTAGTCAATACCAAAATAAACCAAAACATTCCGAATCCGAAAACAAATATCTAACTGTCAAATGTCCCTAGTGATTAGTGAAGTCCAATGATAGCTCGTATGTACCTGACATGAACTCTGAATACGTGTCACATGATAGTATTGGATGGATGGTGACTTTTCTGGGCCATGGGGTTGTTCCCGCTAATCGTCATACTGCACCGCTTGCCGGAGGACCTGCAAGTAGCAAGTAGCAAGTTGGAACTTTTCAACTTTTTAGCCACTACCTGGAAATTGTCGCAACCTGAACCGACATAATATGCTTAATTGATTCTCTACACCTAATCCTAATCGTCTTGAACAACCTTACGGGAAAATCATATCCAACCTTTTAATCGATCATCACCCTTTTTATTCAAATTTCGACATTCTAACATTCATTCCCTTTGACCAGGAACTGGAAAGTGCGGGGCCAAACCGAAGCATAGCCTAGCCTTTACTACTAGGTACATACAGCGCCGGGTCTTCATTAACATCGGAAATTACCATACCAAGCGATTACATAGTGATCACTTACGACGCCATAACTCACAACATCATTCATCATTACGCCGTTGTCGCCTTTCCATACAAACGCGATTCGCGATTGGCTTTCTTAGGTGTCGCATCGTAGCTGGATAGCTGCCGAATCTCTGATCGCAATTCAGATATTACAATTAATTTGGTATTGAACTCAGGAGAGATCAGGTCGCCAGCATGTCGAAGGTCGTACGAAGCGTCAAGAACATTACGAAAGGATATAACAATGTGCAAATCAAAGTTCGGAATGGTATGATCCTTTTGCAAAACTTCCGACTCATTTATTGATGAATGGTAGCTACAAGTAATGACCCATGGGGTCCGGTTGGATCTGACATGGCTGAAATTGCCCAACTAACTTTCAATTCGTGCGTACTTTCATCAGTTTTCCATTGTAGACAGGACTAATACGAAAATCGTAGGGCAGAAACATTTTATCAGATAATGGATATGCTCGACAAACGTTTGAACGACAAGGGCAAAAATTGGAGACATGTTTTGAAGGCCTTGAAAGTGTTAGATTACTGTCTGCACGAAGGTTCCGAGTTGGTAGTGACATGGGCAAGAAAGAATCTCTATATTATCAAGACCTTGAGGGAGTTCCAGTATATTGACGAGGATGGAAGAGATGTTGGCCAAAATGGTTAGCATTCTCATAATGAGATTCATGAAGCCTGCTAACTATGTCTTTAGTCCGGGTCTCTGCCAAAGAATTAACATCCTTGATTTTAGATGAGGATAGACTTCGAGCTGAGCGCGCTGATCGCAAAAACTGGAAATCTAGAGTCACTGGTCTGGATGAGTTTTCCGAACCTTCAGATGCACAGCCACGACGACAACGACCACACCGAGCGCAGCGCGCCGACGAAGAGGACGCAGAATATAGGTTGGCTATTGAGGCTAGTAAATACCAGGAGGAAGAAGATCGCAAAAAGCGTGAGAGTAGGCAAGGGGCCCGTGAACCAGACGACGATGATCTTGCCAAAGCTCTCAAGCTCAGTCAAGAGGAAGAAGAGCTACGCAGGCGCGAATTAGAAGAGCAGAATGCGCATTCGCTCTTTGACGACGATCCAATTCAAGTAGCGCAGCCCACTGGTTTCAATGGAGGATACCAACAACAAGGAGCTGTCGATTGGTCAGGAAATCCTATTGATTTGCAAACACAACCTACGGGATATCTGAATCCCTATACAAATTTCCAAAATTTGCAACCTACAGGCTACCAAGCTACTGGTTATCAACCTGGATTCTCCGCACAACAAACGGGGTTTGATCCTTACGGATCACAGCAACAGCAACAACAACAACAACAACCGTTTCAACAACAACCTACTGGGTTTAATCCATATGACCAGTTCTCGCAACAGCAACAGCAACAACCTCAGCAGCAGCAACAACAACATTTAGAACCGATTGCCCCCGCCGGAACAAACAACCCTTGGGCCACAAATCAGAGCCAGCCACTCCAGTCTTTACAACCAATGCCTACTGGATCCAACAATCCATTTGCACCATCCTTTGCGCGCCCCCAGACCAGTTCCGCTGCATCCAAACCAACACTCGCTACTCTTCAAGAACAGAAGACTTTGGGCCAATACAACAACACGTCGTCATTCAGCAATACTCCGTCATTCAGTCCCAATCCTTCATTCTCGCCACAACCACCTCAAAGAGAAATATCAGAACATGAAGCTAAGCTCAATGCGCTTCTGTCTAGCGGAGATGGAATGGACACTTTTGGAAATACAGGAAACCTTAGAATCCCAGCTCAGCACACTGCACCAGGAACCTTTGTTAACAGTGCAGGTGCTGGCTTAGGACGCATCCACGAACAACAAACCGGCAACAACCCATTCCTCCAGACCCAGTATACCGGTATGCCACAAACGACATATCAAAATAATGCTGCTGGCGCGTTTGGTAGTAGTCCATTTGGTCGACAAGTGCCAGCTGCAACTGGACCAGCTGGTATGAATGGCGGCGCAAACGGATTCGGTCAATCAAGCAATCCATTCGGTCCCAGACCTCAGCAGGGACAAAATGGACAGGGTGGAGATTTGATACAATTCTAGATGGTAGTTGGAAGGCAGATAAGGAGCGATACATGGCATTGTGGGAAGAGCGGAAAATGGAAATTATTCGGAAGCCTTGGATTGGTTTATGCATGCCCCTTTGCTTTACAGGCGCGAGGTGGCCTTTTTACCTTCTTCTCTTGTTACTATCCTTCTTTGCAATAAATCTTTTGTTCTTTTCCGAAAGATTTTTGAGTGCATTGTGAGATGAGATAACTTGATATGCAATTTGGTTTGGGTTTGGATGGATGGAAGAGAATAATGGTTTGGGGATATTGGAAGGCTTCAGCTTTAGTAGGAAAGTGTAGTTAGAGTAGATTGGGTTATGGAGTGTGAATATGTGTGATAAATTGAAGAATTCTGTTCGCTAATTTGGTTTAATGCTGTGAGTGATACCTGATGCCATTCGACGCGACTTCTGGACAGACTCTTCGACTGGCAGATAGGTATTTTCAAATGGAGATCACGAATGTCTTTCTCGTGGTGTGGATATGGTATCCTGGAAATGTACTGTAATTATGCATACCTACTTGCATGAAGGTAGTGCAATACCTTGGCCTCTCTGTAACCCAACCTGACGCCTGCACTCCTTGCTTTACTCCTTGATATGATTGATGGTATAAAGATGTGATATACACGGAAAACTAAAGACAAAAACTTCATACTGTAATCAAAACAGGTCTCTATCTCCTATCCTTCTGCCCCAGTACTTCGAATTGGCCGGGATGATCTTGTTTTCGATGAAACGATGGAACAAATCGGTGGGCTGCTTCCAGAGGCTGAGGGAAGGTGGTGGTAATCCAATTGGTGACCCGAGACCTTGATGAGGATGAGATGATATATTGAGTTTGGGGGTTTTCATTCATCCCATACATATTTGAATAAACTCTTCTCTCCCCACTCCGCCTTTGCCCTCTAAATCGAATTCCTCTATCATTGCTCGCAGCTCGTCTTCTTCGAGTCCTTCGCCTAGTTCGTGCGCTACTCGCCGTAAATCTTCAAGGGTTATCATGCCTTTGTCGTCGGTATCGAATAGAGCGAACGCTCGCAGTATCTCGTCGCGAGGATCGCGCGCCGCTATTAGATTTCCTGCGATGGTTTGGAAGGCTTGGAGGGTGAGGAGCAGACGCCCGGGAGGAATATTGGGATCGCGTATGCCGGGGCGCGCTGCGGTGTCGGGGGGTATGCCGTGCGTGGTGAGGAGAGAAAGGATTTCAGGTTTGGGCAGATCGAAGCCGAGGGCTTTGAGGGCGACTTTGAATTCGTGGTAGTCGATTCTTTGGTCCTTGTCGTTGTCGAAGAGAACGAACTGAGGGGTTTGTTAGCGCATTGTTTTGATGTGGGTGGAGGTGGAGGGGGAGGGGGAGGAGGGGCTGATGCGATGCGCGCGACTCATGATGGGATTGTGTTGTCTTGCGCATGGTGTTTCGTGGGATGTGTGTGGACATACAGCTTCATTGATCTCTTCTCTCTGTTCATCACTTAAGATATTCATTTGAGCATTAGCCGGCGGGGCCATGGCCGGGGCGGGAGCTTGCGCTTGGGTATCCTTCGACAACCTTTCTTTCTGCCTCAACGCCAGAGCAGGTTGTGATTGAGCAAAAGCGGTGGTGGCGGGAGGATTGCGTAGGTTATTGAACGGACGCGCGGGGAAAGAAGAATGCGGTTGACTTGTTGATGCCATCGAACACTTTATTTATTTATTTAAAACACAGTGCGCGCAAAGTGGGAGCAATTGAGAAAAAAGTGGCTATTAATTGTAAAATAAGGTGTATCAAGTGAGTCTAGAGGAGACGGATCGTTGTTAGTGGCTGGGAAGGAAAGCTATTATTATATTTTTGTCGAACAGGGTGGTGAAGTGGGACGGAACGACTTGATGGTAAGTGATTTATGATGGATTGATTGGGGATTGGGGATTAAAAGTGTAGGTTGGGTAGGGTGCAAGGTGGTGCAAGGTGGTGCAAGGTGGTACTACTGTTTCGAAGAATCGACGCGTTAAGCCTTTGGAGAAAATTGAACCTGAACGCGTCGAGTGAGTGCTGCAATGGAAAATGGTCTTGATTAGTCATCACGGTCGCATGGAAGTTGGAACCACCAGGTGAACTGTACGAGATACTATCAATTGACCTATCCCTCCCTCCCTACCTAATAGTAGACATGTAATTGGCCGAACTGGTACTATACGAAGTATGAGATATGAAGTACTAGGTAGGCTAGGTAGCTCGAGGGGTCGAGTTGCTCACTGTATGAAGTACTATTCCAGAGTCATAGTCATGATCGTACTCATAAGGTAGTACCTACTAGGCAGGTGGTAGCTATTGATATCGAAGGCTGGTCACGCGCATGGCATCAGGTGATCCTTTACAAACACTTTGTATGGATTGTGTGGATTGTATGAACTGTATACGAAGACTCGTCGAAGAGGAATCTTGGCTATGAATTTCCGTAGAGTCTGTAAAACTTCAAGTACCGAATCAAATTGTAGAGTTTCTTCCTCAGGTACGAAGAAGAGTCATATCAAAGAAAGCCCAACATGGATTTCTTATCTGTTGGTGGTGGCCAGCCATACAAATGTCAGATTTGCTCATGAGTAGAGTCCAGATTTCCCGGGTGCAATCAACAAGCTGTATCATGATACCTTCATATCGAGATAATATTAGTCATCCGCTCAAATACCAACTGTACTACCCAGTACGTACGGTACTCATACCAATAACAAGACAGTATTTTATCCAAGGCAACAGTACCTCTCGACAGCTCTCTTGATATCTGCTTTATTCACTGGATCAAATGGTATTTTCATGAATTTTATTGGGTTGATTAAACGTACCTAGGTCAAGGTTCTCAAATTCTCAAGTTCTCAAGAGCTCTCATTGACTTTCGAGGCCCATGTTCCCTTCCCTCCCCTAGCCGAACTTTCTTCCAACGACCATTACAATTAAAGCGCGTTCTCCTACAAATTCTCCAATCTATCACCAAAACATTTTCGGACTTTCAAATCCAACTTCAATTCTTCTACCATAGATCATCCAACCACTTTGTTATTGATGATCTTTTTGACACTCTCTTTACAATTTCTAATGTATGCGACACTTCCTTGATCCCAAGCGCAATTTCTCCATTTTTGCGCGTTCGCCTTTTCTGCGATTGTGATCAACCTCGTCTCTCCACAAAGAGAGCGACTTTTCAGTTTCGCAATCTGCTACATCTAGCAGCAATTCAGATCCACTTCGCCTACTGTCGATAGTCAATCAAGATGTCGTTCGGGGGAGGAGGATTTGGTGGTGGCTTCGGCCAGCAAAATAAACCGGCGGGATTTGGAGGAGGGTTTGGTAGCTCAACTACAAACAACACTGGCTCAGGTAGGTCAACTCTTCAACATTTCTTTACATGTAATTCGCTGGGCGTCAGAAAAGACTGAGAGGGTTCCGCGATCCTGTTGAACTCATTACTTACTCGAATCGTCTCTTGCAATAGTTTTCGGTTCAACTGCTGCCAATAATACTGGCTTCGGTGCAAATAACAACACGGGTGGTGGTATGTTTGGAGGCGGCGGAACTTCTTCAGGCTTTGGTGGTAATACTAGTGGCAGTACTGGTATGTCGATGCTCTGATGCTCTAATTTTCTGAATGATTATGTTTAGCTTGATAGCTTGTTTTACCTTGGATCGCATTCTTGTCGCATTCAGTCTGGCTCTCGAATCATCCAATCTAATTCAACGGCGAGCTATCTTGACCATTAAACCAAGTTTCTTTCCAAATACACGTTCCAGCAGTTTCTTTTTCACTCTTTGACATTTGGGTTGATGCTTGGTTACTGATGTTCTTCACAGGTTTCGGAGGGTTTGGAGCAAAGCCAGCAACTGGTGGATTTGGAAGTACTACCGCAACAACAGGCGGCAGTATGTTTGGAGGTGGTGCTGCGACGGGAACAACTAGTGCATTTGGCGGTGGTGGATTTGGAAGTAGCGCTGCGCCCACAACCGGATTTGGTGCTACCAACACTGGAGGAGGCTTGTTTGGAAACAAAACTGGTGGCTTTGGATCTACTCCTGCTACGAGCACACCTTCGGCTTTTGGGGGAGGGTCCGGATTTGGAAGCACTGCAGGAACTGGATTCGGAGGAGCTCCTGCAAGTACTCAGTGCGAAGGCACTCAAGCCGTTCCTTTTACAGCATTTATCGAGAAGGAGCCCAATTCCTCTATGCAGAACGCCTACCAAAGCATATCCTTTCAACAACCTTACAAAAACTTCACACCCGAGGAACTTCGATTGGCCGATTACACTAAGGGCTTGAGATATAATCAAAACCAAGGTGGTGCATTTGGCACAAACACAAACTTCGGTGGATTCGGTAGTTCCAACCAAGCTCCAACAGGAGGTTTTGGTTCTACAAACAACGCCACAACAACAGGCTCAACCATGTTTGGCGGCGGATCAACAGGCACGGGTTTTGGTACAAGTCAACCAGCTAGCACAGGTTTTGGTTCGAATACCGCTACAGCTGGCGGTGGACTCTTCGGTGCAGCGAAACCCGCGACTGGTGGGCTCTTTGGTGCTCAACCCCAAGCACAGACTGGTGGTGGATTATTTGGATCGACTACTAACAATCCAAGTACTGGAGGATTTGGCTCGACAGCTGGTGGCTTTGGATCGACCAACACAAATACTGGAGGAGGTCTCTTTGGCAACAACAACAACAATAACAACAACGCCGCTGCAGCAAAACCTGCCTTTAGCTTTGGCAACACGCAACCAGCTGCCACCACCGGAGGCTTTGGCTCAACGGGGGGTGGATTTGGAGCGACCAACACAAATACTGGAGGGGGTCTATTTGGAAATACTCAACAGCAGCAGAATACAACGACTGGATTTGGTGGCGCCGCTCAGCAACAACCAGCTACATCCAATGCTTTCGGGGGCGGTTTTGGATCTACTAACACCAACACTGGTGGAGGTCTTTTTGGAAATACCCAACAAAAGCCAGCTACCACTGGCCTCTTTGGCGCGCAACCCGCTGCTTCAAACACTGGAGGATTATTTGGTTCGCAACCAGCAGCTACAAATAACAGTCCTTTTGGTGGTGCAAATAACACCAACACAGGAAGCAGTCTCTTTGGTGCTAAACCAGCTGCTACAGGCGGTCTCTTTGGCCAGCCTGCAGCTCAAACCAACACTGGCACAAGCAGCTTGTTCGGTGGAGGTGGTGGTTTTGGTGCTTCAAATCAAAACAATCAACCCCAGCAAAGCACCGGCCTCTTTGGTGCTAGTCTAGGAAACAATGCCAATCAGCAGAAACCTGGCGGATTGTTCGGTCAGTCTCAGCAACAACAAGGGTCGAGCTTGTTTGGTAACGCTGGAACTCAACAGCAGTCCAATTTGTTTGGCTCATCAACGCTTGGTCAACAGCAGCAGCAGCAACCTGCTCAAGCTCAAGGTTCCGTCTTTGGAACAGGTTCGATCTTCAACACATCACAACAGGGACAAGGCCCACAATCTCTCAGCACTAGTCTCAACGATTCTAAAGCTTATGGCACTCAATCTATGTTTAATGACAAAGATAGTAATAATTCGGAACGTCTCCAGAACCCTGGACCTCTTGCAACCCCATTGTCAAGTGCCAATAGACAGAAGAAGGCAGCTGCTCTTCCGTTGTACAAGCTAAACGCATCTGGTTCTTCAAGATTCAATACTCCTAGCAAATCCCTTCGTGGAGGCTTCGGTTTATCTTACACCCCAGGAAGTGTCTCGACTGCAGGAAGTACTCCTTCGATGTTCAGCAGCAGCTTATTGAGTGGCAACCGAGCCTTGAGCAAGAGTATGTCTAGTAACAGCCTTCGTCGCAGTTTCCACAGCGACGATAGCATTCTAGCACCAGGGGCATTCTCGTCTAGCACCAGCACGAATTATGCAAGCGGTGGAAGCTTCAAGAAGCTTATCATCAACCGTAATGTCCGCTCCGATCTTTTCAAGAACCCTGTCACTCCTGACCATCCTGCCGAATCTCCTAACAAGTCGATTATTAAGAAGCAAGTCACTTTCGAGACACCAGCATCGTCACCCAACGCCAGTGTCAATGGTAGCGTTAACGGTACCCCTAATGGTTCTGCCAACGGCACTGCTAACTCTAACGGGGCCGCATCTGCTAGCCCATCACATACGGTTAACAACAGTTCCGTGCAAACCCCTGATCTTACCTCACCTGAGATGACACAAGTCAATAAGAACCAGCAACTTGCTATCGTCAATGAGAAGCAATTCAAGTCCCCCAAATCTCCCCGTGATACCTCTCTCGGCGAATACTGGATGACGCCTTCAAGAGAAGAAATCGAAAACATGACTCGCGCCGAACGTCAAAAAGTACGCAAGTTTACAGTCGGTCGTGACGGCGTTGGTCACATTGAATTCGGTGATGAAGTCAATCTCAATGGCATCAATCTTGATGACATTTTTGACAAAATCGTTATTCTTGAAACTAGACGCGCGGAAGTTTATCCAGACAACGCACCTGTCCAAAAACCTCAAGTTGGATTTGGACTCAATGTTCCATCTACTATTACGCTCTTTAATTCGTGGCCTCGCAATACCTCTAAAAGAGGAGTTGATGATGCACGCTTAAAGAAACATATCAAGAAACTGAAGACTGTAGAAGATACTGAATTCGTGAGTTACAATGCGGAAAATGGAACCTGGGTGTTCAATGTCGCACATTACACGGTTTATGAACTTGAGTATGGGGATGAAGAGGACGACGATATGGACGTTGAAGAAGATGATGTTGGCGACTTTGGCAACAGTACTCTTACTGCTCCTCCGGACACACCAACTCCACGAACTCGTACACCAAAGGCTACCCCTCAATACTTCGATCAGTCCTTTGCATCAGATATGGATTTGACACAAACAGAGTCAGACCCTGAGGATACATTTGAATTTAGAAAGAAAAAAGTCCTTCCAGGCGCATTCGATGACGAGGAAGTTTATTCAGATGAAGAAGTCGCAGACAGCACATTTGTTCAAAACCAGGAGTCTTTTTTAGATAATCGCTCCGTGGGTTCACAGTCAGAAAGCGGCGTCGAGGAACCAATTGACCAAGACGACGTCTACGAGGACGATGAATCTGTCAGTATCGTGGATCAAGAGATGGCGGGCTCTTTTCCAGAAACTGGCAATACCGCGGAGCAAATGGAGGACTCGCAAGATGAAGATGATACGGTTGAATTTGGGACACCTGGTGCAATTGTGAGAGCTAGAGCAAGAGCGCAAAAATTGGACACACCATCCAAGCTCCGATTTCCAGCCGCAAATGATTGGGCGGCTACATTGAGAGCAACTGCTAGCCCCAAGAAGCAGGATCGTGCTGTTTTGAAAAGTCTTATTGATGTTCACGGAAACGAAAAGCAGTCTGTCTTGGCACAAACTGAAGTTCCAACAACTAACAAGGGCTTTTCAAACACAAACGGATTTGCGTCGTTTATGGATGTTCACAACGACTTGTTTGGAAAGGTCACAAGTCCTATCAAGGCTTCTAACTACAAGAGAGGCGATAATTTTGAGGTTGGTTTTCCTTGCTAAACATTCTTGTGAGATGGTGATAATTAATGGGACCGTTCGCTGCATCCACTTATGTATCTAATATTTATGTAATACAACGCTAAGAAATTATATCTACAGAAACCTTTTAACAAGAAATCCAAAATTGGTGATGACGAATCTGAAATGCCAGAGGAAGATCGTGCGTTTCACGACTCTGTCAAACCAAGCTGGGGCCCAGATGGAACCTTGGTGTATGCCGCGTCTGCCGATTCCAAACCATTTACCAAATCGCGTCGAGCTCGTGAGAAGGATGGTCTACTCACGATCCAAAAGAGCGGCATTGCTGAAGCCAGTAACATCCGATTCGCTAAATTTTCCAATGAGTCTTCAGCAGATGCACTTAAGAAGCACCAATCGTTGACGGTCATCGAGAATCATGATGGTGTTCCTTACGCTGCATTGCCAGATACATATTCCTTCCTAGACTTCTTCGACGAACAGAATGTTCGAGATCCATCAGTAGCCCATGAAAAGCTCGTCTGGGAGCTCGCCAGCATTCTTTTCGACCATATTGAAATTCCCCAAGAACTAAATCACATTGAAAACGTAGTTGAGCGCCTACGCAAGGACAAATTGTCTACATTTTGGCAAAATCTAGTTGCACAGGCATCGTCTCAGCACGTTGCAATGGCTAGATCCCATGAAGAGAAAGCGATCGCCTCTTTGTCCGGTCACAAGATTCCAGAGGCTTGTGGACATCTTATCAATGGTAAGAACTTCCATTTGGCTACACTTGTTGCAATGATTGGTAGCAAGGAAAGTCTCAAGAAAGATATGCGCGAGCAGTTATTACAGTGGCGAAACACAAAAGCTCTCTCTGAGTTTAGTCAGCCAATCCGTGCTCTCTACGAACTTCTTGCTGGAAATGTCTGTCACTGTGAAGGCAACAAAGCACCTCATATGGAAGATCGTATCGAAGACTTCATCATTTCGGAACGTTTCGGGCTTGATTGGCGACAAGCATTTGGCCTGAGATTGTGGTACGCGATCAAGGCAAATGAGGAGTTCGATGTTGCAGTCAAAATCTTTGACAAAGAAATGGCAGAAAAAGAGACATCCAGACCTCATGCTTGGTACGTCGAACAAAAGATTCCGAAGCTATGGCAAGACGACCAGCTTAATGAGCGCGAAGATCTTCTTTGGGGTCTATTGAAGTTGTATACCTACGACAACGCAGATCTCGAGGCTATTCTACGACCTGAGAATTCACAACTATCGCCTTTGGATATGCGCCTTTCGTGGCAATTGAGTCGGGCCATAACTTCTTTTGGTGCATTGGATTACCAAGGAACTGCCGAGGAGAAGAAAGACCAGACTACCTTGGCTTTTGCTTCTCAGCTCAATAATGAAGGGTATTGGCTCGATGCAGTATTTGTTCTGCTTCACTTGTCATCAACCAACGCTCGTGCAAAATCCATCCAGGATCATCTTGCTCGACATGCTGGAAAGATTGGATCTGAAGATAGCCAGAGCTTCATTACCTTGGTACAGCATTATAAAATTCCAGCATCATGGATATGGGAGGCAAAGGCATTGTACACTCGAAGTGTCAGGAAGGATCCATTAAGCGAAGTCGAATTTTTGACTAAAGCCGGATTGTTTGAAGAAGCTCACCGCACGTTTGCAAAGGAAGTTGCCCCAAAGGCAGTTATCGAATTCGACTATGCTACACTTCGCAATATTCTTGCCAGCTTTGCGGGCAAGGAGGATGCTATTTTAGAATGGCATCTTGGAGGCGAGATTTATCAGGACTTCCTCACTTTACTTGAATTTCAAAAGAAGAGCCAAGAAATCGACCTTGCGGTATTGGACAGATTGTTGGCAGGGTTACCGGCTGTCGTGGAGGAATCGCGCCACCCCGCTTTTATGGAGACAGTGGCAATCGAAACTATTAGTGGATTGGTGGCGAAAGCGGTGGTGGATATGGAGAAGAAGGGCGAGGTAAGAACATTCTGGCGGCCCCCTCTTTTGACAAGTACTAACCACGTCAAACAGAATGTGGATTTACCAAAGGTTTTGAGACTACCCCTCACAGAGGATAGATATCTGAAGCACACTATCGATCTAAGTTTGGGATACTACAGAAGTGTAATGGCTGGTGGAAGATGATGAGTCTTGTTACTTTTACATAAATTGCATACGAACGTGTGAACACTGAGAGAAGACGCAAATCTCATTTCATTGATACGGTCATCCAGAATGATACGATACCTACGAAATTCAAGTATTTGAGGGATAGCGAGCAAGGGATGGAGGATTGAGAGAGAAAAGCCTTGGGAAAACCAACTGTAGTATATCTTGTAATTAGCATAGCGAATAGGTAGCATTTCAGATAGGCACAACATCATGCATGAAATGGCAATTTTGATGTTCTACAAAGCAAAATCTGTTCATGCATCTGTATCTGCTCTCTCGTATCTTCGAAAAAGAAGGGCGTTTGATGAGTGTGACGTATTTAAAAAAAAAATTCTACTTGTAAATTATCATTTTCTTTGATCGTGACACCACATTATATGAAAATAATTCGGTGGCTGGTTGATGTAACAATTTTATACTTCCTTAACACTTCTTTTTTGGAGTAAAGCAAAATCCAAGCAAGGGAAGTCGAAGACCTTCTACAGACAAATGCTTTGATCGCCCGATCTTCCTCTTTCTTTCCCTTCCATCTCTCGCGTCATCATATCCAATCGTCTAAACCCATTGCATTAGTTCCATGCTCTCAAATGGAAAGAGCTAGCAGCATGATTGGCCCAGCCACGCAGTACAAGTAGTACATGATGCTCTCCCTGCATCATTTTGTCATCTTCGCCAATCACTGACTGAGCTACCGTGAGTCGCATCCCTGAAACACATACCAATACTGTGAATGAGCTAGACAGGGATAAAGGATGGACAACGCAGCAAGATTTCGATTGGGTAGCAGGGGGGTGATGAGGGGGGAACTTGGAAGAGACTCAAGAGAGGGGAGGGAGATATTGCAGAGTGTGAGGGAGAAGTCGGCAAGTCAGTGTTCTTGTTGCAGTAGTGGTAGTGGTGGTGTACAGCTAGATGAAGAAGCCTAGAATATGATTAAAATAGATGAAATCAAAGGGAACTTGGGAAAGACAAGTATGGATTCGAGGTTATTTCTTCATATATATATATACATATATGTGTGTGCATCTATATCTTATGGTATTTGTTGGAATGGGGGTGGCTAGTATCGGCAGATGAAAAATATCTACATAGATCTATCAGATACCTGGCAGGTAAGGAAAGGTTCAGGTATATTGAGATGTCTGTCATATACACTCATTGATGGTCTATTTCAAAGCCAATCAATAAAAGACATTGTATGGAATGGATTAGTTCGAAATAGGAGAATGGATTGAATGGAATGAATAGATTTTAGTTTGTACCTTCTGTACATGTTTCTATTTAGAGACCAATTATACTACTGGAGTCGATTCTAGTGCTTGCTGTACGAAGTGAAGTGAGTGAAGTATCCTCCTACCTACTCATATTCATACTCATCATACTCATACTCATCTCTCCCCTCTTCTCTCTTCTCTCCCCCAATCACTTTAAACACGAATGCGCGATGGGCCTTTGAAAAAAGACATAACCCCACCAAAATACCGTGCACTATACCTATTTCCCTCTATCCGTGTCCGTACACACCACCACTCACTACCAGCCTACCACCTACCACCTACCACCTGCTACCCACTACCCACTACCCACCCACCACCCATTACCACCAAGCCCACTTTAGTATCATATCCGCGATTCACTTCTTCCAACCCACCCACTTATCCATTATCGCATCGCTATCAGTTCAGTCACATCCAGATAAAACCAACATAACTTTCAATCCATCATTGGCGCATTCATATATTGAACAGAATAACAGTCGCATACTTGTATGAATTAAAGTCATAAATTCACAAAGTTTACGCGACTGTAAACAACTACTCAAGGCAGACGTGTTTTTGGATTGATATGTCCATATTTACTATCCAAAACCAAGTTCATTTTACACTGATCAACCTAAATATCGCACCTAGTACCTTCTTGATTGTCATAATCATATCGTTCGCATACCTTTATCTCATACAGACTAAAGCTCTTCCCGTACCAAGTTGGAGCGCATCGACAGACATCGTGAAGAATAATAGAAATCATGGGCACTACGATAGAGGAGCTAGAAGGAATGTTCGACGACCACCCCTCGTTGAACGCATCTCTGCAGGACTTCGAGCAAGGAAACATAGAGATAGATCACAACCCGCCTCGTCGTTTTGGTTATCCCTCCCAGCATTCGGGCTTCCGCAGCGACACGGACTCGGAGGACGACCTAAGAGACTCGGTATCCAGAGGTGGCTACAGTCCGCCAGCATGGAGACGAGAGGAAAACGGCAACCGAAGCAGCGGCTTTTGGAATCGTCATAGTAATATATTGGGAAAGAGGCACAGGGAACTTTCTAGAGAGAGTAGTCCGGAATATGAGAGTGCTGATGAGGGAGGTGGATCTGATCCGACTCTTGCCGCGGCGGTAAGAACGAGACTACCTACTGGTTCAATATCACCGGAAAAGAAGAGAAGCCCCTCACCAGTTCCGTATCCTTCGAGAAATGATGATTTTGGAAAGACATTTGGCGCGGTAGTTAAACAGGAGGATGGCCACGAAGGCGCTTTGGTACCTTCGATGGAGAACCCCAACAACTGTATGAAACTTGGAGTAAATGTATTGGTCCATATGCTGATGTATAAAAAGTTATTCGATTCGCATTTAAAACCGAAGTACAGCATCGTACAGAACCGTTTGAAGCTGCATTTTCATCTATGAGTTTAAAGTTTGAGAAGATCATGAGTTCATGGGCTTCCGTATGCAGTGCGCTTGTGATAGCGATTATTTCCATTTTGACATTACGAACACTATTTCAACCTTCACAACTACCACCGGTCCCAGATCTTATCAAGGTCGCGGGACTTGCAAGAGCTTTTGAACCTCTAATATTCTATTCAGAAAATGGGATTCAACAAATCGGCGATATACAGCAGACTGGTATTGCGGTCTGGGATCTTGGTGAGAGTGTACGCTCAACAAATATGACTTCGGCGCCTGTCATTGTTGCGGAACTCGATGAACTGAGTGAAACCCTCAAAACTTTGTCTGTTGAGTTAACCAGATTCTTTGCTAATGTTGACGGAGATGTGGACGGGTAATAATTTCTACTTCTATTGCTTGAAATCATCTGACATATCTAGTATCTTGATCGTTATGGATTGGGCGAAACGAGAACTTGCTCAACTGAATCACCTGCCGCCGTCTCCCCTTAATTCAGCCTTTGATAATATACACACACTTCTTAGTCGAGTAGGAATTTTCGAAACTCCTACTGGAACGCCGACCAAAATTGGCGTTGTCGCAACAAATATATTCGGCATGTCATCGCCTCAAAGAACACGCCAAACACTTCAAAGAACATTCAACGAATTTCTATCAGTGCTCGAGGATGCTATTAGTTCTGAGCTCAACCATGCTCTCCATCTCTTTGCCATCTTTGAAAAGATCGATCATCAATTCAAAGCTCTATCTCGTAGCGCATCCCGCGAGCTAGATACCCAAGAGATGGACGAAGATAAACTTCTCTCTTCACTTTGGACCAAACTTCTCGGTCCCTCCTCCAGTACCCTTCACAAATTTGAGAAGAATAAAAAGCTTCTCGCCAATATCCGTTCCAAGACTATTCAAAACAAATCCGTCCTTCTCGACCATAACGGTAAATTATTAACTTTGCGAGCAAACCTAGATTATCTAAGGAAAAAGCTAGTCAGTCCGCTCGTAAGGACAAACAGTAGTACCATTCGAGTCGAAGAGCAAATTCAAGGTCTAGAAGATGCGAGTGGGTATTTAGGAAAGGTTAGGGAAACACAAAAGGGGAAATTGATGGAAATGCTATATGGTGCAGGAAGTGGGAGCGCAAGGAGAGTAGCGGGGGCAAAGGCGGTGGAGATTGAAGGGAGATGGGAATAATTCTGTTTGATTTCCTTTTCTTTCCTCTTTCCTCTTCTTATCCTTGCGCGGGAGTATAAATGGATGAATGGATGGGACCAATTGTATCAGTGAAGGAGGCTCACTTACTACTTGCTTTGCTTGCTTGCTACCCGGACGGTGTTTTTGGTGCAGTAACTGGAAGGTAGATAAATGGAAGGGAATCATGGTGCATATGGACCGTTATCATTGATGGGATTGGATAGGTGGCGTGTTTTTATCAATTGGCTTTTCATTTTCGTGGTTGCATCATGGATTGGTGTTTGAGGGTCATTTATGTTTTGGTTCAGGCGTTTTGTGGGGATACGGATGGGAACGGATGAGGTGGGTTTTATAAACTTAGCATGTATTTACAACTCATGTATTCTTTCTTCTCTTCTTGTTTCGCTTTGCTTTGCTTTGCTTTGTTTTGTTTTGTTTTGTCTCCTTTGCTGCATGGCGGATGGGAGTTGGATTGGGTTGGGGATATTGAGGGAGTGTTATGGTTGGATGGATAGGATGGAGCTGGGAGAGCAGGATGGGGGAGCGGGGAATGGGAAATGGGGAATGTGGAATAGGGAATAGGGAAGGAGGAGTACATAGCTTAGGAATGCAAATTAGGAATTATACTTTGTATCACTTAATATCTATCTATGTATCTTGTTGTGAACGATTGCTGAGTAAGTATTACTCGCAAGTATAGTAATGATATCAAGGAAGCGGGAGAATAAGAGTTAAGGAGCAATAATTCAGATATATTTCTAAAAATGAAATGTATCCTCGTAGTATTTATTCCTATCCAGTGTTGAATGGCTTCCGAGGAAGCGAGGTAACTAAGCATCCTATTTGCAAATATATTATCCACCCATGCTCATGTATATCCCGTTACCACATTCACAGTCAATAACTCAACTCCAATGCGCCCTTGACACTTATTTCAACGCCCCTTTTCGCATCATATAATTTCGTACAATAAAGAAGTTCATCTCAGCTCCTCAGCTCCTAGTTCCCAGAATCTAATCCCTGAACGCTAATCCTCCATGCATGGTATCCGAATCTTCTCCATGCATCTTCCCCTTCGAACTTTGCTTTGTGTTTAATGCTGGATCAGATTTTCCATTGTCGCTTCTTCTTCCTCTACAGTTTCCTCTTGTGATTTTTCTTGCTCTGACTCCTGACTCATCTTTTGTGTAGATTCTTGGGTTGTCTGTGTTTGAGAAGATTCGGCACTATGGAGAGATACGCCAGAGTCAATATTTTCGCCGCTTGGGCTGCATGTATCGTCGGTGATCTCGTTGTCAGTTTCAATGTAGTCGTTGTCATTAATGTCCTTAGGCTTTAAGAGGGATTTTTGGAAGGGCGCTTCGATGGACCAGTCGGTTACGCACTAGAATGGGGAAGGGGTGGTGAGCAAGGGATTAAGGGGATGGGGGCTAGGGGTAGGTGATGATAGGCATTGTGAAATTTGAAAGAGAGGGGAGCTGTACCTTAATGTCCAATTCTGGACATCGATATCCGTAGATCTTCCATTTTTTAGCCCAGTATTCCTCGACTTGTCTGCCGAATCTCTGAGGTGCCAAGAGTATTAGTCGCCAACTTTATTCATCTTTTGTTCTTTCGTGCTAGTTGATAAAACATCAAGTAGATAAATAGCGAAAAGCACATACCTGTTCCACAGCCAATCTCAACACTTCCTTCATCTGCGCTTCTACTTCCTTGATCGTCATGAGGATTCTATCCTCACCAAGCACACTCCTCATACCCACGAAGTTTCTCATCACATCCCTCTTCGATCTCATCTCATCAAACATGCCTATCAAAAGCTTACACCACGCACCCTCCATCTCCGCCCTCCCAATAACCATCGCGCCCTCTTTCCCACTATTCACTCCCTCCTTTGAATTCCCATTCTCCCTCCTCTTCTTATCTATATCCCTCCCCAACCATCCATAATAGTTATCCACCTCCAAGCAAAACTCCAGATACCGATCTTTATACATCGCGAATTTGAGGAATACAGCAGTGTGAGAGGGATAGCGTGGTGTGATGGCTTCGAGAACGTGGGTACAGGGAATCGACCAGAGACGTGCCCAGGGACGGTAGACGAGGGTTGGTCGGCCGTAAATAGAGAGAAATTGGGGTGAAAAATCGAGAGTGTGGTGTTGGGATTCGTGGATGCGGACCCCGGCGGAGATGAGAAATTCTTGGTCGGTTGATGGAGCAGGGACAGGTGGGTAGAGTGTGGTTGACATTTTTTAAGATGGGGAGTTGAAATGTGGTGGTGGATGAATTTTTGTGTTCGAGCAGTTACTTGACAAAGACTGGTGGCATGCACGAATACTTTGTTAAACTTCTCGAGTTTCGAGATGGGCGTGGAAGAATCTCTGAGAAGAGCTTTGTAGTGCGGTTTAAATAGAAGCCAGCCTCGTTTGTTCGGCACAGCCATTGGGAGATCATGATATTAGATTAGATGGAAGTATTCACTTGGATTTTGTAGAAGCGGAGTAATATATGAAGTGGATCATCTGTGGTTGTGAGTAAGATGAAGTGAGGGATTTGATATCCGATTGCGTAGTGGAAATTCACTTACCTTCATCATGAGGAGAATGCTGTAGATTTTATTATGCATTGATATCAAGAGATCCAACTGCCACTTGACAATCATTCACTTCACCTTTCGAGTCTTGTCTAGGGATCGAACAGCAAATTATCCTCATTCGTACCCTGCTCATCTTCTCAACTCACTGTATCGCCCAGCCCTCCATCTGTATATATCAAAACACGGCAACCACCTTCACCAAGAAACAACATCCAGATGGCTCAAATGGTATAAGCACAATGGGTCTTCAACTTCCCCTCAAACGGGTCCTCTGCTTGACGTCCGAAGACTTTGTTGATTAAAGCTCAGTTTGTCTGGGTGGTTAATTCAAGTTGTATGTACCGACTGTTTAATCTTTTGGAGTTTTTGTTTATGATAGGATTTTTTGGTTCTCTCCGTTTTGGGAATGACTGTCGTCTGAAGTATTTTGTGAGGCTGCTGGAGGGAAGAGAGAGGGGTAAAGTGAAAGTGAAGTGAAGTTTGGAAAAATACTATGCTTTTGGTATTATGCCGACTTTGTGAAAAGTACTAGAAAAATGCGACATGATGAGTGAGAGTGAGATGTGTGCAAGTTCGAACGTCTGCTCTGTTAGCCTCTTGAATCAACGTTGAAGAATCATAATCTTGAATGCTACCAGAAGCTGGAGAACTACTTATATATTTTCCATGCTCAACATGCCGTTGATGATTCTGATCAGTATCGAATATGGCCTTGACACACCAGCACACTAACTAGAGAGAAGATTGTACCTCATAAGAAAAACAAACCAAGTAACCTTAATGTGTTATGGAACGAAAAAGGCAGGTGCGCTAGTCGTTCTTCCTCGAATTCGGTAATTATACTATAAATTAGACTCTTTTCAAACCCCAAATACTTTTACATCTCCCCAAATTTTCATCCCCGCAAACTTCAATTAAGCATCACAAAATTAAGTCAAGACTCAGGATGGATTTGAATCATGCTGCAAGTATTGTGAGTATGCCAAGTAAGTAATCCCCATCTACTTTTTACTCTTGACCACAATATTCATGATCAATCGTATAGAAGTAGAAAAGAATGATCCAGGTCCATCCCCGGAAACTGAAATCGACAATCCATACAGGTACATCTTCGCGGCAGAGGAGCCAGTATTCCACAAATTTCCCAAGCTTCCTCGAGAAGTTCGTGATATGATTTGGGATTGTGCTGTTGACCATAGCTCAACCCCTGACGTTGTGCTTTCTTCACCCACTTTTCCCAACACCCCTTTCCTCTTTCAAGTCTCTCGAGAATCGCTAGCAGCTTGTTTAAGGAGATATACCATTTTCAGACATCCAGATGCGTCGAGAATGGGCGACAGTAGGCTCGACTTCTACGCTTGGATCGACTATGAACGTGACGTACTCGAATTATATGACTGCTTTGACCAACAGGCAGTGAATCGAAAACACCAGGAAAATTGTCTCATGTATGTTGCGCCACTTTACAAGGACTTACTACCTCCAGTCAAAAAACTTGTTAGTAGCCCGTGATTCAATTCTGGCGAAGCAGCAAAATCTCTTGAAACTTGATACTAGCACCAAGTTAACATAATTTTCAGGGAATTGACGGCTACGACTTGCTGCTGCTGATGCGGGACGATGTTAATGTATGGCAAAAGTTTATTGAGATCTGCCCAATAATCACCCATCTAAAGATAATCTTTAGCCATCATTGGGGATTCATGGAGCAAGCGATACCCCATATGCGCTGCCTACAGCCCATGACTATAAATGATGTACGCCCAGGTACTCTTACTGACTGCATTTTGCACGGCATGGAAAGATTCATTGCCAATCATGGGCCATTGAGCTATGAGGTCGAATTTGCTGAATTTGTCCCAAACCCGGAGTTAGAGAAGAAGATCGTGAAGCGCCAGAAACAAGAAGAGGAGGAGGAGGCCTTCAATGAAGTGATGTACGGCCCATTGAATTGTTTTAATTGGCATACAGGCATGGGAAAGAAGATGCGTTAAACTAATAGAGGTGGGAGACGCCAATGCAGGGATCGAGAGAAAGATGACAGCAACAGGCTACAGAGGAGGTTTTGGCTCAGTGGGAACGAGACGGAAACCTCAAATAGGGTTGAACGAAACACAGAAAGTTTTTCCAGATAGTTCATTCTCACAAATGAAAACAGGTGGATATGGCACTCGTGTATTTGCTGTGCAAAAGAGAAATGAGCAGGATAATGTTAGCAATTTAGATTACATATCAATCACGGTCATATAGAATCATATAATGACTTCAAAATTGGCCCCAAAATATCTCTACATGGATTTGAGATATTGCAAACGTGAAATTTGAACAAGAATGGCTTGTATGTAGTACAAAAGTTATGGATTTTGAAATTGTAGAAAACTGTTTCATGAATTCGCCAACCAAAAGACACCGGAGAGAAAGAATCCATGGCCTTCACTTCTTGCACACTCGTGATTACTTCACTCCAGGAAAAAGTAGAGAAACTTGTTTTCTCATCCAATATCCCATATACTCCTCACACTCTCACTGCAAACATCAACCACGCCCTAATACCCTCACCACACACATCCCCACCCTACTTCCCCGCACACCACAACTTCTTACTATAAACCCATCGTTCCCCCTCCACATCCTCCACCGTATCCGGATTAAACCAAAATTTCTCGCCATGCGCACGGTACGTTACGCCGCGGAGACCAACACCGACTTCTGCTGCATATGTGCGGTCCTGTTTTTGGGTATGAGCGAATTCCGTTTTTTGGAATTTGTGTGGTTTGAGTGAGAGGAGAGGATGAGGTTACCGTATTATTACCCTTCATTTTTCCCTGCCAGAGTTTCTTCGTGCATGTAAAATGCCATGGTTTCCACTATTTTGTTTGTGGATATTAGCTTGATCCTCATGATCTTTATCGTCATTCATTTCCAAGTTTACTCTCTCCGTTCTCTCCTCTTCCACATATCTCCACCATGCCTCCCGCTCCGTATCGTCCCTCCAACTCCAAAATCTCAACCCAAAATTCAAAACGGAAGAGAAAAAAACTCACAGCCCATTCCTCCCTCTCCCAATCCTTTTCATTCTCCAACGCCTGCCATCTCCAATGTTCATTATACGTCATATTAATCGAGCACGTCTCGATCCCATTATCAATGATCTTCCCTACAAACGGTTTATCGTTATCAAAGGGGAAGGTTGCGTAGTAGACGAGACATGCTCGAGTAAGGATAGGGAGGAGAGAAAGAAAGGCGAGGAAGAGTGATATGGAGTGGTGCATGCTGGACGTGTTAGGTTATACTATATCTATTGACATCGGTTGATGGAAGAAAAATGCAAAGGGGGGACTTACATGCGATAAATGCGGATTTAAGATTGATCAGAATCAGAGGGTGAGCATCTCACGATATCTTCACATCTATACAACGACGCAATTGGTAGCCCTCCACGCAAATAAACAAGATTCTCAAACCTCTAATATGGCGATTATCAAAATCAGTAAGGCCTAAGAAAACAAAACCAATCTTGAGAGAAAATTCCATCACCAACTCCTTCCATAAAAAGAACCTCCCTAGTATTCTCCCCTTGAGTAAAGCTGGCAAGTACATACCTCGACTAGTTTATCCAAGCTCTTGGCAACTTCAGCCTTTGTAGAGAAAGAAATGATAAGAGGTATGTAGTGACGCATTACTTCTTTGGCATTTTTATCCCTTTTTTCATTTTTGGAGGGATATCTAATTGCCCCTAAAAAGGAAAGTAGGGCGTTGTTCGCTTAGCATTATGACTCGACAAGTTACCTATAAGAGTAAGGAGGCTGAAACCTCTCATTTTATCTAGTCCCTTTTTATCTTCAAAATATAGGAAGATAGTTGAGAGTGTGACAGACTTCTAGCTGTGTGCTACATACGATATATAAGATTTATTTAATCGAGATTTCACACTTATCATAACATGCCGCGATAGACCAAATTGCAGTATGAAAAAGGTCTGTATTTGTATTTCAATACTATTTGTTTTTAAAGCTGAAGTTATTGCACACCGAAATTGGAAACGCAAATAGAGAAAGTTGCTGTGGTCTACAGAAATTTAGGAATTGCTGTAGCCATCAAATGAGTGAATAGTAAATGGAAAAAAAAAGGTGTCTTTCGCTCTCAACGAACAATCTGCATGGTTGAAAAATGCCTGGACAAATTAAGATGTTGAAAAGTGGCATCTGCTTGCCTATGCGCCGAGGCTCTCGGAATAGAAAGCTATTTGGGAATCTAATGATATGACCAGATCGTCCATGAAACAGATAAGTGATCTGCCCAGTGACACGTCAAAACATTTAGATCCAAAACATCGAGTCTGTAATATCTTGGTGGATATCAATTCTGCCTTGACCTATTGCATTGATAGACGGTGTTGAATGAACTCCAGGTTCTGGTGTAGTCCGGCCAGTTGGAGGATCATACTGGTCTGCAAGATATGCTCTCATGCGAGTGCACAGTAAGTCTGCGTAATATGCAGGCGGACATAGACTTACAGCCTTTGTAGCTCGCCCGAACAAGTGGCACATATTATGCGTCAATTCTTCAAGAGAATCGGCTGAAGTTTTGTGAGGAGCCTTCACTTTCTGAGACTTGAATATTTCGTCTAGAATGACAAAATAATGGCACGGCCTGGCCGTTCCCATTAAACTTTGATGTGGTTGAAGAAAGAAGTCCCAGTTGCGAGATTCGGTAACACCACGATCGACCACAGTTCCGGCTGGACAGTTCGACTTGGAGTCTGCACTGTCAGTATCTTTTGGATAAAATCGTGTGTGATGACGCTTGCCGCAAACTATGATTGAGATCCTTGGCAGACCTCTCTTTGTATAATCTGCGGGATACTTTTGACGACAAGCATTTCTGATTTTTGGCAATTCTTCTTCGAGCGATAGGTTGTATTGCCCCTCCGATACACCATCTCTATAGATCAGAATATTTTCAGGTAAGATTCTATTCTTTCTCTGCCAGATGTCCAATTGCCTAATGAGCATAGGTTCGAGCTCTGATACCATCTCTTGACGAGCCTTGTCTTGTAAGCGACAGACACCGGACCATTGACCCAAGAGCTTATCGGTGCTTGTTACCATGGCGGCAACACTGGGTGCTGTGTCTTTTGATCCAGGAGATGGATGTGTTACATCAATCCCAACAACCATTGTCTTCCCCTCGTTAATAATCCCAAGCTTATCGATTGTTTGATTAATACCACCAGCCTTGAGATTGAATTTTAATGCAACATTGCCGAAGTATTGCGGATCTCCCTTTGTAAACTTAGAGTATTGTACGCAAACTGTATGTATACCGGCTTTGGTATCTCCAAACCTCTTTATCGTGTTGTAAAGCATTACATCATCCACTGGAAGGATGCATAAAAGAAAGTTGGGTTTCTTTAGGCCTGGAGCTGTAGACATCCTTCGGAACACGTCTCCAATAGCAGTAGATGTAGCTGCTTCGTCGCCATCTTTATGCTTAGGAGTAGGCGCGGCTATACCCATCCAGCCTTTGACTCCAATTCCTGCACCCTGAAGATGGATCCTGAATTGCTCGACTGTCCTGGCCGCATCGTCGTGGTTCCATCTAGCACCACGCTTGTCTGATTCAACCACCATGTAAGTCCAGTTGCCTAGATCTCCACAAGTATGGAAACGAGTGTCTCTCATATTCCAAGAACCATCTCTGGGTGTAGTTTTCATTGGGGCAAGTTTCCTGTCCTTGTAATTGATTGCGGGTGGTGGTAACACACGACCTTGAACGGTGATAAGGCTATTACCAACTTGAACACCAAATTGGGAGAGAAGAGGGTTTTCTTTAGTGTTCAAGCCCAAGACTTGTTTACCGGAAGTGATAATGGACATTGCGTTGGGCTCTGGTCTTCTGTTTGCGAAATCCAACATCATACGAGTTTGATCTCCAAGTAAAGCCTTCTTCACAATCTGGCCTGGCTTTATGATACAAGCCTCCACCGGTAGGTAAGACGGGTTGAGGTTGTTGCCAACATTGACCACAGGAAATTTCGGATCCAAAACAATGTTCGGATATTTGGATTTGAAATAATCATACACAGTAATGTACTTGTTGAGTGATGAGGCTGGTTTGGAAGAGCCCTTCTTTGATCCTTTTGGTGGAGCTTTGTCTTTCGTTGATGATTTTTCAGCAGAAAGCCAAAATTTGACATCTTTTGGCCCAGCGCCATATCTAGTGACCTGTGGAGGATGTTCTTCTGATCTACCATCACTTGGGCGAGCCAAATCCCAAATAGACTTTTCTCGGGGAGTTGTGATACCAGCCTTGGACTTTTTTGCAGGCAAGTGAGTGACTTCGACCCGCTTTCCCTTTATCTTATCCACGACACTATGGGCATTGCCCAGTCTTTGGAAGAAAACGTTCAATGGGCCACGCTCGAGGAAAACGGAATGAGTGACGTTTACGTTCAACAAAAGTCGACCAGTAGCTGGTCTAACACTCTGATAGAAGCCGCGTATAGCCTCCAATCCATAATTCAGGGTCGTGAAATTATGCTCGTTTCCTCTCTGAGCTGTGGAGAAGTGTCTATTATTTGCAATAGAAACAGTTCCTCTCTCGCTCTTGGCGAAAAATCCCATCACCGTATTCATGGCCTGGATCGCTTCCTCTCTTTGGACTTCAGATGACACAATAGCTGCAGATCTATTGCCCAGACTTTGTACGAGGTCGGAGATAGTGTAAGAAGTTGGAGAGCCGATCCGGACCTTGTATATTTGGGCATTTTCAAGTGGGTCATCTTCCCCTTCGTTTCGCCAAGGAATGCTGAAAACACGTTCCTCGTTGAAAGGCAATTTATTCGGTGTGATGATCATGGAAGCATAATCAGTGGTAAGAGGAATGTTTGCAAATTCTGGCAACTCAAGGATGAGCCTGAAAAGCTGCTCCCGTTTCTTTTTTTTGTCATCCATGCTCGGGGATATAGTGACTGGGTAACGACCCAAAGCAAAACTAGGGCTTGTGTTTAATGCGAAATAATTAGCATGCAGCTGAATTTTTCGACCATTATCGCCGTATCCTGGACGAGAAGGAAATTTTTGGTTGAGCGACATCTTATCCAAGGCATTGATCCCGGATAAGCTTTTGTGATAGTCATCTTCCATTTTCGCGATTTTTGCATCGGGTGCTTCCGCTGGATAATTAGGGTCCCTGTAGAGCGTATTAGATCACTGCTCGGAATACAATGCAAGCACCTTACCTGAAAATGGACACCGGGCCACCCCGACCTCCACCACGGCCTCCACCACGACTACCATAAGTACCACGATTTCCACGATCTCCGCCGCCGTAACCACCACGCTCCCCACCGCCTCGTCCACCACGATCACCACCTCCTCGTCCACCACGATCACCACTTCCACCTCGTCCACCACGCTCCCCACCGCCTCGTCCACCACGCTCACTACTTCCACCTCGTCCGCCACGCTCCCCACCTCCTCGTCCACCACGCTCACTACTTCCACCTCGTCCACCACGATCTCCGCCGCCGCGACCACCGCGGCCACGTCCACGTGCAGCTGGGTCAAAAGACATGGTATGGCTCAAGATGGTTCTATCAAATGGAAAGAGCGTTGAGCAAATCTAAGAGTGGGTGTTAATAAGCAAAATAAGAAGGCTGGACAAACAAGCCTGAGCCATGAAAGTCACGAAGATGAGACTTCCACATCTCAGAATAGCAAAAGTAGAATATTGTACTACAACAGAACATTATGAAATGAGCATGTGCCATTTGAATACCAAAGCGGGCTTTCTTTGTGGGTGGGAGAAACATGCTGTTTGGCCAAACTGAACCCAAAAGCGTGAAACAACGCGATGTCTTATGAGTCTCAACACATAAAGAGACCAAAAATTGTGCGTACGAATAAAGAAAGGTAAAGTCAATGGGGATTGAAGA
The DNA here is from genome assembly GCA_019395255.1 of Botrytis medusae. Classification (NCBI taxonomy): domain Eukaryota; kingdom Fungi; phylum Ascomycota; class Leotiomycetes; order Helotiales; family Sclerotiniaceae; genus Botrytis; species Botrytis medusae. The sequence goes on from JAHXJL010000088.1 coordinate 74,118, forward strand.
ATCATGCGTGGTTGTGGGCCGAACATGATTTGTAAAGATCAAAGTGATAGAGAATCTTGGAAAAAAGAATTATACCACGAAAAAAATAGTCAAGTTATTCCACGGTTGACGAAATTATATCTTGAGATAAATATAAAGCATACCTTTTGGAAGCTGAATTAAGAAGCTAGACAATCGACAGATAGTGAGCAATAGTGACAGCCGATATGGATATTCAGTTGCGTTGCAGCAAAGATTTTTTAAGAATGGGTTAACGGTATGTTTTCTTGTTATGTTGGCGAGATAAGTAGCAAGAGGAGTTCCAAAATAAGTGAGGGGTTAGCTTGCTGCAGTAATCGTGTTAGCAAACGCAAAGGGATGCATGCATTGGAGTAATATATAGAGCCTTCTCGCGACTTGGAGAAAAAGGCGAATCCAAGTATGCCTCATAACACCTTTCGATAGCCCGAGGCGAACTGAACTGAAAGATCATATGGCTGCTCAAAGATGTAGATGAGATTCGGCAATCATACAGCACCTCAAAGAGCTGGCTCTTTCTCCGGTCGCGAGGCTTTGCGAGTAGCAGGATTGTTGAGCCACTTACTTGTTTGTGAACGTCGAGCTTGCAATTAGAACAGAGGGGAACAGAGAAACGCTTGGGATTCCATAAAAATCCAAAAGATGAAATATATAATATTTCAGATAAGTCGGAGATATTGAAATATGAAATGATAAAATATTCGCATGGTTGATAGGAAAAGAAGGTTGAGAGGCAAGAAAGAATTTAGAGATAACCTTGGAGGGCAAACGTGACTTAGGCTCACAGCCCCGGCAAGAACGATTGGGTGAGGGGCGCAGTACCGTCATTTTGACATTTCATTACCCCACTTTCTCTTTGATAGAGGTTTGACACAACCGCCAGGTGAACGATAAAGAGTCAAAAGCGCGTTATAATTAGTGTGAATATAATACAACGACATCGAGGTATCTCATTAGTAGATACTTCTTTTCTTTCCTATAGTTTTAAGCTATTGTAGGAATATCATTCTGTAATGCTTCCTTCCTCAAGTTCGAAAATTGGAGAGAAATCTCAGCGAAAACTCAATTCGTATATTCACCAAAGAAGCGGGACAACGACAGTACTCTGTACATAGAAACACAGTGTGGATCTTTTTCTACGCGTAGTCACATGTTTTATTGGGAGGAGGGAATCCCGAGTTTCTGCCTCCAATTATATGGTTTATAGTAAATCATCATTATCAGAATAATTGACTGAATGCGATGCGATGGTGATGTGTCAAGCTGTCGTGTGACCTAACCAAGTATGCTGCCACCCTGCAGCTCTTTGAACCAAGAAAACTTGTTGTAGCTCTCCGATGGCGGCAAGGCAATAGCAAACGAAGAAAGAGTCATCTTTTGGTGCGACACAATCTTGCGCAGCCAGCTTAATTGGTGTCAAGACTGAGTAACGATTGCCAGGCTTTCTGTACACGGCGGTAAGTTGACAACCTCTATGGTCCAAAGTAAATAAGCACCGCCCATTGAGGTTGCTATTCACACTGCAGAAGAGGCTAAGATGACCTCTATTGAAACATGGCGTATTGTTTTATAGCATCGAATCATCAGAAGCATTGCGACTCTGTTTGATCGTGAACATGCCACCCAAACTCCCATTTGACCATTTGGCTTTTGTCAATATATCAATAGGCAACAATCTACAAAGAGGTGCTTCAATTGGCTGTATGAGTAATCGCCATTACTTGTTCGAGAATCACGATGCAAGATTGTTCGAATTCAATTCAACAACCGAGAATTACAATAGTGCGAGACCGTGTGCCGCAACTAAAGGGAACGTCAAAGTCGCCACACACAAACCTCCATCTCTCGCCACTACCCCGGACTACCGGATATAGAGATGGCCGATGAGAATGCCATACATATCTGTGGCTTTCTTGGCTGGCTGCTATGGCGAATCAAAGGAGCTTGCAGTTGCTAGATGAATCATAGACATACCATCGACAAAGAAGTCAATTTATTGACAATAACTTCAAATATTAGCCTCCTGACTTATACGCACTCATTAAGTGAATCAGTAAGCTGACGATGTTGCAATTGTTCTCGACTTCTCTGTCGAGAAGGCACGTGTCGCTGCTTCCTTATTGTGATTTAGGTTGCCTCGTTGAAACTTCTAGGCACACTTGACTGCCATTAATTCCATCAATCATCCAAGAGAGGAATTACCTGAGGTGTCGTAATCAACACCATCAACTCAAACAAAATCAGAGCCAAAGGCAAGCCCATCATGGAGGAACACAAAAGCGAGGTTGATACATACAGTGCATCGGATCCGCCTTCCAAAACCAACACACCAGAGGAATCTGCACTAGTGAACATACCTCTGCAGAAAGAACTAACTTCGAGCCCTGACGAACTCGATGGCGAAGAGGCAGTTTACCCCCATGGCTTGAAGTTGGTCGTCATTCTCGCTGCACTCTGTCTCGCAGTCTTTCTAGTAGCTCTAGATCAGACCATTATCGCAACTGCCATCCCAAAAATAACCGATCAGTTCAATAGCATACAAGATATTGGATGGTATGGCAGTGCGTACCTGTTGACGACCACAGCTCTACAACCGACTTTCGGTAGGATATATACTATATTCAGTGTAAGCAAGATAGTATGCACTTCTCATTGTACGGCGCGATGCTCATAAAACGACGCAGATCAAAATTACCTTCATCGTGGCTATTGTCATTTTCGAAATCGGGTAATGTGATGACACAATTATGTAAATGCGCACATGAATTAATAAATGAAATAGTTCCTTGGTTTGCGCTACTGCGCCGAACAGTACTGCATTGATTATAGGCAGAGCTGTTGCTGGTATAGGTGTCGGTGGTTTGTTCTCGGGAGCGATTGTCATTTTGGCATATTGTTGTAAGTACAAGATTTTTTAGGCTAGGCGGCCATATGGAATGACTTCAACCGACTTCAACGTTCATCTTCAGCATATCTACTTTTCTGAATAATGCTAACTTAATGAATAGTACCCCTGCGAAAACGGCCAGCTGCTTTTGGTCTGATGTGAGTGGATACGCTTTTGTAAATAGGAACTTGCAACGATTTAAATGGTTTAAGTATGATTACTGACAGGATGCAAACTCAGCGGAGGAATGTGGGGGATTGCTTCGGTCGCTGGACCATTACTTGGAGGTGTCTTCGTAAGTTCAGTTTGACACTTCACGAGAGCAGATACTGATCAAAATAGACCGACAAAGTATCTTGGCGTTGGTGCTTTTATATCAATCTACCTATCGGCGCCATCGCTATTGCTGTAATAGTGGTCTATCTCAAAATCCACCGCGCCAACAACCCCGAGAATCTCTCCATTCTTGCTCGTATCATGAAGCTCGACCTTATCGGCACTGTCATTATCATCCCAGCCGTCGTCTGCCTTCTACTTGCTCTCCAATGGGGCGGCACGACATACCCGTGGAGTTCTGCTAAGATCATCGGTCTTCTTGTTGGCTCTATCTTGCTATTCATCCTGTTCATCATCTCCCAGATCGTCCTTGGCGACAAAGGTATTCTGCCTCCTCGCTTTTTCAAGAACCGTAACACACTACTGGCATATGTCTTCGCGTTTCTCTTCGGTGCAGGATTTTTTGCTTTGATCTTTTACCTGGCAATCTATTTTCAGTCCGTCAAGGGTTCTTCGGCTACTAGGGCAGGTATTGAACTCCTTCCCCTCTTGATATCCACTGTTATGTCCTCCATAGTGACTGGAGGTCTTATCACTGTAGTCGGATATTACACCCCCGTGATGATTTTTTGTATGATACTGTTCGCTATCGGTTCGGGTCTCATCACTACCTTCTCTCTTACCACACCATTTGCTTCGTGGTTCGGCTTCCAAATCATAACCGGTATTGGAATCGGCGTCGGCTTTCAGGGCGGTGTCATAGTAGTCCAGACCGTCGTCCCACTAGTAGATGTTCCAGTCGGGACAGCCTGCGTGTCGTTCTTCCAATCCCTGGGCGGCGCCCTCTTTATATCTGTCTGTCAAACTCTCTTTCAGAATGGTTTAAAGTCCGGAATAGAAAAGTATGCTCCACAGCTTGATCCTCAATTATTCTTACACAGCGGAGCAACGGAAATTCAGCAATTGCTAGCACAATTAAATCAAGAAGAAGCAATAGGTGCTGTGCGACAAGCTTATGTGGAAGGTCTTACGCGTTGTTATTGGGTGACCACTGCATGTGCGATTGGCAGTTTTCTGGCGGTATGTGGACTGGATTGGAAGAGTGTGAAAAAGGGGCATGGGCAGGAAAAAGAGATTGAGAAGAGGAAGGAAGAGAAGAACAAAATTGCAAACGGTGGAGAGATGGCCCTGTAAGATGTGGATAAGTGTCGTGCACTCGACAGTTCAGACTTTTCCATACACTTGTAAATCCTGTATTACTAGTAGAGCATCCACTCAATCTAGCATAAAACTCAGAGCTGTCCTGATATAGCACCATTAATCGAAGTCATCATTACCATTCGATTTCCATACTCAAGTCAAACATTCAAAAAATTGAGCCCCAGGGGACTATCTTATATCAAAGTGAAGTCAGACATCGATATGTACTTTCGAATATTTGAGCTAGGGATATCCAACCCATTCGAAAACACAAATTCATACATGCGTCCCACTGCAAGAATATATTGAAGATCATACTATATCGCATGAAAAACACAGTAAAACGAAACTCCATCAAATTTCCAGAACTCTATGCTCGTTCGTGCACACACCACCCCCCATTTTTCCGAACAATCTCCCAGCCCCTCCCTCCTATTGGCGCGATAATCCTCTCCCGTTCCCCGCAAAATCCAAACCATTTCACCGGCGTTTTTCTCCAGTTTCTCAAGTTCCTAGTCTAGGATCACCCCAGACTCCAGATTATGATTATGGAGGGTTGGATTTCCCCACAAACCTTCCCTGGGTATCGTTTACGTAGATCCCATCTCAAGCTGTGAAGTCCATCATCACAAAACACAATACCGAGAACAGAGATAAATCCAGAGCCCCGTATTTTGGTTGGATTTCTAATTAATCAAATAAGGTTTGTAGTGACATCGCGCATTGCATTTGATCCAAGACATTAATGCCAAACTAAGCTTCACATCTCCATCAGCCATTCCGGTACCTGACTGGAAAATCGTTCGTCCGAGTTCTTATCCTCCTTGGCATCCCATAAACCATGCACCTAGACTCAGACTAGCAGCAAACAAGCTCTTACTTGCAATCTTTCCAGACAAGGGTATTTATCTCCAGGCAAAAGGAGAGACCCAAGACTTCCTATCTCAAATGATAACACCGGTAATGGCGGAGACGCATATATGTACAAGTCGGTGAGGGGGCAAATAGTGAAGCTAGACCTGGGTCATGAATTATTCCGAAGTATCGGCAAGTTGTAATCCGCCCATGGATGAAGTTCTCCATCAAAGCTTGGATTCGTATTTAAACTGTAAAGTACCCTTCTCGGCCTTTTTTTCACACGCTCTGTTTTTTGCTCCAGTTCGATTGTCATATCTATTTTCAATCGACCGTCAAAAGAAGTCTTTACAATGGTTCGCCCATTATTATTTCTTGCTTCTCTGCTTCCAATCGTCTCAGCAAGCTGGAACATCAATAGCGAGACACATAGACATGCTTGTCAAAAACACTCGAAGAATCCGTTGGAAGGGTGCGATTTGCAAAAGACGAAATACGTAGATTTCGTAGGGAATAATTCGAATTTCAAGACAGTGCAGTCCGGTATGTAATTGGATTCCCCATAAGATATGGTGTGAGAAGTGTTAGGGACGAATTGAGGCTAAATGTGAATGATCGTAGCTGTGGCAAGTTTGCCAAATAACACTGATACATATGTTATCCTTATTGCATCCGGAAACTATACAGAGCAGGTAAGAATTATGTTTAATTGGTTCTTGGGCCCAACCTCTTCCTATGCTAACATCGAATGGTAGGTCAACGTCACTCGTCGTGGTCCCACATATTTGCTCGGCCAAACCGCAAACCCTCACAATCAATCTGCGAACACTGTCAACATCATCTGGAAGGCGGTTGCTGGTACTGGGGACAATGCTTACACATCCACTTTGACCGTTGCACCGAATCTCAATGCATCATTGACTGGAAGTGGAACGACTGGGTTTGCTGTCCCACCAGGAACACCATTTGGATGCTCAGATTTTAGAACATACAATCTGAATTTGATCAATGATTTTGTGCCATACTGTGAGTCGCTACCTTTCGCAGGGAAGAAAATAGAGAGCGTCAAAAGATTGATTGGAAGGAAGAGTGGACCAAGAAGGAAGACGTTCTAACAAAGTAATAGCTGATGGACCTTCCCTTGCATTGAGCATAAGTTATGCAAACGGCGGCTTCTACCACACCGGCTTCTATAGCTATCAAGATACTGTATGTCCATCTACCTGCTCATCATAGTCCCCATTACTCCAAACTAACACATCCAAGATTTACGTAGGAAAACTGTCCAACTCCTACATGGCTCAATCTGTTGTCGCCGGTCAGACCGATTTCTTCTACGGCTTCGGAACTCTCTGGGTCACTAATACACAAATCTTACTTCGATCATGGTATGTATATGAAAATCTGCCTTGGAAATAAGAAGCTGACTTCTTTCAGTGGTGGAGGGATTACTGCATGGAAGGGAACCAACACTACTTTCGAGAACAAATATGGAGTGTATATCGTGGATTCAACTGTGCAGAAAGCAAATAGCAGCTTAAGCATCAAAGGAAAATGTCCACTTGGCAGACCTTGGGTACGTTTCCCTCCCCAGTCTATACCCTCTACCAGGAAGTAAGCTAACCAGTTCAAAAGAATGCACAAATGCGATCCATCTTCGCCCGCACCTACCTCGATGATTCGATTCTCCCCACAGGTTATATCGATTGGGCTCCTTCCCGCTACAATGCCAACAATGGTAATTACAGCACCGTCCAAGCCGAATATAAGAATTATGGACCTGGATACAACGCAACTGCAAGAGCTCTTTCGCTGTTTGATGTCCAATATAACGCCAGCGAGTGGGCTCCTTATAGTAGCCCAGCTGAGGTTTTCCAGGATCCTGAAGGGAACTTCGGGGACGTGAGCTGGGTAGATTTTACTGTTTAATCTAATTGGCGAGGAGAGAAATCGAGTTACATGGCACATGAAGTATATATAATGTTAAACAAAGAATTGATGATTTACGCGTCAATATTTAATAATCGAACTGTTGGTCTCTAAAAAACATAAAAACATCCGAATCTTAACTGGGATCCAAGAACAATCAACCATTTCGAGGCTGTTAAATCCGAAACTGAAGATTTAGAAGTACTCTTGTTGAGATATGCAAGTTTTAGATATTGTGTTCGATTTCATCTAGGGAATGAACGAATGAGCGGAGATGAGTTACATACAAATTGCTTAGCATGACTAAGCGGCACCTTCCCCATCCCTTATCATCGGAAAATAAAAGCTAAGATACCACTAGCGCAACAAAAGCACTTTACGCGACCTTCGATAATCAAATCGCGTTTCCTTAAACAAAGTTACCAGATAACAAGTTCCGGTCTCAACTCACCATTGTTCAACAATTTGCCAACAACAAAAATCTCAAGATGGCTTCTCACAACGATGTCGCAGATGAAACCCCCCCTCAAATCAATCCATACGAAGTTCTTGGTATTGAGAAAACTGCCTCTGAAGATGAGATCAAACGCGCATATCGCAAAAGCGCTTTGAAGCACCATCCAGGTATGTTATAAGATTTGTTGACATGGTTCTATATTATGAGTACATAACCTACATACCCTACTATATCTTGGAAGGACTGTCATTATCAGTCATATAGCCCCACTGCATAAAGAGGATTCAGACAACTAACAACCTCCTAGACAAAGCTCCAGAACATCTCAAATCTGATTCGCATACCAAATTTCAAGAAATTGCTTTCGCATATGCTATCCTCTCCAATCCAAACCGTCGCAAACGCTATGATCGTACTGGATCGACCTCTGAGTCTGTTGATGCTGATGGATTCTCCTGGACCGAATTTTATTCCGAGCAATACAAAGACGTTGTTACTTCTGATGCCATTAATCAATTCGCCAATGTTTACAAAGGTTCCGACGAGGAGAAAGATGATTTGCTCAATGCATATACTAAATATGAAGGAAAGTGGGGGAAGATGTACCAAGTTATCATGTTAAGTGATCCAGTTGAGGATGAAGAACGATTCCGCGAGATCATTGAGGAAGCAATTAAAACTGGAGAAGTCAAGGAATATGCTGTCTTTAGGAAGGAAACTAAGGCTTCGAAGGATAGAAGAATGAAGAAGGCTAGAGCGGAGGAGAAAGAGGCTGCGAAGGCTGCGAAAAAAATGGGTGTTGATAAGTTGTTAAAAGGATCTAGTGGGGATGCACCGGAACAAAGTAAAAAGCCAAAGAAAAATGTCCCTGGTCACATGGATGACCTGGCGGCTATCATTCAGGCCAGACAGGCTTCAAGGGGTGGCTTTTTTGATAATTTAGAGGCAAAATATGGTGGAAGCAAATCGGCCAAGGGCCCTGCTGAGCCGAGTGAAGAGGAGTTTCAAAAAATTCGAAACGGTCTAGGGAAGAGCAAAGATAAAGCCAAGGGCAAGGGGAAGAGAAGAGTAGTTGACTCCGAGGATGAAGTTGAAGAAGATGAAAAACCAGCACCAAAGAAGAAGTTATCGAGGGGCAAGAAGAGAGAGCCCGAAGTAGAGCAAGAAGATGAAGACGAAGATGTAGAAATGGACGACGTTGGTGATGATTTTCAAGCAGAAGAAGATGAGGAAGACGAAGAAGAAGTCGAGTCTGAGCCTGAGCTTAAGAAATCGGCTTCTAAGAAGAGAGCAAAGAAGCAACCAACTCGGCAATCCAAGCGCGGTAAAACTGCTCGAGCATGATCTTATGAGTAGGCAGATGGAGTTTGCGAGGATTTGGTCTTTTCATATATGGTCGGATGGATACAACATGCATAGAAGAAGGCGTTGATAACTGCAATGATTTTTTTTAATGCGAAGATTTACCCATTTACTTTTAACAATAATACAACTCCATGGATGTTTATGCATTCGATTCGAGCTTTTTATACACATCTTAATCTCTGATGGAGTTGACTTCTGATTGTTCGCGCACCCTGCTCTACTAATTGCTTGCCCCAATTTTTGATAATCCAATAATGTTCTAATTGTTCGAGAATATTTCGCACGTCTCAAATACTGAAACATACCTATCATTGAAGTCCTTAGAGATAGAGTTACTTACGTAAATTGAAGACCATCTTAAATCTATCAAATCTGAACTTCTTCCCACGAGTAGTACTGCCCGTCAGCCACACGTGACACATCCTCCCCACGCGTCAACCTCGCGATTTCCATCTCCACTTTCCTACACCGAAACACCAAAAACATTTCGCAAACACGAGCGAGCGGGCATTACAACAAAACAAAATTAAGCAAAGCAACCCACCGATCAAACTTCACATTCGTCTTGCATCAACAGAAACCTATCAATTTGCTGATAAAACCTGTCTTCTTTTCGCACCATGCCCCAGAAGAAAATGTCATGACACCCCTCTCCTCATCTTCATCTGCCGTCGCGCCGCCCCTCTTACCGCCAAATCTCTATGATCTCTCACCTACTATCCACAAATGGTGTGCGTTGCGCTGCGCGGATATCGTTTCTTTGACTACTAGGGGTGTTTATTTTGAAGGTTTGTCTATTTATTTTATTTATTCTTCTTCTCGATACTTTTTCTCTCGACTTTCGGACTCTTCATCTTCCTGCTCCTTGTGCTTCGAGCTTGGATTGAGGGGCCTCAAAAGAATGATTTATCCACATAACAGCGCCATGTTATGAATAGATAGATGAATCCCACGGGCGTAAACAGAATATTCAGCTAATTCAAGGGAAAACTCCCCAAAGATAAACTAATCCACCACTACCTCAACCATCCAATCCGCTACATAAAGCTCATCGGGCTCATCGTCTCCATCGATACCTTTGCTCGTCGCCGCGTTTACACCATCGATGACTCGAGCGGTGTATGTATAGAATGCGTTGCACTCCTACCTCTTCCTTCCCCAGGAGATTCCAAAGCCCTTCCCAGCAACACATCCAGCAGCCCTTCCATCTCGACGCCCCAAATCCCCTGGGACGAAATCTCCGAATGTAAAGTCGTGCGGATCTTGGGAATCGTAGGATCATACATGCAAGTTCCGCAGTTGCAGATTGTGAAGATGGGAATCGTGGGGAGTACGGATGTGGAGAGGAAATGGTGGGATGAGTGTCGGGGATTGAAAGATCCGGAGACGGGGATTTTGGGTAGGGAATGGGTGGTGGGGAGGGAGGAGATGGAGAGGTGGAAGAGGAGAGAGAGGAGGAGGAAGGCGAAGGAGGAGGAGAAGAGGGGAGGGGGGAGAGATGGGCGTGCGGTGAGGATGAAAATGAAGGTTGGTAGTAGTGGCAGTAGGATAAGAGAGGATACTGAGAGAGTTGGAGAGGAGCGAGAGCTGGCGAGGAAAAAAATTACAAACTCCCAGCCACGTTCTTCAACCATCGCTTCCAATCCCACCTCCACCTCCAACCCCAATCCCTCCCGCGCTCCCCACGAAACCTCCCCCAACAAACCTCTCCCCCGCCCACCCATCCGCAAAAGATTCATCCCCACGGTCCTCCCCGACCTATCCAACTACGACACTTTCGGTTATTAATACTAATCCACACCTCTCCACCCATGAAGGAGAGCCCTTCCAAGAAACTGAAAAGCGCAAAAGAAATTCCGAACCACGCATTCCGATAAGGAATCAAACGTAACTTGTTTACATACATCACTTGGGCCATCACGTAAATCCATACCCATATCCATACCAATATCCATATCAATATCTATGTCTATACCTATATCCATGGATACGAGATACGCGATACGAGATGTGATATAGGACACGAGACATGGGATACGAGATACAAGATCTTAATATGACATAGCCGCATAGCAGCATAGCCTTCCTTCATCGAAGGGGCTTTAGCGAAAAAATCACGATTGGATGTGAAAATGGAGGAGTCTGTTACAATGAAGGAAGATGGATATGATGATATTAAAGAACGCACATGACGATATGAAAGATACAACTAATACATTATTACGTCTGTGAAGATGATGGATTTTTCTAGGAAGAAGAGGAAGAAGAGGAAGAAGAGGAAGAAGAGGAAGAAGAGGAAGAAGAGGAAGAAGAGGAAGAAGAGGAAGAAGAGGAAGAAGAGGAAGAAGAGGAAGAAGAGGAAGAAGAGGAAGAAGAGGAAGAAGAGGAAGAAGAGGAAGAAGAGGAAGAAGAGGAAGAAGAGGAAGAAGAGGAAGAAGAGGAAGAAGAGGAAGAAGAGGAAGAAGAGGAAGAAGAAGAAGAAGAAGAAGAGGAGGAGGAGGAGGAGGAGGAGGAGGAGGAAAGAGGTGGCAAGGGGAAAAGCGAGACATACACTTATTGTACAGAAGTACATACTCTACTGGCGCAGTGGGTTATATATTTCAAGGCACGAATTTACATACACACACACTTTTCCTCCCCAAACTTCATTGAGTTCAACGTATAGTATTACTCGCACGTATCTATCATACACAGAGGTAATGGCTTCGCAGCTCCAAGCTATCCTCACAGTTCTTCCACTGCCCATCACAGCAAGCCTATCATAAAACCCTCCCCAAAATGCCATTATTATTTTTTTGGTAAAACACAGCAATGTTAAAAAGTGCCACCTTCTCCATCTCCCCACCCTATGGATCCTCGATATCTACCCCTTCATATCCAGCGCGTAAACACCATTACCATAAATTGATACAACCAATGCCAACCAACACACCATTAAATTTCGGATTAATATCCTGCCAAAGCCTTTACTGATCTGACAACAGTTCCTCCAATTTCACCTGCTCCAGCAGATTCGTCTGGGTATACCAAAAATGCGAGGGCAATAATGATATAGAGACCAAGAAGCTATGTAAATGTTAGTAAAATTGAAATGTGACTCTGATTCCGATCAAAACTTACCATACAACCTTCCAAATAATTACTCTTGCCATCTTGAACAACATAAGTAACAACCAATACACTCAAGAAGAAAACTACAGTTTCGAAGGTCTCAAAATGTAAAGTCATAGGTTTATCCATGATCCAACCCAAGATGACAAGGAATGGAGTGACGAAAAGTGCAATTTGCATGCTCGATCCGATAGCCACACCCATTGCTAGATCCATCTTGTCCTTGACGGCAACCACAATAGCTGTTACATGCTCTGCAGCATTGCCAACAATTGGAAGAAGAATAAGACCAACGAATGTTTTGGAGATATGAGCTTTCTCAACAATCGAGTCAATTGAATCAACCAAGTAATCAGCACAGACAGATACTGCGATTGTGACAATAACGAGAACAGCAGCAGCAGCCCATGGGCCCATTTGTGGCGTTTCTTCCTCCTCTCCTGCTGCTTGACTTTCGGCATCAAACAGATTGGCATGTGTTCGAAGCTGGAAGAACAAATAAAGACAGTAGAGGATTAACAGAATGATGGCTGTCCCATGAGAGAGAATCAAAATGTTCGTCTCAGTGTCTGCTGATGATTTACTGAGAACTGAATAGAGCTTTGGAAAGGTTAGATTCTTGCTGCAGGTATATTGGATTTCAACTTACAGTTGCAGGTATGATCAATGCAGATGCGGCAAGAACCATGAGAGATGACATTGTTCCTGCGACAGTGTCGTTGAACTTCTGCTCGATGCCCATAGATGTACCAGTTCGAGTGTTGTGGATTCCACCAGCTATGAAGCAGCATCCCAACACAAGAAGGGAGTTCGACAAGATACTACCCAACATACTCGATTGAACAATTCGAATTTGTCCTTCTTTCAATGCTATAATACTGACCTGCGAGATTCTATATTAGTAAGTAAAAAGGAAGATGTGACACCTGAACCTACAATGAGTTCCACAGCGTTACCGAATGTTGCGTTCAGTAGACCTCCCAAAGTTTCTCCCAACTTCATGGATATTTCTTCTGTCGCAAACGATAGGATGGAAGCCAATGGGATGATAGCAAAGAAGTTGAGGGTGAAGATGACGACCGGATCCCAGTGTGTGAGGCCTGCGACGATACCCAATGGTACAAAGATCAACAAAACGTTAACATAGCTACTATACAAAGTAACTTTGCCTACATGCCATGCTGACGCCGAGTAGCTCACAATGGCATTGTCGCTGTCGGTTCCTGGTGTATGTCTCTTGCTGAGAAAGAAATCATGGACACTACTTTTACGTCTGTTTCCGGCATGCCCATTGACACCCAACAGATGTGAGTTTTCGTCTACTCCGTTTGGCATATTTCCTGAGTTGATTCGATTGTTTTGTGATGGAAGAGATCTTACACGCGCGAGTTCCCTTCGGTATTTAGGTTGTGCTACATGTCAAAGAGGATATAAAGTTAGCCCAGCCACTCCGTATGTATATCTGATATTGAAATTGCAACGCGCCGCAGCCAACTTAAGCTTCTAAGAAGTCCCTTGGCAATTCGCTGGCAGATTGACAGGTGGGTTTCAGGGTTGCACCAAAATTAAGAAAATAAGGATTTAGGTATCGACAGGAGGCAAAGGAGTAATACTTGGCTTCAAGCGTTTAAGTCTTTTGATCTGAGCAATGGTCCTGTGATAGAGACGACACAAAGGTTATGCTGGGCTGTGTAGCACCATTCAAGTACAGAGCGCGAACGAGAAAATGTAACAAAGGGCTTGGATCAAAGACCCGACTGCAGGTGCCTGTGTCAATTTCTTACTTGTAATATGAGATTGGCGAGTAGATAAATCATCCAACTCTCAAACAGGAAATAATATTGTAAATTGACTTTGTAAATGAATATCTTCAAAAAAAAAAAAGAGAAAGAGAGCAAAGGAAGGAGGAGTCTGGGGATAATTTGTTTACTTACAAACCATCTTGGCAAATTTCTCTTTTCCACAAACAAAGAGGAGAACGTCAATGCCTATGTGAAAGAAAACTTTAGAAAATTTTTTAGGGAGCAGATTATACGAAAAAGGGTAATTGGTTAAATGGGAAGAACAATAATGGATTGGGTTGGGATCATGAACGTTGGTTGTGCGCGTGGTTATCGAAACTCGGGCACACTTTGCGTAGCTTTGACGGTGCGGGCAGCGGGAAGAAAAGTTTCCAAGTGCTTTTTGCTAGGTGCTGCGCCTCCTTTTCAGTGGAGGAGGTTTGATCAAACTTCTGGGTACAGGCGAGAATGGTTGTAGCTACCGAGATGATAGTCCCTTGTTTATGACGATGATGGAGAGGATGATGCAGGTTCTAACTCGTTGTTGATCAAGCCCGCATCCGAATTGTGATGAAAGTATGGAGTAAATGCGTTTCAAGAGAATTGTCGGATGTTTGCTTTGGGACGATGAAACCGAAGAAAGGCGTCACGACCAAGGAGAGGAAAGTCGAGTGGAGAGCAAGAGGGAAGGAGGAAAGGCACGATAATATGAACAATGCACGAGAGAACAGAAGGAAGGATGAATCCTCTTACCTTAGCTTGAGCTTCTAATAAGCAAGTAAGTAAGTAGGTAGCTGCATAGAACGTGAATCTATCTGGAGAGATATGTGTGGACAACGGTATGTGGATATATGTGGATGGATGGATGTATGGATGTATGGGTGTATGTTATGTAGGTGTATGTATGTATGTTATGTATGACTATTGTGATTATGATTATTTGTGGAAGGAACGAAGATGCGAATGCGAACGCAGATTGCAGATGCGAAAATGGGGAATGGGGAAGTAGAGGATAGAGAATAGAGACTAGAGACTAGAGCTTCGGCTTCAGCTTCAGCTTCAGCTTATTATTGTTGTTGTGAAAGCATCTTTTCTTGTGCATTGTAGACTTGTATTGACTGTATGTAGTACTTACTTACTGCCTTTTTCCAGAAGTTGCATTCGGTATGCCAAGATTTATATTCAAAGTCTATTTTGCCAAGGAAAGAGCTCTTGTTGATAATCGGACTTTTCCTTGATACTTCATTCAGTTGTGCGGGTAATTGGGGACTAGATCAAGTTGTTGGCGTTGATGGTTGATGCTGGTGAGAGTGTGTTTGTGTTTGGACCTCGAAAGAATCACGAATCAGAGGCTGTATGAAGGGGGTAGGTCGAGAGTAGGTCGAGAGTAGGTTTCTTATATCAGATTACTACGAGTTAGGTAGTACCGTACCGTACCAAAGTAGCTGTTACCAGGTAAATGTTCGTATCATAAATATTCCAGAGCGTCTTGTTCATTCTGATCCAATCACTTCATCTAAGCCGTCCTTCATCCATCCTTCACACCTGCATACCAAGAAAACGAGTATCCCAACATTCAAATACCGACAACACAGTCAGTAGTGCAAAGTGCAAACCACGCACACTCGGGACACACTTCACCAATTCAAGGTAGAAGCTATGACCAACCCCCCATCACCATCCAATCTGACAGTGACTATCAATCAAACATCAACATCATCTCGCATACCATACCTACCTACCAATGAGAACAGGGAGGGCGACAGCGACCATTCGGGTTGATTGGTGGGTGGGACTACCTATTAGGAATGTTTAATTATCGGATGGAATTGGGAATCTCCCCCGGGGGATTGACATCGATTAGCTGAGGCAAAATTACAAAATAAAAGTACTTGTTACCTACTCTACTACTACTACTTACTACCTACCTACCCAGTATCGACCATGAATAATACACACGTACACACACTGGGTAGAAGATATATAGGTGTCAAGAAAAAGCCGAGGATTAGATCAAGAAGCTGCACTGCACATGCGATTAATCATTTTCATATTCGCCCGTCCGCTGATGCCAGCAGATCACAAAAAATCAAGTGTGCATACTGCGTCAAGCCACTAATTGGTCAATTGATCAATTGACGAATAGATGGGCTGCGTTTGGGAGGCATATTTTGGTGATCGGGGCTGTGCATTTTTTGGGGGGGGGGGGGGGAAAGGTGTAGTGTGTTAGCTACAGTGCTACATAGGCACGATAGATACCTACTTCCCCGCCAAGATTGATAATTTATGAGGCATTTAATTTCTTCGTCCATACATAATACATAATATAATACACAATCACAATATACCGGTAATACACAATATAATCAATACACAATGCACTCTCGTGACCCATTCGCCAGTCAGTCAGTCAATCAGTCTACAACCATACATACCATAGGAGCACCGTAAAACATAAAACGCGAACGTATAATGAAAACACAAAGGCGCGGACATATCTCTACGCAAAACCAATCAATCCGGACTCCCACAAATAGTCCATCCCGATATTAGCATGTTTCGCCAATCATCTCATCGCCCCTTTCTCTTCGCTTTCACAATTCATCTCATCTCATCTCATTTGATCTGATGATCGATTGATTGATTGATTCCCCAGAGAAAAGAAGTATTGCTTCTATTCAACAGATCCCATCATTTTCCATCTGCCCAGCAATGAACTCAGATAATGCTACTAGGTAAATATTCTGCCTATACTCTACAAGTATACTCTACGCATATCCAACATCCACAAACCCCTCATCCACCAAACTTCCCACCCCAAAATTCTAGACCTTCCCTCCTTCTCCTTCCTCTTAGAATTCTTCTACCAAATCAAATCAAATCAAATCTCCCTCCTACCCCAGACCCCCAACCTCTTCACCGTCTCAAACCATTCACCATCCAATAAAATCCATTACCAAATAAGCCCTGCTATGATCCATTAGAATTGGGCTTACCTTAGCTCACCTCACCCTACCTTACTGTACATGCATTGCCGCGTGTCTAGCAATTCCACCATAGAATAATGAGACTTCTTACGAGGAGTGAGAGATCTCTATCCAGATTCGTAGAATAAGATAGATTATATCTACCTAGGTTTTGAGAACAATGAGATGGGTTGATTAGCGAGATACTGTGTGCGGTGAAGTATCAAAGATGGCCAGAAAAAAGAAATTGTCTAGACACTTATTACTTCACTTCCAATAATACAAGTAAAAAGATAGAACAAATAAATGAACCTATTACGATTTTCATTCATCTAGGATTGATGAAAGACGTCCATCTATAGTAGTGGTATTTCCCTCCCAAACGCCCACGCTACGCCCCATTGACAAACTATCCCATGCCATCCCATCCCATCCGTTTCAACTCTTCGCCTAGTTTATGCTGCCTCTGTCAAGATAACCAACCCAATTAACTTTTCCTTCATCTTCCTCTACACTCTTTTTCTTTCCTCGTCTCCACTACTATACGCTGCATCTTCCTCTTCCCTATTCACTTCACTCTGTCTACGTCTCATTTGTCCCCTCTCCTTCATCGCACCACGTATCTTCTGACTAACCTCGTCAAAACTTGCTTTACCATCCAATGCACTAAAGCTTTTCAATGGGAATCCCGCTGACCCTACGGCACCACCGCTACTGCTACTACGGCTCCTACTCCTGGATGGTGGTCGTGTTGCAAATAGTGCAATATTACCTAGATTTCCAAACGACTCATTGCGTGGAAGATGTCCATTCATACTGGAGCCACCGCCGATAGATGCACCCGCAGTATTGCTTCTATGAAGAATACGTGGCGGCGATTCATCCGAGATGCCCGATTGATTGCTACCGCGACGTAGATCAATTTGACGAGGTGAAGTGGGAGTCTTAGCCCCATCGCGATTGAAGGGATCGGCTACTATTCTGGAAGCGTCGAAATCAGGGAACATTTCAGGGCCAAGTGTGTTAATAACATCTGTAACCTGTGCGCTGAGTTGTGCTCTGCGCTCCCGTAGTTTAAAGATGACATTGCTAGAAGATGGGTTAAGAGCCACAATTAATGGTCGCAATGATTTAGCAATATCCATGCCAACTTCTCCAAATCGAAGGGCTGCAAAGGTAATAGCTGGGAAAAGGATATATCCGAAAACGAAGATAGCCCAGAGGGGTACCCATTCGGGCACACATCCCTGAACTCTGTTCTTGTAAGTCCAATATGCGAGAATAATGGTATAAAAGTTGTATAAAATCGGCGCAAAAGCAAGGGCGACCAAGAGTTTCCACGTTGCCATAACATCCCGACCTTGAAGTTTGACCGTGGAAGCAGCTAAAGCTTCCTTCGACTTCTTGATGCTGATAATTTTTGAAGCTATGAAAACTGGTGCAAATAAGACAAGCCCTGGAATGACACCAATAGATAAGACAGCTAGCTTGCCTAGGCGGTAAAACAAAAGGAATATGGCTTTTGGAACAGAAAATTTGGCATATTCGACTTGATGATCCTTAAGATTCATATAACGTAGTTGTCTGTTGTAATCCAAAACAGATTTCTTGAGTGAAACAATTCTTGGATCATCCTTGTAATGCGTATAACCCTTAACCAGTCTTCGATTTAACTCGACTACCATGGGAAGTGGAAGCTTCTTGCCAGTTGGGTTATAGAGCCTTCGAGCAGCTTGGATTAGCATAAGAGTATCGTAGTCAGGACTTGTGACAGTAACAGCAACAAGGGCTTGGTATACAATATCCAATAGTTGACTGACTGCCCCTCTTCGGTCTCCACTTTTGTAGAGCTCAACAAGCTCTTTTGGAACTTCGATAGGATTACCAAATTCGATCACGGCTCTTGAGCGAAACTTATGGGCATGAAAATAATTCATGCCACATGGTACAATTTGAAGACCGCTATCAGGATTTGCAGCCAAAGATCCAAGAGCCATAATAGCCACACCAGCCTTTAAAGGAAGCAATTCAGTCCTGTCGTGACTTCCACCTTCTGGAAAAATGCCGACAGCTCCACCACCTTTGAGACGGTCAAAGACAGCATCATAAACTTGGGTTTGATCGACTTTCGGGGCCGTCTTATATTTTGATCCTTCAAACCCTTCCTTGGTACCCTTGACGGACTCATCACCAAACTTGCCATTCTCGTCAACATCATTTCGTCCAGTGAGCTGTATCATAGCATTTCGACCTTTGAAAGGTTTCTTCAATCTCATCTCCTCTGCGCTAATCACTTCGGCTATTTCGGTATTGGCTGCGGTCCCGTCCATTGTAGGCAAAACCAGTAATCCTCCAACTTGTACTTCCTTGCCGTCGAATTTTGTACCAACTCCGCGAATGAGGAGTGGATCATTAATAGGGTCTGGCAGGTATATCGTACCAGATCCAGGCTTGACCATATCCAGAGCTCGCCCAACAGGAACCGCACCCACTTTTCGTGCAAACCAGCCCACAATGAATCTACCCATAGATTTGGCGGCGATAAGAAAAGCGGCGCGACGATGGCATTCATTTCGGAGAGTGCGCATTAGAATAAGAGGGTCGACGAACTATATGAATGGGTTAATTCAAGGGCTCCAAGCCTGCAAAAGCCATATGTCGCATACCTGATTTGCATGAGGTGCTGCTACAAAGATAACAGGCCCGCGCCTTGGAACTTTCCATGCTCCTCTCGGGTGGACTTCTCGAAAGAAGAGGTCGACGAGTATTGAAAAAGTCCATAGGAATACATCATATATCCAATTTGTCATAGGAAATTGTTCCTTGTGCTTGGCCTTTCGAGGCATATGTTCGTGAACCTGCTGCTCGTTGGCCATGATGGCGGAATGTAGATCAGAATGCCCGGTGCAGAGAAATAAAAGACGTCCTTAAAAAGTGCGGGGTGGGAGGTCCGAGTTATTTATCTCGTATATCTGTTAAACAAGATCGGATTTGAATCTTGATTGTTCAACCACAGCTCAACGATTTCATTCGGGTATTGTTAGAGCACCAGACACGGCGATTTTCGGGATTGATTAGGGCTTCCTCAGGTGTTTGTTTTTGTAGGCCTAGTGAGTCGTAAAATTCCAAAAGTCATATCGGCCGAAAGAAGAAAACGGATCAAATATTTCGAATTCAGTGATACTTATGAAATGAAATGAAGTAATGAAGCGGCGGCGGGTAATAATGGAATGAATTTCTTGATTTAATGAAACTGCATTTTTGCATTTTTTTACGGAACCGGATTAAATTCCATGACCGTTTGTAAGCGATAAGCGCTGCAGCTCAGCTCACTCTTCGATGGAAAATCCCCGTTGGCAATCCCATTGACAAATAAAATGTTGTTAACCTACGAGTATGGATGATATGGATGGACTATATCAATTGCCATGATGATATTCCCTTGGCGTAAAATCGGTGGTTCTCTCTTGAATCATATGATATTCCCATGCACGCGACGACTTACAGTCTGCTATTTCTCTTCAAATTCGATGGACCTGGTGGACTGCTTAACAAATAACTTACTATACAGTATACAGTCAATAAGTATAGTATAATAAAGACGGCCCTCAATACCCATAACCACATCTAAAATCACGTGCGAAATTTGGGAGACATGCAAGAGAATGCATGAAGTCTATCAGCGGCGTTTCCAACATCCAACCATAGGTATACCTAGGTAGACCCCAACTCGCTCAGGATTCCAATCAATTGTTTAAATATAAATCATAATGGAGGCTTGTCACTTTCTTCCAAATGTATTCCTCTAATTGTGGATTATACTTGACCTCAGCCCTGTCTACCTTGTGTTTGTGGAACGAAGCGCTTAGGATAGATAGGATGATTTAGTCGATTTATTTTGATGAGGGAGCAACAGCCATATACAAGTTGCTCCCTATAACTTCAATCCTCTTCACCCTCCACATTTTATATACACCAATTAACCACGAAAGATCGATAAAATGGGACTACCACCATGGGAGACAAGTGAGAGTCAGACTTTTGCCTTAATAACAGGCGCAAACAGGTAATACTTTTCCTATAGTGTTTCCATTAGTGATAATGAGCTCCAAGATTCCCGATTCTGATTGTTGACAACTCTCCAGCGGTCTAGGTTTTGCGATTGCTTCTAGATTAATTGATGAATTCCTGACTTCATCCGATACTCCTCCTACTAAACATTTGATTCTCATCCTTTGCACACGTACACCGCTGAAGACACGATTCACAATCTCCCGCCTGCGTGCTCATCTACGAAAACTGGCCGACTACTCTGAATTCGCAACTTCACAACGAGCGAGAGCCAAGTCCCAGGGAAATGTATATAGATGGCAGGACACTGTGGCTCGGATTCATTTTCTTGGGGTTGAAGTTGACTTGTGCGACTTGAAAAGTGTATATGCTCTTACCGATAGGCTTGTCAATGGAACTGTTGGTAGCCCAGATGCTACTACAATGGATGGTCTCCGATTACCTGATGGCTCTCCTGGTACCGCCACTTATTCCGCAGATGTTAAACAAGACAGATGGGCATTGAGTCAGAAAGAAGGGTCTGAAGGCGAGCTGAGATCTTGGGGGTGGGGATTGAGCGGAATTAGGATACCAAGGCTGGATGTTGTAATCTTGAATGCAGGGATAGGAGGATGGTCAGGAATCGATTGGCCAAAGGCTATATGGACTGTCTTGACAGATATGACGGAAGCTGTAACATGGCCAACTTACAAGCTTGCGGAAGTTGGAGCTATCACCAAACCTCAACTATCCTCTGCCTCTTCAAAACAAGCCAAACCCTCCGACGATGAAGCTGCGCAACCTTTACTCGACGGCGAAAGTCCGGAAGAACCATCTCTTGGAGCAACATTCTGTTCTAACGTTTTCGGGCATTACGTTCTCGCACACGAACTGATGCCTTTACTATCGCGAACTACTTCTCCTTCGGCCACTACCAGCGGAAGAATAATATGGATATCTAGTATCGAGGCACAGGCACAACATTTTGACGAAGATGATTTACAAGGTTTGGAAAGTCTCACGCCATACGAAAGCTCCAAACGTCTTACAGATGTTCTCGTCCTTTCAAGAAAATTACGAGCAGCAGGCAAAGCCTCCTCTTCATGGTTTGATTGTTCTGACGTTCACGTAGAGAACTCTCAATCAGAGGAAGGATCTGCAGCAAAATTGATAAAACCTAAAATGTACGTGGTTCAACCTGGAATTTTTGTTTCGGAGATCATGCCCTTGAATGTCGTGTTAGTATTTATCTACAGAATGATCTTCTACCTTGTAAGATGGATGGGAAGCCAATGGCATACCATCAAACCTTACACTGCTGCTGTAGCACCAGTCTGGGTAGCATTATCTCCCAGTGATGTTCTAGATAACATGGATGGGACAGCTTCGAAATGGGGATCAGCTACAGATGCTAGTGGGAAAGAACGTGTTATACGAACCGAAGTTCCTGGTTGGGGATGGGAAGGCAAAACTCCAAAGACAATTGATACCGGAGAGAGAAGAAAGGGGAGACAAAGAAATGCGGAACCATTGACAAGGGAAGCGAGAGAGGATTTTGAGGTCTTGGGAGTTAAGTGTTGGACGGAGATGGAGAATTTGAGGAAGGAATGGGAAGGACTTTTGAAGGTTAAAAAATGAGCGTGTTAGGAATTATTATAGTTTTATGGGAGAGATTGATAGAGGCTATATATAGTTGGCTGTACATCATACACAATATAATAGATATGACTAATAAACAATTTCCTGTTCAAACTCTTTTCCTTGTATTCCTAGCCTCGCTTTCTGTAACAACGAAATAGAGGTAAGAGATGAGATATATGTGCAGAGTGTCTTGAGTACATATCCCTATGAGTTTGAACACCTTTCTGCTAAGAATATAGGTTTGGTCAGAATACTGGTGATGAAACGTTGAAGTCGAATTAAGTTAAAGAAAACCCGGATTCCATTCATATCCCCATCTCTTATAACATCATGGAAGTTCAGATCTAAAGCAGCCTGAGGTACTAGACTAAGGGTAAGGTTAAAATGCAAGAGGAAAATGGTGACTGATTGCTTGTTTGCGTATCGCATATGCTCGATGTCATTGTTATTTTTACCTTGGGATTAGGCACGCCTTGTGCTGGTGTGTGATTAATTGTTGGAATTTTGTTACTGAAGGGATTTGGCTGTGTGTCTTGTCTTGTCTTGTCTTTTCTTGTCTTCATCTATACAGTATGTCGTTTACACTCCTTTAGAGTTGAAATCAGGTGTAGGGGATGAGGAGAAAGTGCGGTTTCTTCGTAGATGTCTCTTCGACGTCACCTTTCTTTCACCTTTGGCTCAGCGAGGCGAGACGCGAGACGCGAGACGTGAAGGTTTGAGGGATTGCTTTAGGTTTTTGTGTATCTCAAACTCGCAGAATGTCCTCTTTTTCGGGACTAAGGCCTGATTGATGAGATCTAGTGGTTGAGAGGTCATATGAATTTTTCGTTGCATATTTGTAAATCTCTGTGTACAGCGTTCACGTCTAGTTCAAAATTGATAATGGAAGAGTGAGGGGATTTGCTAGGATTATCAGAACTCGTTGTACGGATTGTAGAAAGTATGCATGTTATAGACAGTGAGGGTGTTTAGGGAACAACCTCATATCAAATTCAACACTCCTTAAGCTCGAAAATTTTCTGGCATATCTATTTCATATGGATCTCAAGCTAGAGAGTTATTAATTCCTCCTGTCACTATTGGGATTGCTTTCAAGGGAGATCTGCATATAGGAGAAGAACCCTCTACATCTCGGTACCTGCATCTTGAAGCTTCAAAGGGCTTGTGCTATATATTTTCTCACTGGAAGATCTAGCGAAAAGGCCGGTAGTCTTAAGTATTTCAAATGTCATACTTTCAGGGAGAAAGGGTTCTAATACAGCTTCTGAGGTGTCTGTCAAAATTTTAAGTCCTTTGAACTCCATGTTGCAGGTCATAAATAAATTACAAGCCAATTCTCTTGTAAGATTGAGTCAGGCTCAGAGTTCACTGATAACTTTCAACTGCATTTTCCTAGCAAATATGTGTATCTATGTGGCGGTTGAGAAAATATGACCAAGTCGTGCTTTTAAACTTGATAGGCTGTTCCTTTTACATACCTGATGATGTCGGCAGCAGTACGCATCTGAGCATTAGATGAAGCCATATTGGAAAACACGTCTAGGAAAATACTCGGTAAGATAGTAAGGGATGTCACCATAGTGGTCTACGATCAAGTCATCTACAGGATGCAGACACCTTCAGCCCGAATTCTCAGAAGTCCCTAACTTCTCATTGCTTTGACTGCTACTCTGCGACACTTTAATAAGAGTCTGAAGTGCTGACATTGATATCTATGTACTCAAATGTATGTTTCTACCTTCTTGATCTCCTGTAAATTTTGAACTTGCATTTTCTTCAACTCACTGTAGATGTCGAATCAGATCCTATCTTTACCTACACTGATATTTGCATTATACCATCATTCTCTCAATTATACATTCCAGAAAATACCGTTTTCCAATACCAAATAGAATATCGTCTTCATCACCATATCACCACTCTCACTCCAACTTCATCCCCACCCCCATCAAACATGCATCGGTATTCAAGCCCATCTCATCCACTAAAAAGCAATGGGGTCCACAACAACCGCTTTCCTTTACGGTAACTTATTGTTTTCCCGTCTGATATGCATATGCATATGCATGCAGAAGTCCGCACGGCAGACATCAATCTTGTTGCCCCCTCGCCTACCCTGTGCAGGTAGAAAGGTACGAACTATATTTAAATCTTTGAAATTTCAGCCCCTGAGTAACACGTCCACTTGACAAAAAAGAAAACCCATGTTTTGCACTGCGACGCAACGATGTTACTCTTCGGGGAACTCACGATGCGGGATAGACAGACCTTAACGATAATTTATATCCCCTCAGGGATAGCTATTTCGCGTATGAAATCAAGTAAATATCACATGTAGTATGTACCTGTACGGCTTTAAGGTATGAGTTCCTTTCAAAATCCGTAGCTGAGACGGATATATACATCCTGGTCCACGGCAAGAAAAATAGATGAAGAGCTGAATGTGGTGGGTGCATGGACTGAGCTATTTATAGACATATCTGTGTAACCATTCTTTTGCGATAATGTTAATTATCAAATACCCAGTAAAGCCATCTATCTTTCTTATGAAATAGATATAGCTGACTGAAATGCGTGAATGTGATTTATAGCAGTATGTCTTCACGTGTTTTTGCAATATTATGATTGGAAAGGTGGTCTCGAGGAAGATATAGCAGGGTGGGAAGGTTTAGTTGTATGCACAAAATGTAATAAATTCAACTATACTTACACTATTTTGAAGTTTGAACACTGAAACTCCCCATAAACCTTCTAGTTGTCATGATTGGTGAAATCTCACCACCTCACTTCATTGATGTCATATCACATCATAAAAACTCCGGAGTATACAACCGCCAAAATCAGCCTGAGAATCCGGCGCACATCTCTAGAATTATAAAACTATGAAGAAGCGGGTCGGAAGACAAAAATGTTGCATATATACTATATACTCCATGTAGCATATGTATGTAAGATCTAGGCATGCAACTCCACATAAACGTGGCTGATCGGCGACATATCTATCATTGAAAATAGATATGGATTGATGTAATCAGTGAAGATCTTTAATGTGGATATAGATGTGGATGTTGATGATAAAAGCTGGAAAGAATTCGAGATACATGTACACTGGACAAGTTTACAACCCTAAAATACGCCTGGTGGAGAAGGAATATGTGGGACGTTAGGACGGATAATTAGCATGGTGGATGAATGGATGTGGTTGGATGTGGCGCAGGCAGCGGTTTAATGTTGTTGTTGTTGTTGTTGTTGTTGTTGATGTGCAACGTGAAGTGAAGGTAGAATGAAAAGTAGACCAGAAGCCTAGAAAATGATGCGGTGGGAAAGAGAGCGGAGCGAGGCGGATGAGTAGGTCGTACAGTATAGAGGTGAATAAGGAGGTGAATTGATGGGTCGGATTCTGGAATGTGCGGATCTTCTAGGCAGACATAGATGGCATGTTGTAAGTACTAAGGTGTATTAAGTTTATTGTTAGACTTGGGGGTTTGTTCTAGACCTGGATGGAATCTACTATTATGCTTTTTCGTCAAATGGTGAGGAGTTTGGAGGAAGCGTGCTAGTTGGAAATGATTATTTACTTGGGTATGAGGTCATATGACACCGTTTTCCTACAGATTGTGATGTGATAAGTAGGGTTACAATTGTTGGTGATAGTGATGATTTCTGAGGATGCGTTAATTGTAGAATGGGGTGAGGTAAATGGCATCTATTATGATGGGACTTGAAAGTGACCCATCTAGATTCGCAAATGTGTTTAGATATTAAAGAATGCTAATTGTTGGTACATTGAGACAATTAGGAGCACAATTGTCTAGACCAATCTATACAACTGATTTTGTCTCTCTTCTCACTCACCAGATCAGACGCTAAATAAAACCACCACGAATATGATACTCTAAAATAGAAGCCTTCGCATTTATCATAATAGAACAGACAGGAGACGCAAACTCGTGGCGAGGTGGCCAGTTAGTGGATTCTGAAATATATTAGCAATCGCTCTATGTCAGAAACCATGTTCCCTTACAATGCAGCTTGTTCTTCCTCCCCAGACGGTATTTCCGGATCTTATTACTTGATATGATTCACGATAAATAGCACGTTCAACAAAGTGCGGGGAAAATTGAACGGCCAAAAAATCTTCCACTTATGCCGGAGGACTACTCTAACGATGTTTATTCGGAATCACCGTCGCCATCTTTCTACCTTTCACTTGAAATTTTACGTAGAAATAAGCTACATGTGTAATGAACAAATACAAATAATGATGATCGTCATTGGATATGATCCCTTTTACCACTGTGCCACTTCCTTCACATACCATGAGGCTACCACTGTCAAGAAGGATGCTCTCACGATATGAATAAGCAGATCGATCCCCTGAAGGAAGTGGCTGAACAAACACGGGGAAAGGAACTAACCAACATGACGATAATGATCACATCACAAAGGTTTTGGACCCCGTGACAATGTGACATTTACGTGCCAGCCGCTTACGTGCGGAGAAAAGATGTAAGAACTTTACTATTAGCGAAATTAAATGTCCGAGGTTTTGAGATTGGATACTTAGAAATAGATCGTGTGAAGGCGATGGAAGAAGTAGCCGTCTAGTAATGATACTGTAGTAGCTGATCATGCAGCAGAGCTAGATGAGAAATGGATACAGCTGGAGGATGGAGAGAGAACAGATCAATATTGTTTGCATTTTTCTTGTCGCTTGCTATGCAAATACTCTGATGTGTAGCATTCATTCAATTGAATTTAAGACAACTGCCTATCATGCTGCTATCAAGTGAACTTAATCCAAAAACATCGTATAGGAAAATTTCACAAACGTTACCATTCGAAACAGAACCCTCGTGACCTCACTGTTTTGTTTCTAGTCCTGGCATTATGTCTGACTGAGATAGGCGATGAATGACAAATCCATACTAGCAGTTGGTTGTTTCAAATATTTTAGAACAACCTAATGAAACTTGCGAGCAGCCATTCCATATTGCCTCTGTAATCACACGTGTGTACTCTAGAAGTGGCTTTACGAGAGGAATATCGAAACATCTGACTTTGATTTCCAATAATGCAATCCTTGACAATTTGCGAAATGATATGATGACCAGTAAATTACAAAGCGCTTGCTGACTTCTGTACGATCTCCAATGTTTCAACATGGAGCCACTTGGTTCGTTAATTGTTGAAGTTACAGTAGTAATTCATCGATTGCTTCATGTTCCTGTCCGAAGCCGTACGATAATAACTCATCAAACAATAGACGCGCAATAGAAGCAAGAGGTTGAGTAACGATAATTGGTTTGCCGTTTCAACAAAAACCAAATATCGCCAAGATTACGAAAATAGAATCGGGCGCTTGATGGGACAATTGAAGAGATAAACAAAGCCACTTCCGCGCGTTGCATGTACCGTACGTATCAGCATACCCAGTAGCCGCCAGTCCCATTTTTCATGAGACCTCAGACCAGACCCGTAACGCTTCAAAGAATGTTGTAACATGCTCTTCGTATTTCTATATGAGATGATGATAATAAAGAAGGACCGGATGGTTGAGTATCATCGATAGCCATGGCCAAGAATAATGTTGCGCAATAGAAAGGAATTATTGAAGGTCCGGAATGGCCGCATGATTAATGTAAGACATTTCCGAGAATAATGCGCATTGATGAGTGTGGGTGTGGGCGTTCATGATTGAATATTTGAGATCTTTTTCCAAGATTTATCGCACTGCCACATATTTGAAGCTTTGAAAAGTGGAATGTCTTCTCGTGATATATGGAGAGTCCGGATGTGGTATCGTCTGATAATCTAATTGGCCATCGCATGAATTTTGAGGGTGTTGAGGATATATTGACTCTGGATGAAGTTTGCACCCTAGGTAACTAAGAACTACCTAGTAATGACGGATGTGAAAACATCGGCATTGATGAATAAAACGTCTTGTATCGTAGGCTGAGTCTATTATGGTGAATCATAACCTGGATTGACAGACTCACAGTACGGCCATGATGCTATCGCCAGAACTCCGGGGAGAGGGAGATATTAGATGGTAGACAATAGATAGTGGATAATGGATGTTTTTTTTTCGGATGATAGTGTGGCAGTAGCAGTAACAGTGGTTGTAGCAGTGGCAGGAATAACGGGATATATTTGAAATAGGTGGAGGGGGGATGTTTCAGGCGAATTTATTCATTTTGACCAATACCATTCGAGGATGATGAACTTCTATGGAGTACTTACATATGATTTGTTGATACTCTATCAGACAACAACCGTAAGGAGATTTTGAGAAATTCCTTACGAAGAAGAAAAGACTTTGGATCGGCCTCAACTTTCTGCCTTTCACGTCGCCCTGATCGAAGCTTGTCATATTTCTTGTACGCATGAAATATTAGCATTAGATGTATGTAT
This sequence comes from Botrytis medusae, assembly GCA_019395255.1. Lineage (NCBI taxonomy): Eukaryota > Fungi > Ascomycota > Leotiomycetes > Helotiales > Sclerotiniaceae > Botrytis > Botrytis medusae. The sequence goes on from JAHXJL010000088.1 coordinate 103,071, forward strand.
TGAAAATAATAATGATCGCGATATTTCTTCTTCTCTCGTTGCCGAACGTCATGGCTGGCTCGCTGGGTAGCAAAAAAGGGGCTGGGGTAAGTAAAGCAATTACCTAGTACAGAGTACATACGCACGATACGGTAGATAACCATTAAGCTCTACCTAATTGCGGCTGCCCCCCAAACTAGAAGATCTGGAAATCTGGGAAGCGGAATCTAATTGGATCTGAATAGATCTACACACCACTAACCATTGACTTCGGCTGAAGTTTACTTTGCAAGCAACATCGAATGAACTTTCTAGTCCCGTACCCCATCACTTGGCTTTGGTCATATCTCACCAATAATCTTTCACATACTGTGGTTGAGCATAATTTTTTTATCTTCGCCATTATCATTGCCATTATGAGCATGGATATGGTTATTCGTATCAGAGTGACAAGCCTCGTCTTCTAATCTTTTCCATGAGCAGGAGGGGGTGCATTTCCTTCGGTACTACCATTGGTGGGTAGATACCTAGATATGTTTGAACTCCGGAGTTGTCGTACGCATTATAAGCATTACCTACTTGATTCATATAAATCTACTTCAGCCATCTCTCAGCCACACAATTTGACACACAGTTATTGTGGACTTCCATGAAGAAAAGTCAAAATTTTCTCGCTTCCCTCCTTGACCTAGTAATTCGGTGATATGATCTACCTAAGTATGTATGATTCTCCCCGAGGTCGTTAGAGTTTTCGTTTTGAAGAGGTTGGCATGGCACGGTTGGGCTGTGGATATATGGGTATCTCGCTATCTGGGCATCGTCGGAGGTGGGAAAAGATTAAGAAAAAGTCGTCATTCCAGTATTGCGCATGATGTGTTCAGTGCCCAGGTGGAGGTAACAAGCATTATTCCAACCCTACAGCATTGATTGATTGATGAATGATCAACCATCCACAAATTCTAAAAAATATACTTCCAGACTCATATTCTTTTGAAAAGTACAGGGAATATTTGTTGTGTGATCGTTGCCAAATCATGGGATATTCGCTGAAGTGTCACATTCACCGCTCTCTATAGAAGGCTCGACACGTATATGTTGATCCATTTAAATACCGATGTTGACCATTACTCGCGATGCGGAGTCAGTGAGATCGTAACCAGTCATAGCAGCCATAGTAGCCATATTGGTGAAGTTTGCGATATATTCGAATCATATTGAATGCTTCCACCGTTTTCCCCATTTTATCATCGTCAATACATCTTCCTCCTTCAGCAAAATTCCCCCTCACGCTTCACTTCCAATACACATGCATTTATTGGCATTTAGTTGGATATCTTCATAAATCGAATTCTTCCAGTGGTTTCAGGATACTCAATTTCATAGTAACCGCACAGCCTTACTTCAGCCCTTTTTATCGGCACTTGACCCAAAGAGCTCGAAGTAACGCATCTACCTCAAGAACTCTGCAGAACCAACAAACAAACGAATCTGGAAAAGCAACGGGAACGATAGAGAGATACACGAAAAAGAGAGAACTGCAGTCGAGAGATCATCCAAACACGGCATAACGGCTAGTGTAATTGCTTATGCTTATGCTTATGCTCCAGCTCAGATTACATCCATTCTAGCTCGGTGCCTATACTTACTACTCTATTACACATTCCTCCTACACGAAAGCATAGATTCGAATCTCGACTCCTGTTCAATTCTTGGTACATCGTTTTACCGCAGAATTGCACAACTTCTACCTTACTTAGACTTGGCCTACAACATCTTTTGAAGCATCACAAACAAATCATTCCTCGTTACCTTTGAGAACTTCTGGATTGGACGATCCATTCGAAAGATCAAACCCTTGGTTTCAACTGAGCCCTTGCACATTTTGAACATCTAGGTGTGGTTGTCTCGCCTGCCATCTGATCCTCGGGGCGCAAGGTACTTTGACCAATTGAGCTACTCAGTACATCTGAAACCCGCTGCATTTCGCATGCATTGGTCCATCCACGCACCGACGCCACTAGCCTGACCCTTTTTTTTTCAATCATCGCCTACTTAGTACACCAAAGCATAGATATACCATTCGGAAATCCCACCTACCAATTAATCCAATCTATACCTTGCTGCTTATTATAATAGCTTCAAGAAACCCTTGTCATCCTGAACGATTAGCCATTTCGAAAGTTTGGAACTACCATTAGAGCCATTTGCATCCTTGGTTCCATTTTGAGAAACGAGGGGTATCGATCAATTCCAAGCATTCCTTTCCCAGCGCCTACGACTCCATTTGGTATTTTAGACACTACACACTTTCAATCTGGTCCAATTATTCCCTGACGAACTTGACATTTCCTTACTGGACCGAAAATACATTTACTTCTGGCAAGGAAGAGCTGGACATTGTAGGGAGAAAAGCATTGGAGCATACGAAAGACAATTAAAACCTTCTGAAGTAAAGATTAAGAAAGGGAAAAAAGAAATCTAGCATACTTACATTTCTCTCTCCAGCTTCGATAGAAGATATTTACATATATCGTCTACAACTCTCCCCCCCTTCCATACATCATTCACATTTCTCATCGAAAACCTCGACATTCCTCCTCTTATAGACTTCTTTTAGGGTTCTCAGCATCCTTCGAAAATACAATACAATACGTCTTTGGAATTAACCCTTGACAAACCTACCGACATTCCAAACCCGGTACTTCGACCGATCGATTTTCACTGGGGTCAATCGTCAAGTCACTATTACAACTCTCTTTTCAGGATCATAAAGTCAGGAGTACATTACGATTACGACCAATACGACTATTACGAAACGAAACGAAACGAAACATAAGACAAAAGATTACAACAACGGGGTACTTCAATTTAGATTTCAGTTGAACTATCAACTTGTCGATTCAAGAAGAAAGAAAAGACAAAATTATACCGTTTCACCAATCGCTCATATAAATAACACAAAGTGGTTACTTGCTAGCTACTTGCTTTAAGTTGCTTCGGCCTATTCGCTGACCTTCACCTCACCTCACCTCCACCGCACGAAAATCCTCCGCGCCTATCTGCATATCATCATTTTGGCCCAATCTGCTTCAGCCACTCTTTACCCCAAAACCAAAACCCCTGCTTTTTCGATCCGCCCCTAGGAACCCCTTTGTCAGGCTTGAGGCGAGACATTTCCGGATTTTTATATAGCCAACTGATCCTCTTCAGTGCCTCCACGCATAGTAACCAGCTGCGCCAACTTCATTCCTCTACAGGATTCCGCCGGTCGGATCTTTTCTCACTCATTCGCGAAATTTAAGATTCAATATTACGAGCTTTGTGGTCGTCATTGTTTTTCTTAATTTCTTTTCGAAATTTTCTCGAAAGATTTGATTCACCTTTGTCGTGTTGTATTTTTCTATTCGACGATTTCTTTCCCTATTGTTTTCAATAGCCGAGTGTACTTTAACCTCAGCCGATAAACCACAATAGGATTGAGGCCTGGAGACAATAGAAACAGTCACATTTTTTTTCTCCAAGAAGACAATCAATATTGGCTCAGGACAATAACGACTTTCCTTTTTATGACCTTATAGCTTGGTGTATCTTTACTTCTATCTTTTTATTACGAGATCATTGTTCCATTTCCCTATATCAAACGTTGATCAAGTCACGATCTACAACATTACAAGTCAACCACATCGAACCACAACGACTACAGCCAGTACAATATCACTCAAGACACCATGTCGCTCAACTCAAACGTTCCCAGAACCTCCAATGAGGTGGCTTTAGGTCACTTTGTTTTTCAAACAGTTTCTCAAGATATGATCAACTACCTTGCTCAAAAGGCAAGAGAAGTCATTCAGTGCGAACCTACACAAATTTCCTCAAATCAAGGCCCCTCACCGCCTCGAAATCCCCCTCAAGAGAAAAGATCAGCGTCAGATTTACCGTCATTAGAGAGATTCATTACTTCTTTGATCAAGAGATCCAACGTCCAAGTACCTACACTCATGACCAGCTTGGTATACCTAGCTAGACTGAAGAAGAGACTACCACCAGTTGCAAAAGGTTTAAGATGTACAGTTCACAGAATTTTCCTTGCAACACTGATCTTATCGGCCAAATTTCTGAACGACTCATCACCAAAGAACAAGCACTGGGCCGAATACTCGAATGTCCGAGGTTATCCAGACTTTTCATTTACCAGGACAGAAGTCAACCTCATGGAGAAACAGTTACTTCAGCTGCTCAACTGGGATTTGATTGTCAGCTCTGATGATCTCTACACTCATTTGGAACCCTTCCTCACTCCAATCCGATTTGACTTAGATCGAAAGCAAGAACAATACCGCCTTCGCGAAGCACGTCAACAAGCTCAACGAGAACAAGAAACTCTTGCAATGCAAAACATGTCCTTCGACCCAGCCGGAAGATACTGGATTCCAACAACCGAAGAAAAGTACATGCCATACTACGGCGAACAACAATCCCTCTTCACTCCCGAGGATCCATACAACCACTACTCACCACCTTCATCATCCGAGATTCCCGGTCTTACTCGAAGCGGTACTGCCGATACCCTCGATGCCATATCCTCCTCTGCCTCGTCTTACATCTCCGAATTATCTCGCTCGGGTACACCTCTATCATCTGTCAGCAGCTACCTTGACGAGAACGATGTCATGCAATGCGATACCTACTCCCCTTCAGGCGTTACCGTCCAAGTTGCTGGTGCTGATGGCAAGCTCAGACCTATGCTTCCCTACGAAATTGATAACATGACTCATCATGACAACATGGCAATGGCAGAGGAAAAGCGTCGCGCGGCCAAGAAGTCAAAGGGCAACTTCTTAACACGATACTTTGGTGGTCAAAAGAATCTCTCCACTGCGTGAAGTTCTTTTGCACTTCTCATTATGGTTTCGGATAGGGAGTTTATTGGAAGGAAGGAAGAAAATGGCTTGTTTGGTTTACGAATTTTTTTGTATCAATTGATGAATTTTCGTCTTTTTTTTTCTTTTTTTTTTTTTGCTCTTATCGAACTTGAGAATGAGGTCTCATGAGCATGAGAGTTTGCATTATATCACATCTTGCATCGCAAGGAGTTTATTGGGCGTTTGAATTGGAGTTCAATGTCACATCACATCGTGGATGGGAATGTGGAGAGAGATGTCAAAAGGATAATCTGGATCTTTAGGATGAGAAAATAAATCTGGATTTCTTTTGCCATCCAGAATAGGATTAGTTGTCCCTTTGACCGGAAGGATTGGGATGGATGGATGAATTGGGACTTGGGCACGGGAATACCCTGAGTTATTTGAAGTGCATATACGCTGGGACTGGATGGAAATACGTGATAACGTCAACGTTACATAAGCATGGAATGGCATTGGTAGCATTAGCATAGAATTTTAAGGTCTGGTTGGACCTGATCGGCATGGACCTGATCGCTTGTGTTCGTCAGGGAATACAATGAGAGGTGGATTTTAATTATTAATATGTTACACTACTACCAAGTTTGCTTGTGCCTTTTGAATTTGTGTAACTCTTGTGAGATTGTGAGGACGACTGTTCTCTAATACCTAATATTGTGGTAGGGGAAGGAGTTAGTAGAAGTCTACTAGTGTATGAATTTACTTCAGAGGTCGTTTACTGCTGGCATTGAGAAACCCGTTCCCGGAAAACAATATTTTTTATTTGCTCAAATCAAATCAAATCAAACAAGTGTTATCCTGACCCGGCTTTGATAATCTTCATCAGAGTCTTCGTTGTATTTATGGGTCTGAATAGAGTGATATCTAAATGACTATCAATAAAATAGCAGTATACACAGGAGATCTTGTTCCCAATGATCTATTCGATGTGGGTGATTGAGAAGGTGTTTGATTCTACACAGAAATGGAACAAGCCGTAGGTGACTTTCAACTCTCTTCGAATATGAAATTTTTCCTCTTGCTTAAATTAGTAAGTTGAATATGTGGGGAAGATTGTTGAGATATAATTCTGAACGAAGTGTGATTTCGTTTCGTATTCACAATTTTTCATTTACTTTGTCTACAATTGATTATTTCTTGTAGTTTTGGGAACGGGGAAATGGATTTGTATTGTTTTGTAATCTTGCCATTGATACATGTACCAGTATGAACGCTCCCCTATACGAAGCGATAGCTATTGTAATGGGTGCGAGATATTGCGTTTGAGTTATGAGCGAGGCACTCGCAGGTTGTAATGGATGATGGGAAACGTGTTCTTTGGAAGTAAAATATATTGGTTTGTCGTTTCTTCATATTTGTACGTTGAATATCGGATATTAGTGACGTGTTCACTATGCCATTGTGTCATTAATTGCTCACATTGAGGTAGTCAATTCCGGGGGTTTTTTAACTCTAGGAAATACGGAGACTGAATTGATGGGGATGAGATTCACCAGATTCACACCGATTTGATTTGAGATTGTTAAATGGTCTACATGACTCTTTGTACACTTGTAATTCAGATCTAAAGCTATTCGTGATATCTTTACTTCGACAACCCAGAACTTGTCAGCTCTCGTTGGAATCGCACTTGACTAGGACCCTGTTCGTTTCGTGAGATAGCCGCCATGTTGAACAATGAATTTCCTACTTCAAACACCTTCCGCAATGTCGTGGTTAGTTTGAGACTCGTCAGAAGAATTTTCAGCGTGTCACTCATCCCATTATCACAATCCTCTGCTAGCTCAATTAGCCAACACAACACTTCATCCATATCTTTCCAATGCTGATCTCACTCATAAAACTCAACACTGTCAATCATCCAAAAGCCTGTAGTCATTGCAGGTAGCTGCTAAGCCAAGAATGCAAATAGTTTACACTGCTGATGGGTATCTCTGGTATCAAAGCCACCGAGGTTTACATCCTTCGCGAGTGTACCAGGAGTTGATCAGTATCACTCCAATAACTGCGCGGTAAAACTGTGAATCATAGCCAACTGGCCTGTATACTCATCTTGTGGTAAGGAATGACATCCATAGGATAATGCCAGTATAATGAGGCCGTATCGAGGCCGCAATGCTTGTATCAGCGTAGTACATAGTACCAAGAACGGGAATACGGGATTTTTGGTATCAAAATCGCCGTGCACCAGTAATTTGCTCATACATTGATCAATGATCTAGTTTCCGAATTGGCTAGTGCCGATAAGCTGCTCGACGCGGCTACGATCCTCAAATTGAAGACGCCCTGTTTAGTTGATATTATGCAATATGTCGGCTTCGCCAAGTTTGGGAATATTAAGAAGCTTCCAGATATACTCGGGCGTATATTTGTTGTCGAGAATTGGCTGGGGACTATGTGATCTAGAAATGGTCTCATTGAGGACTGAAATTCATGGTTAGTAATAGGATGAATTTACTCTAAATAGGAGAGTACTCGCTTCTTTGAAGTTCGTCTATCAGAAAGAAGAAGTGGTTAATTGCACTCAGGCTATATGAAAATGTGACCGATTCTAGTCTGTCTTGCTGACGCGACCAGTCATTGTAGTTAGATTCGGATTTTGCAGCTTCTTCTTTGAGTAGACTACTGCAATTTTTGGATTCAACGTGGCTGTTCTTCAGGCGCTTTTGATAAGTTTCTCCGCTGAAGATGGCTGAAATTCCTCTCTTGACTATGAAGGGACAATAATGTTCAACATTACACATACGTACAATTGGATGGGGGGAAGAAAGTGCTTTGATGGCTTGTGTAAAATATAATTGGGTGCTCAATCGACTGGAATAAAGCGAAGACTAGGTTCTCGCATGCCTGGGTGATATTGCAATGTATGGCCAAAACAGTCCCATTGGAGTCCAACAAGACAATTACGCTTATGCTCAATCAAAAGGAACAAGACAGTCCACTGCTTGTGCTACTAGTTCCTTCTAATAACTTGGGATGATCTCTACTGACGAGAAGCTGTGTTGTCCAGTTCTGCACGCATATCCGCTGGGAAAAGCGGCGTCCGAATTTTTCGGTACCCTATATCGGGCAATTGTGACAAAACAGGGCGATGACTGGGAGAATCCATCGCCAGGTTTTGGTGTAATTCTGTAGGTGAGTGGAGAGTAGAGAGTAGCTGCGGGAATTTCCGTGAAATAGGAATGAGTGAGTATGGCATCAGAACACAGAAAGACACGGTCGGATATCCATCGGGTAGGCGGATAGGTGTATTAGATGGGTCCTGGCTACTCGAGTTAGCTACCAAGATCTAAAACGTAACTAGTTTTGAAAATGAAAACAAGCATCAAATCAGGTACCGGTTTCGGTTCAGGATAGCAGATCATCCCTCGACTCATCATGCACATAGCTAGGTTTGCTCAAAATGTTCTTCAGGAGCTCGGGAAGGTCGGATATCGGATATAAGTCATATCATGGCATATCCGAGACCAATGACTTTAAGTCCGTGGGCTAATAGCCGTGCTTCTAACCAGTGTGCGCTAACTCAGAACGCCTTTGAATTCGTATCTTTGTGATTGAATACTACTGGGATACTTTTCATATACTACCCATTAAATTCCTATAGACACTTTAAAATCACAAAGTATAAGTTTCGGTTCGTAAAAAACGGAAGGCGATGGTGAATTTTCCAAAGACTACCGCATTATACCGCAAAGTCTTTTCATACTTCAACAGTTCAATCTAATCATCCTCGATAGGGTCTCCTTCGCTTAAAAAGTGACACATATCCTCCATGTTCAATAACAATGGAAAGTATAGGCCGCACATTCTAGTGATTGGTGGTGCCTATGGTGGCTTTTCCGTTGTCACAAATGTGTTGAACTTAATAGAGGGAAATCCTCAATTGTCTTCACCTCTGCCCCACCTCCACTGGAGGACTGTAAGATTCGGACAACACCGCAAATAACAATCCTTGACGAAAGAGATGGAATGTGTTACTAGTTGTCCGCCGATTTTTTGACGCCAAATATTAATATTGTTCCTCTTAGATCACACCATGGGATCACCGTTAGCCCATTCCAAATTAGAATTCGCATCAGAAACATAGAGGAGATTTGACGATATTCCCATTCTGAATCGCTATAATGTTCGTACGATTCAGGGAAAAGCAAGTTCAATTGATATGGCGTCTCGGGTTGCCACATTGGTCTGGCATCAAGAGAGTGGGTAATGCATTCATAATGGGTCAGCATGTTGCCACAAACATCGTACGTCAAATATGCAGCAGCCGGGCGAAGGAAGATCTACAATACTAGCTGTATGTCCTCAAATCAAACCCATGATGGCATTATCTATTGGAGATACGGCTTTGGTTTATCCTAGAGGCGAAAACGATTCGTGGGGCGAGGAGTAGCAAAATCTAGTTGTGGGACGAGGTCTTGGTATTGATTGTAAGTTGATAATTCGGTACAAAACCTAATAGACTGACTGTTTTTCCAGTATGTCCAGCCTATCTTCGACTTTAATATGGCTGTATATGGCGATATCACACAACGTTAACGGTTTTATACGTTGGATGATGGTTCTGATTCCCGGTGGATTATGAAACATCACGGTCATAGCCACCGAGTGTGAGAGGAAGGTGCTACAGGTTACAAGACGCTTGATGACAGCGTGGGCAAGCGGGGCTCAATACGAAGAAGGATATGATCGATCAACCCAGAGGAAACGGTGATTGTATCTTTACTATGGCATAAGATTATCAAAATCAATTAGGGCAATTAAAAGTAGTATACTAAGAGTTCTTTTCAAAGAAAATACCATGTGCATAAAATTGTTATTGTTAGTAAGTTTTTGTTATTTTACGCTCTAGTGTTGAAACCGCTCGTCCGCCATGAGCGTAAGCTCGTTAACAGACCAAGGAGAGTGGGGAACCATCATTAGGTGTTGTTGATACAACACAAGAAATATCTCGAATAACTCAGAGAGATAAACCTTGGTATATCAACGGTTTCTTTGAATATGAATGGAGTACTGGGCTTGGGCGTTGCAAATCACATTGTGATGCATTTTTCATGTATGTTTCACACGCCAAACAATAATGATTTGAATATCAGGTTTGCAGCATCAAGAAATTTTCAAGTTTTATTTGATCCGATCAGTAATCTCCTAATACTTCTTCTGCATTGAAGCCTTCAACTCCGGGAAATCTGGCACAATAGGGTGAGAATTTCCATCCTGCCCTGCGACCGGTGGGGCCACATATTCATTCCTCCCCGCTTTGTGTACCCGCCCGTTGATCGTGATGACATTCAACCGATCGTGGTCTTGTAAGATGGTAATATCCTCCAACGGGTTCCCATCGACTAGAATGCAGTCCCCGTAAAAGCCAGCTTGAATCTTACCCAGCTCATGATCCCTCATAAATAGTTTGGCGACCCCCGCCGTCGCTGCGATTATTGATTCCATAGGTGTGAAATCAAGGAGATTGACGAAGTGCGCTAGGTCCCGTGCGTAGGTACCATGTGGCGTCCACGCGAAGCCGTAGTCTCCGCCAGGGAGGACAACGATTCCACGCTTGTGCATCTCGCGAAGAGCACAAATCGCTGCGTCGAGCTCTTTTTGGTAACCGACGGACTCGGCCTTTTCATGCGTATAGCCGAATGCAGCGGCGTCGTTTACTAGTGGAATTAATACTAACATACTGCTTGCGTTTCGGTAAATACTTACGAGTGGCAATAAGCCAGTTCAAGGCAGGTGCTACAATGTGCTTGTCTTTCTTTGTATCGAGCATCTTCATTCCCTCGTCGTCGATGTAGGATGCGTGATATATGACATCGACGCCATGTCTGATGCACATCTTGACTGAGTCGCGTGCTCTTGCATGAGCGCAGAGTCTTGCACCCAGGCTGTGGGCTTCATCCACGCACGCTGCTGTTTCGTCATCAGTGTAGTAACAATCTTGTGCCGATCTTTTTTCGGTAATCTGTTGTTGTTAATTTGGGTTTTTAAATAGAATTGCGAGTGTGAATAGACGGACCTCTTCTCCACTCATACTTAATTTGACTTGATCTACACCAATGTTGACATGATGTCTAATCATTTCTCTCATCTCATCGGGTCCGTCGGCATAAGCTGTGATGCCTGCAACCAAATCACCATCTCGGCGGGCCATTTCTTTTCCATTGGCAAGATATCTCGGCCCTGGGATATCACCTGCGTTAATAGCATCTCGGACAACTACGTCGAGTCGTTCCTTTGCTGATGCCGCACCAAAACACCTGAAAATTAGTCAATCTTCTGGTCAAAGTAAAAAGGAAGTTTGGGTAACGTTACTTACATTGTGTAACCAGAATCGAGGTAGCACTGTGCACTCCTCGCCGTCAAGAGCACATGCTCCTCAACTCCCAAGTCTGCTAATCTATTCAAATCCCCCCCATTCCACGAAAAGTGTGCATGGGAATCTCCCAACCCGCTCATCAGCGTTCTTCCGCGACCACTGAATACCCGGACTCTATGGTCCTTTCTCAATTCCTCAACATTCTCTACATTTCCTACCTCACTGATCCTTTCACCTTCGATCAACACATCGCCACGGTATGGATCACGTCCAGTGGAATCAAGAATGTTTACGTTGAGAAAGAGAAGCTTAGACTCAGGGTGAGTGCCTAGTATCTCGTAGTTCTTCGGCTGTAGAGATGAGTCAAATTGGATATTGTTGATAGTAGCAATGTTTCGTGGGGGACCGCTGTATCTTTTGGAGCTCGTTATTTCCTCGAGGAGACTAGGAATCAGGGATGGTGCCATAGTATGGTTTGAAGTAAGGTAATGATAATATGAGAGATAGGTATTTCTCACATTACTTGTATTTTGAGAATACTATTACGTGGCATGTATTGTGCCGTCTCCCCAATTTATATTTGTATTCGCATTGTGACTACTAACAGCATGACAATAACTTAAGCATAGACAGCTAGCTATCAACATCGGGTGACCGGAACAATGAATAAAGCTCGGCCGTTTGGAACAGCTGACTATCAGTTCAAGATGGCCACTTGCCAGTCATAGCATCTACAGAGATGCAATGAGAAGGTCTCATGAATTTGCGGAGGTAAGAATTCACCGGTACATGCAATGTGTGGATGTGTGCCCAATAATGCATGGCATGATGCGGGGTCCATTCTAGTGCATTCTTGACCCAATCACATGTCACTTTTAGATCTCCGTCTTCTCCGTCTTGTCATCTTCAAACGCCCAGACTTTAATCGCAGCTCCAATTGTCGGTTCTCGTTAGCCGATTAGTTCTGGAGCAAGATCAACGTCGGACGATAACAAGCCTCAGCATACATATTAAAGTTGAAAGTGCGTCACTTGTGTTGATTCCAATAGCGGCATTTGTATACACATTTTTGCCATTGCTTTTATCGTCTATCATTCCAACTGATTCAAGCGATACCATGGGCTGGATAAATCTAAGAAAGAATGGAGATATCTCGCCGAAATTGGAGCCCCAGCTTGAAAATGACTTGAAGGTTACCACTCAACACGTCGAGAATGTGTCTCTAGATGAATGTTCACGTCCTCAAAGATACCATTTCATTTCCCCAAATGTATCAGACTCCGAGCTTCCATTCATCCCGGCGACTGTAGTCAGCCAAGGAACATCGTCTGAATTGGGCAGCTTGCGTAAAACCCCCTCCATACTTTCTTGAATAGGCCATAGTCTGACAGGTAGTAGTGTTAGTGATAGATGATGTAGTTTATGACTGCACGGAATTCACAACTGAGCATCCGGGCGGACAAGGCATTTTGGAAGGCTTTGCAGGCAGCGATTGTAGCTGGCAATTTTGGCGGTTTCACGGGAAGAAGGATATGGAGGTCGGGAGGGTACTAAGGGTGGGGAGAACGAAGGGGGTAAGTAATAAATATGCAGAGCCGGTGAAATGGGTTGGATTAAAGAGCCTTGGGGATAATAATTGGTGATTAGTGAATGATTGAGGTGAAAGTTGTGTCACAATATAACGAGCGCAGTCGTGGAATCGTTGCTACACAAATATATTAATAAAAAAGGAAAATTTCGATTAAGTTTTTTTATTTATTATCTTGAATGATGCCATTGACTTAAGGAAGCGTATGTGTACCTAGGCACTTTGTGATGCCGGTGCTGTGAAACTCATAATTTCAGCCCCTGTATTAAAATGCTGAGGAATGTGCAAATGAACATGAGACAGTTGATGAGAAAGATTGTGGGTGATAATATTCGAGAATGCTCATAAAACTGAGCTTGATTTAAAATTGACTCCAATTGGATACTTTATCAGTTAAATCACTCACGTCATCGAGAATCTGGAACAGGGCTAAGGTAAGCAGATACATGTGAGCATTAAATACGTTTAATCAAGATGATTTCTATGCCAAGTGATCACTATCATTCAAACGCCGTTGTACGTTGGAAATACGGGGATAATGATGCTAATGACACCATTTGAAAAAAGTCCAGCTGTCCCGGCCCAATCTGCATTACCACAAATTAGCGCTTGAAAGCAGTCAATAAGGATAGAGCGAATTACAGCTTAAGAAAGCAACCACAAAACCCAATGCACTTCCAGCGGTCTCCAAACTCTTCATATCTAACATATAGCCGCACACGAGCAAGATTAGAACAAGATATAGGAAAAAAAATCCAGAAACAGGACCCAGGAGGAGCGCATGGCAGCCACAGTAAAGATCACAGTTAAGATAAACCACACCCATAGGTACATAGCCAGGGCGGTTGCAAACTGACCATTGAGTTGGACAGTCTCTGGGTCGGTATTCGCCGCCATGATTACAGACTCAGGTAGATATATCATGGCATAAGAAAGGCTGAATGCGCCATAACTGGAGAACACCTTTGCTCCGAACTGTTTCGTTCGAATCTATGCAAAAAATCTTTGAAAGCATTGACCCACAGTGTTGCCGCTGAAAAACCCTATAATACCGGCGATGAATTGGCATATTCCTCTGAAGAATACCAGGACGCCAATTAATACATTGGGAGCCGCTAATCTGCGAACATTAACTTCGAATATGGAGATTAAGAATATGCCTGGATTTATAAGTTTCATATCCACCAGGACGGATATAAGAAGCAAGCCAGTTGAAAAAGAAAGTAATCCCAACGGAGAAGGATTTGAAAATCGACGATGGACAGTGGGAAGAGAGGGTTGCATTCGATCGTCCACATGCCCGCCATCAGTTTGCAGTCTCTCAAGACGTGTGGAATTTTCGTCATTAGATTATTCAATCTTAGAGGCCTGATCGAATGATGCTATGTTTTGAACCATAACTATGATAAGCGAAGGATTTGGGATGGAGACAATCAGAATGTCTGCCCTTAATTCTCTTGTACAGCATCACATGAGCTTTATGTATTCATTTTTTTATGTCTACATTTGCTCTACGAATATTTCTTAGATTCTGAAGTGAGTTGGCTTGAGAGATTGCCTTATTTCTTGACTAAATCAATAGCATAATTCTATCAACCGGATGTAACACTAGGGAATAGAGGAGAAAGTCCCCGATTGCAAAGCGTAATGAAGTTAAATTGGAGTCAGACTACCCGCATACTCATACTCTAGGTTTCATTTTCACACTAGGAAGAAGAATTATTTTGAAGTGATAGGAATTTCGTATCTGCGATTTGAGCATATCGCAAGGTGCATGACTATTGTTTGAAGACGGAGAAGAACGGAGAAGGGCGGAGATGGCGGGGCTAGTCCGTTTGCTTCTCCAATTCATGTGGATCGGTTAGTCTTCGGTTAAGCGGATAGTTCCTACGCGGCTCTAATGTTAGATTCGGATATGTGGGCGGACATGACGGAGAGAGTGGGTCCGCAAGCGTAGATACCCTACTAACGCTAAATTCATTAGCTTTGTCCGCGGAGTGAGGGCGGATTCCCCAGACTTCTTAGAATGAGGATGAGTCTTGCAGCAAAAGACTGACTACCTAGTATTTTCAGCAGACTTTGAGATTATACCAAGTGTCGGTACGGGTGTCTGCTCCATCAATTCTAGCGTGTTGAGAAAGGTGGGGGGAAGCAGTAGATTAAGTGTCATCTCCAAACGTAGATCATCCAAATATTGCTTCCGTCATATAAATACTACTCAATCAACACGGATTATTCGAAGACTGTGAAATTTTTATCTTTGTCGAACAAATCACAAAATGACGCAAAATGGGCAGTCCGACAATAGTTTCACAAACTATGTTGCATATCGCGATCCAAAACTTCTTGGGCAATCGCGAATTGGGCATCTAGAACTCGAGAATTCTACAATCCAACCTTTGAGCTTCCCTTCCGGAGCTCCAATATCAGATCTTTATCAAGTTATTGAGGTTGGCGGCTCGCAGATTAAACCTGCTGGCGAGAAATTTCCTCTGTCTTCAGTCGAGCTCCTTGCTCCTATTTACGGAAGAGATATACTAGCAGTGGGGAAGAATTATGCCGAACATGCTATAGAGTTCAATACTTCGGGCTACGACTCTAGCGATAAGGCCGATCAGCCCACACATCCTGTTATCTTTACGAAGAGAGCTACAAGTATCATCGCAAGCGAAGAGGCGATTTATCCACACGATGGGTTTACCGAAACCTTGGACTACGAAGGTGAAATAGGCGTCATAATTGGGAAATCAGGATTCAAGATCGAGGAAGCAGATGCTATGGAACATGTTTGGGGTTATACAATCATCAATGATATGACTGCTAGGGAGCGTCAAAGGGACCACAAGCAATTTTATATCGGAAAATCTGCAGATACCCTCTGCCCTATGGTACGTACTATCTACTCCGTTTTGACTTGAGACGATGACTGACATCTTGGTCTTAGGGTCCGATCGCAGTGCCTGTAAATAAGCTCCCGAAATCACTTCGAGTTCAAACGTATGTGAACGGAGAGCAACGGCAAAACTCCACTATTGAGAGCCTTATATTCTCAATTCCAGTCCTTATTAAAACTCTTTCCGAAGGTCAAACTTTACAGCCAGGTGATGTCATTGCGACTGGCACTCCTGCAGGCGTTGGTATTGGTAAGAAGCCTCCTATTTTCCTGAAACCAGGAGATGTGGTCGAGGTATCCATCACTGGGCTTGGAGTACTTCGGAACAAGATTGGAGAATTTAAATCCACAAATCAGACTGTTGATCATGTGGCGAAAACCACTCATATCCATCCCAGCAACCTTGAAAAAACATGCGGTGGTATCGGGCTTACAACAATAAATTCGAAACAATTGTACTATCGCCATACCGGGGAAGCTAATGGTCCGCCCATTATCTTCATTCATGGTCTTGGCGGTTCTTCTGAGATTTATACCCCCCTAGTCAACGCTCTAGGCTTGGAAAAGTCCCATTCTTTACATTTCATGGACCTTGAAGGCCATGGACTCTCTCCCACGATTGCGACTTCTACTGTTTCTATATCAAGTTACGCCGCAGACTTTGCAGCATTAGCACAACATGCCAAAATCGGCGGAGCAACAATAGTGGCTCATAGTATGGGGTGTACTGTGGCATTGGCTTTAGCCTTGAAACATCCCTCGCTCGTCTCGAAATTAATTCTCCTTGGCCCACCACCCACACCCCTCCCTGAGGCCGCCCAAGCCGGATCTATCTCTCGAGCCGCAATCGTAAGAGCAAATGGAATGGCTGCCGTAGTAGACGCCGTCGCAACTGCAGGCACTTCTACCAAGTCCAAAACAGACAATCCTCTTGCAATAGCCGCGGTACGCATGTCCTTGCTAGGACAAGATCCCGAAGGCTATGCTAAGGGATGTACGGCTCTTGCTGGTTGGAACGCCACATTCCCGATTGAACAGATCAAGACTTCGACTCTAATTGTTACAGGCGATGAGGATAAAGTATCGCCACCCCAGCTTTGCGAAAAGTACGCGGCGGAAATCAAGGGCGCGAAAGTGATTACCCTGGAGGGAGTTGGCCATTGGCATATCTTTGAGAATCTGAGTGGAGTTGCAAAAGCAGTATCATCCTTCCTGACATAGGTCAAGGATGATATCCGTATTTTTTTATAGACAATCTCGTATTTCAATGCTGCAATTTGAGTTACCCTGTTAGCTGGTCTCCAAGTTCCACGTAGATAATCTTTACAATTTTCCTAATCGGATAGTGTGAATTCTGTGGACTTAGTCTCCTTTTCAACCGAGGAAAAGTAGAAGCATTAATGAAATTGTATGAATTGTAGCCAGTATGATAGAATAGGACAATTGCGTTTATGTAGACCACAGAGCTTGACTCTGACGTGACAGATATCAACCTAGAAGGAAGCCCAACAAACTGAGCCCTTGCAAATCACTATTACCCCGCGTGCCTGGCAGGGAATAATGCCGGATCTTTTGTACAGAATGAAAGATCTAGTCTAGAAAGGGTATGCAATGTGCAGAAACGTTATTTTTCATGCCCCTAGAGGTATGGCCTAGCTCAACAGTAGTCTAGTCCCTTTTTGTCCCTTCCCCACCTTGAGCTGATGTTGAGTAAGTCATATTACCTCATCGCCAGCGCATTGACAACCTCAAAACCCCTCTGAAGTAATTAGTGCTGCTCGCTGTCGTGGCGTCCCGACCCGCAGTAACAGAAAAGACAAACCTTCCTTCAATTGTGATCAGAACATCAATTCAAGTGAGGTCAACCACCCACAAACTATGGACCACTCCAACAAAGCTAGAATACAAACCATCCGTTCTCACAATGTCCGTCAACCCATCAGCTGTGAGCCCTGTCGTCGCCGCAAAATCAAATGCTCGCGCACCCGTGTCCCCTGTGAGACATGCCGCCGACGGGGATGTGCAAGCAGCTGTTTTTACACAGGCTCGAGGGACTACATGCAGTATAGTTATAATGACTCCACGTTCAATAAGGAGCTTCTAGACCGCGTTGCTAGTTTGGAAATGCAGCTGGAGAAATATACTGGAGCTAAAATTGATGCGAATTCAAATGTAATTGGGAAGCAGAAAGAAGATAGGGACGCGCGTAATGTTATCCTCTCACCGCCCGCAGAACCTACAGCTGCAATTTCCCCATACAATGCGATGCCCGAATCGACGTCTTCGTTTTCGACAAGCCCACTGCCACGAAATTCGTCCCCCACTCCGCGAAGCACGGGCATCTTAACTGTCCTGCCTAACGGGAACGTACATTACTCGCCCCGACTCTCGCAATGGAATTCTGTACTCGTGAATACCGATCTCGAAACTGAAGTGCCTTCCTTGGATGAGGTGGAAAATTCTCCTCCAACTGACAGTGTATTTCCATTCTCCGCATCCTCAATCTCGATCGATGGGTTACTGTCAATGTTGCCACCTACGCGCCAGTGCACGTATTTGAAGGATATGTACTTTTCGGTGTTTTCTCCTGTAAGCTTCACTTTATGGTTGATACTGTAAACATAACAGTCGTTGAAACGGTTTTAATGAAATTTATGAGACATAAATAGTTATTTCACATCCTACATGACCCAACATTCCACTCCCAATACCAGCAGTTTATAGAAGATCCAGCTTTGGCGTCGCCATCCTGGCTAGCAATTCTGTTTGTTTTACTGGCTTTGGCTGTGACGACTTTGGACGAAAATGATCCTATCCTGCGCGACTTAGGACGGGGCACAGATTCTTGCGCGAATATAAGAGTGCTGGGGAAGCGGTATCGAGAGGGGGCGATGCAGTGTTTGGGGAAGCAGGGCGTGTTTTGGGGGCATCACAATGTACAGTCACTTCAGGCGTTAATTTTGCTGATCTATGCGATGAATCATAATCAGGATCCAACTTGGACTATTTTGGGTGAGTGTATTCCCAGAGCTCACCATCTGATGAGATTTTGAGATGAATACGGAAATCAGATGCTGATATACATTCAGGCACTACATATCATATATCAATTGCTCTAGGCTGCCACATTGATCCTTCATTTCTTCATCTGGATCCCATCCAAAGCGAAGAGCGTCGTCGCTGCTGGGCCGGACTAAGGATGCTCTACACCATTCAAACTACCGCCCTCGGAAACACCGACTCTTTTTGGACGTGCAAAAGCACCGTCCGTCTCCCCGCTGACGTAAACGACGCCGACATCACCCTCACAGATATCCAAACCCCTCTCCCTGGCCCAACCCAAATGTCGTATTTACTCTTCAAATTCCAGCTGTATGATCTCGCTAGCGCTATCTGTAAAGAAACATTCACTTCCTCCATACCCAGCGAGCGCACGATCAAAGACCTCGATGCACAAATATGTGCCGTGCAAGAACTCTGGGATAAGCGCTACGCGTTGCATTCAGCACTAGAACCGCTCCCCACACACCACGTTGTACATCTCCATATCCTGTACGGGTATTCGCACCAGCTATTTCTGTTGCTGCACCGACCTTTTTTCGCACAATCTCTGCTAGGGCTTAACCTAGACGTTCCCAACGAATCGCAGATTCGGTGTCTGGCAAGTGCGGAGGCCCTTCTGGATATTCACCGCACGCTGGTAGAGACTCCCGCCAACAGACCATATATGTGGTATACACGGGGTTTGGGAAGCTTCCATGCATTTCATGCGGCGGTAGTACTGGCGGTAGCGCTACTGATGCCGGTTTATAGAGCGCAGTATGACAGATTTAGGGAGATGCTAGAAGGTGCTTTGGCGAGGTTCGAGGGAATGGGGGCGAGGAGTCGTGTATGCGAGAGGGGAGCGAGGATTCTGAAGCTCTTATTGTAAGTATAGCTCTAGCGTCTGTGTTTTTGCATATATGAAGAGAACTGATAATAATAAAGGGCAATGCCGTCTCCAAATCGAAAACCAGTGGAAGTAGTGCAGGAGCAGGAGTGGAATTCAAACGGCTTGAAAGGTTTTGCGACGAAGCTCCAGGCTGAACAGTGGTTGGGACCGGGTAGTATGGATTGGGTAAGTTTGATAAAGAGATTTGATGATTTCTGTGTGGTTAGTTAAGAGGCGTACTGATGTTTGTTTATAGAATGGATGGGATGACCTTATGATGGATGTAGTGGTGGACTGAAAACTATGCTTGTAGTACTATAGGAATTTGAAGTGAAAATAAGATAAGTACCATGATCCGGGAGATGATTGGAGAAAAGGGGATGATGACTCGAGCTTCTGGGAAACAAAGTTGACATCCAAACACTTAGACAGAATTGCAATCTGGAAAGAGAAGTTGGAGGCAAGAAGAGAAAACTAGAATAAGGCTGGATGATTAATTGACGTTTAGTTATTATCGATGCGTTAAGGTTCCCAATACTTGAATCCGTTTTGGTTCCAAGTAAATTGAATCCGTTTTGGTTCCAAGTAAATTGATTCTGGATTTGAAATTTACATCTGTGATGGCGCAGGGCGGCGAGAAGGGAAATGTTTCATACCACTATCTGGGATTGAACATTCTTAGTAGAATGAATATAATAAGTATTCTTTATATGTTCTTCTAGGGAGGTGCACTTCAAGCCTCCAAGCTCACTTCATTTGAATTTATCGGATCTCTTATATATTATTTTCCTGTTTTGTCTATAAAACTACTTGATCTATTCTTTAGTATAGATCCTATTATAATTACTCATTCACTTCCAAATCTGTAATCAGCTTTTTTATCCTGGGAAACTGCAGTTTTGAGCGGAAAACTGTTCTGAATGAATGAGCTTTTCAAATATCAGTCCATCTAAACGTTTTACCCGAGAGATAGCTGAATGCTGTAAGGGTAGGAGAGATAGTAGTAGATCAAAGGAATTGTAAAATAACCTGTAAAATATTGCTCCCATTCTTCTAAAATAAGTTTATATCTAAGAAGTGTGAGCACTAGCGGATAATTCAATACAATATGAAAATATCCTTCTTCAAAATTATTGTGAAGCCTTTTCAGTTGAGTTCTTTCTAAGCCATAGCTTTTGAAAATCTAAGAACATACTGTAATGGAAGCTTATTACTATGCAAATATAGATTGTTGAAAATTAAGAATCGTTAGTAGAGGTAATATTCAAAATCTGAATGTGAAATTGTGTGATTAGCATAATTTTCTCTTATTATTTAACATAAATCATATCTCCTATTTTGCGCAAGACTCGCACTCTATAGATAGTGCTTACTCTCTTTTGTCATGTGATATCATGCTTTAACGAAGCACATGACAATGAACCCTCATAGCCAGAATATTTCATTTAGTGTCGCTATCAATAATAACTCTATCCTTCTATCCATTCACACTTTAGGACCTAGCATCCGAAATGCCTCCTAAGCGCAAACCTTCTTCCTCAAACCCCCCTATCCTTTCCCCCTGCATTCATCCCCACCTTCTCACCGCCTCGCATCCCTTATCTCAATTTCCCCGTGTCTCTGCATCGCGTCGCGCAGCTGCCACGACAGCTACCGCAATACATCGAACAGGAATCACAGATACGTATCTTCATGATTTCGCCTCGGATATAGAATTTGCATCTACATTTCCTGGCCCCTTGGTGCTGAAAGGTGATGCGTTGGAGATTGATCCGAAAGAGCTTGGCCAAACTTTTAGGGGATGGAAAAGAGGGAAACATAGGAATGCGGTGCCGAGAGCGGAGGATGAGGGGAGGAGGATAATTTATGTTTTGGAACCGCCCGGTGTGGATGGTGAGGAAATAGAGAAATTTATGGAGGGATGGGAGAAGTGTGAGGGTGAGGGTGTTAAGAAAAAGAAACGGGAGATGGATGATTGGATGCTAGATGTCATTTCTTATCTCCAAGCATTCTACCATGGTCTCCCGGTTAAACAAATGGATTCGTCACTTGTGCAATTCACACCATGGGAGGAAATCTCTCCACCCTCAACTTTCAAATCTCAATCTCAGTCTAAATCCAAACCAAAATCCAGAGCCACCTCCAAAAATAAACCACCCGCATACATAGGCCTCCGCACCTCAACATTCAAAACAGGCATCCGCTACCGTTCTACCCCATCATCCCCTTTCTCTCACCAACTAAATCTCACCGACCTTCTCGATCTTGCTATCGATATTCTACCCCCCGATGCATACGCATTACTAATTCTCGTAAACCATGATTTATACGAAGACGAAGACGATGAATTTGTTTGCGGGAGAGCTTACGGAGGAAGCAGAGTAGCTGTTGTGAGTACCGCGCGCTACAAGCCCAATTTAGATACTGTGCAGAAAATCGAACGCATCCATGCTTGGCCAGGGAGTCACTGTATTGAATATATGAACGAGACATGTGGGATTAAGAAGGAGAAACGAAAGAGAGGAGGAGATGAAGACAAAGAAAAAGAACATGCAATTGCAGGAAGTCCTTTAGTGCGCGCAGTCACTCGACAAAATATTCTTTCTCCATTATCTCTATCTCCTACTCCTGACGAAGATGCGCTAAAAGGTCTCTTTCTCAGTCGTATATGTCGCACTGCGTCTCATGAGTTGGGTCATTGTTTTGGAATCGCACATTGTACTTACTATGCCTGTTGTATGCAAGGGAGTGCGTCAATTCAGGAAGATGCAAGACAACCTCCGTATTTGTGTCCGGTGGATTTGAAGAAAGTAGTTACGGCAACAGGGGCAGATGTTAGAGAGAGGTATGAGGCGCTGTTGAGGTTTTGTGAGAGGCATGGTAGTGCGCATTCGTTTGTGGCCTTTGGAGAGTGGATTCGAGGAAGGTTGGAGCAGATTGAGAAAGTGGAGAGGAGTGGGATCTTGGACTCATTGGGGTGAGGCTATAAAAATGAATGCGGATGATATAACTTCATCTGTTTCTTCATGTTTTATTCTATTTTTAATCAATGTGGTACGGTAATTTGTTTCAACTTCACATCGATCGTTCTTTAAGACAAGTAAGTATTCAGTATTGTAGAAAATTCGATATTTATAAGTAGCCGCAGGTATACTTGGTCCCTCAAGAACGTTTCACCCGACCAATGCAAACCTATCGCTAGTGTGGTATCTCAAGCTTCCGAAACTGTTGCCTCCCATAAAGTGATATCTTGTAGTTCTAATTCATAACTCCAACCAGTTTGAAGCATGCCAGCATTATTCTTCAAACTATAAAGTGCACTAATATCCCGCCCATCATCTTAAATTCACCTTCTTTAATCATGGCGAGCCTCCTAGTCCTGTAATCTCATTAGTAACCATTTCAACTCAGCAGACAAAAACGGTAGAAGCAGAAGCAGTGAAAACAGTTCAAAGAAGAGAAGAGCTTACCAGCAGCCATAGCCAAATACCACGTACGACTAGCTCCTCCGTCCAACCAACTAGCATCAAATCCTGCCTGCGCAAAGAAGTTCCACGACGCTCGAGGATCAATAATTGCCAAATTAGCATATAAAACACCCTTCCAGCCACCAACCACGCTATCAACTCTCCCATTTGAAAAATAAGTATTCCATTCTTCCGTAACGAATTCCTCTGTCCTCACAAGTGTTGAATGTGGAAGAAGTGGAAGCATATGTATTCCCTGAACCAACTCTGGAGCTGCCCCAAAGTAGGTGACATGGTCGAGTTTGTTCTCAAAGAGGATACCCGATACTTTGTTGCCGATATAATTGGATGGCTGAACTGTATTTGTAGACTCGTAGAGGAAGTAGTTTTGTAAGGATCGAGCAGCAACTGCCAGTTGTAGATTTCCTCTCGCTTCCATATTTGAGTCTCCTATTGTGCGGCCCCACATTTTGATGGCGTAAGCTGATAAAGTATCTTCAGATGAAGACTCTTCATCTTTGCCATCAGCGGTTTCGTAGAGACCGTGAGCCCAAGAGTGTCCGTGATACCAATCGAAGTTGCGGGAAACGGGAAAGAAATTATCCATGGGTGAAGGATTGGCATAATCTCGTACCATTGTATTTATATATGCTTTGTTGCTTGCTATCCAGGTAGGATCTAGGTACCCAATGATAGAAGCTGCGTATACGAAATATGAGTAATGGAAATGGTGGTCGTTATAATATGTGTTTCCAAAATCAACACCTGAATCTCCAGTTTTGTATGATGCACTAGAGACAATTCCTCCCCAGGCGGCTGATTTCAATTAGTCTGTGCCATATTGATTTAAAATACACAGAACTTACATTCATATACCAAGGGGTATTGTTGCTGATTGTCGACAAAGCGTGCGAAGCTTTGCTTTAGGGTATTAAGACCTGCTTGTGCTAAAGCTGCATCTCCGACGAAATCATGAAGTGTATACACAATCTGCGCGAATTTGGCAAGTGCCTGCACAATGTTAATGGGATAACTTTTATCGGTGGGGGATAAATACCTTTCCACTATAATACATAGAATTCAAGTTCGTTTGATCCGTCATATTTTGCGAAATCTCACTAGCAGCGATATTTGCGATAATAGACTTGGCAGTCGCAGAAAGCGAGTTCGAGCTTCCTTTCGTCGGACTCCAGGGCGCAAAGTTCATACTTAGTGGTAAATCCTCTTCCATCGTCCAGGAATCAGCAACGATAGCTGTCGCCATACCCTTGGTTGTTGTCGCTAATTGCACTCCGTTGGTTACACAGCAGAGCGTATTATCATCAAAAGATTCTAAGTGATGCGGCAGAGCGAACATTGCTAAAGTGGTATCGTTCAATCCCGCCTTGTTGAAAGCAATTGTATAAGAACCAACAGCATCACTTACATGACCTGAGACGCTCGCAGAAATTGGATAAGAACCGCATGCTTCATCAAACATAGCTTCATGTGCAGCACTTGCACTTTTTGCAATCTGGATAATCCCATTGAAGCCACTAGTAGCCTGAACCAGCCCATTGTTCACCGCTGTGAGAGTGAGATTTTGTCCAGAGGGCGAATAGGCATATAACAACCATGTCTTTCCATCTTCAAGTAACATTGAGTACTTCGTGATTCCTGACTTTGGGGGTGTGGAATCTAGAGTCAACGTCCTGAAAAAGATACCACTTTGTATGATCGGGGTAGCACCTGCAAAAACAGCTGTTACAAAGCCCATTCCCTGAACCAAAGGAAATTTGATCGCAGGAGCGGCATCAGGAGTAGGACTTAAGTTGACATTAACCGAAAGATCAGTCAGAGAGTCAGTCGTCAAAGTTGTTGATGAACCTAGTTCTGCCGCCGAAAGAACCAACGATTGCAACCCACTTGGATTTAAGAAATATGAAGCAGAGTTTAATGTATTATTCGGTCCAAATACTCTTTGATTGGCATCTATATGGACGAGGGTCATTCCCCAGCTTTTGGTTGCACCACCTCCTTTTGACCAAGCAAGTGAGTATGGATGCGTCCAGGTAGGGGATGTTTGACTTCCTGTTCAATCATTAGTTTTCATTTCAAAGGCTCCTCAAAAACGATGTCTCTCGTAGACATCCTTTTTCCACATCCATATATGAGACTACATACCGAGAAAGAAATTAGCGTAAAACTTGTTAGTATCAAGTGGCGCACTTTGAGGTTTTATTCCTAGCCGAGGTACTGGATGATCTGAACGAGAGCCCAGATTAGATGGAGGGGGTGAAGTATCGATTGGCTGGAAGATATTGGCGTCTGCTGCAACGGTATTAATTTTAAAATTGACAGGTGTGGGTGCAGTGGGTGCCATCCGAGTTGTGGGCGAAGGGATGGACGATGTAATTATAGGAGGGTTGGTAGCGTGGCCGGATGTTTCGAGACTGGAAATAACTGTTCCTGTTGTGTCGAAGGAACCGGTGCTCAGGGAGGGTAGAACTTGTACTGTAACCTGCACGGTCCCGGAGAGTGAGGAGGTGGTCAGCACGGAGACGGATGGGATGACCGTCGTCGTTTTTATGGAAGAACTTAGAATCGCACCCGGCGAGGAAAGAAATAGGAATCCATCTGAAGAGGCTTCATCTGGAAGAAGGGACTTGGGTTGAACAGGATGTATGTTCTTTATGATTAGCGAAGTGTGGTCGCCTTGTCCTTGAGGAAAAGGTGCACCGCTCACAATTGCGGCAAAAATATGGGGAATAAGAAATCTGATAGTTTGCTTCATACTTGAACTTGTTTACTACCAAAACACTAGGAAGAGTGCAAGTAGATTGAGGTAAAAGAAAATGAAGGTGGTAAGAGTGAAGGGTTTTTAAGTGATTTCTCGGCCTCTGCCAAATGATATATCTCGAGTGTAATTTTAGGTCTAATCTAAGTATATCATTCACTTCTTCATCTCAATATCACTGGCAAATTGAACGTGCTTGTAAAATGAGGAGACACTTTCCGTCTAAGTATGCTTGTCATTATTTTAGATAATGACAACTAAAATGCTAATAGGTGATAGGATAATAATTTGAACGTGAGTAATTCAATAGGGTTGTGTCAGAATATCAATCAACGAGCACGCTGGATGCAATTTGGCAAAAATTCAATACTTGTGGAATGACGAGAAAGTTCGGCATCATGAAGCTCGAGGAAGGTACATTCGGCCCGTTGTGTATCATCAGATATATACTACTGATGGGCGTCCGCTCAGTCGACGTCAGTATAGTGGTGTGATACACAACTACTTGAACTATGTATGGTCATTATGGAAATAAGATTGAGATATTAAAAGGGAGATATTTTGGTGATTGAGGAAGGCGAGTTGGTCGCGTGTCTGAAAAAGGGTCAGAATGTCTTGGGGCCAGGAATTTTCACAAAGAAAGTCGAGTTGAGTCGAGGAATGTAAAATCTTACACCTCGAGTTTTCCATAAAGCTCCGAAACTTCAGAGATAAATGGAAGTAAAAATAAGAGGAGGACAACATATTTCGCGATTGTTCTCTGAAAATCTTCGAGAAGTATCAGATGAGCGCGGCGTTGTGATCATCTTTCCTGAACTAATCAACTCTACGATTGGAAGCTCGAAGAAATTGTCTTACTTTTAGGGTTCAGGTGCATGGTATGTATAACATGTGTGACTATATTAGTATGATGAATATCTCTTGAAACTTTCCAAAGAGACACGATTATGAATATAAACCAAAAAAATTAAGGATATATGATATATACCGACGAATACTCGGAACAAACATGATGAATAGACATTGAAAATCGACAAACATATTTGTTGAGAATATCTAGGTAGGTTGGTGCACCAGGTGGTACAGCTTCAATGTTTTGCGATTCACACATGACCTTAACCTTAGGCCAACCTCCCATCTTCCTACCTCGGCCTGGTCCAATTCGAATCATCTTTAAAAGGTGTGATTCACTGTACGATGTCGGTCCGCCGAGAGAAGCTGGATGTATATATTGATACCCAGGTATCTTTCGAGAAAAAGGAAAAAAAAAGTGCTGTTGTCAAATGTTTTCAGACAACTTGTCAGCGTCGCCTATGAAGAACAGGAGGGGAGAGAATTTTATTCACGTGATGAAATTCAAAGTGTCATCTGAAAGATAGCACGTGAGTAGTAGGTATAATGTTTCCATGACTTATTACATTTCTGAAGGAATTTTCAAATTTCAGGTACTTCGTATCGAAGCGTCAGTGGAATCAGTAGAGGTCAAGTGATTTGTTTGGCTTAACCTTAAAGTCAGTAAGCGTTGGGAGTCAGTGCAAATGTGTGACAATCTTCCGATACTCAACGAGGCTGGAATAAAATAGAAAAAATAGCCAGTTTCACTAATATTCGATGAACAATAAAATATGCAGTAATAGCTTGGGTATGTGAAAGATATTGAGTATCTTCCGAGTTATTTCCATGTCTTTTCCGCAATGTGGATATTTAAAGATCAAGTTGTAAGTTCAGCTCTCTTCTGTAAGGCTTTCTGATTGCGCTTGAGCCGACCCTAGTTTCATTGCAAACCGTCAACGATACACCGATAGACGATCTAGGGTGTTATTGGAATATGCGATGTGAAGAAATTGCTTTACCGGAAGGTCCCCAAAACATACACAGGTGATGAATAATATCTATGTTGACATCCCACAGCAGAATGGGTTGAACAGAAAAGTTCGCTGATTTTTCCGAGAGAATGAAGGACTCATATGGTCACTTGTTAGGAGGAGATATAAAGCTTTGCTATATTGCTAGATGTAGTACTGAAAGAGGACCTTTAAAAGGAGACTTTATGTCCTATAGTCTAGGACTTGCTAAGATGACAAACCTTCTTCGCTTCTATGTAACCGAGTTGCTGTTTAGTGACTCTTTGTGGGATCCCAACGGGGTTGTCTCCGTTTTAGAGAAAATTAACTGATTTGCAATAGTGAAAATCTCAAAACGGATGTTTTCTATCAAAAAAGAAGGATAAGCTACATGAAATTTAGAACTCAGTAGCAAGAGCCAAGTCTAGCTCTCGAGCGCATCTAATTATGGAAATCGTTGCCACCATGTTTTGAACTAGCTGTCGAGAAGTGAAATTCCGTGCATGCATTTACTCTGCGGTGGAGAAAGTCCGGTCTGTTAACTACATCAGTAGCTCTTTCATTTGTGGTCTGACGTTGACTTCGATGCCTCTTGGACCGCACAAATTAGGTGCTGTGGGACATATCAACTTAGGCGCGCCCTAAGATTACGGAAAGGCCATCTCACTCCGCGTGGATCAGGGGAGAGACAATAGAGTACCCAAGTTTACGCTGGGATATATGGCAGTTTAATGAGTGATGCCGTTGTGCCACATTCAGAAATTTTTGACAAGCAAATTAGATTTCAGCGCGTTGAATTAACGAAGTACCCCGACGAGATACTTTGAATACATTCGTCCACCTAAACGCCAACTCTGTACCGATAACAGGTCGTTGTTAATTCATGCGGATGTATGAACTAGTTTAGAAACTAAGTTAGTTGCTACAAGAATCGGACATATGTACAAGTCTTTAGAACGAAGTGTAATGATGGAAATTTTTTAGTCCAATTTAGTAGACAGTTTG
This sequence comes from Botrytis medusae, assembly GCA_019395255.1. NCBI lineage: Eukaryota > Fungi > Ascomycota > Leotiomycetes > Helotiales > Sclerotiniaceae > Botrytis > Botrytis medusae. Next base: position 131,795 of record JAHXJL010000088.1, read on the forward strand.
ATAACAGGGCCGACACCTTCTATCGCCAATGGGATTTGAGTTTCCAATTGCTCTTCACACGATCCCAAGATATCGGAAGTTTGTCAGAACTGGTCGCTAGGATTGGTTGCAATAATAGTGGTATAAGAGAAGTAAGGATGTAATGCCAGAATTTGGAGCTGTATAATGGGTATCGATCTTATGATTTGGGAAAATTTATGGCGTTAGATTGCAGTAAGAGTAGAAGACCTTGAGGTCAAAGTGAGGGAAGTATACAATGTTGAAAAATGAAATCCGACAGGAGAGACCAATCCCCGTTAGAACCCCTCCATTTTGCAAGCACGTTGAGGGATTGATCTGGGGACATTATTGCGCTTCAATCAAACAAGAAGGCATTCAATGAATTTCAAGTGCCTGGGAAACCTCTTGGTTTAGCATCCCCAGAAGACAAATAAGATTACACTGAATCTTGCTTCGCTGAGAATCAAGTGGATATCATAAACAGTTCGGCTTCTGAAGCAAAGTAATAAGACTTTGTGCATACGTACTTTTCTAGGATAGATCTCGGCGATGGAAGCATATATACAGAAATGACATTGCAGGTCAATCACCACCATCATTACAATAGCCAATGAACAACTTAGCTGCTCAATTTCAGCTGGCTAGTATTATCACGTATGTTCACTTCAGTGTACACCCAATTTTCAAATACTGCGAAATGCGCTACTTCATCTCACGCTCCAGGTTTCAATCCGAGGGGTATGATATTCATGTAATCGTTTGATACATTTTTTGATACAGTTGTGAACGCCGTTTTCCCATAAACCCTAAGAATATTTAGTTAAAGAACCTGCAGAAGGATAAAATCATCCATACCAATTCACACCAATTATTTATGTCATTCCGTCCGAAATATCTTTCCACTTCCGCAGATATGCTTCTCCACTGAAAGCACCTTTGGGATCATTTTCGAATCTTCCTCTCGGCGGCAATATCTTTTTAGTGACAAATGGTGTGAGCTAAATCCCGGTCAGCACCCCTTGAAGCATTCCAAATTGATCTTTACGAATTCGTACTTTGCACTCCTTAAGGTTTGGCGGCACAACGTATGTCCTGACTTTATCCCATTCGATTATGTACCCTCCATGTTGTGTATGTCGACCCGTTGAACCACTTCCGGTACCCTTATAGAATCCCTTATTTGCTTTCTTCGTACTCAGGGCATGTCGGGCTACCCGTTTCATTAGGCATTGTGTGGGCTGCATGATAGCGATCGATGTTTAGGAGTTTCTTTTGGATTTTGCAGACTCAAGATGCTTCTCCAAAATTGTCTTTAGACGCTAAAGTTCGTCCGGCGGCCGCATTGTCCGGTCGCGAACTACCTAATTAGGTCACCGCCTTTCTACATCAGCAGAAAAAAAGTTTCCCAATAAAATTGATAAAAGATTATCAACGCTTCTAGCACAATATTGCGACAAGAATTTTTGAAGCGCAATCATGCCTGGAAGACAATCGCATGGCAGATCGCTGTTGAAGCAGCCCAAGGTTAGAACAAAATCGAAGAATAAGACTATCGATGCATTTTCCGCCGCACAGCAACAAATTGGGGAACGCCATCGAGTAAGGCAAAGTCGATTGGGTCACGCTGAAGGCGGGAATAGACCTGGGAAGCGGGACAGAGATGAAGACGACGAAGATGAGGGAGACGATGAAGAATTCAGTGCGAAGAAACAAAAAAAGGGTCCAGCAAAGGGTCGATTCGATGAGTTAGATATCGACGAGGGAAGCGATAGCGAAGGGAATACATGGAAGATGGGCGTGGTGGACAGCGATGATGACAGCGATATTGACAGTGACGAAGCTTTTGGAGAGAGTGACGAGGAAAGGTTCGAAGGATATGCGTTTTCGGGGAGCTCTAGTAATAATAAGAGCTCCAAGAAGCGTACGCCGCAAAATAAAGAATTAAACCTAGATGAGGATGATGATGGGGAGGATTCCGGATCAGAATTGGAGGAAGGTGATTTAGGAGAGGGTGCTGTCGATCTCGCAGATATGCTAGACGCTTCGTCAGATAATGAGGATGAAGCCGAGGCCGAAGGCTTAGACCAATCCGGCTTCGACGATGAAGATGAAGATGAAGAAAGCGACGAAGAGTCTTCCGCATCATCTGCCGATGACGAAGATGAAGATGATTCTATGGATCCTTCAAAACATGCGGCACTACAAGATCTGATTGCGAATCTTCCACTCAATGACAAAGCCCTCGCCAAACGACGGAATGATGGCGTGAGCGAATATGCTACCCCCGGAAACTTTGGTCTCCCATCAACAAAAGAATTCATCGCAGACCTTGGCTCAAGCAATATCAACGATCGTTCAATCAAAAAGGCTCTCAAGTCTGAAAAGGGCGATGACAAAAAAAAGGTTGCCAGTACACTAGAAGTACCCCTCGCAAGGCGTCAACAAGATCGTCTCGACCGCAGTGTAGCATACGACAAGAGCAAAGAGACTTTGGATAGATGGACAGATACCGTAAAACACAATCGACGAGCAGACCACTTAGTTTTCCCCCTGGCGGATCCAGATGCAGATTCTGCACGCGCAAACAATCGACTTCAATCTACAACACAATCGAAACCATTCAATGAACTTGAAGCCACGATCCAGAGTATTCTCGAGGAGAGTGGACTCGCCACCGCAGGTGGAAGAGATGACGAAGATAAAATCCGAGAGTTCGAGGAGTTGGAAATGAACAAACTATCCATGGAGGAAGTGAAAGCTCGTAGAGATCAGTTACGAATGGCTCGGGAGCTTCTCTACCGAGAAGAGCTTAAGGCGAAGCGAGTTAAAAAAATCAAGAGTAAGTCTTATCGCAAAGTTCATCGAAAACAACGTGAAAGGGAAGAGGCAAAAAACAAAGCAGCTCTTGAAGAGGGAGGGTTTGTTCCTTCTGAGGATGAGCTTGAGGCACAGGACAGAAGACGTGCAACTGAGAGAATGGGGGCAAAGCACAGGAATAGTAAATGGGCCAAAGCCACAAAGGCTACGGGTCGAGCGGCATGGGATGAAGATGCTAGGGACGGTATCACCGAAATGGCCCGAAGAGAGGAGGAACTGCGAAAGAGGGTGGAAGGGAGAGCAGTGAGAAAAGAGTTTGAAGACGACTCGGATGAATCTATGGACGATTCTGGTGATGATATGAGCGATGACGACGAAGGAACGGAGCAGAAACGACTTCTTCGACGTCTGGAAAGGGCAGGAAAAGACGAAATCATTGACGACTCCGCTCCAGGAGCAAAGTTGGCAAATATGAAGTTCATGCGGAATGCCGAAGAATCTCGTAAGAAGGCGAATGATGCTATGGTGGAGGAAATGAGAAAGGAGCTCGCAGGAGAAGAAAGCTCTAGTGAAGAGGAAGAATATGGCGATGTTGGACGTAGAACATTTGGACCTGGATCTAAAGTTAAAGATGCTCCAACAAAGCCACAAAATTTGAACGAGTTTGAAGAAGCTGCAGACTCGGAGGATGAGGATAACATGGATGTAGAATTTACAGGGGTCGATAATGGTCCTAAAGCAACTGCTAGTGCACCAAAGGCAAAGAAGACGAATGGCTCGAGCGGAGGTTTTGGAAAGTCATCCGTCGCAGAACCAGAGGTGGCTACTGAAGGTGGAGCTTGGTCAAAAGTACCTCTCAAATCGGGTATGGTTAGCAAAAAAGAGGCGAATAAACGCAGACATAAGAGTAACAGTGCTATGGATGTGGAAGAGCTTGATTTGTCACAAGCTGCTGTAATGGCCAAGCAACCAAAATCCAAGAAGGCCACGGCAAAGACAACCCAGGTTCTCGAGGCTTCTGATGAAGATAGTGAGGATGATGACGCTATTCATCTTCCATTTGCCATCAAAGACCAAGAACTCATCAAGCGTGCCTTCGCTGGAGCTGATGTCGTCGGTGATTTTGAAGCGGAGAAAAAGCAGACTATCGAGGATGAGGATGAGAAAGTCATTGATAACACCATACCCGGTTGGGGAAGTTGGGTAGGAGACGGCGTGAGCAAGAGAGAAAAGGCAAAGAACAAGGGAAGATTTCTCACTAAGTCTGAGGGTATCAAGGAGCAGAACAGGAAAGATGCAAAGCTTGACCGCGTTATCATTAACGAAAAACGTGTCAAGAAGGTACGTAGAATACAGCTGTTCCTCTCTTTTTTTGCGGTTACTAACAAAAACTACAGAATGGTAAATACTATGCATCACAGTTACCTCATCCTTTTGAGAACCGCCAACAATACGAGCGTTCATTACGATTGCCAGTTGGTCCGGAATGGGCTACCAAGGAGACCTTCCAGGACTCGACCAAGCCGAGAGTTATGGTCAAACAGGGCATCATTGCTCCTATGTCCAAGCCTTTGTTGTAGATTAATATATGTAGAATTGAAAATCATCACAACTCTACTTGATACATGCAGCCATTGGCTATATTTCCGTGCACTACCATAAATCGTACATTAAGATAGTGTGTTGACCATTTACTTAGCTACCTGGAATCTTATCGTAGATCCTATTTCCAAACTGACTTGATTTATGGATCTCGCAAAGTTCGAAATTAAATCCAAAAAATGGATCCTCAATATCCAAAAGGACCCTGACAACGGTATCCCCTGATTACCCCTTGCACCAGCTTGACACTATTTTTATACCAAGAGACCCTTAGCAATCTGATTCAGCCTTAGAATGGGGTCCCGTTAATTATTGCCAATATTTGGAAGGATCGTGAGAGTCACTCAACGTCACAGATGCAGGGTTTGAAGTTTAGTGTTGATTAGCGTTGAATATCCGTCGAATTTCTAGTACGTTTATCTATCTTGAAGCTCTAGTTAAGCGGTGAAGAAAGGGGCTGGCAGATAAGTAAGCGCTCCCGTTGGAATTGTCTAATTTGGAGTGGTTGAGACAGACGCGTAATTTGCAAAAAGCACGACTTGTACTCGAAGTTATGGTAAGTGTACGTAAGCGTTCGTTGTCATGACTATCGTACTAATAACACTGCGAATTCAAGATAAATAAAGCTTTTGATAGCTAACTACCTAATGCTAGCTATTGTAAATGTAGGACAGTAAATGATATTGGCAGAAGTCATCACTCAGGTTCGGATAGTATAACTGCATAGTGCGTAGCAAATTTGTGACAGTAGCTAATGTTAAATAATTGAGATTGTTCGTCATGGTATCTTTTTATCTATCTACTAATCTAGGTTAAAACGACTGTAATGATGTTACAACACCACCAGATATCCCCTCATTCCCATCATCAAGGTCATTTTATTGAGCCTTGAAGGGTGATCTACTTCTCTTGGCATGATCTTCTGATCTGCTCCAGGTGTTCAAGGAACTTGTGATATTTAAGTTTCCGTCATCAATGAGTTGCCATAAGCAGGTCTAGTCATGTGATGCGGAGCCCTACACACTCTAGTGATGGTGGCAAGGCCACAGGTGTCTCAAGATCAGGGGCACCTCCTCGCTTCTGCCCATCTGTGATCTAAGTAATTATCTTGCCCCAATCGCATAAATTGCTCTTTGGGACATACATCCGTAAGTCTCATCTCTCCAAGTCTGTTGCGCGTTTGGCCTCTTCCCTTTTCTCCGACTTTTCAGCTCTTTCCATCCTCCATCTTCCTCCATGATACCACTCTAGCAATAGCAATGGACTACACCCAAGAGTGATTCCAGAAAATATCAAGAATGTCACCCCAGAACCTAATGCATCAATAATTGGCTGCACCACAGCCACGCCAGCTGCTCCCAACAAGCATCTACTTAGGTTATTTACAGCAGTAGCGCTTGCCGATTTACCAGGGTAAAGGTCGATAATCAAGGCGCTGTTGGAAGAGAAGACTGCAGTAGCCGTGTATGCAATGAAGAATTGTAGGACCAGTGGAAGAGCAATGATTTCGAGGCTTAACGAGTACCCGTAAAGAGCCGTGGTAATGACGAAAACAATGATAATCCACCAAATGTTTCTCATTCTTGCGACTTCGATAGGAAAATCCAGCAGTTCATTGGCCTTGATTTGAACATCAGCCGGAATGTTGTGTTGTTCACGGTAACGGGACTCGACGACTTTGTAGTTATAGTCCATGAGATAACCTGTGAGGTAGGAACCGCAAATGCAACCGGCGCCATTTGGCAAGAAAATCAATCCAAGTTCCAGATTGGTGAGATCGAAGTGCTCTGAGAATAGGGCGGTGGTACTAGATGTTACCATGGACCAGACAGTATAGATGATGGCACCGAACAAAAGTGTAACAAAGACATCTTTTTCGAGTAAAAATTTGAGAGGAGCGATGACTGAGGAAACTGTAACATTCTTCTTTGTGGGAAGTTCTTGAGAGTAGTGTTCTGTGGATGGCTGTACGTAGAATAAGGGTCGATGGATACCTTTGAGGATAATAGAACCGTTCCCAGCCAGACTTCGAAGCGTTTCCGGAAGGACTGCGACTATCAAGAGAAGAGCTAGCGCACCCAAGCCAAAAAGAAACCAGAAAATTGCGCGGAATCCCAGATACTGAGTTATAATTCCTCCGAAGACTGGGCCCACAGATTGTCCTAGCATTCTAATGCCACCAAATATACCAATGAGACCTACATAAATATTGTTAGCCCTGAGCAATCAAGAACGGGAGTCAAAAATGGAACGAATTTTACCTCCGCGTTCTTTAGGAGTTGTGATATCCCCAATGACACCAGCACCTGTTCAGATTGTCAGTCAAGCTCATCATCAATTTATAAGAGTTACCTACCAACAGCTATTGTGGCAGCACTACCGGCAGCTTGTATTGCACGGAAGACCATGAGGGTCGCGAAGTTATCACTGAAAGCCAGACCGATATTTGAAGCGAGGTATACGATAAATGTGCCTAGAAAAACATTAAACATATCCATATTTCGATCATCTAAGAGCATACCCATGAACGTAATTCTCCTTCCTAATATGAGAATGTGTTAGCGTGATATAAAAAAGAGGATTCCGTTAAAATCCATCGGGTGGGGGGCGCTACTAAGGGTACTATTTATAACGCAAGAATCACTAACCTTTTGTGTCACTGATTGGCCCCCAGAATGACGGAGCAAGTCCTTGAACAATCATATAAACCGTTACAGTTAGACTGACCAGTGAAAGAGAAACATTAAAATCCTAAACGTTGTTAGACTAAGATAGTACAGAATTATGATATAGACCGTGTACATACCGTGGAAATCTCCTTTAAGGCTGGAAAATAGATATTACTTGATAAGGGAGAGAACAGGCCTGCAAGAGATACTATATACACAAGCTGTCTTTTCTTTGCCATAGAAAAGATGTGATAGGGCGGCTGTTCTAACTCTTGCTTCGCGACATATACACTATTGGCGGAAGATGTGACGGCACTACTATCTTGGCGTTCTTTGTCGTCGAAGAGTTCAATAGATCTTTCTATATCGCCTTCAAAGGAATCTCGAGTTCTCGGGTGATTGGGCTCTATGATAAAAATGCCATTGGGTCGGCTCTCGGGAGATGCATTTGTGGCCTCATTTCCTCGCTGGCTTGAATTATTCAAGTCTTCATGTTGAAAGCTCAAAATTTGTGACTGCTCTGGGACTCCGCGTGATTGATCCAAAGACGATGAAAGTTTGCCATCGACAACAGGGCCGGGGTTGACTGAATCCATATTCTAGATCTAGGCTGTAATTGGAGAAGTAAAGATACAGCTCGTCAAAAGGCTAATGTTTAGAAGAGATGGATTGAAGGAAACACAATGAGTCGAGCAAACCTAGGTAGAAGGGTCTTTCTCCATGTTTAATACTCATCTCTAGAAGAGCTGTGGATCACCTGGGGGACTGAAGGTGATTGCGCACAGTCATCTATCACATCAAGCATGCAGAGGTATATCCTCGTAGCCCACTTGACGGCACAGCCCTGGGGATAGTGAAGCACTGGTGGAGACAGGTGAGAAGGAAAAATAGATGAGAATGAATCGAAACCTTGTGCTCACCGTTGATCCATCTCCCGTTACGGCCGAGTTGAGATTTTGTTTGGAAGTTAGCATGAAACAATGAAGTATCTGATAATCTAAAAGATAAGATACATGTTTAATGCAATGTGCCCAGAGTTCGAGGAGTAGTTCGCCATCCACACTAAAAGGGGTTCGAGAAGTCCACACAGAACGAAAACAACAATCCTGATTAGGCAGGTATGGACATATAACAGCGGACTGAGCCGCTTGGCAGACGAACACGGCCCTGCGCACAAGGTAGAATGCCAAATTATTGAATCAGACTCGCAGGTGGAGAACATATAACAGTTTTCCATTCCTTGCCTCGAGAACTCTCAAGACGTGATTGGCAACAAGGAAACGGAAGATGAACTGGCAAAAGTTAAAGTATCTCTTCTTTTTCCATCATAGACAATGCGCCGAAGGACAGGAAGGGCCAAGCTTGGTAATGAGTGCCTCGAGCACATCTTGTTGCACCGAAAGACACAGCAAAAACAACTGAAGTAAGTGTGTTATACAAATCTACGTTTGGTACGGAGAGTAGAATATACTTTGGCAGTGAAATTTCTTTCTGGAAGAGTATATGTCGTAACTGTCGTATAGGAGGAGATCGACGAGAGGCAAAAAGGTTATTGATCACCATTATCTCCAACCTCCGAATCGTCCCAAGACATGTTGGGCGTTAGTTCAAAGGAGTGCCAAGAAGAAGCATGGGCCCGGCAACAGATCCGGTAATGGACCGACGGAGCTAAAATAGACTACCGGTAGATCGTGCAATGCTCGATAGCACAAGAAGCCAAGCTTCCGCCCAAAGTTGCCCAGAGAGATGAGATGAATGTTGATTGTTGCACGTACTCAGCTGGCGCATATAATTTAATCCGGCATTTAAAATAGAGTGGCTCTTACCTAGGCATTTGAGTCGCGGGGTCTAACCACAAGGGGCTAGTGTGTGTCTGAGACATATCCACACTTCACTTCATGTGAAGATTGGGATCTTTGAAGATTTTCATTACGGGTGAAAAATACCTTATCACACACCAACGTCATCATCATGGTCGCGTTCATTTGAATATTGCATATATATATGTAGCCAAGCTCTCTAGTGAGAGAATATACACCTTCGTCGGCCCCGAACGGCGACTGGTGACATTTATCTCACAATATCAGCATGCAGTCTTCGGCAGCCAAGAAACTCAACTTTATGAATTAACGAAGTTGCGCCGATACCTCTTTTTTCGGTTTTTCATGACGAAGAATGATTCTTTGGTCTGATAATATTTATCTTCAAGGTACTTCGGAATAGATTCTACCGATTATACTGCTGCTGCAAATGAGAACGGGTGATCGACCCTTCCCGAGTATCTCCATTCTGAATCTTCACAGAGGCATAGCTCAGCCTGAACTTCGAAGATTTTTCCTAGATGAGATGGATACAAATGTTTTGGGCTGAGGTGGATCTGGAGTGGATTCCCTATCATCAATGCGAAAAGCGACGGCACCACGGTCTATTTTCAGGGTTCTAGCAGTCTAAGAAGCCTTTTTGTTTCCGAATTCCATTAAATTTGCCCAACCCAATTTTATCAATCATATCATTCAGAACTTCAAGTCATTCCAAATTGTCCACTACCTTCAAACTTTGAACGCTCAGATCTAGGTCACCGGCCCAGGAAAGTTGAAGACCTGGCTCTTTCCCCCTCCAACCACCCCTTCATATTTGAGTAGCACGCAATCGAAGTAGGGATTTACAGTTCAAGCACCAATTTCATTTTCTCTTTGCCATTTGCACTTATCACTCGTTCACGCTCCTGCATGTAAATATGGGATTGGTGGCGAAGTATTGCGTATTTGAGGTTTTGTGATCGACGGGATCTTTGAAGTGGAAAATCCCATATGATTATCAAAGCTTCGCACAATACTCCAAATCAGACCAAGGAGGAAATTTGAGTTAGCTGCTGTAATGATCCACCACCTAGTGAAGGATGTATAATGCTTGCGATGTGATCAAAAAACTTCTCTCATGAGCATATGCGCCCAAAGTCTTGTGGATGTCACTGTCTGAGTATGATAACAAATCATCCTCCGTACTCGGGTCGCGTTCCATTTCTATTGTTTTGTAGAAAGCATGCTTTGATGCGTTGGTTGAAGTGAGTGGATATTCTGAGTAAGATAAACAAAATCGATACAATAGAAGTCCTGGCTAGTTAGAATCCGCATTCACAATATGCCAAGAATGTCTAGGATAGCCAACACAGTACTTTTGATCCCTCGAATACTCACTGGCGACGCACAAGCCAAACGCGGATTTTCTCGCAGCAACAATGATCCTCTGGTCTACAGAGGAATTGACCCCCCTTCTCTTCTCCAAAGCAACCTCGCGATGTCAAACTCATTAACAATTTTTCATGATTGAAGAACAAGCCGTATTTGTTAAAAATATCTACCAGTTTCAAATTTTGTAGCAGAGCGGCAATCTAAGCGGTATCAATGTGGCACTGTACTGTTATTCACCGTTATTCTTCACTTGGGGTTGTATGAATTAAACTTTGATTCACGGAGAAGGGAGGAAAGTGATAGCACTACCAGCTGCTTCGATCGTGTGGAAAACCTAAATTGTATGGGGGGGGAGGAGGAAAGAAGACCTCTCTACTATCAAAGATTCTACTCCTATCTGCTACATGGCGGTCGTCAGCTCGAGGAGTTTTAAAATAGATTATAGACGCAATTAAGGTTTCAAACAGGGCAGAGAGTGCCCAGTCCTTAAATAACCAATTATCATACATAACATTATCTCTAAAAATTGGGCCCATGGCGTCAACCCGGCGAAATTGAGGGGCCGCAATGTGATCGTGGTCTTACGGAAAATCTAGGGATCAAACTCTTGTCGCCATCAATATTGAATGAAAGCTCTTGAATGTACATGGATGGAATATATTCGGACTTAATACGTCGATCTGCATTTTATGCAATGTAAAATATCAATACCAAGACTTACCTTATGTGATCTAGAACGGTAAGGTGCATGAGCGGGTACAGTATTCTCTGGGCATCGATCTTGCTTGTGATACGCATGTGAAAAGCCATCTGGATGTCGAGGATCTTTAGGTGCAATGGTATTTTCTTTATCCGAACCGACACCATTAGCCGTCTCCATCGAGGCTATGTAAGAGGCATGTTCCTGGTTGCTATCTGGAAACTGGATTATCGATATCAGGGACGGCAGAGAAATATTAGCATGTATAGCAGGCCACAAACATGGACCTTAGGATGCACAGCCTAGTCTCGGAACCCATGTTGAATGGATTATGATAATCGATATGGAGAGATGTACAGTACTATAGATTGCGGGTTGTTCGATGCAATATGCTTGTGGGAGGGGGCGAGAATTCCTCTGAAAGCCGTGTGTTAGCACGATTTAGCAGAAGTACATCGAATGCACAACACACTAGTAGATTCTAAACTCTTTCAGAGAAAACAGAGATCGTTTACATAACTCTTTGTCAGATGGGTACTGGAAGGGTGAATATCCAAGGACGATACTTTCTGAGCATCGCCAGTGGATGTATCGACTCACAGAAAGCTCCAGCACTGCAGATAGCCACGTAGTTGCAAGTATCATTTATACACCGCAAGAAATGAGCAAAATTTTCATTGTAGGCCAAGTATTCAGATACACAATTTAAATGAACCAAGAGCAGGCAGCAGGTTGAAATACATTGTGATTTTTGAAAAAATCAGTTATGAAACCGTATATCCACCATTGAACTCAAATTGATACAATGCCATGGCAATAATTCAATGTGATGAAGAGGAAGACAACGCATAATTTAATTTGTCGTATGGGGGGGGGGGAGGTTAGAAAATTTGAAATATCGCCGTCTTCGGGGAACATAAACATGCAGAAGTCACTTTGTTAAGCAGGCGATGTGTTCAGCATGGCAAACGCAGTCTGAATCGAGGATTAGAGTCTTTTAAGCCCACAATGATTCGATTCATAGAATCATCTCTCGACCAGGCCATCCAGAGCCCTTTGTAGGCATGAGTATCATAAAAATTTGTGACTTGTTTGAATTCATTTGGGGTATGTACAGTGGTTGAGCTCAAGTCTCTAGATGAATCTCTTCTCGAGCTGTTGGGTTGAAGTTAGTACAAATAAAATATCTATGAAGAAGACTCTCTGAAGCCCAATTAAAAAAACTTACTCTCCATGGGTTATTCAACTCGAATCCTAGAGGAGCACTTGGATTATCGGTTTGCCCTCGAAGGAATCCAGTCAACCTTCTATCACGGTCCATCACTACATCGCAGTCAGTATCATACATAATAGTGCAGAGTCTCGGGGATAGAGGTTACTTTGCTGCATGAACGATTAGTTTCCTTCATCAATGTAAGGTTAAGACGTAGGAATACTCACTCTGTCCCAGGCATCTACAGAATGTCTGGCCCTCTTTCCACCATTTTGCAGAGCTCTAACTCCAGACATTCCAGCGCCAGTAATACCGAACATCTGCGTGGTACTCAGTATATAATCTTTATAGTGGAAGGGTCGTGGTGATCGTAGGGGTACGAACGGCAAGCATGATTCCATATGGAAGGAGAGCTTCGAAAGGAACACCCATCGTGGCAATTTTGTAATTATCTATTGATTCCTGGTTAGCATTATAACATTCATATCGCCTAGCAAATTGTATAGCACGTACCTTGTATTTGTTGTTGGCTTCTCAATTGGAGTGATAAGGCTTTTAGAGAGCCTCAGAATTGATTGACGACGTTGGTTTGCGCCAAACTGAAGTGAAATGATGACTAAGACTTCGCAGGCCGCCCGAACGACGACTTTGGGGTATTGATAACCCTTGAGAACGCAATAACAACACCACACACGATTATCAATTCAAATCAAGCTTGATCTACGCGTCGGAAGGTCTTATGCATAAATATTTGAGGCTCTCATAATTGTTTTTCGATGGAATTGGTTTAAAACATCGCGTTCACTTCGAATTGCAGTACTGAATACCTAAATTACAACAATTCATCCAACAATTATCTGGCAAGCTGCGCATGACTTGCGTCAACTTGGCTGGTATATTATGTCCTTTGGCATCTAATAAATTGAATCGGCGACAAAAATCGAATACTATTTCAACTTCTACTTAATTATCCGGCGGGGCGCAGAAGCAACGATTGCAAAGGCTACCCAACCGCCTAGGCCACATTCTCCTATATTCTCGGCATCGATAAATATTCCTTTCGTGCCAATATATCTACATCGCGCATGAAAACCAATCCATAAAGAATGGCGGGAGCGGCAGCAGCAGTGGTGCTCATGGATGGGGAGCCTTCCCGTAGTTTAGCTACTTCCGAAGACGATGCCGATTTCGAGGAGGATGATGACATGGTTCCCGACATAATCAATGAGGACGCGAATGCATATGCTGCTAATATTCAATTACAAAATGGGTTGATTGGGGATCACAGCGACCTGGAGGATGATAGAGAGGGACCGGAAGGAGAAGAGGATATGTTAACAGATGAAGATGCAGATGGAGAGGAGGATGATGAAATGCTTGACGAGCCAAACAACATGGATCACACTGAGGAAGAAGAGATAGATGAGAACCTAGAGTTGGGTGAAGGAGATGAGGATGACGACGACGCGGAGGGAGTTGGTGCTGTCAAAATTCAGCCTGGTTTAGAGGATGACGATGATGAAGACGCAGAGAGTGGCTCCGATAGTGACAGCTCCGTGGAAATTGAAGAAGATGACGAATCTAAGAACTCTAGCGATGTCGAGGAAGAAATACGATGGCAATCTAATGGGGAAGGAGAAGAGGAAGAGGAAGAACACGTAAATCCGAATCGCTGCATGTATGTTTATCTTCTTTTCCTCGACTTACAGTCTTCAACTTACTTACACCTTTTCAGATTCTGCGAGCAAGACGAGGACGATGATCCGAGTGAAGAATTCGAGCTTTATCTGGCATGTGAGATGTGTGGAGACAATGGTAAGTTGACTCAGTATTTATAATTGGTAAGGCTGACAAAGCTGTAGCGCATCGGCAATGCGCCCGAAATTCGAATGCGCTCAAGTCTGACGAAGGTATGTACTGCTCCGTCATACGGAAATTTATAATGAGGCTAAAATGAATTCCAGAGGCGGAAAAATGGTATTGTCCAGGATGTCACGAAAACAGTCTCGTGCCCGGAAGTCCAAGTGCAGATGTCGATATGCTTGAAGACCCAGAGGAAGAAGGCATGGAAGCAGGCGGTCAAGAGGGAGATGGTGTAGAATTTCTCGATGAAGATGCGTCCATAGCGGCCAAGAGGAGAATTTCAAGGGACAGAGTTCCAGGGGATTTACTGCCGCCAAGACGTGGTACAATCAAATCAGATTCACACTCCGTCTTCGAACAACTAATACCACCAGAAGATCCCATGGATGGCTCACGTTTGTTACGTAAGAGAAAAACTTCATCCGTGGAGGCTGATGAGGGACTAGTTTTGAGAAAAAGGACTCGTGATCGAGATGTACTTTCCGACAATTCCAAACCATCATTTGACGAGCCACATGATGAAGCCAAAGTCGACAACGATAGCAAGTTATCATTGACTAACGGCAAAAGGAATAAGAAGATGGTAGATACGCCTACAAGCCCGCGTGTTTCAAGATCTTTACGTCAAAAGACTTCTTCATCTTTAGGCCCGCCAGTTAACATTGTCGAGAAAAAGCCTGGCACTCTCAAAATCTCCTTTCGCGTTGATCCTATGGAGTTGAGGCATATCCTCTCAATACCCCCCAAACCAAAAAAGAAACGCGGTGGTCGTGGCGTCTCAAAGGCTCGATCCATAGCTACTTCTACCGCCCTCGTCCCCTCGAGCTACTCACAACCTTTCTACCCCTCCATTCACGAGAAAGAATTGGAAGAGCTGAAATCCAAACCTTACGGTGGTATTCTTTCCGAAGCTGACGCTGATACATCTTTGACACTACCTAGAGCAGAGCATCGCCGTCAATTTGAAGATGCTCGACAAACGGCTGAAGAGGATTGGAAAGCAAGAGCAGCGGCAGCGGCAGAAGCTGCTGCCAAGGCAGGATTGAGAAAGGCACGCAAGGTGTCAGGTCCAGCCAGCCAAATTGAATATATTGATTTTGGGGCATATCAAATCGATATTTGGTATGCTGCTCCATATCCAGAAGAATATAGCCGGAACAAGGCACTTTTCATATGTGAGTTCTGTTTGAAGTACATGGAGTCCGATATTGTTGCTTGGAGGCACAAAACGAAATGTCCATGGAAACATCCTCCTGGCGACGAAATATACCGAGATGGAAAGATCATGATTTTCGAAGTGGATGGCCGCAAGAACCCACTATACTGCCAAAATCTTTGTCTCCTGGCAAAGCTCTTTCTCGGGTCGAAAACTCTTTACTATGATGTCGAGCCTTTCCTTTTCTATGTCATGACGGAATATGACGAATTGGGCTGTCACTTTGTGGGCTACTTTTCGAAGGAGAAGCGACCTAGCAGCCTCAACAACGTCTCATGTATTCTCGTACTGCCTATTCATCAACGGAAGGGATATGGTCACCTGCTCATCGACTTTTCGTATCTTCTCACTCGTGTTGAGAAGAAGACTGGTTCTCCTGAGAAGCCACTTTCGGACATGGGTCTAGTCTCTTACCGTAATTACTGGCGACTCGTTCTATGTTACTATTTACAAAGATTTCAGCCCTCTGAACGTGTTCCAAGTATCAAGGCCATTTCTGACGAAATGGGTTTAACGCCAGATGATGTTATTTCTGGCCTTGATGCCATGGGCACTCTCGTCCGCGATCCAACAACTGGTACCTATGCCATGAAGTTAAAGCCAGATTAC
Organism: Botrytis medusae; assembly: GCA_019395255.1. Taxonomy (NCBI): domain Eukaryota; kingdom Fungi; phylum Ascomycota; class Leotiomycetes; order Helotiales; family Sclerotiniaceae; genus Botrytis; species Botrytis medusae. The sequence continues at coordinate 147,675 of JAHXJL010000088.1, forward strand.
TACAAGGAGGTTATTCGCCATCATGAAGCAAAAGGATACGCTAAACTCAATCCTAAAGGGTTGGTCTGGACGCCTTTCGTCATGGGCAGGGGTAACGCTTCTGCTTATGATCATGCACCGCCACTTAACACAGTCGCACCACGCGAGGAGGACGAAGACGAAGTGCCTAGTGTTGAAGGCATATCTAATGGAAGTGTCCAAAGCACATCTTTGAACGGTCTTACGAATGGTGATACAGAAGAAATGACAGCATCGTTAGGTAAAATGACCACCGGGGCTGGTGAAGTCATTAGAGTTACAAGCTCAGAAGGTAGTGTTGGAAAGTCAGCGATGACGCAAAAGCTCAATGGTATGACCAAAAAGTCATACTATGATCTTGCCTCCTCGATCCCGGCTATACGATTTGTTGTGTTTCCCCCCTTGCCTGGTGCTCGAAGTCGAACTATCTCACGCCCAACCTTAGCGCGACCAGCCTCACGTGCAAGACTATCAACTTCTTCATCTGCTCGACCCAAATCTCGAAGGGCGGTGGGGGTACCTATTCGACGTGCATCCACTACATCTGCATCTGCTTCAAAGGCGCGGACTGCAGCGCGTAGGAAGAGCGGAGGTACAGGACGTGGGCCCGGTAGATGGCCAAAAGGAACTAAGAAGAGCGATTTTGGGAATGCGGAAAGTGGTCCTGGCTTGCCACCTAGGTTGTTGAAACAGCGCAGTAAGCTGGGAAATGAGGTATTGCTTGGCGATGAAGAAGAAGAGAATGAAGAGACAAGAAGTGACTTCGATGAGTCGGCAATTTACGATACTCCCGCGCCGAGATCGAGACGAGATAGAGATTTGTCACGCAAGGGTGTCGGACTAGGCAAGCCTATTCTCCTGGGTAAAGGCAAAGGGGCGGGAATAGGAAAAGGCAAAAGCCCTCTTGTTGATGCGGAAGGCGATCAAGAAATGGCTGATGTACTAGTTGATGGAAGTGAAGTTGATCGTAACACGGATGTAAATCAGGATGCCAACATAGACCCAAATCTTGATGCGATCCCGATTCTGGGCGTAGGAGAGGATTTGGATGCAGAGGGTGAAGATGAATAGAAAACGGTCTGTATGCTAGCTTCATGGGGCGTGAATTTGTGCGTTACGATATTTGGAATGGTGAGCAAGGATACCTAGGCTACGAATGGCGTTTGGAAAGGGTATTCATGAGCTTTGGCATCTCGGCATTGGCAAAATATCCTATTGCTTCAGGCAAGTATTGGCGTCAACATGGGGAAGGGGCCTTTCGCAAAATTTCTTAAACTGTAATCATTCATGTACTACTACTATGGTTGCTTTCGGTATCTTAGAAAGATACCACACAACGAACTAATCCTTGTGTAATATTATTTCCTATGTAATATCAGCCTAATGGCAACGTGCAGAGATCCTCCGTATCACTCATCGCAATCTTGTTTTCAGTGCTCTCATATTCTTCACTCCCGTCTATATCTGAGTCATCTTCAGGAAATACCAATTCCAGTTCAGAGTCTAGCTCTGATCTAGAGTCGTACGGAATGCCATCGCTGTATGCGTCATCATCCTCTGGCTCTTCTGCAACTGCATCGAGTCCTTCACAGTCCTCTGGTCTAATTGGGTTGCTCTGGTGTTCAACGAAGGTGTCACTGATACGCTGGAGGCTACTACCTTTTGGCTTTAACCGCGATTCATATTTCCAGGTCATCCGGAAGGTTTGTTTAGAATAACATCAATAGTTCGACCCTTTGAACTCTAAATGGCGCCTTTTCCAACCCATTATCTCTCGAATTTCTCCTGTCTCGAATGTTCGAGTCTCTGTTCTCTTAGTCGAGCTTCATATGTGCGTACCTCTTGGTTCCATCTTAGGACTGGGCTAGATCAATAGAAACATTTAAGAGACCAAAATTTGAAATTAGATCTAAGATCTTACATGACCGGAGTTCGGGACTTCGCAGTATCGCAAAGTGTTTTCGATAAGTTGCGTCTCCGGCCCTCTGTCTCTTTTCCGGGCAATGAATCCGCTAAGAATAGTGCCTTCGCATGGAGGTTTGGCCAAGTAATCGTACGAATTAAGGGAACTTTGAATGACTTACAAGTATCTACCCCGCAGAATGGCATGCAGGTAGTGTGTCAGCACTAACAAGATATTACACTCTCAGATCTGCGAGTGGCTTGACAGGATTCATGGCCGCATCTAGAAAGTGAGTTACGCGCAGATCATAACCCATGAATTTGAAAACTGGAGGCTTCTACCTTGCAGGTACTTGGTATATCACTCCGAGTACCAGTATTGTAACCAACAAAGTTGTCCAGTATCAGGAAAATGCGTACTTTCTGTATTTCTAAATGAATACATCTATCAAAGATTTTAAAGGGTGGTTATCATTGCGTATTATTGTGCTCTCATCATGTGCGATGAACTTACTGCAGAAATGCAGGTTCTCCCATATGACACAAAAATTCTTGATTGTTCTGGTCGACGTCGAGTTGCAATTTGAGAAAATACATTCCATGGACCTCCAAAATCCCTGGTCTCTTGAATTTTTCCCCAGAGACAGAACCTACTCTGGGAAATTATTGTATCTCACGGTTTGTTCTAAGCTTTGATGAAGATGGAGAAATTCATATCAGGTAGACCACGTAACCTAGTGCTAGTATACGCAGGACTGGTGTGGGGTTTAAATCCCTGCGTGCAGCGAAGGGAATAGATATCATACCACTATTGAAGCATTGATTTGGTCTAGTCGTTTCGGCTTGTTGGGAAGTTGTTGGAACAGTTAGTACGATTTAGCTGAGAATGCACTAATTAGATATTGACACAACCATCTGTTACCGAATGTTTGGTACCACGAACAGCTATGCTGGTATCATCAGAACCCGGCTTGACAGGCTTGAAATTCTCATCAGGCCAAAAGCGAGTGATTTGTGTTTCTCGAAGTTCTGTTCCGGAAGTGCTTATGTTGGAATGATTATGGCACATGCTCAGTCCGGTTGGCTGTGCCGTTGACTTGCAGAAAGTGGAGTAAGCCGCGGAAGATTCTATTGGAATTTTTGTGTTAATTTACTTGACTTTAATTTAATTTATAGTCAAACTCCACCCATTTTGATTCTTCCACATGGATTGATCATGTATTTCAAGATATAGACTGCATCCTCATATTTCTTATATTACCAAAACAGTTAAAATGTAGCACTAGCAATTACTCACGGTAATACTTGGGAAGTACTCAGAAGATAGTGTGAAGTTTAAGGAAAATGGTTTCACAGAAAGGAAAAAAGTTCAGAACGATTGCAAAATCTCAGGCGCTATCATTTACGTACAAATCAAAGCATCAATCCAACCTGGGCGCCGTTCTTGCTCACGGTTGTTACTCTCCAACGATCCACAAATTCCTTTACCGGATCACGATTCTGAATAGCCTTGAACTTTTGCAAGATCCTGATGTTAGTTATCGCAATCTGGGTAACGCCAAGATCACTAGCTGGGCACATTCGTGGCCCAGCCCCAAAAGATAAATTTATCCAACGATCAGGTTTGAAATCACCTTCCCATCTCTCAGGACGCCATATTTCAGCGTCTTCCCCCCAAAGATCCTTTCGTCGAGCCATTGACGCGAACCAAAGTACAACCTTTACGCCTCTTTTGACAAAAATCGGAGAACTTGCATTTGGCCCTCCTCCTGTCGGAAGAACTGTATCACGAAGGGCAATGCGCTCATTAGCACTCACACCGGGATATAGTCTCATTGTCTCATTAATGACACAGTTTAAATAACTTAGGCTCTTCAGAAGTTTCGGAGTGAGTTCTGCAGATCCGATGGCTGCTATCTCCTTTTGTAACTTCGTCCACGCTTGAGAGTTGCGTGCTAGATTAAATAATACGTTCGTAACAGGTGTCGCGATGGCATCGTGGACTGGAAGGAACAACCCCAAAAGCTCGTCTCTAATCTTCACTCGATCTTGACCTAGATCTGCTAGTCCGTACGCCACCGAGTATTTTTTTCCCTCGCTGGTCGATACGGCTTTGTCCATTACTTTGTCGAGTATTTTATCGACAAAATCTTGCGCATCTTTGCATGAAGACCAGAACTTCGGATCCCGAGATAGAAAATCCCAGAATGGCAATACCATTCTCATGCCTACACCCTGTAGAGAGTAATTGTAGGCATCTAGAAATTTCATGGCATCTACTGGAGTCTCTGGCAATAGGGTCAATGTCGACTCTCCAAATAAAATCTCAGAGGAGCTATCCAGTGCTAGGCGGTCAAAAAGCGGCTGTAGATCAACAGTAGAGCCATCTTCGGGAATCAAAGCCAAAAGCCGTGAAACGTGTTGCTCAAACATGTGTTGATGGTGTGTAGCTTTTGCAAATATCAGAGTGAGCACAGAACGATGAGCCTTCCACACAGCACCGTCTGTGGACATTAAGCCGTCGCCTGCCAAAGGTTTCAAACCAAAAGATCTCATGGGACCGACTCCAAATGATTCGAAATCTGTTCCATAGATAGCTTTAACGTGTTCCGGTTCTTCAGTAACTATTTCGGCAACACCATACGGAAATGATTGAAATGTATGGCCATATTTTGAAAAGAGACTTCTGGCGATTGTATCACGCGATTGCTTTTCATATGTTTCCGTGAACCGGCCGTAGATTATATCAAGCCCAAAGAATGGGTCTTTCTGAGGAATTGATCGCGGTGGCTGGCATCCCTTTCGCAATCGATTGGTGCTTATGTGATTCGTTAGAGCACGAATTGTATGTAGGAGAACTGCGCAGAGGAACAGCAATGATGGATAACTGATATCAAATATAGTGTAAAGTGCCATAGTTAAAATCTCGGTATTGATTTCAAGTGAAAAAACAGCGACGGTAGAATTGTGTGAAAAACTTCAGAGACTGACAATTTGAAGTAGAATTTTTGGGGGGTTCGTAAAGTATCCCAACTTTGAGCAATCTCTCGGTTTATTGTGGATAGCATAGTCTTGCAAGCACCAGACCTTTACCAAAAAGCGAACTCATAACTACCCGGTAGCTACAATGCCAAAACAGCGACAAGCATTAGCGCGGAAATGGATGTAACATAAGCAGCCAACAACTATCAGGGATGTGCAGAAATCTATGACCACAAATTCTCACAGGGGTGGCGCAAGCGAGTGTACATGCTAACATAATGGAAGGATTCAACAATTCTAAAATTCTAATTTTGTACTGATCAATCAAGCCATTATGATTTGACAGGTGTACCGATTATTCTATATCCGAAATTGAACAGTTTTATTATGAGTTCCAAGTGTTGTAGGTGTTTACCTAATATTTTTCGGCTATGATGCGAAACAAGTGCAATACCAAGTTCAAGAACCAGCTAATAACCTTTGGTCTTGGAAGTGAACTTAATTGTTGTTACGAAACGCTTTCATCTGAATTCGACAATATTACTGTTTCTTCTGAATCTCAAAAGACACTATGACATCCTCACCAGTACTTTTGGCTGAGGACAGTTCGACCAGAACATCGGAGAACCCACAGCTTGTTGGCGAAAAAGTACCCGAGAAGGAGATATCTTCTGCCAATGCCATAGTCGAAAGAAATAGAGATGCTGTAGCGGAAAGCTCTACTCGAACAATCGATGGGCTTTCCTGGATTCTAGTGGTGGCTTGCATCTCATCGTCGACCTTTTTGTTCGCGATAGACAATACTATCGTCGCCGATATTCAAACGGCAATTGTCGAAGAATTTGATGAAGTGGGAAAGCTAACGTGGGTTTCGGTGGCTTTCATGCTGGGAGCAGCTGGAACAAACCTGATGTGGTAAGCAGTTGAGATCATGTGTACACAACCTCGTACTGATATGTAGTGCTACACTGGGGAAAAGCATATGGTACATTTGACGCGAAGTATGTCTATATATTCACAACCTTGATTTTCGAGGTCGGCTCCGCGATATGTGGTGGTGCTCCCAACATGAACGCTCTCATTGTCGGTCGAGCCATATGCGGGCTGGGAGGAATAGGGATGTATATCGGTGTCATGACTGTGATGTCGGAGAATACATCAAAGACTGAGCGGCCAGTATATCTTGGGTTGATAGGTGTAAGTCGACTAGATTGAACTTCGATTTCCAATATGCTAATCTGGAATAATCACAGATACTCTGGGGTATTGGCACCGTGTGAGACTCAATGGCATTACAAATTTCACATAGGGTCGGTCCTTTCATAGGAGGGGCTTTTGCTGATAGTAGCGCCACATGGCGATGGGGATTCTATATCAACCTTTGCATCGGAGGAGCTTTCGCTCCTGTATACGTATTTCTCATCCCAAACTCCAAAACCCGATCTAACTTGAGCCTTCTCGGTCGATGGGGACAAATTGACTGGCTGGGTGCCTTATTCCTCTTGGGTGCCATAGCATGCTTGCTGATGGCCATTGCCTTCGGTGGTGTATTATTTCCATGGAATTCTGGATCTATCATCGGTCTTTTCGTTATCGGAGGCATTCTGTTCATTGCATTAGCCATTCAGCAGTCATATGTGCTGGGAACAACAGAGGAACACAGATTGATTCCGATAGAATACCTTCACTCAAAAGAGATAGTAATTCTATTCACTGAGACAGCCTGCGCCGGAGCAGCAGTGTTCCTTCCAATATACTTCATTCCTATTTTCTTCGAAATCATCCACGGCGAGTCTGCATTAGGCTCAGATCTCAAACTCCTCCCATTTATTCTGGTCATGGTTACTATGACTTTTGTCAATGGTTTCACACTATCAAAATGGGGCTACTATATGCCTTGGTATTTTGGATGCTCTGCTCTCCAAGTCATCGTTTCCGCGCTTCTCTATACTATTGAAAGGGATACTTCTGTCAGTGCCATATATGGATATACTATACTCATGGCATTTGTCGGCGGTTGGAGTCAAGCATCATTTACAGATGCTCAATTCCTTGTCGCTCCCAAAGACATTCCGATTGTGACTGGTTTCTTGACGTGTGCCCAATCAGGTGGAGCAGCGCTATCACTGGCAATTGGCGACACTGTCTTCCTGAATACCGCACAGAGTGGTATCATGAATCTCCTTCCAAATCGAAGCTCGTCTGAAATTCAAGGACTTATCTCTGGTTTGGGAAATTCATTCTTTGAAACTTTAGATGATAATATACAAAACGCTATTCTGGACATCATCATGAGCAGCTTCAAGAAGCTTTTCGTCCTCCCCATTGCAGCCGGAGCTGTAGCGCTCGCCTTTTCAGTCTTTTTGAAAAGGCAGAAAATTGACGTCTCTTGAAAAGTTGAGGGGTACTTTTAGGGAACTACCTAGCATACTTGTTACGGTCCGTCAATTGTACCAATGGTCAAATAAACAAATTGAGCGTCTCGAAGAGTCAAGATCAATAGCTTTGATTACATTTAGTATCTTTTTCTTTCGAGAAGTTTCAAGAATTTCTTTTTTATCTTTACAACTTTAGTTGGTACAATATGAGAATGAAATTTATGAATAGGGGGTTTCGGGGTTTCTTTCTGATCTTGACTAGCAGCACTATCACAAATAAGAAAACAACTTCGTATGTTTATTTCGAGGAAGACTTTCTTCCTGATCTTAATTCGTATTGTCATAAAACTCAAATAAAAGTGGATATAAGGAGAAGAGGATATATAGGAAAAAAGAAGAGGTCAAAAAAGAATAATTAAGAGAAATATAGACAAATAGGATGGTATCTCAACAAGATATTTGACATTTCAGACCTCAGGTAGTATATATCAGATATACCTAGGTATCCATTGACATTGTTGACCCATTGCTAGACTACTCGTCGCGAACTCTTGACACCATCTAGTTCTTATTTGCGGCTACTTCCTAGAAAAAGAAAAATATACACAAATGGGGTAATCATTATATCAGTCGATCGTTCTAAGCACCACTTAGTGTTTAGAGATTAATTTGTTACTATTGCTATGATTTACGTATTCAATGACTATCATTGTAATTTAATACTCATTGGTAATTACTTATTATCCGATTTGCATACTCGGAAGCTTCTGGTCTTAAAACGTACAATATCCTTGCACATCTCCGCTCATCGGGTAGCCAAAGGCTCCAGCTAATTCTGACCTAATTGCTCCCTCTAAAGACATGCTTTTGTGTAACTGATCTCGATGGGAAAATATGACTTCATGTAGTTCTGTGACACCGAAAATTTGTAGTAGAAAGGACACGAAAATAGTATCATGGGAATAAGAGAAATGTTTTATTTCATATCAATATTATAGCTATGAACAGTAAACAATAATGGTATATGCCAAGACCCAAACCAGACTCCTCGCTAAATAGTAGAATAATAATTTAAAGACCAAGTAAAACAAGGTTCTTCTATGGGCTTGGGCCTCCATCAGGTAAAGCCGGCAAAGGTTTTTGCTCATTAACAGGCTCTTCTTGTGTAGGTGTTAGAAGGGACCGAGATTCCCTGATATCATCAACACCTTGCCCTTCCAATGCATCGTGTTGAATATCCGTGGACGTAGAGTTCACCTCATCCATGGGATCGTGACTCTCAATATCACTAGGCGGGGGACTAGCCAAAGCAGTAGGGTTTCTATCTCTGACGCCCCTTTCTTTCGCATCTGAAACTGACAAGAAAGAGGCAGGTGAAGAATTATGAGATCTAAGTGAAGGTCCGAATGATGAGGTGCGAAGAAGTTCATGTTCTCTTGACGCAGATAGCAAGGGATTAGAGCTTTGGTATTTCATAGTGATGCTTCTGCGAAGTCGAGAAAAGGTACCAGTTGTTGCTCCGGTCATGGTATTGGTGGTTGTTTCGTCAAATGAACGTGGAGGAGTCAGCTCGTTGTCAGAGCGGGAATATGTTGATATGGGTGTTGGAGGACCCCAACCTCTTGATCGGGAGCGCGAGTTGACAGATTCATCCGAGGGCTGACGTCGATGGTGGCTGGTCCACGCATTTACGGGAGAAGCTACGTCACCGATGTAATCTTCGCGTTCCCGAGAGATGTAACCCGGCGTATCGAGTGGGCTTTCCATACTAGTGATGTTGCTGGTTACACGGGAGCGTCGATTATGGAGAGAGAAGCTGAGAGGCTCGGCAGTGGAGACACGAGAGAAAATCACGAGGCCAAGACACAGCAGAAGCAGTACAGATTGGATAATAGACATGCGCTTTTGAAAGACAACTTCATCAGCTAGTATGTTGAGACGAGCACTGATAGCCAAAATTTCTCGACGGGATTCTTCTCGTTGACTTTCAAGTGAAATAACAGTCGATTGCCATATTTCATCATATTGTTGACGAAAAACTCGGAGTTCAGTAAGAACTGTGCTATTGAGATTTTCGAGGAAATCAGTTGTCTTTTGAAGTTGCCTTTTTTCGACTCTCAGAAAAGCTTCTCGTAGCATCTTCGATTGCTCCTCAATGTACTTCAATGATAAAGTTGAGTTGGTTTCCAACAGCTGTAGGCGTCTTGACACAGCCTTAAAAAAGCTCTCTTGAATAGTGGGTAGAGAGGCGGATCCAGAAGAAGTGTTTGTACCTCGGGTCTTATTTGTACTTGTAGCATCTTGGGATTTGTTAACTATAATAGTTGTCGAACTTGTCGGGATAGTTGAATGTGAGCTGTCCTGAATTACCTTTGAAGATTCATGGGTTTCTCGGGTAAGTGACGTGCTTGCTAGGGATGCTTTATCCTCGGACAACGTCTGCTGTGCGGAAGGACCGGTGAAAGACAATGATGAGGATGTGATCCCATTATCTGTAAAGGCAGTAGAAATCATTTCAGGTGATGGTGGAACTTTCATAGTAGTCTTGAAATTATAAGACTCATTATCCACAGCGGCTTGGCTGGTGAGAATATGTTCCGGGGCATCTGAAGGATAGCACAAGTCTAGAGATTGTATAGAGAGCATTTCAAATTCTCTGGCTATAGGCTTCTTCCAAAGAGAAGTTGGTGTTGGCGGCGGTTTAAGGTGCGTCTCCATTGGCATTTCTTCCCTTTGAACGTCTCGAGTGGTATATAATGCTGTAGGCTCTGTCTGGCTACCCGCTGTTACATGCACAGCTTGTATTTCAGTCGACTTCGTCTGAATGATTTCTGCTACAGCTTCTGGAACAAATCCTTCTTCGGGGTCCTCATCCGCTTCCTCGTCGTCATCATTGTTAGCTTCAGTATCCTTCCAACTTTCAAGCATGCGAGTGCCATGAACTCTCACGAGCGAGAGTGGGCAATAGTACTCCTTTCCGTAATGTGTCAAAAATTCGATGCGTATGTACCTTGCCCAAATTTGCGGATTCTCTATTAGAAAAGCTTGTATTTCTCGCGAGTTGCGAGCTTCATAAACACCCAAATCTTTCCACTTGTCAGTCTTCACAGGCCATCGATCGCTAACACTGACTCGAAATGTTCTCAGCATGCTGGAGAAGAATTCATAATTCGCAAGAACTAGAGTGTCGATCCATATATCTTCCTAATGATTTGTTAGCAATGTTATTTCTGCTGCGGGGCAGCATAACTCCTACCGAAAGCTCAATAACTAAAAATTTGTTCGGTGTTTTACATTCCGAAAGCATATAGGAATCCTTATTCTCTATCAACACAGCTTTTGAGTTTTTTGCACCTTGATGGGTCTTCAGAACAGTAGCTCCGGCATCAAATGATGCATAGGAAAACCGCTCTTTGCAGGTCTTGCCAGCATCCTTACTTCGGTGTTCCTTTCGATGCCCAGAGCCACTTTTCTCTTCTTGAGAATCCTGATTTGAACCTACGCCTTTTTCTTCGGTCGTTCTTGAAGTTTGCTCAGCCCCTCCATTCCGAAAAGCGCCAAAGTCCAAATCAATTTCCCCATCATCTCCCAGAGATTCAAGATTATTTTGAAATGCTTCCGACTCTCTTTTCCTAGCCGCTTCCGCAGATCTTCGCTTGCCCAGATTCAAATCTTGCTGCCCAGCTTGCTCCAATGTTTGTTTCTTCCACTCTTCGAATGACAAGAATGAGGCATCATTAAGCTCTCCTTCATCGACAGTAGTCGGAGATGCCGTAGGAGACGGTATGTCTGGGGATGGGCTGGACGATTTGAGCTGAATGACAGATGTACGACTTGTTTCGTCCGTGATTTTAGTTTCGTCATTCGTTTGGGCAACAGACTCGCTGAGAGAAGGTGTATTCGATATTGTGTCCGTCACAACATCATTTTCCTGGCTTTCGAGAGTCCCAGCTGCACCAATAGCATTTGTCTTTGTGGTTGGCGGAGAGTCCGTGTTGCTCCAAGATGAACGAAGGCATTGTTGAGGTAATATATCTGTTATGTAATTGATCGTTCTAAACTCGCATGTTCCAGTAGTATTCGGGACATTGATTATAGGGCCTGTGCTGGCAGTGGCTGGCACACTGCTCGCGATTATGCTATTAGGTAGGCAGAAGAGGAACGAAAGCGCAGTTGTTGCCACGATACATCGATGACATGCGAAGACCATTCTGGCTCGGCGGCATAGTGTTTTGAATCGAAGGCGGGATGTTGAGAGGAATGAATTAATGAATTAGCTACGATAAAGTGCCACGGCGGACCGGAAGTAATAGTAATGCAACTGCAGATTTGGGACAATGCACGCACAAGAAGTTTTGTGGATTCAATTGTGCGGTGAGTAAAATACAACAGAGCAAAACATATTTTTCTTTGATTCCTTGTTTCTCCCTGCTGTTCGTTTCCTGTTCGAAGGTCTGGTTAAACTCACCGTTAAAGCTAGATCTAGAAGCGGATATGTCTCCTTTGATTTTAATTGGTTCTGTCAGCCCTGTCTTCACGTGATCCTTTCAAATTGTCAAGCCCTTTAATCTTTCTCCATAATGATGCATGAACTTTGACCACGATAGTCTAGGAAGTGGGATGTTTTTAACGCTATTTTCACGATACAGAGCTTTCCACAATTCAAGATAGTGGGGTGTATTTACTTGATGCAAGTACAACAGTGAAACATTTCTGCGCTATCAGGCATGTTATATGGTAATATGTATGCTATGTTGACACGGGCCTCAGCTCTCTCATTCATTACTTTGCCCCTCCCTATGGACTGGGTAAGGCACCCCTCTATGCACGACTACAACGGCTCGATCTCCCTCTCTAACCAACTCATAGTGAGCTCATCTCCCTTAAAAAAGTCTTTAGTTTTAGAATAAATATCAGCATGATACTCGTTCAACCAGTGCTTTTCTTTTCGTGTCAGGAGAGTCTCATCAATAAGTTTCCTGCAATATGGCACCATTGTCACATGCTCAAAGCCCAAATATGGCTTTTCACCAAATTGGTGCTTAGTCTCAACCTCCTTCACCATGATAATGTTTTCAATTCGGATACCAAAAGAGCCATCCTCGTAATACCCAGGTTCGTTGGAGATGACGTTCCCAGGTGCTAGTGGGACCTCCGAGTATTGAATCCTAGTTCCAATTCCTATTGGGCCTTCGTGAACATTCAAAAAAGAACCAACTCCGTGGCCTGTTCCGTGCCTGTAGTCCAAGCCTTCTTCCTGTTTGTATATTAGCATCATAAGAGCAATATTGAGTGGTTGGACTTACCCAGAGGAACTGTCTAGCAAGGACGTCGAGAGCAAATCCGCTAGTTCCTTTAGGGAAAATGGCGACGTCTAAAGCAATGTTGCCTTTCAGAACTAACGTATAAGCCTTCTTCTCCATTTCTGTTGGCTCGCCAAAATGTAGTGTACGAGTAGTGTCCGTAGTGCCATCAAAATACTGGGCGCCAGAATCACATAAATAAACAGCGTTTGGATCGATTATTGAGCAGTTGCCGGGCTCAGGCTTGTAATGAATGACTGCTGCATTAGGTCCAGTAGAGGATATCGTGTCAAAGGATAGTCCAACAAAATTCTTCTGCTTTGACCGTAATTGCTCGAGTTTGTCAGCCGCGGTAACTTCATCTATCTTTACTTTTTCGACTATGAGCTGATGCTCGAGCCATGCAAAGTACTCAATAAGAGCTGCTCCATCTCTTACATGACAAGCTCTCATTCCTTCTAATTCGGTCTCATTTTTGACAGATTTAGCGTCACCGATTGGGCTTCGCACTTCATCAACTTTAGCATCACCACCGAGAGCGCGTTTTAGTGCCCATGATGCCCTGCTTGAAACCAGGAACTTCTTGACTTTGGCGTCTTCTGCCTCCAGAGATTGGCTCAAGACTTCAACGTCGCCAAATATCTTCGAGTAGTCTCTAACAGAAACACCGTTTTCATTGAGATGCGCTGTGCATTCATCACTTAATTTGCTTGAATCCACATATAAAGTGGCGGATGAAGATGTGACCGAAGCGTAGGAGAAGAAAACTGGGTTGTAAGGGATATCATTTCCACGGAGATTGAATAGCCAAGCTATTTCATCCAACATGGATACAATAAGACCGGAGCTCTTTTTCTTCAGCAATTCCTTTCGAAGATCTTCGAGTTTAGTCTTGACATCTTTCCCGGCAAATTTACGGGCCAGAACCTTGACGGGCTCCTTTGGTCTGGATGGGCGACTGTCTCCCCAAACGAGGTCCACCAGATTTTCTTCCACGGCAACCAAGTCATTTCTACCACAATCGTATCAGTATCTCTTATATAAGGCATAGATCAGAGATAGCCCTCTATCAATTATGGAAGTAATAGATGTGCCATGCTTACCCGCCACGTTTTTTTATCTTCTCGGTAAGTTTGCGAGCGTCAGATGCAGACATGATAGTAGGATCAACACCGACCACTTTTCCGTTCTCAGACTGTTCAGCGGCCCATTCTTGCCACGTTGGTACATCCTGTAGACCTTGTTTTAAAAGGAGCCAATTGTCTAAATTATCATGATTAGTCTCCAAGTGATCAGTAGCCATAGGAGGATGCCAGCAATAAAGATAGATGCCAGCCTTCCGTGGGACTACAGTCAAACCAATTTACTTACTATCAAGCTGGCGTGAGGCCTGGTTGAAATATCGACCTGTGAGAAACTTAGTGGAGTCTCTGCGCAGACCGAATGTTATAACCCACCATCCGTGGCTAGAGCAGCTTTCTCCAGAGTCACTACGGCACATCCAGCTGATCCTGAAAACCCTGATATAAATTCCCTCCGTGCATCACACGCTGCAATGTATTCGGAGCTGTGGCTATCTTCCGAAGGAACGACTATATGATGGTTAGGCAGAGTTGATATATGGAGGAATGGCCACTAGGTGACTTACATACTGTAGATATCGACCTTGTTCTTTTTCATAAGCTCCCGCAACCCCGCCAAGCGCTCCGTTGTATTAATGCTCTCCATATCTGTTTCTAAGATCTCGTCAACCCCACGCCTCAATAAAGAGAGCACTCCTTGGATCTGCAATGCACGTACTGGCAAAACTGGACGAATATCGAATGCGAGTGTTGAGAGATTGTGCGAGTGGTTGAAAAGAGCTACCAGAACGAATTCCACGTAAGCAACTATTTAAAGGACGGAAGTATCGCATTGGGTTTCCCAAGACGGTAGGTAGTGGAACAGAAATGAGTGGTCAAAGAAGATGGGGCAGATAACAGCGAGGCTGGGTGAAAGAAGGCATGAAATGTGTAGATCTGAATCAAGAAACTTATTAGGTAACAAACACAGCACTCTTTATAATTTGATTGTTGAATATCTACTTACTCGAGTACTATCTTTGTATATTGTCAGAAGCTGCTTGAATCTCTTATGTACATCCGAATGAGTATCCTCTGTGTGCTGTTCACAGTACCATTTGATGTGCTAGGCTTGTAGAACATTTACTCATGGAATCACCTGGTAAGGCTACCTACTACCAGCTCGAGGCTACTATCACCGACTGGTGGGCTGAGGTGGGGTTAACAATATCTTATCGGACAACCAACCCAACATCACCAAATTTACAAGAAGCTACTCAACTCAACCTACAACAACATGAGATAAATTGCTTGTTTAAAAATTGCTACAATATTCCCCCAAATAAAAACATTCTAGTTGTCGATGGTTCCTGAGATTTCCCTCTTTATTCTACCAAACCAAGAAGTGACAAAACTAAACCAACATTAATTGTCTTTAAAAGCGAGGATCGATCAATTCTTTTCTATCCACTTTGCAAGGCTTATAAAGGCTTGCTTGCTACCGCTATCAAAAAGGCTGGGCCACAGATTCACCGGCCATAACAAAACAAACAATTTACAGCATAAAATCTTGCAGATTTCTTTCCCTTCCACATCATAGAAGCCCAAAGCTTGAGTTGAGAATCTCCCGAAATTATAACCTCCATATCTTTTGGCTACGGTCATGTGTCAAACTCAAGCTTCCTCCTAACCTGTCTTGCTTTTAGATCGCGTGTGCTTCCGTCTTTGCTTGATTGGTACCCAAACGATACCCTTTCGAAAGGACATGGAGACCGAAACGTTACCTTCATCACTTGATGAGGTAGAAGCTGTGGGTTCATCTTTTACCATAATGCCCTATGATAGTTCAGCTGCTTGAAGATGATGGATATTTTGTTTAACAAAATTTTGCTGCAAATGGAATGTCACGAGATCAGTCAAGATATCTTTTATGAGCAAACACACTCACCTTATCATATTCAATATCCAATCCAGAAGACTTACTGATTTGACTATAGCTCGTTCATCAACTATACAAGGCTGGTCCTCCTCAAAGGGTTTCAAAAATTCAAGAAACTCTCCAAAAGCTACAGCGTTCTCCTGCTGGTTGGGAGCTAGCCAATGGCTTGCTGGGCAGCAACTCGGAAAATGTCAAATTCTTTGGAGCATTAACGTTCACTATCAAACTTAACACAGATTCGTATGTAGACTGGTCCCTGATCTTGTAATTTTTTGTTGAATCTTACTGATGTCTTATTCCAGACAATCTCTAAAGGATGATGATGCACAAATTGTGCTACAGCAGATCATTGGATGGCTTATCAAATGTTTGAATTCTGGCTGTGGACCACTTGTCGTCAGAAAACTATGCACAACATTAGTCACATATTTCCTTCATTTCTCTGGCTCTTGGGCTCGTTGCATTTCTCATCTTACATACTGCCTTTGCCTTGGCGAAGCCGTTCCTTATCATAAAATCGAGGATGCTCCCGCTATGGCGGTCCTTGCCCAGAATTTACCAGATGATAAAAGTCTGGCGATACTGTGGTTCTCAGCTACCTTGGTAGAAGAAGTTGGAAAAACGGATTCAAATTCAATGAAGCAGTAGGTACATCACTTCTCTACAACCAAACCGGTTGCTAATATCTCTTAGACACAAATTTCACGAATATGTGGTTCAGAATGTTGAAGACATTGTGACCATATTGACCAAAGGCATTGTAAACACACCAGGGGTTCCTATAAACACAAAGGTTCGCCAGGAATCAATGAAATGTTTTCAGGTTAGTCTCTGATTTTTATTCACTGCCACCTTTCTTCATCGGAGACATTGTCATTGCACAAGTAGTGTATTGAATGGCCAAGGTATGCTGAAGTATCTAAAGGCTGTTCCTTGGATCAGGGTATCCAATAGTCCGGACTGCAGTCCAACAATGAAGATTATCAAATCTTCAAACCAATTAGAACATTCAATTCATTTGAGATATTAAACTTGATTAGAACATTGAATCCTTTTCAGATTTCTAATTGCTTTTGGAGATTTGATAATCTTCATTGTTGGACTGCAGTCCGGACTATTGGACACCCTGCCTTGGATCGCATTTAAAAGCCTTGTGGGATCAACGGTTTATTCAAATTGACCCAGATAGCTCAGTTTTTGGACAGAGCCAAACAGCCTCGATCGTGCCAGAGCATGTTAAATACGTCGAGAATCATTTCTGTACCGTTTCTGGAATCGATACTAACATTAACAGTCATGGGTTCTTTACTCTCATCGTGCATTTCTCGATGCCGCCATTGTTCTTGATCCTTTAAGAACTCTAACCCAGCCTGCATTGATGCTGATCATCAATGATGATTTATACGAAATCACTGTGGAGCTTTTTGCTGACATACTAGCCAACTACTCGTCCTTCCTTTCTGAGAATGACTTCACGATGCTTTACGATCTCTTCAGTAGCTCTTGGGCACAGGAAAGATATGCGAAATTGATTCAAGGCGATTTTGACTTTGATTCAGTGCAGTTCGGCCAATTCCTGCTGAGCTTTGGCGACGCCACAGTGCAAGATCTAGCCCAAAATATCTCGACCGATTCTCGAAGTCAGCAGATACTTTCTGCTCTTGTAGGACTACTTGGCGCCGATGGTTACATCGTCAATGAAGACAAGATATTTGTCCCAGCAGTAGAATTCTGGGCTGTTTATCTGGAAACTGTACTCGACTTATCATACAACGTGGATGCTTCGCCTCCTTGGCTACCAGCAGCACGATCAGTGCTGATGCAAGCAATTGAGAAATGCTGGCATAAAATGCAATTCCCTCCCAAACATGAGTTCAGTTCGTGGGATTCAAATGAGCGTGCTGCCTTCAAAGATGCTCGAAGAGACGTGGGAGACTTAATACAACAATCGTACATGTTACTTGGCTTACCACTTGTTTCTAGCTTCGTTGATCTCATTCTGAAATCGGTTGAGAAAGGAGACGCTTGGGGCGAACTCGAAGCCTCGTTGACTTGCTTAGCTGAATTCCAGGACTATATCAAAGAGGAGTCAGATGAATACTTGGACAAAGTTTTTAGATCTCCACTTTTCTCCATGCTTACAAGGTCTGATTCAACTGTCCCTTCACGCACAAGGCAAGCATTCCTCATGGTCATCAATGGCTATCCAGACTACTTTGAACGTCATACACAATACCTTCCGAGCGCCCTTAATCTTATGTTTAGTATGCTACATTCACCAACGTTGGCCAGAGTAACATCAAAGTCAATTGCGATGCTCTGTTCATCCTGCCGAAAAGTACTTGTTCCTGAACTTGCGGCATTTCTGCAGCAATATAGTGAGATTAACAGAGAGAACTCTGTGGAAAGTTACGCTAAAGAAGGTGTCATTGGCGCTATAGCATCGATTATCGAAGCAATTCCGAACGATGAATTGAAGCTGGACCCTCTTAGACAATTATTGGATTTCGTTCAAAGGGACCACGAACGAAGCCTTCATTTATTGAGCACACAATTCACAAATGTAACCTCAAATACACCAGTTCCGGATAGCCAAGTAGCTGCTGATGAAGTTGAACTCACTGCTATACGATGTCTAACAAGTATCGGAAAGGGTCTCCAAGTACCCGCTGATACCCCTGTTGATCTCAACACGAGTGAAAATGGTTATTCATACTGGAAGAATGGTAATGGCAGAGGAATTCAGGTACAGGTTTTAAACATTCTTACCGCAGCTAACGAAGCTTTCCCCGGCCATGGTGAGGTAACAGAGGAAATCTCGCACGTTTTCCGCACTGGCTTGGTCGAAACTGATGGTCCATTTGCTTTCCCTCCTGAGGATGTCGCCAAGTAAGTTACTCTTACGCATATTTTGGTAAACTTTTTCAATGCTAACTCAATGACTTAGATTCATCTTCAGATCCAATTATCAGACACCTCGTGTTATCACAGTCATCAACACAGCCTGCTCACTCATTAATTCATGTAACACAGCATCAGATGAGCGCAACAATCAGATTTCAAGTGCCTTGTTGACATGGGTTTCTGGATTGATGGAAGCTATAAATCACGGTAGGTCAATGTATTCGAATTTGCAGTTTTATAAACAGAGATTATCAAAAGGGAGAGGACAATTTATGCTAACAAATCACAGAGCCCAGCAATGACCCAGAGATCTCGCAACCAAGCATCGAGTTTCTCCATCGTCTAATCTCCACCCCCAAAAATCTCCACATTCTCCTAAACCATGAGCCCAAATCCTCACTTGAACACATTTTCATGTTTACCCTCAAAGCCCTCACAGGCCGCGATCCACTGCCCAAACAAAGCGCCGCTGAATTCTGGGTAAGTTATATCCTACTAATAATCCCAATTCTCCCGAATCAAGGAAAAATCGAAAACTCAAAGACTCAAAGACTAACCCTGATCCAGGCCTCATTCGTCTCCCTCCCTACCAACAACCCCGACATCCATGTTCAACAAGCCATTACCAACGCTCTTCAACATCTCGGACCACTCCTCGCCCAAGCCCTCATCTATAACATCGGTGGTGCAGCTGCTCGCAGTGAACTCGATAAACTTTCTGATCCACTGCGAAAACTTGTCGTGAGTCAGGTGAGAGCAAAGGGTTGGTTGGAAGCTGCGTTGATGGATGGGAACTTTCCGAGTGACAAGGTAGATCAGAAGGAGAAAATGGTATTTCTGACCAAGGTTATGAAGTAAGTTGCTGATTCCAATTTCTTTTATGAGAGTGAAGGTGTGAGCTAACTTTCATGAAGTCTTCGTGGTGCTAGGGGAACAAATGCGGTGGTAAGAGAATTCTGGTTAGCTTGTCGAGGATCAAATTTTGCATATGTTTCTTGAGAATGAGAAGAAGGGGCAAAGAGATACGATCAGAATGTGGATGAATGAATATTTGGGTGGAGCGTAGAAAGGAACTATTCTACAATTAAGTCCAGATAGAATTGTATTGTACACTATGGAAGACTCTCGAACCATTTTAAAATAGATAGACTAATCCAATTTCCAACACCTCATATGCCATTTTGCTATCCTAATCCTCGGCTTGATATGCAAGACACTTGAATAAATGGTACACTAGACATATATATCTAGAAGTAATACGCATCTAAAATCGCATAAAAGCAGCCATGGCAAAAGTTGTACCAAAAGAAACTTTAAACGCAACATTTTCTTCCACGAGGGAACGCAAATTGACATGTTTAATGTAGCGCTGAATGCGATCTGTAGGGACGATATCGAGGCCGTGGGAAGAAGCCCACTGGAGGAGAATGTTAGATAGTTGTGAATTGATTAGGGGGGAAAATGGAGAATTAAATAGAAAGGGGTTGGAGAGGTAGAGTGGGGAAGTAGGTAAGTAGAAGAGAAGTAGAGGGGAGAAAGAAAGTAAGGAGGGAAAAGAGAGGGGGAGAGAACGTACCTGTATCCCAACGACCATTAAACCGATTATGAGCGCGAGCGAACGCGAAAACGTACTGACTGCCAGACCGGCTCCTAGTCCTGTGATGGGTTTGGTGTTAGTGGGGTTTCTTTGGGGGTTTTTTTCTGATGACTGTCTATTGCTGTTTTCATATCTTGCTTCCTCTCATCATTCAGATTTGATATTTGTTTACTCCTCCCTCTCCCTCTCCGTCTCTTTCCTTTGCTTTCCTTCCCTTTCCTCTCCTTTCTCTCCTTGTCCAGTTTTGATGTTCATTTCTTTCTCTCTCCCCGCCTCTTTCCTTCCCTTTCCTCTACTTTCCTTTCCCCAATTTCTCTGCTCATCCTCCCTCCAAAAAAAACAAACCAAAAGAAATCAACATACCAACAATACTCCCACTACTGATCTGACCCACAGTCTTCGAATCCAAACCGCCTCCCTTCTTGATAAACGGAGTCTTTGTATTTTCGCTCTTCGACAGCGGCGAGGAGAGTGAATCTAATCGAGTGGGAAAGCGCTGCGATTGGAGAAGGCTGTAGGTGGTGTAGGAGGTGAGACCGAGAGCGGAGGCTGTGAGGCGGGGAGTGCGGAGGAGGAGGCGGGACATCTTGGGGGGGGGGGGGGGTGATTGGGGGGTTAAGAGTGGTGGTTTGATGGGATTGGGAACTGGGGATTGGAGATGATAGTTGAGAGGGAATTGGGGTATTGAGTGATGTTTGTTTGATGGCTGAAATGAGGTGAAGTGCAGTGCAGTGCAGTGAAGTGAAGTGAAGTGAAGACCCGTAAAGTCAATTTGATGTTGTATGTGATATGTTATGTTTCTGATAATAAATCAAGTGACGTCACGATATCGATAACGATAAGAAACGACATGTTTCATTTTTCATTTTTGATTTTTCATTTGGGATTCTGCTTCTACTTACGTGGTGAATGGCGGACGACACATCTACATCTCATATCTCATATCTCTTATACATGAGATGGGATTTTTAGTTGTTGTATATTGAGATTGGGGAGATGAAGAGATGAAGAGATGATGTGGAGAAGAAGTACATTTATATATTAACACATTAACACATTAACATATTAATATAAATTTTCAGATAATCACCCCGAGATCAGAATACCGAATTCCGATTCAAATACCACACCCACCACACCCACCACAACGGATAAAACCCATATTATATATACGGTATGGTATTATACTTTCGCAAATGTCCCAAAATCTCTTATTCGTATTTGCCATTTGCCATCAGTGATTAGATAATATAAACATTACATCAAATACCTACCCGCTCCGTCCAACCTCGCAAACTCCTGCTTATCGTTACTTTGCCCCTATTATTTCTGATTTCCCACTTCCCGAATCTTTCCACATACACACACACACATGTCATGTACATCCATCATCCATCATCCATCATCCATCATCCATCATGCACATCATGCACATCACACCCATCCACACAAGTGAGATACGAAGGAAAACATGCTATTATCCCCAACATTCCTCAAATCTCGCAAACTCCTTCCCCGATCCCAAGCGTATCTACCCAGCCAAATGTGCGTACCCCTCGATCGCCGCTCTAGCCTAAAAGGGGCACCAAGCTACTACCACGCCTCCTGCTCCCGTACGATAATAAAAAATGGAAACCCTGCATATAATATAACCTTAAATAACCCCACGTTGTACTAGAATCACCGTGTGATGCCTCGATGCCTAGGTACGATGAGTGTTGTTCGAATTGTGATTTGCATTTTTGGCCAATCGGGAGGTTTGGATATTGGGATCTCTGGATTAAATATATACAATATAAATATGTGTCAATATATATAAACATATAACCTTGGGTAAATTTGCATTTACGTTTACCTAAAAGAAAACTACCTAGGTAGGTAACACCAACACCAACACCAACACCAACAACACCTTTTTCTTTGTCTCGGCATTACTTCCCGATCGGAGGGGCAAGAAGGTGCAGATGAACAGGAATTTGAATTGATCAGAGAAGAAGCATGAGGATGCGATGAGTAAAAAATATACCGACTGATGGGGATGAGATGGGACGGAGGCATCAATTGACCTATCAAAGCACGCAAACTAACTTTGTACCAAGACTGAGATAGATTGAATTGGATGCCAATCCGAAGAGTCATATGCTTGACTAGGTCTCGTAGACATTTTACTAAAAAGTATTTTAAATATTTGAGTTTCCTCTTTCTTTTCTTTCCTTATATATATATATATATATCTATATCTGTACCTATATATATATATATACACACACATACCACCTACCTCTCTATCCACTTGAGTACATACTATACATATTCGATATAGATTTCTCGTTTGTGTTCTTCATTTGTCTTGCACTTCTTACACTTCTTACCTACTTACTTACTTATCTACATACCTCATCTCTTTTTATCGCAGCTACTCTTCTCTTCTCTTCTCTCATCTTCAACACTCAACAATACTCCCAAAATGTCCAACGAACTACCCACCAGCGCCACCAATGGAAATGGAAACGGTCACGGCAACAACATCTCTTCTACCTTTGTCGTCAAGACCGGGTTGGCGCGAATGTTAAAAGGAGGTGTGATTATGGATGTAGTTAATGCCGAACAAGTACGTACCTTACACTCTTTCTCCCCTTCCCTCTTCCTTCTATTTATCATCTATCAAAAACAAATTTTATAAATAAAAAAACCCCGCCACTAATACCCCCCACCTCCAGGCCCGAATCGCAGAAGAAGCAGGCGCCGTAGCAGTCATGGCGCTCGAGCGAGTTCCCGCCGATATTCGTGCTCAGGGTGGTGTAGCCCGCATGTCCGATCCAAAGATGATTCGAGAGATCATGGAGACGGTTACGATACCCGTTATGGCCAAGGCGAGAATCGGTCATTTTGTTGAATGTCAAGTTAGTTCTTTCCCCTCCATTCCTATACCTTCCTTCCTTCCCACTTTCTCACACCCCTCTCTCCTCCCTCAAACCCTCTCTAACAAACCTTCCCCCCCCCCTCAGATCCTCCAATCAATTGGCGTAGACTATATCGACGAATCCGAAGTCCTCACCCCCGCCGACGCCCTTCACCACGTCGAAAAACACCCCTTCACCATCCCCTTTGTCTGCGGCTGCCGCAACCTCGGCGAAGCCCTACGTCGCATCTCAGAAGGCGCCGCCATGATCCGCACCAAAGGCGAAGCCGGCACCGGCGACGTCATCGAAGCCGTGCGTCACCAACGCCAAGTAACCTCTGAGATCCGCGCCGCCTCGCTCATGTCCGACGAGGAACTCCGCATTCTCGCAAAAGATATCCAGGCCCCCTTTGAACTGCTCAAAGAAACAGCAAAGTTGGGTCGTCTCCCCGTGGTCAATTTCGCTGCTGGAGGTATCGCTACCCCGGCTGATGCCGCACTCATGATGCAGTTGGGTTGTGATGGGGTTTTTGTCGGGAGCGGAATTTTCAAGAGTGGAGACGCAGCGAAGCGCGCAAGAGCCATTGTGCAAGCGACGACGCATTTTAATGATGCGAAGGTTTTGGCGGAGGTGAGTGAGGATTTGGGAGAGGCAATGGTGGGGTTGAATTGTGGGACTATGGATCCTAAGGAGAAGATGCAGGGGAGGGGATGGTAGATGATGGTAGATGAATAGATGGTTTGGTGAATGGGGTAGGCTAGATTATGGGAATAAAGAGTAAAATGATTGAAAGAAAGGGAAAGGAAAGGAAAGGAAAGGTGTGGTACGTTGTTTATGCAAATAACATCACTTCTATGGATACAATAGGGGAAAAGATAAAATGGTTAGGTTTTGGTACACGATCACATCAAATAGCATGGTATGCATAGAGGCGTGAAAGATAGGTCCAGGTATCTAGAGATTCTCAACTCATCTCACAAATGTAAATCCATAAAGCTCTGCAATATAAAGCAGCTAGCATATAACTTTTTTGCATCCTTTCAATATTCCTTTAGTGTCTATTTTTCAACTTCATGGTATCCCTAATACATTAACGCCTTTTTTATAACATGATTCCTCCCATCCCATCCCATCCCGATCCATCACCCATTTTCTCGTTCATCCTAGAATTTAATTCCACGAGTCCAAATTTCTCAACTCGCAGCCTTCGCCTGATCTCTTGATCAATTTTCCAATAGTGTAAACCTTCTCACCAGACTCCTGCAATTCTCTAACAACCTGCTCTACATTCTCCTTCTTAACTACTGCTACCATTCCAATACCAGTGTTGAACGCTCTAGCCATCTCGCTAGCTTCCACATTACCTGCGTTCTTCAACCACTTGAACACCTCGGGTAATTGCCAAGTAGCGACATCGATCTCGGCAGCGAGATGAGATGGTAACATTCTAGGAACGTTTTCAGTCAAGCCACCACCAGTGATGTGGGCCAGGCCAGTGACCAGGTGTTTCTGGACCACTGGTTGCAAAGAGCGAACGTAGATGCGAGTAGGTGTTAGGAGATTTTCACCAACGGTGGTGGAAGGATCCCATGGACAAACATCTTCTTTGTAGGAGAGGCCTTCTCTGGCGATGATTTTTCGCACGAGAGAGAATCCATTAGAGTGAACTCCTGCAGATGCCAAACCAACAAGAACATCACCTTCTGCCATCAAGTCTGTTCTTGGTAATCTGTTCTCCTTCTTCACAACTCCCATGGCGCAACCTGCAGCATCATAATCGTCTCCTTGGTACATACCAGGCATCTCAGCAGTTTCACCACCAACGAGTGCACTGTTTGCATCTTTGCATCCATTGGCAACACCTTCTACGAAGTCTGCTGCGTTCTTGAGCTTCAGTTGACTGCAGCCATAGTAGTCGACGAATCCAAGTGGTTCAGCACCTGCAACAATCAAATCATTCACATTCATGGCGACCAAATCGATACCAACTGTGTCATGCTTCTCCATAGCTTGTGCAATGGCAAGTTTAGTGCCAATTCCATCAATGCACATAACCACGGTTGGAGCACCCGCATAACCAGCAGCTTCCAAATCAATCTCGCCACCAAATCCACCGATTTCAGCATCGGCTCCTGGTCTTCGGGTAGAAAGAACAGCTTTTCTAATACGTTCGACAAAGTTGTTACCGGCGTCAATGCTAACACCTGCGGATGCGTATGTAAGTGCTTCCTTTGCAGCAGATGACGATCTGAATGCGCGATGAGCAATATCCTTGCGATAGAACATTTTATCAAACTTGATGAGTTCGACAGTGGTGTAAGCATCCTTTACGGCCTGCTCGAGAGTTTCCGCAACGGCCTGTGCTGCGATGACACGCCCACCGGATGTTTGCAATTGTCCATCCTTCACCACGGTACCAGCATGGAAGATGTTGGAACCGACCGGAGGTGTACTGACTTCCATGGGTGTGCCTTTGGCATATGAGCCTGGGTATCCTCCAGCAGCTACCACAACCGTCGCGCTGAATTTTTGATCAATCTTGATCTTCGCTTCGTCGAGAGATCCTTGAGTACAGAGAAGCATAATTTCTGCAAGATCTGTATCTTCACTCAACAACGGTAATAAAGTCTGTGTTTCTGGATCACCGAAACGAACGTTGTACTCCAAGGTTTTTGGTCCATTCTTGGTTATCATCAGGCCGGTGAAAAGAGTTCCGATGAAGGGTGTACGCTCTTTCCTCATGCCGCGGAGCGTGGGCTCCAATACGGTTCGCTCGATCTCCTCGATCAATTTTTGGGTAGCAATTGGAATAGGCGCATAGCATCCCATGCCTCCAGTATTTGGACCCTGATCGCCGTCGAAAATTCTCTTATGGTCTTGAGCAGCAGGTAAAGAGTACATGTTGTAACCATCGCAAAATGTGAGAATGCTGAGTTCATCACCCTCCAAAAATTCCTCGATGACAACCTCATCTCCAGCAGCCCCAAATTCACGATCAAGCATGATATCCTTTAGTCCTTGGTGGGCTTCCTCCTTCGATGTTGGGATAATAACACCCTTTCCGGCTGCCAATCCACTGGCTTTGATGACGACATTATGGTTTACGCTATCAATGTATTTTCGCGCTTCTTCGTAGTCCGTAAAGTTCTCGTAAGCCGCAGTTGGAATGTTATATTTCTTCATGAAATCTTTCGAAAATGCTTTGCTTCCTTCCAAACGCGCAGCAAGTTTTGATGGTCCATAACAAGCTATGTCTGCCTCACGGAAATAATCTTGGATTCCATCAACGAGGGGTGCTTCTGGTCCTGGTACTACCTACATGCAAACGTAAGTAATTGCTTAACAAAATCGAGCACTGGATTGGGATAAACATATAAATGAATGTAGAACATAGAAACCTACCAGGTTAACGTTATGTTTCTTAGCCAGAGCAACAAGTCCAGGATAATCATCAGCCTTAACAATGGAATCATTGGAAACTTTTGGGCAATTTGCAGTTCCTCCATTTCCTGGGACTGCGATGATGGACTCGACTCGGGGAGATTGACTGAGTTTCCAAGCCAAAGTATGTTCCCGACCACCATTTCCGACAAGGAGGATTCGAATGGACTCCATTGTGAAATTCTAGATTGCGTTGAGGTATTTAACGTGTGAGAAAACGGTTGGAGAACAAAAGAAGAGTCTTCAAATTCAATATGATCATCGGGTTGAATCATTTTCTGCCCGCTTAGTGTCACCGCCTGGCAAGAATTTTAACCCCGCCACTATCCCCCCCCACGTTACCCCTCCATGATTTAACCGATATAATTTGATGAATTTGAGTGTTTAGTACTAGATGTAGTGTATTACTTGGTAGTTTATGGCAATGTTCCGAAGTTATCTAATTAGTATAGGATTCAATCTGATTTGGCTTCACTCTTTTGACAGCACTTAAATGTTTGAAGCAATGTATTGTATGTATTACCAAGTGTACTACAAACCAACGTGGGCAAGTCTAACTAACCATTCTGTCACAGATGTCTGAGAAATTTAAATGGATCTTCACAGCGGCCCGAGCAATGATCTAATTCAAGCGAACGAATGATATTTATTTTATTCCAATTTCAACCTTTCTGACCATCATCCTGGTTAATATACCAAAATTTTCCAATTTTATAGCGATATCGGGCAAGGCTGATAAAAAAGGTTACAGTAGAGTTTATCGAATGATTCGATAGCACTTTGTATTTCACGCTGAACCTCTTATTGACTCCTCCAATCTCGAGCTTCTAAAAACCATCTTGATAAAAATGATTACCATAAGTCCGTCATCTCTATCTCCTCAAAGCCGCACAAAACCTCGTTTACATCAGGATCATTTCCAGCGATGCTAGCAAGATATTCGAAACTGACGTCCATATAGAAGTACCCTGTTCCTCTGCGAACATTGGCCCCGGATTCGATGTCATAGGTCTCGCCCTTTCCATATGGCTCGAGTTACACGTCGAAGTCAACACATCGGTTACATCTGAAGCACCTCTCAATTGCAAAATCACATATGAAGGACAAGGCGCAGAAGAGGTTCCTTTGACTGCTGATAGTAATCTTATTACACGAACTGCATTATATGTTTTGCGATGTCATGGCCAGAGAAGCTTTCCTTCCGAAACATCAGTTCATATCATCAATCCTATTCCATTGGGACGTGGACTTGGATCGTCTGGTGCCGCAGTGGTAGCTGGTGTTGCGCTAGCCAATGAAGTTGGAAAGCTGAAGTTAACTAAGGCTAGGATGTTGGATTATTGTCTCATGATAGGTACGGCTTAGTTGTCCATCAAGCTCAATATATCTGACAATAGAAACAGAACGACATCCAGACAACGTAGCCGCAGCATTGTATGGAGGGTTTGTAGGAACATATCTCAACGAACTCAGCGCCGAAGACACAGAACGCAAAGAGATTCCACTTAGTGAAGTTCTCCCCGAACCTGCTGGAGGTGTAGATACTGGATCCAATCCTCCCGAACCACCAGTTGGAATCGGGCATTACATGAAGTTTCCTTGGGCCCCCGAAATCAAAGCCATTGCAATCATTCCACAGTTCGAGGTCGCAACCGCAAAAGCTAGAAGTGTCCTACCATCTTCGTATTCCAGGTCAGATGTAGTATTCAACCTTCAAAGAATTGCTCTTCTACCTTCAGCGCTTGGAAGATCACCACCTGATGCAGAGCAAATCTATCTTGCGATGCAAGACAAAGTACATCAACCTTACAGAAAAGGTTTGATACCAGGTCTCCCTGAGATCCTACAGTCTGTCACTCCCAAATCTCATCCCGGTCTATGTGGAATCTGTTTATCTGGAGCCGGTCCAACTATTCTTGCGCTTGCAACAGAAAACTTTGATGCAATTGCGAATGTCATTTTAGATACGTTTGCGAAGAATGATATCAAATGCGATTGGAAATTGTTGGAACCTGCGCAAGACGGAACAACTGTTACATACAGTTGAAAAGGCGTTGATAAAAAAATTGTTTCGTCTTTTGAATAAAATTTATAGAGACTTGAGGAAATCTTAAGGCACACATATACTACCTGGCTGAACAAGCCAGGTCTACTGTTAGAGAGAAGCAAATATTTACTTCATCTAGTATAAAACATCAATGCTTATACGTCCTAATTTCAGTCGAATTCCTTCCATACTTGTATAAAGCCATGTAACCATATACGCCTTACCTATAACGAAAATAAAGTCCCTGTCCAAGCAAGCTAATCTGACAAATTTTCCGAAGCGAATTTAAACAATTATACAGCTTTTTAGCATGTAATTGTCATAGTCTAACCCAAACCACCCCATGCACCTCGAATACGTCTTGCAAGTTGTATATCCTTCTGCATAATTGTCACTCTCTTGGCATGAATAGCACACAAATTCGTGTCTTCAAATAGATGGACGAGAAATGCTTCAGCAGATTCTTGAAGTGCTTGAATAGCTTGTGATTGCCAGCGCATTCCCTCACCTTGAGGACGTACTGAGAGTGCGATTTCACGGACCTAGATTGCATTGGATTAGATTTGGCTTTGCAATGTTGAGTAGGGCATAAATACGAACCAAACGTGAGAAGGGAAGTTTAAGAAGGAGCAGATCGGTAGACTTCTGGAACTTGCGAATCTCCTTCAGAGCTAGAGTGCCAGGCTTATAACGGCGCTTTTTCCCTTGAGGAACTGGATCTCCGGCTAATCACATTAATTGAGTCAGTATAATGAGTTTCATTTGCATTATAATTTTCTCCAGAGCTTCATAATAGTGTATAAATTGCCCTATTGACCCGTTCCAAACGCGCGCGCAAGCCCTTCAAATGTAAGAACAAAATCCGACTTACCTCTAATAGCACTGTCTCTTGCTTTTTTACTCATGCCCTTTCCCGCAACAGATTTTCCTGCTGGTCTACCTGGTGCGTTTACTCTTGGGCTACCCTCTACTGATTCATCGTCCAGTGACAAACGCTGCTTTTTCTTCTGTATTTGCGACATTGCGAATTTTGATTACAATCGAAAGCTTTGTAGGTATTCGTCGATGAGATATGTTTTCTGCTGTAATTGCGCAACGTAATGATCAATTTGCGATACTCTTGAGAAGATTGTTGTGGCCGTAATGGATTCGACGACGCGGTTTTGCGCGAAGATGCGCGTCCTTGATATTTGGACAACTGTTCCAATTGGAGTTGAATAGACCGAACTGAACAAAATCCGGGAGAGGCGAAATCGCGTTGAATTTTAATGGGTGGGATGGAAGAGATGTGTAATTCAATTGGTAATTCTGGTCTGATCTAGTCTGGAGTTGAATGTTGAAGGCGTAGGAACCACAGCAACCATATTTACGATTCCTAAACACTTTGACCATTTGGTTAAAACGAAATATAGCTACATCCAAGGCTGAAACCTGAAGCTGTCAGCCTTGCCTTATCTAAGATCGTCCCGCGGGTCAAAGGCTAGCAATCGTTAGAACTTAGAACAGGACAACTTGTTCAAAGAAACGTCATGAGCGACAGATAAATTATAAATACGAACCCACGACCTTCCTTCCCAAAAATCTTTTTGTCAAACTAAACTATCTAGGATTCGCGTGAACTCTTATCACAAGAAAAAGTATTTAGATTTCCCCAATACCTTCACTTCAAAACCTCGAAATACTCACCAACTACCTCCATTACGCAACCTCTCCTTATTTTATTTCGTAGCCGAATTCCGAATCTCATTGTCGCATTACTGTCGCATTACTTCTATCAATACCCTCATATATCCAATTATGGATCAAATGATGGGAAATGGGGATGGGGGTCCAGCCGGGTTTCCGTTAGAAACTTGGTTTTGGGAAATGCCCGTTTGTACAAGATGGTGGACGACAGCTACAGTTATTACGAGCGCGCTGGTTCAATGTCAAATTGTTACGCCGTTTCAGTTATTCTATAGCTTTAGAGCTGTATTTGTCAAGTCGCAGGTATGATTGTTTTCGCTCAATTGCGCATTTGCTTTCGCATCTTGGAACCTCGCTGATCTCTTATAACAAACAGTATTGGCGCCTCTTGACAACTTTCATATACTTTGGTCCTTTATCCCTGGATCTTGTTTTCCACGTATTCTTCTTAACCAGATACTCGCGACTCCTAGAGGAATCATCCGGTAGATCTGCGGCGCAATTCTCATGGCTGTTGCTCTATGCGATGACTTGTCTTATTTGCATAAATCCTCTGGTCTCAATGCCATTTCTAGGACATCCATTATCCTCGACTCTCGTATATATTTGGTCGAGACGAAACCCTGATACACAATTAAGTTTCCTCGGATTACTAGTTTTCACGGCTCCATATTTACCTTGGGTTTTGATGGGCTTCAGTTTAGTTTTACACGGAACAGTTCCAAAGGATGAATTGATGGGGGTAGTCATTGGCCATGTTTGGTACTTCTTTTGCGACGTTTACCCACCGCTACACAACGGACATCGTCCATTTGATCCACCAATGTTTTGGAGAAGATTGTTCGAGAGACAGCCGAGAGAGGAAACAGCGGACGCAATTAACAACGACATTGCAATGGCCGCAGCGCCAGGACCAGAAGTAAGATAAAAATAGCATCATAGATTATCATGATGAAATTGCATGGAAAGGCGTTTGGAATTTAGGAAGAAATTGGGTGTGAACATTATTGTTCGCTGATATGACTGTTTAGTAGAAGCATCCAGCAGAGATTTACTTTAGCCGCACTATTATATCCACATGCTGAGGTTTTGTGGACATTTGTTCACATCGCAATCACAAGTAAGCGTACTAGTATTATAAAATTACAATTATTGATAGCTCATTAAGCGTGATCATGAACTACTATCTCCATCTGACTCTACGTTTAATGAATTCGTCGCAGCCCGCTTTGCAGCTCGGTCCTCCTTTTTCGTTTTAGCAGACATATCTACATCCCGAGTATCGTCTGAATCCTCCTCAATATCAAGCTCATCAACGGGAGCTATAGGGTGATGTAGATGCTTCCAGTCCTCCAACTCTTCTATGATAGATCGCAAACGATCTCTAATACTCTCTATAGCGTAACTCCCTAAAAGCAATCGTAAAGGCGGGTAAGAACAATGACCTAATTGCCAAACCAAATCCGCACATTTCTTAGCACTCGTAGGTTGTTTATCCCCCAGCCATTGAACCATTCTCTTCGCATGAAACGCTGGCGAAGTCGGATCGGAATATGGTTCACTGGGAGGTTTAATCAAAAAGTGTCCCCAAGTAGGTAGCGGACCAGAAGCCAATTCCTTCTCATCTCTCCTCACCAACCCTGGTTCTACCAATGTAGCTTTTATGTTGAAAGCATCGACTTCGTAAAGCATCGCTTCGATCATTCCTTCCACTGCGTACTTCGTCGCGCAATATGGTCCCAAGCCCGGAACACCCAATGCGCCTGAAGTACTACTGAATATCAAGTATCTCCCTGCTCCTTGCTCGCGAAAGTATGGTAGGCTCAATTGAATAATATGTACTGTGCCCATGAAATTTGTCTCGAATTGATTGCGGATTTCATGCTCGTCTTGGTCTTCGCATGCGCCGATGACGCCGTAGCCCGAACAATTGGCTATCACATCAATGCGCTTGAATTTTTCAAGTGCCTGCTCTATAACTGTAGATACGGAGTCTCGTACACGCACATCGCAAAGAGTATTGAAACAGTTTGAATGCGGAAATGTGGCTTGCATAGATTCTATTGTATTTTCGTTGATTCGGCCGACGGCAACAACTTCGTCGCCTTTGGAGAGACATGCTCGTGTGAGACTCTGACCCATATGGCCACTGGCGCCAAATATCTAAATGCTGATTCAGTAAAATGAAACGTGTAGAATGGCCATAGTCCAATGAATAGATGATCTGTCTGTCAGGCCGCACTTGGTAATACTCACTATCCAAACTTTTGGCTTTGTCTTGTTATTTGGACCCGGAGGCTCACAGCTCACGGGGAGTTGTAATTTAATCTTTTTGCCGTCGGCATTGAGAGTGTTTTCGACTTTGAGAAAATCGGGAGACATGCTGTCGGGGGCATGGTTGTGAGTGGCATTTTGTCCCGACGGTAGTAGGTTGTTGTAAGAATCGAAGTCGGGAGTATCGACGGAGCCTTCTCCTTCTCTTGAATCGTTTTCCTTCATCTTTCTTCATACATTATTTTGTGCGAAGTCGTGGATCGTAAATGGCGATGATGAGTTGGTATTTTCGCGGTGACGTTGGAGCTGAGGAAGACTAGCCAATAGCGGGGTAAGCTTCCCTTTCCCAGAAGTTTTGTTGCATATCTGATAGCATTATCAACTTTGGAGCTTTTGGAAAAGTAAGTTTTCTACTGCAGATTCAGAATCGCAAAGGTTTGAGGATCTTGAAAAAAATTGTCCCGAGGATTTTGACCAAGGATTGAGAGTCATGGAGATGGGCGTTTTGGTAGTAATTCGTTATCGGTTTGTTTACAATTTCTTATCATCTTCCAAAAATTCGTCTTATCTTTTATATCTTCATTGACTACACGGCATGATATGACGTAAGTCGGTATCTTTCTTTACCTTGATGGATGGTTGACGCTCATGATGGCATGGGATGGGAACAGATAGTCCAGACAGTTCAGAGAGTTAGGATGGCCATCAGATGTAGGTAACTTGCTTCGAACTATATGACTTTTACCATGCCTCCCTATTCATTTACGCGACAACAATGTGCAGTGTTTCAATTGTAACTGATACACAAATCATTGAAGACCGAGAAATCGTCTTCTTGCTACCTATTATCATACGCTATCATAATCAGCTTGCAGTGCTTCATTACTTCGTTATCGCCGTTTCACTTCCATCATGCAGTCGTCCAACATCCGTCCAACCATCATCTATCCTTCATCTACCCTTCATCTCCGCTCTTCCATTACTGGCCTGCAATTGCAGGAACAGTTTGCAAATACTCCTTGCGGTATGGATTGACATCGACTTCTGGACCACGGTTCAGAGGAGTCCATTTGGGTTCCTCCTTGAACAATCTCATTGCTTGGATATACTGTTCTCTGGTTAGCAATGGCGCATGTTAGAAAGAGCATCATATAAGGAACATACGTTATTTTCATCAGTGGTAAAACGATGGTAGATACCAGCTGGGAGAATCTGTCCGCCAAAATCAGTCCTTATTCAAATACAGTTCCAACGCATCTAATCATAAATACTTACGATCAAGTCGTCCTTTTCCAACCTAATACGAACCCACTCATCATCCTCACTCCTGACATCGAAAAATCCCGCTCCATCTCTGATATATCTAATCTCCTCATCTTCGTGCAAATGCTCATTGAAGAACGACTTGACCTTCTCCTCGTAGATATCACCCATTTTCTCTGGTGAAACCGTAATTACATCGCGATTCTTGTAACTTCTGTCAGAGGCGAGCTTGTCGACATCTTTCACGTCTGCGAATCTGTAGTAGAGAACTCCGAGCTTCTCCAAGTACTCAGGGTTAACGTCGCGACCTGAGTCGTGAAGCTCCCGTTGGTCGCCCTATAGAAAACTGTCTGTTAGTAAAAAGAAAATGGAGGGAGGGGTAATGTAGTGGGGAGGGGAGAGGGGGGAGGGGTACTTTACCTCCTTGTTATCAAACCAGTAAGCTCTCATTTCGAATTTCAGTTAATCGATTGAGTATTTGTAGATTTAGTTGCGATATATTTGAGTGTGGTGTTTATGCTCCAGATGTAGAAGAAAGGTATGGATGGTATGAAAGAAGCTGTGATTTATTATTTTGTCTTTTGTTGGTTTTGGGTAGACAAAATATCCAAGCGGAAGCCTGAGTTAAATAAATGGAAATTCCTAGAAAAAAAGTCTGCGCCCGATGAGATTGACGCCATTCACCCATTCACAAATAGGATTACACAATCACATCGCATCACATCGCATCACAACGGCGCACGCCAACCAGTTGAGATGAGAATCTCGTAATTGTGAGTATCTAGATTCACCCCATTAGTCATGAATGAAAAAGGAGCATTTAATCAGCAATTGTTCTATTTCCATTCAGTAGACTCCCCTTTTTTTAAATCGAGATTCTACGAGACGTCATCGTCTTCTCAATCTCCGAAATGCTTGCAGGGGTATTTCCCGAGTTACTCGAACCGATCCAAACAGTTTTTCTTGAATACAAATAATGAATATATGTTTTCTCTCTCGTTGCCTTGAAACCATCTATCTATGAACACCAAATGCAAGCACAAGTCCAAAGAGGCTATTTAGAGTGTCGTCAATTGTTATATACATCACGCTGTGCAATATACCTAGCCCAGAAGAAAGTTCTTCTTGCCCTGCAGTCATGAGGTCATCTTCAACATGCATGATATGAAGAGCCTTGAGTTGAGGCGGGATAATCTAAAGGTTTCTGTTTCGAAAATGGCTTCAAGGGAGAGTGTGAGGCTGACGAGACGCAGATTGTGTCTGCAGGTGAATTATAAAACAAATTTCTTTTCATCATCAAGGATTATGGAGCATATCTATAGTTTGCTTCGTTCGAGATCACTCCAGGAAGATTTCTTACTTTAATCTTCCAGCAAGACTTATTTGATGTAATATGATATGCAGGCTGCTAATATACGGCCCCAGCGGCGTGTCTCCTTGGCCATCTCGTATATCATGTTATCCGTTAGAATTGCGACTACTCTCCCCCCTCACCTCAAAGCATATAGAATCAGTAATGCCGGGTGCATAGCCTGGTGCACGTATGCTTCAAAAGCGTTCGCATATCTTTCCAAGCAAGTATAGTGATACTTAAGATAATATGACCCAGATTATCAAAACAACTTACTGATGATCGACAGTTCAGCAACATTCAAGTAAGAACGGCACAATTGCATCTTGCCTGTTTCTTTTGCACTTCACACTGCTGTCAGTATTGATATTCCCTCGATTGATACATATCATCAATACGATCCCACAGCTTTCATATTTTATTTTAGATTCTCAAAAGTAGGACGATACATCATTCAGCAAAGTCATATACAAGTGGCGCTTCACAATCAAGTCCACATAATCAACTCTACGAAATATCATCACCACAATGACAGTCACACGACTCCACGGGCCCAATAGAAAAGCCACCGTACGCTTCAGTGTCATCATGATCGAATATTCCGATCTGGACCTACGACTAGATCCGTTGACATCCATTTCAAACATAAGAAACGAGAGTGATCTGCGCAAAAGGTACTTCACTCTTCAAATTCCACCTCAAACATCATGTGCTCGCCGGTGGATGCTTCTTTTGAAGTCACGATTGCTTCTATAAATGGAAGACAACAAATCACACGACATGGTATTACCCCGGCTCAGAAGAACTATCTCAATGTTATGGATCAGAATATGCACGACTCTCAGTTCGTAGCACTAGCTTCAACATTAACCGGCAATGCCACTCTCGGCGTCGGAGGTTTGACTCTACTGGATCAGTCTCATGAACGAAATGACTTATGGCCGTTTATTCCAGGAAAGCGCAACATCATCGACCTTGGTCTTCTCGCATGTGAAGAATTTCAGAAATCACCATTTATCTCGAAAAGCAGCACCCCCAACAAGACGAACGCAGGCATCAGAATTTCACACGCTACTTGTCCCACGCAACCTTATCAGTGTCGGAACCAATCTATCCTGCGTGCAATCGAACATCTCTCAAATAATATCACCATAAGCTATCTCAATTCTCCTACCCTTACCAGTACTAAGTTCAGGAACATAATAATCTCAGACACTACCATTGTATATGTATATCGATCCCTCTTTCTCATTCTTTCATATGGGATTGGATCTTTGTTTACATCTATCGCAGCCATCATTGGTCTTCTCTCCGTAAATGACAATGGAGTTTCATACTCCAGTTTGTTTTCTACTGTTCTTGCTACGACTCGCAATTTCGATCTGGATGCCCTGACTAGCGGTGCTTCTTTGGGCGCGGAACCACTCGCTAAGAATATTAAACAAACGAAATTGAAGTTTGGTGCAATATTAAGATATCAAGAGATGAGCCAGAACTTGATACCAGGCTGTGGTGTACCGCACATTGCGTTTGGATTAGAGGGGACTGTCAGGACTTGAAAAAGGGAGAACAGTATATGTAATCAGATCTACTCTTTCTACGGGTAGCTTGGTATCAGTATGTGTTAGATTTTCTTGTTTCCTAGGGGGAAAGTATGAATCTGAAAAGGTGTCAATCGTTGACCCTGTTAGTAATCTAATATTGCTTCTTAAAGTAAAAACAAATCCTGCATGATCCATATCTAATTCTTGTCGTTATGTACAACACCCGCAACTGCCTAACAAAACATATATTTAGATGATCGTCCGCCTTGAGCATCACAACTCCGATACGTTGCACTGTTACAACAACAATCTACTCGGCTACTCAAGAATTACATGCATCAAAATCAAAGAAAACGCATCATCTGTATCTAGTAGCTCAAAGAAAGTGGATACCGAAAGAATAGGTCAATTTTTGCAAGTATTCCACAGTTTGTGAGCTGCACGGATGCAAAGAAGTGCTGTGTATCTCAGACCTGCATGCATCGTCTCGGCTATTCTAGCTATATGCAGAGGGCCCATCATTCTCTGAGTTGTAGGAAAGCTGCAGATGTAGTTCAACACCTCCACCCTTGATAGCGACCTTTACAAGCGCAGTAGAAAAAATGATACCTCCCATTGTGAAAACTGTTACCTAAGTAAGTTTTGATTAGAAACATTTCTCTCTTCCCTTTACCGCTCCCCACCCCTGCTTTAGAGTTTTGACCCTCCTTTTAACGTTTGACTTCTCGCTATGTTTCTCTATTAAAGTTATAGTGTTCTATAATTGTTGATATCAAAATGGGTATAGTGACATCATGTGTTCACACTGTTGTAATGTTGCTTAAGGAGCTAACTAAGAAACTAGCTAGTATAAATCCATGTAAATCTAGCTGCTGTGTTAGTACCGAGACACTAACACTATGCACTAGTATGATAGTTTAATTCTGAATGATATTGACGGCAATGAAGTATATACCTATCTCTAACGACATTTGCTACCACTGGAAAAATAATTGGATCTCATCACAAACAACGATAATTATGATCGGGAATCTCAATGGGGAAAGCTTTTGAAGGATTTCTGAGCGTGGCGCGTTGGTGGCACGGTGCTTAACCTATCTAGGGACTAACTGCGAGCTTCACAGTACCATGTACAGTATGTAAACAAGACAAGCGCGCGATCTCCAAATTCCATTCTCTCTTCGCCTTTCCTCTCTCTCATTTTTCTAAGCGCAAAGTAATCAATTGAATCTTCATCTGTTTAAACCAAATCGATTTGCGACGATAGATCGATCATTGGATACTGAACGTTACCCACTTGTTACCCCAATATACCACCATAAATAACTACAGTAGCAAACATCGAAGCGAAACTCCTGCATAAACCCCCGGTCCGCCTTTCACCTAGCCAACAATTTTGCGTCATTGCTTTATTTACGAGAGACCCTTCATGTACCTACATTTACAACATCAATTTTCGAAAAAGATTGCTGACATCAACGAAGCATTAATTGCTATGGCTATCGTTCCGCGATTGATGCCAGGCATGGGAATGGGTGTGGTATCAACTGCATCTACTCCTTCTTTGCGATCGAGGAGAGATAGTGTTGTATCTACAGCTAGAGATGCGGCTGGAAATGTTAGAGTGGTGGTTAGAGTTAGAGGATTTCTTCCTAGAGGTGAGTAATTTGAGTAGAACAAGAAAGCAGCATATTTTACTAACGTCGAAATAGAAATTAATAGAGGAGCTGAGTGTCTGATTGATATGAATCCAATAACACAAGCAACCACCCTTCTAGTACCAAACAATACAGATCCTGCAAACTCTCGTTCGAAGATGCGCAGAGTCATTGAAGAGAAAAGCTTCACATTCGACAATTCTTTTTGGAGCCACAACCAATCTGATGAACACTATGCACATCAGGAGGATGTTTATAATAGTTTGGGGGAGGAATTTTTGGATCATAACTTCGAAGGATATCATACATGCATCTTTGCATATGGCCAGACTGGATCAGGAAAGAGTTATACAATGATGGGTACAGAAGATCAGCCAGGATTGATACCAAGGACCTGCGAGGACCTTTTTCAGCGGATCGAGGCAGCACATAATGAAAGTCCAAACATTTCCTACAATGTCCGTGTATCTTACTTCGAGGTTTATAACGAACATGTCCGAGATCTACTTGTTCCATTCCACCCCAATCAACCACCATATTATCTGAAGATTCGTGAATCCCCCACCGAAGGACCTTATATCAAGGATTTGACCGATGTACCTGTTAAGAATCTCTCTGAAATTATGCGGTACATGAAGATGGGAGATGCCAGTCGAACCACGGCAAGTACTAAGATGAACGATACAAGTAGCAGAAGTCATAGTGTCTTTACCATCATGCTCAAGCAGATCCACCATGATATGGAGACGGATGAAACAACAGAACGCACTGCTAGAATTCGACTCGTGGATCTCGCAGGTAGTGAACGTGCAAAGGCAACAGAAGCAACAGGTGCTCGTCTTCGTGAGGGAAGCAATATTAACAAGTCTCTGACAACTCTCGGTCGTGTCATTGCAGCTCTCGCAGATCCAAAGCAACAACGTACTGGAAAACGTAACAAAGATGTCGTTCCCTATAGAGATTCAATCCTTACCTGGTTGCTCAAAGATTCATTAGGAGGAAATAGTAAAACCGCAATGATTGCGTGTATTTCCCCTTCCGATTACGACGAAACTCTCTCTACCCTTCGCTATGCCGACCAAGCTAAACGTATTCGCACGCGTGCCGTCGTCAACCAAGATCATGTTTCCGCTGCGGAACGTGATGCTCAAATTGCCACTATGGCAGAAGAGATTCGTATTCTACAACTTCAAGTTTCCAATTCTGACTCTACAAGAAAAGAAACAGAAACTAAAGCACAGGACGAAAGACTCGAGCAATACCAGAACAAAATAGCACTCATGCAAAGAATGATGGAAGACAGGACCATGATATCAGAAGGTAAAATTCGAAGCTTGACAACTGAGAATGACGCTTTAAGATTGCATCTTAAATTAGCTTTGGAGAGCTTGAAAAATCCAATCAAAGTGGAACCTGCTAGAACTATCAGTGTGGGCAGTTTTACTTTGTGTAATGGGGACGAATTAGGACAACATAAGGAGAACAGAACTATAGATGAAGCGACTAATGAGGAAGAGGGTTACGAATATGCATTTTCAGATGAGGACGAAGCTATTGATGTGGGTGCACGTGAGGAGAGAGCAAGCGAGATGCAAGGTTTCATGGGCGATTTGTTAAAGGATTTGGATATGTTTAGGAGGAAGATCTGTGATGACAAGGGGCGTTTCGGTAGGGAAATGACTGTTAATGTTGTATGATTATAAGGAGAGGGTGGGCTTTTATGGATTGGTATGGTTTCACGAAGGGAAAATAGGGCAAGCGTTGGTGTTATGGGAGGTTTGCATTTTTTATTATACCAAGGGTAGGAAAGGGATTGGGGGTTGGACATGTAGAGTTATGGATTATGGCATGGTTAATAGAGTCTAATCAGGCATTGGTTAATATTAGCGGTGGTAATCTGATTTTTGCCATATCTTTGGATCAGATCAAGGAGATCAATGTCCGTTAATCGAGGCCCATAGACTTCAAAACAATGCAAACAGTATGGGTTTTTGTAGAAGAAAGCCATTAAGATTAAGTCAATTCTTCTGGTTGGTGAGGGATGCGAACTTTACACCAAGTTTGAGGTGTGAGAGCAATCTTTGACGGACTAATCGGATATGAAAATTAAATAGCACTCCAATCTTGAACATTTATGATTTCATTTTTGTATTCTATTTATTACACCATACCATTAAGTGGTTTGCTAGTACTTCAAAGCTCCTCAATCCCGGCCTTCTTTCCCTCCTCCATCTTCCTATCACCATCGGCATCTTGCTCCTCGACCTCACTCTCACTTTCGCTCCCCCCTTCCCTCGTTTCTTCCAAAACTCCCAGTCCCAAGTTCATCTCCACGTAACTCTCTCCGTCCTTCACATCCTCCAACTTCCTATCTTCTCCTTTCTCAATCTTCTTCATCAATTCTTCATTCGCTTCTTTCATCTGTTTCAGAAAATCAGGAAGATTGTTGAGGCCCTCTGAAGCGCCAAACCCGTTAAGTGTGGATACGCGCATGACGGGACGAGCATTTAGGGGACGGATCATGGGAATCTCATCCTCAGATTCGTCTTCAGAAGAGGGTTCTGATGATGAAGCTTCAGCCTCGGATGATGTGTTGGCCTGGGAAGATGCGGGAGATGAGGATTTAGGTTGATTTGTTGATGGTTTGGAGGTGGAAGTGGATGATTGAGCGGTGCTTGGAGATGCTTTTCCGAGAGCGGTACGTTTTCTGGAGGGGAGTTTGGCGTCGAGTATCTTTCGGGTGGGCGTTGGTTCTGTTTCCATTGCCTCTGTGGGAGGGGAGGAGCGTTTGGTAGCTGACATGGTGAATTGGTATGTCAGGTGAGTTATTGGATTTGAGGTATGGAGTGAACGTTTTGAAGAGTCTCAGCTCAGTATTATGTCTCAGTAATAGGACCCAATGGTAGAGGCCCGGGACATAAAAGATTGGGTAATGAAGTCTCAAAACTATATATTCTTGTGAGTATTAGAACTTTTGATAGGTAATGTATCCAGAAGACCAGGGTACAAGCAGGGCTTGTGTGATACTGGAGTTTTGTTTGGGTAAAGGTAGAATATAATATGTATTGCAAGAGTCCAAAAGGAATTCTGACACTATCCTGATTGGAATCTTATGATAACAATCCAGCAAAAATATAGCAAAGGTAAGATGTGATTTATTCTTTTCTGTAAAGTGATTTGATGATTAAATTTGAAGTGATCGTCACCAAAAAAAACCAATATCGAAATCTTCCCCAATCATGTCTCACCGCCAAATATTGCCGTGTAACACGTGATTCCACTCCCGGCCACTCACCGGGCGTGTTTTACTTTCTCGGACCGCGCCGCATGTCAGGCCTGCAATTCTGCACAACCAATTGAACCAATGTGAAAGCCAAAACGAACATTGCAAGGGGGGCATCTACTCTTTGAGAGGGCCGTTCGGGCGCTTGTTTCAGGGTTTCATCCTGAATCCACTGCTTCAGATGTGATCTGCTGTGCATTCTCTTGGCGCTACTGCTACTCCATCACTCCATCCTTTGTACAATAATACGGGTTGCTTTCTCTTTCATCCTCTCTGCCACCTTTCTCTATTCATCCCACCCTTAGCTTTGTCAATCTCTTGGTATCTTATTATTTCTTTCTCGAGAGCGGTAATAGCAGTCGAGTATTTTACTACCATATATCGAAGCCTTAATATTACACATATACCATTTATACAATATGGCTTTACGACCATCGCTCATTACACGAGGAATCTCCACATCCGGACCAAGTGATACTGGATCTCCTGCTCGCGACGATGCAAAAAAGAATATGCTGAAAGCAATGCGTCCATTGCCGACGCAACATTATTGGAATATATATTTCGATAGGTCAGTGCTTCTCTTTACGGAATGTGTGGATTCTGTGGGGTATTGGGCTGTGTACAATTGCT
The DNA here is from genome assembly GCA_019395255.1 of Botrytis medusae. Classification (NCBI taxonomy): domain Eukaryota; kingdom Fungi; phylum Ascomycota; class Leotiomycetes; order Helotiales; family Sclerotiniaceae; genus Botrytis; species Botrytis medusae. Next base: position 189,842 of record JAHXJL010000088.1, read on the forward strand.
GACGGGGTGCCAAATAGACAACAAAAGGATCAAAAGCCTGCTGCAGATGGAAGTTATACTGCTACTCTTGACAAGCTTCCTACGCAAGTCGAATCGATCCAGGACTTTTGGCGCTATTGCAACAATACCCCGTTCGATCAGATTAAAATGAGAGAGTCGATTTATTTGTTCAAACAAGGGTTTCAACCGGTATGGGAAGACAGAAGAAATATCAATGGAGGTAGTTGGACATTTAGGGTTCCTAAGCAAAATGGTCCGGACTTTTTTACTAGAGTTCAATTGATGGCCATAGGAGAGAAGCTTCAAGGCTGTTTAGAAACAGGTAAGCGGGTCTACACGAATCCCCAGTTGGAAAAATGCCTGCCCCTTTATACAGGCAACTGGAATTGGAATATGGGAGAGGGTCAAAAACATCAAATTCTAGATTCTGGATTTCCATTATGTCTGGGTGCCCTACGAACAAGCGTTGTAGTCCACGACTTGGAAATGTGGAAGGCTATGAAACAGAACACTACCGGTAATCGATACTAACATGTGGATAGGCGATCAGCTCTGTGGTGTTGGACTCTCCGTTCGTTTCAACTCTCACCTTATCTCAATCTGGCACCGTGATGCCTCGAAACAAAAATCCATCGATGCGTTACTCGCTACAGTAATGGAGGAACTTCCCCAAGAACTGAAACCAAAGCCCGACAATTTCTTCTACAAGAAACACTCAGATCACGCCGGATTCAAAGCTCCACCAGCGGAAAGTACATCCGAGTCCGCACAGACTGAGTCTCCTGTATCTAAAATTCAGACGGAGGTTCCAGCGGTTTAGACTAGTTGTTTCATTCATGATATCATGGGAATTATAGGGGAATTGGCGTCACAAATATATTATTTAAAGTCAGATAACAAAGATTATCCACGAGGTGGAAAGGTGTTTTTGTCGGATTGGACCGGATTTTGTATAAATCTGTCGGCGTTCGTACTAAGAGCAATCAGCTAAATAAATGGAATATATCAACAAACCAAGGCTTCGCTAGACTCCTGTTTCCCCGTTTATGTAACTCCATCAAGGATAATTTCAATCCAATACCAAAATGTCATGCCAGGAATGCCACCAATAGATTATGCCCCGAAACTCCACGTGCGCCAAGCGCTCAAGATCGATCATGTCAAGTTGGCCCATTCATCCACCCGTCACCTCCACATCCCCGCCCTCCTCATAACATCTTCAAACTCATCTCGTTCCACGCCCTTGCCCACTCCCTGCCCGCCATTCGCCTCCAGCAACATACTAACCAGCAACTCCTCATCCACATCCTCCTTCAACACCCTCGCAACCCTCTTCAACGTCGCCAATGTGATTATTCCCATATCATCCCCGCCTCCACTGCCGCCCTTCTTCTGTCCGGCATTTGAGAATAGTCGGAACGCATCATCTACATCTTTCTTATGTGAATCCGATGTTCGAGTCCGGGAATGGAATTTGATGGCGCAGATGGCGACGAAATGTCGATAGACTGTAAAGCCTTCGTCTTCCGGATCGAGAATGCTGTGGTATTCACGGAGTTCGGAGGGGGTGGGAGTTAGTCCTAGGGCGCTGTGCTTACTGTTAGTAGATATCTTCTCTCACCGTGGTTATTGCTGTGTAGCGCAAGAGAAATAGCACATACATCAACGCCCTCCTCACATCACCAATCGCAATAACGCCCTCCTTCTCGCCCTCCATCTTTTGCGAAAACAATGAAAATGCCTCTTTTATCTCTGCTTCTTCCGCGGCAGTAATATTGTGTTCTTTAGCTAGCTTGGACCGCGGTCCAGCTGCTGGCGCAGAGGTATCTTTGCGTTTTGCTGGCTGGGGGTTTTGTTAGTCACTTGTTAGGTTTGAGGATGAGGAGGAGGAATACCATTTTGTACACCAAGCAATATAATAAAGAGCTGCACAAAGAATGTTATTATGAAGAGGCAGATTAGATCAAAGGATAAAATAAAATCACGAGTTTCATTTAGACATTGATAAAGTTCGCCCGCCATGACGCGAAGGCCTTATTGACGAGGCTGAAGTGGATCGATCTAGATTTCCCAGCTGGCTATACCTAAATTAAACTAGCTTTCTACTAGCGCATAGGCTAGTGAGCCGTATGAAAACCTCAAAATTTTTCTTGGGAATCAATTTCTTTCTTTTTCAAGTACACAATGGCACCCATTCAAGCAGATGAAGTTCTTCAATCAATGAGATCCTCACCAAATATCCAGATCAATTGATTAATCTTCTCTGAAGACTAGTAGGTATTCTTCTTTCAGCACCTCATCATTATTTCTGTTCTTCGAACAAAAAACCCCTCCCAACATCCGCTTCAAAATATTGCTAGAGCTTGCCGAGTCTCAACCCAGAGCGAGCAAGTGTGGACAGTGAAGCAAGAATAAAACCCGGGTCACGATTTTGATTCTTCGAGACTTTTCCTTGAGGTATCCTGACTATGAAACTCGTTGATGAGTTTTGTGTTCGGTTCCTTTAGGAGACATTTGATATTTGGTGGGATAAGTTTAAGGATTGTGGAAGGACAGCGGTTTAGGTTTATTAGGCTATGCAATATATTTATATGTTTCAACACTTTCCATTGTTTGACGGTGATTTGTCTTCTGTGAAGTTATGAACGGCCAAGCTGGCCATGAACAATGATGTAGTCCGCTTCAGATTTCAACTTTGAATCTTGATATTATAGGGTCTATCTACCTGTACGATGTGGACAATTGGCTATGCTGTATTGTGAAACAATGTATTGCTATCGGTGTTCGTATCTTCTTCGGAGAATCCACCCATCTGCTTCCAATATTTCAAGCTTATTCATGATATCAAAAGCACCGCAAGCGCATAATGGCTATCTACCATCATCATCTCTATTTTCGATTTCCGTGGCGTTGAATACCGGTACCCATCTCGCCGTTTCGGATATCTTGGTAGCATTAGCCTGCCCGGCAAGATGGTTCTGAGTGATACTAGGTAAGCAGAAGTGAATGAGTACCGGGAAAAATCCACCGTTGGCACCAGGTGCTGTAATACCGACCCTCGAATACCAACTCGAGAACATAACCAAGTATTTTTCTATATAAACTCGTCAGTTTCTTGAATGTTTGCTCAGTACACTAGCTTAATCCGAATTTTGCAGTTGTCTTTGTTCTTTCGTGCGGTCTCAAATCAGCATATCTCAAATCGCAGACTTCGACAGACGTCGATCGATGTCGCACTTATAAGCGATAACTCATTGGAAATTTATGATAGGTGTGCTAGACATACCTCCATGAATCACAGTTTACTAATTATAAGTACGATTTCTGATTTTTGGGGATGCATGCTCGTAGATTACACAGTAGTGAATTTGGTTGCAAGTGGGGACACATGAACCCGCCAAAACATGTATCTCGATACTCTTCGAAATTTATACTACTGACGCGTCAGACTTTGGAACTATATAAAAGTAAAAAACAACGAAATGGAAAAGCTTTCTGGAGCTATCCACACAATTTCAAACAATCAAAAAAAGGCCAAAAATTAAAGCGAGCTCCAGAACGGCAAAAGGATAACGGCGACGTTATTATCCTCCCAGGTGCGTGGTCTGTAGCTGCCTGTAGCTAATATCCTCGACCTCGTTTCATGGTAGTTGATATGATCGCTCTACCACTTGCACCAGAAGCGGATTATTAGTTTTAAGTTTTGAAGTTGTTTGGATATATATTGGCGAGTGGGAGTTGAAAAGTGAGGTTTCTACGGGCCAAATCATGACACCTTGAAGTGAATATTTATTATGAGGTATTTTCAGCTTCCCCATCACTTCTGATATCTAGGTATCTGTCATTGGCATCTCTGCTCAGTCTGACGCTTCTTAGCGAAAGGTACAAATCATGCCCATTCCATTTGCATATCGGTTGGTTTTTTAATGGTATAGCCTACCAATTAACAAAAAAAAAAATTAAAATCTCTTAAGATCTTTCTACCACAGTCGCTTCTTCGTATCTCGATTCTCCCTTCGTAAATCTCTCTGTATCTGCATCTGTGTCTCCATTTCCTCCCATTGACTTGATTTCCATCCATCCAAAGCTGCTCTGACATGTACCGATTCATATCCCGACAGCGATTTTTGCATTTTTGGAAGTTTCGTCAAATATTGCTCCACTGTTCAAGCAATATTTTCTCAAAACTTGGACCGGCCTCCTCGCCAGTCATGGCAAGCGATTCTGTATTCGTATGCACATGATTTTTTTTCAAATCCTTCATCACAGGCCCTGGGGCTTAACCCTAAGTAATTAAATGATGTTTAGGGGGCATGAGAGTAATTTGCTATAGATTTTTATATATGTTTTATAAATCATTTCCCTACTAAAAGTACTAATAGACTTGCTACGCTACTTAAATTTTTTACAACTGAGTTGAGCCGACTTTGCTCAGAGTATGTAAAGTCAGTATCTTCGAAAGTTTCAAGAACTTCAATAATAAGCTTCTTTATCTGCGCTAAGCGATTTAAGTCTAAAAGTAGTACATCTACTGCCACCTTATAGGATGAGAGTCGGGTTGCAGTGCCTACCTTTCTTTCTAATGAAACAAGACCGACCGTTTGAGCTCGAATAGTGCTCAAGTCAAGGTCTATAATCATTTTCGCAATGTCATCGAGTAGAGTGTCTAAAAGTATTGCTAATGTCGGCACGTGTTCATGCTGGAGCCTTCTCTTTGCGTCAGATAGGTGGCGTGCCTTTTTGGGTGTGAGAACCTCAGGCTCGTCTAGCGCTGTTATTTTCCCATTCAACAGCTGAAAACTTCTCCGGTGTACATTTTCCATTTCGGCTGCCTTTTGACCAAGATTAACGGCGGCTAGGTAGGCGTCTTCTGCTTTTGGAGAAGCAAACGTGGGGTGTTCCAGTGTCCCAATGCGATAAGTCTCAAGTTTATTGCGGATCGAAGGGCTTGACAAATGACCGACTGCCTTCAAGCTTTCGGTAATGTCTTGGCCGCTGCTTAACTCGATCACGATATCACCACCTGGGTGCCTCTGCATAAATGTGCTCGCATTGTAAACACTACCCTCGGCCGAAAACCAATAACCAATTTCTTCCGAACTATTCTTTATGAGTTCGGATATAAAGAATTTATTTGAAGTAGATCTAGTGCTCGTCAATTGTTGATCCGAATCGAGACATCTCCGTTCTAAGCGTGCCTTTTCCAATTCCTGATCGGCTTCTAGCCAAGGCCTATTTCTGCGCCTACGGCCTAGACCATTGATAGTTGTATCTCGACCGATCCTGAACGAAACAGCAAGGAAACCCAACACCTTTCGCCGGTGAATCCCCAATAGACCGTCGCTATCATGGTATAAGGATTTAAATGCATTCCAGATTTCCATCAATTCTCTATCCTTCGAGGTAACAACATACTCTGTGACAGAAACTTTCCTAATAGCCTCAAGGAATTGGCGCCAGTGAATAGGATATATAGCTCGAACAGCTGTCGCTTCTTTGCCGATACCTGTCTGGTATCCAGACCGTTCAGTAAACTCATCCATCATGTGAAAGAAGGGGTGCGCCGTGCCTGCAGCCCCTACTACATCTTTCAGCCAAGGGATTCCCAGATTCGCTACAGTTACCGTCCAAATGAGAGGATCAATATGACCCTTGTGAGATCGATTCGTGTGGATCTTTTCTAGAGTCCTGATGACATGTTTCATTAATGTGTGGAGGTTTCGTATTGCATCTTTGAGCGAAGAAGAGTTTCGAGCCAAGACTGATCTCTGAGCCTCAATGATCTGATGGAGAATTGGTATTGCTTTGGCGTTCATTTCAATCATTGTTCCAAAGAACGTACGCTCTTCTATGGTGCCGACTGTTGGAACAAGCAGCTCCAAATTTTCAAGCGTCACATCGCTATATAACAGGCTAGTTGATGTGAAGTTTGCTACCATCATATCAATCAAAGTAAGAGCTGGAGTTGATCGCCCAAGACGTTTGCACACGATAGCCCATGGAATAACAAGTGACGGCGGTAGTATATCACTATGGCGATCATATTTCAATGTAAGAGGCTCGCTTCCTTCGAGGCGAACAAACACATGGGCTGTCATTCCGAGGATGGTGGCAGCCCGCTGGAGATAGAGCTCGGGCAAAGCTTTGGCGGAAGCGTCAAGAAGTGGCATTTTGGTGACAGTTTCTCGGACAGTCTGTGTTTTGACCAGGTGTGGTAATGCAGCAGCAAGTTGGTCCCATACGGCGTGAGAAGGTGGAAGTGCCTTCATTGTTTGCAAGGGTGAGAATCCAGCCCTCCTAGACAGAAACCCGGAATTCTCGTGCCCATGGCAACGATTCGTTCGCTCTGCCTGCTCAATTATTATCTCGCAGGGAGGCGAGATAGAAGAACCCTACAGGGCGTAAGCAGATGAATCTTCGGGAAATGTTAATGCAACAAGATACACACATGAGTTTTAGAATACTTCACTATCCCTGATCGTAGAACAGCAAACAGAAAAATAAACCCAAAAACCCAATTGGCGTTATAAGATGATAAGGTATCACTTTGTAGCAGCCAGGAGTCTTTGAAAAATGTACTGAAATCGCTGTACATCATGCTGGGTAATAAGCCGATAAAAAACATTTTTTGCAAGTTTTTTTACGTTTAATTATAAGATGATACCTGTGAGCATGGGACTGCGTTCGTAATAAATACTCTCGGTGTGTAAAAAGCCTAAAGGCTGAGACCTCTAGATGAAACTTATGATGTCACCACATTTAATTTACACTTAATTAGGGCGCACTCTAGTAAAAGTCTTGATCGATACATATAGGTATGTAGAATAGTTGTGTTTTACAGCTCACCGCTCGTCACACCTTGAGTCTTACTTCTATTGTGGCTACGGCTACAGATGTGTTTATACTTCTACGTGCGTCTAAAGATTAATAACGCGCATATACATTCCAGTATCTATAGCCTTAAGATTTAATCATACACCGACAGACCACAAAAACTTGCCTTGTAACTAAACCACCTAAAAAAACCAAAGTTTAGGTTCTGCGATTAGAGCAGTGCGAGTTAGTATTATGATGGCTGATGTTGAAATCCTCCGCACTATATATCAATGCATATAAAGGATTGAATTATTCACGAAAATATGTGTCAGCTATATCTAATAATTCTTATAACATATTGAGATACTGGAAATTCATAGATTTTTAAGTGTTTCATTCACGTTCTTTTCAAAATTTGAATCTATTCAAGAAATTCTAATGGAATTAGCTTCACCATTACCTGTTTGAGAAGAAATTGATTAGACTCCGGTATTTCCGTACCTTTATAGTGATATTCAATAATTGGTCCGAAAGCTGGACCATTCCAATGATACAGAATTCAATAATATTCATTGGAATATGTGATATAAAATGCGTACATATTACCATAGTGGGACGTATACAATATACGACATATCTACTCCGATAACGATCAAGATTTGGGGTAGGGTGTGTGGAAGAGGGAGAACAGATGAGGTGTATTGCTCTGATCATCCGAAGACTTTATCCGGCTGAGAAATTAGCATCTTTAGATTATAGGGATAAGAATTTAGGGTAGAACATTGGCGCTGCTAGTCTAGACATTCAGTCCACATTTATTAACATCAGCATCATTAAGAGCATCATAAAACAATATTAATATGCACTATATTAATATGTTACGAAACCATATTACTAGAAGTTGATAGATTGAGCCTTTGTAGAAGGCTGTAGATAGGTGCATAAATGAATGAGAGAGTATCAAATGCGAAGAACAACGACTAAAGCTTAGCAAACCCCGCTCCAATTTGATCGAGCATAGCCGCATGATCTTTGCTATAAGTATCACCATCTCTGGTGATCACTTCACGCACCCAAGAGCCACGAGGGCGAAATGAAGCCTTGAAAGGTAGAGCCCGCATGACGAAGCCGTAGGTGCACGCAAGAGGATCGATTGGAACGGACTCGCCTGTCTCAGACAAGCCAGCCTTGATATCGAATGACCATAGTAGTTGTGCGACGACGATCCAGATGATATTGTGGGCGAAATGCCGTCCAGGACATATCCTTCTTCCGTAACCGAAAGCGGAAGACGGGATGTCTTTGAGCGTCTTGTCGTCCTCGAGCCAACGGCTTGGTATAAAATCATCAGGATCCGGGCCGAACAAAGCCTCTTCCCGGGAAATTGCCCATGAATTAGTCATGATGATAGATCCCTTGGGAATAGTGTATCCGTTGTAAGATATCTTCTCTTTACTTAAGTGAGGGACTCCCTCTGGGACAACAGGTCGCCAACGAAATACCTCCTCGACAATAGCAGTGACATACGGTAAGTTGGGCTTATCGTCTGGAAGTGGCAATCGATCGCGCCCCACAACGGTGTCCAACTCTTCGTGTGCAGTGGCTATGAAGCCCCGATCTTGAGTGATACAAGCTACCACAAACCAGAACAAACTATCTGTAGTTCCATCTAGCCCAGCGTCGATCAAAGTGCCAAGATCAAACGCTAGCTCACACAATGGCATCGCAAGGTCATCTTTTTCGAGAGTCTTCTTGAGCTGCTTTGATATATTCCACGAATCTGAATCTAGACCACGCAGAAGATTCTTGTTGCGCATGTTATATTTGGTTGTATAGTGATTCTCAGCTTTTGCTTGCCAAGGGGCTAGGAAACCGGGTAGATTGTTAAGAGCAGGGAACCGGTCAACAATGTGCGCGCCGACCTGGGTAAACTCTGAGAACTCATTATTGAGCTCAACAACAGCTCGAACCATCGGGTCATTGTGGTCTTTGATACGAAAACCATACAGTAATGTGTGAATGATACTGGCAGTTGTGCGGTGAAAAGGCCCCCGAACATCAATACCAACACTGCCCGCGCTATCCGCACTGTCCAGCAAGTCGTGCATCAATTGATACGATTCCAGAGTCTGGAAGGGTAAATATGCAGCTACCTGAGTCGCGTTCAGCACTGAGGCCTGTAGCTTCTGATGTTGTCGAAATTGCTCGGTGTAATTCATCATAAGGAGATTAAACCCTTTTAAGGCTAACTCCGTCGCCAACTGCAAAATTCCAACCGAATTAGCTCATCTTTTCTTTTCACACACACAAAGAAGAGATAAATTTGTAACAAGAAGCGTATTATCTTTATCTTACAAAAAGACGAGGTCGGTCTGAACAAACAGCCCCACGCTTAGCCAAGACGTCATGGGCCGCTCTGTCTGTAGACAAAATGATGATAGACTGACCAAGCATGTTGACATAAACAATCGGCCCATACTGCTTGTTCCATTCGCAATACGTCCTCCAGCCATGCGACCTAGGAGCTTGATGGATATTGCCAATTATCGGCAATGGCTTGGGGCCAGGTGGCAGTGGCAACGCCGAAATTGATCTGCGCCGCTTGACAATATACGCGCTTATCAATAGTCCGACAAATACAATGGCGTACGCTGCTGACCACATCATGATTGGAATGGACTGAATAAAAGATCTTGTGAACAAGATTCAAAGTTTTGACATTGGAAGCAGGTTAAGTACTCTCAATGTTTCATCCTCCCTCGATAGTCTCAAGGGGAAGAGAAAAAGAAAGATTATCAAAAAGACCTTATTAATCACGAGTCCTACGTGTCTGTTTCACAAAGCTGTCTGTTTAGAACCTTTGAAGAAAAGTTAAGGGCCCCGGGAGTATTAAGCTTAAGACTTTTGAATCTGATTCAAAGATTGAATGATCATCCAATCAATGAGACAAATCTTGTTTTATGCATGAGGTATTATGATGTGGTTGATTCTGAAGTCGGTCTTTCCTTGAAATTTGGTTAATATTAAGACAAAACCTAACCTTTTTAATAATATCATTCATCATATCGATAAAAAAGGCTCAATAAGAATCTCTATTGAAATTCCTATTATATAACGTGGTTTAAGACTGAGTGTGTCAAACGTGTCACAAAGGGCAATATGGGAATAGCCTCAAAGATCAACAATCAGATAAAAGAACTATACTAAGGAAGAAAGGTCTTCCTATGCGATCAAGACCTGTAAATGTATCGATCACGTGACCACCCATTCGTCATTCACTAAACGAGGGTCTATGCATGACAGTTCTGTAGAGTTCGTTTATTCATTAAGAGCAAAGCTGACGAAGATCTTTTTGAAAAGACGGAGACTGACAAAGATGCATAACCTCGAGAAGACTAACAAAGATGCATAACATCGAGAATCAATATATCACAATTGAAACAATAAGAGCGATACCAAAAACGCCAACAACAATTCTGAGTATAATAAGCTTAACAATGATATAGACTACAGAGAAGATCTCGATAGTAGTTATGATACTTATAGAACAAATAGTATTATAGCAAAGGACACAAGCGAAGACTGTATTATTAAGATTAGTGAATCTAAGGAATTGATTCTATAGATTTGTATTAGTCTTAAATATAATAAATTTAATAAGACAATACGAAAGTACAAAGCACTCTGCTATGATCCTACATCTATCTCTAGGTAGTATAGAATTCAAGGCTTATAAGAAGAAATCTTCTTGCTATGGAAAGTTTATTTATGATGTTATAAAGATATCGATAGTAAGCCCAAATTATACATTACTTCTTCCTACCTTCGAAATCCTGTCTAACTCATCTCAGTATGATCTTCTTATTCCAGGAAAATCCTCTACCGATTCTGTATGAACATAGGTGAATGACTTCAAGTCAGAGGCCTTAGTAGTCTTACTTAAGCGAAAGCGAAGACTAGCTCTTTCAATGGCTCTTATAACAGTCATTTCATTCGTAGATTGGCTAGGAATTAGACAGAATACACAACGACAATTAGAACCTACATTTTAGGTCCTACGCCATCTGTGTTCTTCTCAAAACAACAGATTCTTTATTCAATCTCTCACATCCTGAAAGACTGTTCGTAACCAGGGTATGAGACATAACTCATTCACCGGAGTCTTCAACGAGGGCTACATAAACAACACCATCAGATTTAATGTGCAGAATACTGTTCTTGAAAGTGAGATCTCTGATAATGAACTTGCTCGAGCTTTTATACATATCGCCTATGTGGTCCGTGCAATATACCTTGAATGATAAAGCTTTATTAAATAGAATAGCTATTTTAATGAGTTTTCAATTATATTATTTGTAAAATACAATCCTAATTTCACATTTCAATTTTTTATAATTTAAAACAAGAACAAAGATTGGAAATTAGTATGTATTATTATATTCAAATTTGGATATAGAAATGATATTGATTGAATTTTATATTGGAGAATACATGTGAATATTATTAGAAGATATAGAATGTATTATCACGTGATAGGTACCGCGTGATAGTCCTAGTCATGCTGTAGAGCACAAGTAGGATAAATAGTCCTCTCGATGAGAATTAAGTATTCTATATATAGTTAATACTAGAGTCACTTCTATTATATAAAAAGACTTAAAAGGCTTAAGAGAGTTGAAAGAGTTGAAAGAGTTGAAAGACTTAAAAGACTTAAAAGATTTGAGAGAATGAAATCATTCTAATTATTTATAAAACACTTGGTCTACATAACCAACAGTAAAAGGCGGCTCGTTTCCCCACACCAAAAGATATCGAGAATTACCTACAGCAATGACACGTGATTTCGTAATTTTGGCGCGATTCCCCGCGTCACTTTTGCCTTTGTGGGTGGTTCATTAATTTCTTTGCTTCTGTTTCCACCACCATCTCACGATCTATGATATTGCATTCGCCGTCGCATTCTTCTACAAACTACTTGAAAATAATTACTAGTTGCTGTTCGCGAACATAATACGTCCTATCTCAATTCTCGATTCACCTTTTGCGATTCTGTTCAATATTCCAGCTTTGCGATCAAACTATCGAATACGAATTTCAAAATAATCCCGCAGCCTTAGAGATTGCGACAATGGGCTCTTCAAATATATCTCGAAAGGAGCGGCGCAAAAAACAAACACGCTTGACATTCGATCCAATCTCCACCGAAGTGCCTTTAGATTTACCTGCCAAAAGCCAAGGACCGTCGCCTGCGAAGGTTAGATATGAGAGAACAAATGGCGGCACATCTGCAGCAAGTGAAGGAAGAATTACACGTAGTGGAATGTCTTCCGGATGGCCATCGAAAGCAACTTCGGGTATCAAAGAAAAATCTGGGGGCAAAGGAAAGAATGCGAGAGATGGAAAAATCAGCTTTGGATCATTACCAGCGCCCGCGAAAAGCTCACAGAAAGAGGAAATTATTATTGCAGATGCAGAAGTGACTAACGGATCACGTCGAAGCACACGAGGTTCAAGAACGAAGCAAATAATTGAGGACGCGCCTGGTTCGGAAGATGAGTCTACAATTGAAGTTGAAGTAACGACTCCATCTAAGAAGAACAAAGAGGGCTCTGCTGCCACAGAAGCTGCAGGTAACGACTCGGATATTGAGATCACAGGTTCTACTACAAAATGTTCTGGAGCCGGCTCATTGAGGAGACGTTCGCTCACAGGTCGAGGCTTTATACAGGGCGGAAGTACATATAACGCGCCCTTGCCTTCTTCTGGAAATCGAGGTAGAGCACCAAAAGCCCTAGTTCATAGCCCCGAACCTCCAACTCCATCGAATACTACGCCAAAGAAAAGATCGGTAACATTATCGGATACAAGTGATGACGACGTATTCACATCAAACTCTAGACCTTCACAACGACCTCGTCTATTTAGTCAGAAATTAGCTGCACCAACAGAAAGTAGTGATGAATCTTGTGAGGAAGCTGACGAGGATTCTGAGGATGATATACTACCATCTTCCACCAGGCGTCGACAAGCAACACGGATAGTCCCGCAAGTTGCACTTGAGGTTGATTCCGATGACCCGGATGATGAGCCTCCAACCTCACCCATGAAGAGAAAGCGTCCCACCATAATTTCTGATGATGAGGATAGCATTGTTAGGTTGCCTGCAAAGAGAGCGAGGGTCGTGGATGAGAGTGATTCGGATGATGATTTGCCGCCCATGACTAAGCCATCTAAGAACACCCCTCCTGAATCTGATAGCCCAGCTCCTTCCGCACAAGTTAAACGAAAAGGACCGCCCAGGAAACACAGAACTGCTAAGCAGAAGCAGTTGGAGATTCTCAAACGTAAGCGTGCTGGAGAAAGTAACCCTATCCTCACAGAATCCGAGTCTGATGAAGAAGAGGTTGGCGGTTTATATGATTCGGGTAGTGATGCATTGACTACTTTTGAAGATGAAGAAGAGGAGGTGGAAAAGGAGGTTCAAGAAACGCGCAAACGAAAATCGCCAAAGAAGCCTGTACGAGAGAACGAGGATGAGTACGATTCGGACTTTGTTGATGACGACGATGTTGGTCTTCTTGGAGTTCCAGATTACGCTATGATTCCTCTACATCTCACGGCCGCAGCCCACAAACCTCTCAGAGAACACTTTGTCGAAGCGGTTGAATGGTGTGTTCAAAACAAGATTAATCCAGGTTTTAACCAAAATCTTATGCCCATCTACAAGGCGGCTTGGAATAAGCTCGAAGACGCATATAGTGGGTTATCTGGTAGCAAATTTGTTTCTACTTCATGGACACGTGATTTTACCAAAGGTCTATATGCCCGCCCCGAATTTATCACCAGGAGACTCGCCCCAGGAGAAGCAATTGATCTTCTAGGCGAAGTTAAATGTGAGGCATGTAATCGTAGAAAGCATATACCAACTTTTGGTATCACATTAAGGGGATCTGCATACCACAAGGATAGCTTAGCCGAAGTAGAGAAAGATGATAGTGATACTGAGGAAGATGACGAGGAAGAAGATTCTGACGATGAGAAGGACACGCGGAGTTTGAACAGCAGGGATGAACCTCTACCGCCTCAAGACAAAGAGTTCATGGTCGGCTCGTAAGTTATAATTACCTACGTATTTGGGTATGGATTTTGACTAACCTGGCCGTATAGTGTCTGTAAAGAAAATGCCGAGAATGCACACACTCTCATTCATTTGAAGTATGCACTCAACCAATGGGTCATAGGCAGTCTAGAAAGTCAAGGGCACCTTACCATTGAGAAGCTTGCCAAGAGAGACAAGATGAGTGCAAAAAAGAGGCAGAAGGAAGTCAACGGAATTGTCGATAAGTGGAAGGAGGAGAAAGAGATTAAAGAATTGTATGGCATCTGGAAACAACAATTGGAGACGGCACAGAACGCCAGTACAACGGGAAGACGATAAGATACCACGTGGTAGCTGAAGGAGTGAATTTGGAGACGAGCATGAGAGGAATGGAATTTATGGAGCATAATGGTGGAGAACTAGGAAGATTTGATTGATGCTGGGTATAGTATCAGGTATTTGGGAGCGAAATATGGAAGCAGGTAGTGATGATTTCGGAATCATGACTTTGATTCATTTTATTTCATTTCAGAATCAGTAATTGGGGACGACTGGGAGCACACTTTTATTAAAAACAGAGACACGGCGATACGGCGGGGATTTTATTACTGGGAGGTTGAAGACAATCAATATCAATGATACAGCCTGATGAGCAAAATTTTATTAAAATCAGAGATATGGCGATACACGGCGGGGATTTTATTATTGGGAGGTTAAGGACACAATTGATGATACGGCCTGATTTTAGATATATATCCAATAGCAAATTATTAACAATTCATCAATGTTACCTACTTGTATGTGCTATGTATGTAATTACGTAACATCGTGTCCAATCCCATCATTTGAACCTCTCCCCTCCACATCCATATACCGAAAGCTATGACTTCATAAAGTTACACTCACAATTAACCTTGATGAGTCTGATGTTGGTTTTGTTGTAGTATTTGAGTTGCCTTTTTGTTGATTGATGTCTCTATTGGGCACTATGCCTGCCGATGAGTACCGATGGGGATCGTTGTTGGTGTGTGTGGCGTGAAGTGGCTAGAGAGTAGAAGTAGGTAGAGGTATCGATAATTGAAGAATACCGGTATTTGAGAAATTGAGAACTTGAGAATCTCTCTGTTAATTGCGATGAGAGCATAACCATGGGAATCTCCATGCGGTCATGACGCGTTGGAACGACAAGCAAGTCGGATCGCAATCTAGAAGGCGGATTGATTTCCCCTCCAAGAATTTCTCTTGGATTGTACAATGTAATGTAATTGAATTCCAATTTGGAAGTCTCCACATGCACATCCATTGGCACCAATTCGACGGGAGATCTTCCCGCTAGTCTCTGCTTGGTTGTAGACTGTAGTTGAGAAAGGTGGTGTGGAACGTGGCGTTGGTGTCCGCCAATGAACGTGATTAGCTCCTCGATTAGCTCAGCGATGAGCTCAGCTGCAAAAAAGTGACGTAGCAAATTCCTCGCAAGGGGAAAGTACAGCCCCGGTAGATGCTGCCCACCCTCGCCCGCACCCGCCACAACTGGGTATAGGTGCTTGCCTACTTGGGTAAGGCATCTCCACTGTTTTCCGCACGAGCAAACAAGGCTGCCATGAATTCTGTCAAGGTTTGGGAACCAGAGGGAGCACTAGGTAGGGTAGGGACGGTGGAACGCAGGTAATGAATGATCAGATGAAATTCACAGGCAAGAAACAAGATCAAGAGGAAGCAGGAGTAGGAGTGGAAAACAAGGCACCGCGAGAGAAAAGCAAGTATCATCAAGGTCACAGAAACGAGGTAAGTGCGATTGAATTAAAAGATGCATCTTTCCCCGCATCACCATTTGCTCTTTTTTTCTTTTTTTCTTTCCTCATAACTCTGGATACACAATAAACATCACATACCATACCATACCATATCATACCATACGAGAACAACTACCATCACCATCACCATCGCCACCACAACAACCAATCTGTTAACCCATTATCCCACTTCCAAAAATTAGTATCGTCATTGTATCTATTTTCACCTCCCTCGCCTCTTTATTCGTTTCATCAAAGAGCCAATCAATTGTGACTTGCAAACAAAACATCAAGTTTCAGTCGCCTCATTACCTCATTACCTCATACCTCATACTTTACACATACCTCATACTTTACGCATACTACCCAGCTCCTACGAGTCTCTCACACTTGACATTCGAGTAGATAGAAAGTCTCTTTCTTCTATTTTCCATCTCTCCTACAACTTTTTTTTCTTTTCTTTCGTGATACCCCAATACCCCGATACCCCCCCCCAATATTAATCAATAAGTCGCAATCATGTCTGTCAACGTGCCTGTCAACGAGGCCCAGAAGGAAAAAGATATTAATCGTAAATTACAACTCTACGGAATTTACCAAGGTATGCTTTGACTCTCCCTTGCCGCCGGCAGATGAGTCTATACATAACTTTACTAACAACAAATTTTGTAGCTTTCCAAGCTGGAAAAGTTCCATCTGTAAGTACTTTGTTTCCCCGCCATCCAATTCGTTTGCGCAATTTCTCATTTCCGGTGTTACAGAATAATCAAATCGATGTTGCCCTCAACAGTTTCCTTGAGTCAAAAGCCCTTACATCACCATCCAACAGGCTTTCCAAGGAGGGTCAAGAATTAGCCCAACAGTTCCGTTCCGTGGTCGAACAGGCAAAACTCCTTCTTCTCACTAAGAACCGAGACGAACTATTTCAAGACTTTGTTTGGCAATGCGAGCGTCTTGATGGCGGAGCAGCAGCCGTCCCAGGAGCTCCTGTTGATCAGGCCACTGCTCAACAACATGGTCAAAAAGCAAAAGGTGGTCTCAAGACTCTTGGTCAACTAATTTTGACCAATGGACAATTTCGCAAGCTTTGTAAGTTATTGCGCTATACTCAAATTCATGTCAAATACTAATATCTGAATCAGTGAATGATGCTGTCATCCTTTTGCGCGATATTGCCGGCGACGCTGCTAGTAATGCCGCCGGCAGGCTTAACCCATCCGAAGATCAATTGAGTCAAATCGATCGTCCCGCCGATGACAATACCTGGCATGAAAATCCAAACATTTCAGCTGGCAATATGAAAACTCAGATGAAGCAAAAATTCCAAAAGAATCAACCTGTTGACAAAAACGATGTCAAGGAAGCCGTTGGTGATGCTAGTCAACAAGCTCACCCAAGTGGATCTCGTGATCCAGCAGATACTGCTCAATTGGCTGGTAGTGATCAACAATACAACACTGCCTCTGGAGTTGATGGCCAGGCTGGTGCTCAAGCTGGTGCGAATACCTTGAAGCAACGTGCGTCTGAGAATATTCCCGAGGAGACCAAGGAACGAGGCCGCGAGACGAGAGATAGAACCAAGAACTACCTCCAACAAAAATTGCCAGAGGAACGCCGCGAAAATCTTATCCACAGACTTAAGAAGATGGTTGTGGAGATTCAAGGCCATCCAGATTGTAAGTTTACCTACAACTTCCTGGCCTTTATTTCAGAATTAACAGTTAGCAGATATGCAATCTATCGACACTCTTCTCGATTTAGCCGAGCAGTATGGAGGACATGCACATACTCTAGGCCAATCCGGATCTGGTGCCGTGAAAGGTGCACACACCGACAGCGCTCTAAAGACTGCCGAGATTGATTTGAAAGTTTGTACATCCCTGAAACTATTGGAGGTAGAATCCAAACTAACAAAATTCAGACACTCATTGAGCGTTTTGCAAATTACACATCAAGCGATGATCTAATCGATTCCATCAACGCTATCTATCGAGATGCTGATGCAGATCCAGAGTTGAAGAAATGGTTCCAGCAGATGAACGCCTTCGTTCGCAAGTGTCTCAAGGAGCAAGGTTATATTCTGGAAGACAGCACCACTCAACATTGGAACGAACTCTACGACCGAGGCAACTTTCTCCTCAGAGATCGCTATAGACCTCATACTAATCGCATCATTGATGAGATTAAATTCTTCGGAAACGAATTTGATAACGATGAGCAGAACAAGCGATTTGCAGAAACCTGCCAAAAGTTCTTCAAAGCCTTGGGCCACGACAGCAGCGGTAACATTAAATTCAAGCCGCATTTGCTTATGGACCTATCCAATGTCATCATTCCTGCAGCTCTCGAAAGAATCCGATACACGCCAATTCCAAGAATCGAGTACAGAGATGGACAAAAAATGGAGATTGTCATTGAGAATCTCGTAATTGAGAGTGATAATCTCATGCCTAACTTGCTCGATATTCAACATGGTATGTGCTAATATTTCCTTTGCTCTGGTTCTAGTGTGTTACTTCTCTGCCTCCCGCAGCAACATTATCCACATTGCTATCCTTTATTGCTTGGTGACATGACCGATGTGCTATTGCCTCTTTTTCGAGAACAACCACTAATCAAATGCTCTTTGTAGAAAGCTCCTTTAGATTCGGCCGCAAGGGTTTCCATAACTCACAGAAAGGCTCATTCTTCATTGCAGTTCAAGGCATCCAGATGGATTTAAGAGACATATCTTATTATATCAAGAGATCTGGTGGTCCCTTCAACCACGACGAGGGTATTCTCGATATTTTCCTCGGAGGTAGTGGACTCAGTTTCGACATCAGATTGACTGCAATCAATTCAGGAGAGAAGAATCGTCAAAACTTCTTGAGATGTGACAGCGTTAAAGTTAACATGAAGAAGATGAAGCTTAAGATCAAGCAATCAAAACACAAGGGGTTGCTCACTGTTGGAAAGTCGTTGGCAATGAAACCTCTTACAAAAGCTGTTTGTAAGGCTATCGAGTTGGCCATCAAGCAGAAGGTTGAAGAAGCCGATGGATTCTTGTTTAGAATCAAGCAAGAAGCCGATCGAGCTCAAAAGGAGGCCACCGAAAATCCAGAGAATATTCCCAACATTTACAGACAATATCTTTCTGCTTTCCAACGACAAATGACCAAGGGACAAGAGAAGGCAGAAAAAGCACAAGCATCTGTGGCAGATAAGCAATTCAATATGCCTATGACAATGGACGATTCTATTATGCCCCATGTTATCTTGCCAGGTGGAATCTCGGCCAAGGCAACCGAGCATAAGAAAAATGCCAGACAAGGTGCCGATTGGAGATCAGCTGTCTTTGATTTTGGGCATGCCAAAGCATCTACAAGTCTTCCTCAACCAAAAGAAATCTCAAGGAAGCCACACTCCGTCACTCAAGGTGGCGTAAGAGGTCCACAGAACACAGGTAACACCAGTACTCAAGGTGTTCAACAAGGCTATGGTCAACAAGGTTATCCTCAAGGTACTGGCCAGGACTATGGAAAACGAGGATATGGTCAGCAAAACTTCAATCAACAAGTTGATGCTGCTTTCGATAACACCGGCGCAGGTGTACTTCCTAGCACTACTGGCGTTGATATTTTACAAGGCCAAAGTGCCAGCAACGGTGCTATTGGCAATGGCATTTCAAACCAAAAGAATGTCCTTCCTGCTAATGGAAATACTCAATTGGGAACCCACAACCCAGTCTTGCAAGGTAGAGTTTAATCACCTCGATTGATAAAAATGCATAATCTCTTTTTCTTATGTTTTGCGGAATGGAATTGTTTCCTCATAAGATAATACTACAGCGGATAATACCAATGCATATTTGGGGGTTGGTGGGTTTAAAAAAACACAAAACTGGAATGGGTGGAGGATGGAGGATGGTTTCATTTGTTTTTTCCTTTACTTGTTTGCATGGGCTTCACTTTGATACCTGATTGATTTGTTTGCTTCTTAATTGCCAAACAATTGGCAGTCGAAATATACCATAGCGTTTTATTGGGCTGGGTGGTGGAAAGAAAATCATGAATGGAAATTAATGATTGTTCGTTGAAAGATGGACGCAGCCATGAATTAATTATGATGATGTGATGGATGGGACAGGACAGAACTCCTTTGGTCATATTCTAGGGTTCGAAATAGCGATTTCTCATGTGTCCTTAATAATGAAGATACTTTTAGCGATTATTGTGATCTTTATTGTGTGGTGATATTGAATAGTGAAAATGATGGTGAGTGAAGCAAAGTGAAGTGAAAGAGGTGATGAGGATGTAATGGTTAAGGATGTTGTTCTTGTCGCCGAATGGTATTTGGTCAACAGATGTGATGAGAAGTACATTATGGATTTCCATCATGATTTAAGGAATGGTCATCTACCTGAGTCTACAACTCTACTCGGGTAACAGGAAGCCCGGGGAGGGACCACCGGCCTCTCGGAACTAGTAAAAACGTGTAGCTACCCCACCATTTCGTCATCGATTATGTAATACGAGTCTTTGAGGGTACGGGCGAATGATTGATTGTTGATTTGATTGATAAGGTAGATAGGTAGGTAGGTTGGGTAGGTGGCTTTCGAGTTTCTGTCTGTTTAGGAGCTGTTTTGTCTACCTGTTTATTTCTTGCAATCAGTTATGATACAATAAATCAAGCAATCAATAAATGCTATCGAGATCTTTGGGTCAGGCGATTGGTCGATCGTTTTCATCGTCATTATCGTTATCGTCATCGTCATCGTCATCGTCGCTATTGGCATTGGGTCGTTTGGAGAGAGGTTTGTTGGTGAGTTTGATTTGATTGATTTCATTGTTTTTGGGGGGAGGCGGAAAGAGGGGAGCGGAAAAGAGGTTGTTTGTGCGGAAGGAAGAAAGAGGGGAAGAGAAGAGGGCGAGGGGAAGGAGGGGGGATTTTGCGATTTCTTTGGATGTCTTTGGAGGATAGATGAAGATGTAGATATCGCTTTTCCGATTCCGATTGCGAAAGAGAATGCGAATGGGAATGGCAAGGAGAATCAAAGGCTCAAGGATAAAAGAAGAGAAAAGAAGCTAATCAATCTCTACCGCGATCTCTAGCAGAATATTACGAGTCAAAGACAGATACAAATACAAAAACGCAAAATGCATATTCAAAGTATTCCGATGTGGGAGGGGAGCTCGAATAATTATGCCTATTTGGTGGTGGATGAGGGGAGTAGGGATGCGGTGATTATCGATCCGGCGAGTGCGGGGGAGTGAGTTTTTTGTTTTTGTTTTTGTTTTGCTGGGCGATTCGGGGGAGGGAGGTGTGGCGGAGGAGGGGGATGGGAGGGGAGGTTGAGAGTGGTAGGTTGAGAGACTGGCAGACTGGCAGATGAGTCTGCTGAAGGGAGGGAGGAAATTAAGAGACGGATATAGGAAGAAGAAGACGTCGGAGTAGATAAATAACAGAAAAGCTAACGGTAATAAACTAGGGTTGCACCAGTTTTGAAAGAACAAATCAAGGATGGAAAGATCAATTTGGTAGCGATTGTCAATACACATCAGTGAGTCTCTTACAGGTATCTATTTTCTTGGGAAGCACCATTCTAATACTCGAAATCTAGCCATTGGGATCACGCGGGAGGAAATAACAAAATAGTAACACTTCCCTTCTCCCCTTCTCTTTCAAAGGGAATTACAGCTAATACCATCATCCAGCTCGCCGACCCAGAATTCAAAGGAAAACCTGTTATTGGAGGTAAAGATTGTGAGGGAGTTACAAAGACACCGAAGAATGGAGAGGGCTTTACAATCGGAGAGATCAATGTTAAGGCACTTTATACACCATGTCATACACAGGATAGTATTTGCTGGTTTATGGAGGATAAGAGTGGGAAGGCTATTTTCACCGGAGATACTTTGTTTCATGGAGGTGAGTCTGTTGGACTGTTGGTGTGAATGGGGCAGGAAGCGGATGGCTAGAATGTATACAGAGCTGACCAAAATCAGGATGTGGAAGATTCTTTGAAGGGACAGCCGAGGAAATGCACACAGCGCTCAATAAGACACTCGCAGCTGTACCAGACGATACAGTTGTTTATGTAAGTTTGCTTTTCTGCTTTCATCATCCGAAACTTGCAACCAAATACTAACGTACCATTCTATCTAGCCCGGCCACGAATACACCAAAGCCAATGTCAAATTCGCCGTGTCGATTTCCCAAAGTGAAGCCGTCAAGGCTCTCGAAGCTTTCGCAGACAAGAACAAGGAAACACAAGGAAAATTCACAATTGGGGATGAGAAGAAACATAATGTTTTTATGAGGATGGACGATCCGGAAATTCAAAAGGCTACGGGCAAAACAGATCCGGTGGAGGTAATGGCCAAATTGAGGGAAATGAAGAATAACTTTAAGTGAGTGTGTATCTTGTAAGTATTACTCGAGTAGTTCGTTGGTTTTGATGCAGAGATACATACTAATGGGGACTTTTATGTAGAGAACCAATGGCTAAATTTTGATGATGTGAGGGAGGTGGCTTTTGTGATTGAGGAATGGTGGATATGCAATTGTGCGGTGATTTGAGAATTGATGTGCATTATATATATACCTAAGTGTTCATGCAAAGACATCTGAGTATATACTCTAACTGGTAGATTAAATCAAGTGAATAGTGTAGATAGCAGATGTGAATAATTGCTAGGTATGTATCGAAGATCTTCCTACTCGTTTTCCCTTGCCCTTTCCCTTTTACCCCTCCCTACCTAGATATGCGAGGAAAGGAGAGAATGGTCCGTATAGAACACAACACAAATAAAGGTGAGTGGCACTGGTAGGTATACTGATGTGTGTATGTATGACGTAATACTTTTCATATGATTCTTGATTCTTGATTTTGATTGACTTCGGAAGGTTTGCTCCTTTGTATCTAGATATCATGGATGTGTGGTGTGGTGTGGTATGTAGGATGTGATGTGATGTGATGTGGTGTGGTGTGATGTGATGATATGGTTAGGTAAGGTTAATAGTAATACTGAAAGTCAATTATATATGTAGAGAGGGCTCGACAAGACAATTTGTGTTATTGTTTGCTATTGTTGGTGGAATATCGAATATCGAATATCGAATTTATATATTTATATAAAATTGAGGATTGAGATAATAACGAGAAACGATCCGAGTGCTTGACGAAGAAATGACACAGCAGCAACCTCTTATTACGACGCATGGTGTGCCGGGGCCGGAAGTGAGTGGGAAGGATAAGGTATGTAGGTTCTTTTCTTTTCTCTTCTTTATTTTCTATATATTATCTACCACTTTCCTCTCCTTTTATATCTCCCATTTGAAATTCGCATATTCAAGATGGTGGTGGTATCGGTGGGAATGATCTGGATAGGATAGGATATGATAGGACAAAACATGAGACTGAGATGTTGAAAACCGAAACCATAGATACTCGAGACGGGAGCAAGCCTCACGCAGGATTTTGCGCCGACCAAAAAGATTTGTGCGCATTTGAATGCGTTTCATGTTTATGCGGGGGAGGGGGAGGGGAAGGGGGTGAGGAGTGTCGAGGCCAATCATTATTGTACGCATTTGAGTGAGGATGTGAGTTTTGATTTTCTCTTGGGTTTGAGAGATGGTTTGAGGGAGGGGTTGTTGGTTTGGGGGTTTGGGGAGGATGTGGAAGGGGAACGGGATTGAATGGTGGAGGGGGTGGAATGGGATGGAACGGGTCGAGGGGAGTGGGAAAAGAGGAGCAGGTGAGCGAATGAAGAGGGGAGAGGGGAGAGGGGAGAGAGAAAATGTAATGAGAAAGGAGGGGTGGGAATGGATCATGAGTGGATGAGGTAAAAGGGGGGGAGGGAAATAGGAGACAAGGAGGACTGTAAAAAATCCCGGAACTTTATGTAATGAAGTCATTACGGAGCATGTCGAGAAACTGGATATGAAATTGGAACTCAGACATCGAGGAGTCTAAATCACTAACAAAAGCCAACACACATTTAGGTTCGTCAATGTCTCATCTACGATGCCCCAACGAATCCTGCAAGATTGATTGGAGTCGAATACATGATCACCAGGAGATTGTATGAGAAATTGGATGAGGAGGAGAGGAAACTTTGGCATTCGCATGATTATGAGGTAGGCTTGTTTGTTTGTCTTTTGTTTTGCTTCCGTATCTCTTCTTGTTCTTCTTCGCCCTTATGTAACGGACACATTCATTCTATTCAGAATATATCATCTCTCCCCATGATTCAGAACTACAATCCATTCTTTATATCTACTATTCTAACACCCATCAGGTCAAATCCGGAATGTTAATCCTCCCTAACCCCACAGTTCCAGATGCAGTCTGGACAGTAGCAGAGACGGAAGAAATGAAAGAGGTTATTGGGTTGTATGGGAAAACATTCCATTTCTGGCAGACGGATAGGGGGGATGAGTTACCGCTTGGGATGCCGGTTTTGATGGGGAGTTTTACGAGGGATGATCAGGTATATTGGGGTTTTTCTTTTTGGGGGGGGGGGGAGTGGTATAGGAGAAGAAAAGGGTATAAAGGGTATGCTAAAAAAGAAATTTGCTAATGTCATATAATTGTAATTCAGGTACCATGGGATAAAGTCAAAGAAAGAGATGCGAGATTTGGTGTTGATACGCAGAAGAAAAGGGAGGCGAGAAAGGGGATTGAGAGTGTGGATATTCATGAGGATGCCGATCAGTTTTGGAAGAAGAAATAAGTACTTTGTCATCAGAGAGAGGGATGCATTCGTTCTACATGGGTAGGTAGATACTTGAGACGATGATGTTGTTGGCTAAAATATTTATGGCACCATGGCTCTCTCTGGATGAGTGCTTGATTTGAGGGTGGATGGGATGGGATGGATACCCACTTTCTATCTATCCACCATCTCTACTTGGTACTAATCAGGAAATGAATATTATCAAAATGAAAAAAAAAAAAATAGTGAATATTCATCAAACATTCAATGCGTACTTTTTTCCATTTGACAATTTGATAGATATCTACTTCCCTCCACTTCTTCACTCCTATTTAACACACACATCCATTCCCCAAGCAAAATTCTCCCCCTCCCCCCCCCCCAAAAAAAACTCCAAAAAAGTATTATCCCGAGTGAACCCGAGATCGCAGAATGCGGCTTCTGTGGATCGAACACAGTGCCTCCAGATTAATGAACCGAAGTAAACTTCAGTCTGGCGCTCTCCCAAGTGAGCTAAAGCCGCTTGGAATTGTGTTTGTTGTTGAGGTTAGGTGCGAAATAGGAATATATATATCAATGCAAATTAAACGAGTTGTGGGAGTTGGATGGGTGGGGGGAGAGGGGAAGGGGTCAGGGCGGAGAGGGCTTGTGGATGGGTGGTTATACGCATGTATGTGGAGGATAGGGTTTTTATGGGAATTGGTGGTTAATTGGAATTGGAATTGGAATTGGAAATTTTGGGTGTATATATTGTCTAATCCAACCCAGGGTTTCAAGCTGTCTTGGAAATTTGTGTAGATTATTGAAATTTTGGATGTGCGGGAATGCATTTCAGTGCGAGGGGTCTGGGAATCAAAGAGTTGTGGGTTGTTGGGTTTCCGGTTCGAGAAGGGGATAGATACCCTTTGGAAAAATGAGATGCGCTAGAGTTGGGAGTGGATCTTTCGCTCCGATCCATTCTTACTTTTCATATGTATCACCAATACAGTACTTCATAGAAGGAGAGAGGAAAATCTAAAATCCCCCAAAAAGTATGAATATAAATTTCTCTCTCTTGAACGCTGACACATACGACCATAGACTGAAGAGAATTGGGCATCCCGTCCGCTCTGCCATACACAAGCTTCAGATCGGTGGATTAGTAGTTGGGTGGGTGACCACCAGCGAATCCCCACTGTTGTATGTAATTCTTTTGCTTTTTTGATCTCTTGAATGGATGGTGTTGTTGCGTTGGATTCATGGAGATGGAGGTGTATTTTTTTCTTTCTCTGAAGCCTCGTCGGAGTTAAGCGAGAGAAGCGAGTGAAAACTTTTCCCCGTCGTTTGGTGCAGGTGCAATCCACTCGAGGAAAAAAAGACTAGCGGGCACGGCGGGCTACATTACATTGTACACACGTGATGAATGATAAAGTAGATGGATAATCCATTACTTTTCGATACCGGGCTATGAAATATGTACGTATGCAATATGCCTTTTTGGAGTTTTCACTTTTCTGCCATAGAGTGCAGAGCTATTTTTGCTTATCGACATACCGATCGATATCTTATCAAATTGATTTTTCGGGTAAATGCTAAGAAAATTGCAAACTCAAAATTAATCATAGCCTTAAGCAAATCGAGGGATCTTCAGCTCGTTCACATATCCATCTCCCAATCTATCTACTAGAACCAAACCATATATTCATCAGACTCACATAATTTGAAAACAACTCTGACGCCATCCCATCCCATCCCATCCCATCCCATCCACAATCCATCCTCAAATACACCGTACACACACACAAAACAAACAAACACACATACAATCCACACACCACCCATGCACCCACCTACTTCCCAAAAATCCAAAGGGACAAAACCCAAACAAACCCAAGCTCAAACCCCTCCCTCTCTCGCTTACTACCCAATCCCACGCCACCAAATTTCCCTTCTAACGAAATTTTTTTGATAGAAAAATCTCTTCCACCCCTCCCTCTTCATCCACACAACGTACCCACAAACAAAAAGAAAGCGATGACCTACGCAGGGATCGAACCTGCAATCTCTTGATCGCGACGAATCGTAGTCAAGCGCCTTGCCATTGGGCCAGCAGGCCTAGAGAACTATTGAATAGTTCTTGCTGTTTGTTGGAGCAAAGGAGAGTGTTTAAGTATATATTGTAAGTTCATAATAGAAGGGAAGGGAAAGAGAAAAGGTGAGGGGAAGGGAGAGAGAAAGAGAGAAAGCTACAAGGAAAGCATGTTGATTTCTGGAATGCGGACGACTTACTTATTCGTTACCTCAATTCTTCATAACAACTTATGATGCTTACTTACTCAGGTATTCTTCGTATCAACTTCCTTCCTAATACATTGTGTTTTAAGATGAATTTTGACATATAAAACTCATTCTCAGATCCTTTATGAAGTATGATATTACTAGTACATCTAGTCCTCACTAATCCGGGTATTCTTAGTATTAGCCTCGCTCATCAGTCTACTATGTCTCTTTACCACATTCTTTGATATATGTACAGTTTCACTTCCTTCACTTCACCTCACTTCCTATCATTGAATCAATCGCATTGCATCAATAAGATTCTTTCAAATGGGTAGGAAGACATTGTAATTGTAACTATCCTATTCTATTCCTTTTCCCTAAAAAAAAAAGGTACAACCACCACCACCCATATACAGTCGACCTGGTACTTAAAAAAAAAGAAAAGACTGCGCTGCTCGCTGTCTGCATGCTGCAGGGTTATCTCGGTTGAAGAAAGAAGAAAAAGATTTACAAAACATATTTTAGGTACAGACAATAAAAGAAAAATTTGACTGCTAAAGTCCAGGTGATGGTATCTCAACTCGCTCTCTCTCTCTCTCTCTCTCTCTCTCTCTCTCTCTCTCTCTCTCTCTCCTTCTTCTTCTCTTTTGGAATCAGTATCAATCTCCTCCCTTCCACCCCCTCTCTTCTCCCCTTACGACGCAATGCAACATAAAAACACCAGTGCGTAAGAAGAGCCTCCATACGTCATAAAATCCTGCGTGAAGCTTTTTCCTTCTATGATAAAAAAAATGAAATGATAAGTCAATGAATGCTGGTGAGGTATATTACCAAATAATGACTATCAAAGTCATGAGAAATAGTAGAAAAAAGGAAATATTCTTATTCAAGAGAGTGACGATTGTGATTATTATTGTCCATAGGTTGACCAGTGTCCGTGAGCTTCTCGTAGAACTAAATTGTGTTAGTGAGAATATGATAAAAATAAAGAATAGAAATCAACGTACCATTTAAAGTGTGTCCCTGACTCGCTCGATCCTCACATGCAATTTGTAGCTCACCACCTTCCAAGAAAACCAAAACAACACTGTTGGGTAATTCTTGCATATCAACATCTGGAATTTCAGGAGCTCTAAATTCACCGAGGTGAAATCTACGTGTTGCTCCTTTGTCATTTCCACCAGCTGTGATGATAAGAAGACCTTGGGAATCCAAGACCATTGATCTACGTTTCCATAAAAGACTATCAGGAAATTGAACGTTGACATCGCCAATATCATGAGCAATTGTGGGCGAGGCTGCCAAGGATGGTTGAGATGGAACAAGTGAAGCCTCGGAATCAGGAAAAACGGGGGGTTCTGATTCCTCACGAACTGTAGGTGAGATAGCATGTGCAATGGCTTTTCGACTTGAAGATAATGATGAAGACATGCGTTTCATCATACGACTTGCACGGCCAGTCTTTTTGTCCGACTTATCGTCATTTCCGGATGATGCCGAGCTAGCCGTTGGTGGTGGAGAGAATTCGGAACGATCAAGACTACGGCGACTGCTGATGGAAGATGGACGAGATTTACGAACAGGGGATGTAATATCAGTGGAAGAAGATTTTGATGGCGACTTAACAGTCGGAGAAGGTGTGTAAAGTTCGATAGTAGAAGAACGACGACGCTCGGAAAATGAAGAACGACTATCGTTGATGAGGTCTTTGACCATTGCTATAGATGATCGTCTCTCATTATTAGTAGTTGTGGTGGTTTTAGATGACGTTGATAAACGTCTTTCTGGTGCTGTCTCTTTCTCTTTTGGAGGACTAGAAACCGCCTTCTGATGATCTATGATCAAAGGAGATTCTGTCAATGGCGGAGAACTATAATCCATAGGATCTTTGCCAGCTTCTGGCTTTTGAGGGAATGGTTGATTAGGATCTCTGACAATGCGAGCGGTTACCTGGACAGATTCAGGACGAGATTGAGTCGACTTGAGGTCAGAAACAGGAGTCGGTTTCAACATAGCCACTCTTTTTTGAACAGAGTTTGATCTTTCACGCCCTTTAGAAATTTCTGGAGATCCATCTCTTGATGCACTAGGATTTGGTGTATTCTTATTCAAGGAATTTGTACGTTCGGCAATGGAAGGAGCTCTTGAAGGAACAAGTACAGTACTTCTTCGAACAGAAAAAAAAGCAGGCGATGCAGATGGATTTGGTCCCAATGTGGATGGTGCAGAAGATTCTGGAGCTAGATTTTGAAATTTCTCGAAGGCTTTGATTCTGTTCGCAACACCAGATGCAACACTGATCTTCTTAGGAACAACGGGTGCCGCAGCAGGCTGCATACTTAGGCGGTTCAAAAAGTTTGCAGATGCCGAAACGGGTCGAGAAACAGGTCGATCGCCACCAGGCATGGCAGTAAGAGGTGGAGGAATTGGATTGACTGATTGTAACGGACTTGAAACAGTTCGTGAAAATTTGATTTCACTTTGAGTAGGCTGAGGAAACAAAGGACTAATTGGGGATTTGCCCACCGACATAGGCTTTGCATCTTGGATCACTGCAGATTGCAGTTCATCCATAAGCTCGTCATCTGAGGAGAAGTTATTCTCAGAGTTAGGGCCACTCCTGTCGAAACTAGTCCGAATTGGCTCGATGTTATGGATTTTCTTCTTCTGTGATAAATTGTACCCGGGATCGAAAGGACTATCCTTCAGAGGCTTGTCAATTGTGTTGATAACAGGCTCACTAGCGGAAGTTTGCAAAGGTTCTGCAGACGCTTCAAGTTTGGTATTTTGTTGTTCTGCAAGGGGAGTGGTGGTGGTCGTGAGATCATCATCTGCGGTATCTTTGGAGACAGAGTGACTAGAGCTGCTAGCTAATTCCTCGGTGCCTTGAAGTCGGTGAGAATCCATACTCTCGTCGTCTAATTCTGGGCTTTGCAGTGATATTTTTACAATTGGCTCATTCCCAGTACTTGCTAGTAAAGTAGTAGGGGGCAATTCTTCAGTCATATTGTCTTTCGTCACCACCTTCATAGAAAGCGCCTCTTGAACTGTTTCATCCGTGGACTCCGAGATAGAAGACGCTCTTGTCGATTCTGCTTTTTCTGATGGCCCAACGGGCGATACCGGGTAGGAATCGGATCTTGTAGCGTCTGAGTCGTCTGTTTTCATAGTAAAGCTTGTATCGAGGGCAATCGCGGATTGATCTGCTTTGGCCAAATCAGTTAGCAAAGCCAAGGTATCTTGAATCTCCTGTGGAGCGCCTTGTGGCGTGCCAGGGCTCAGGGTAGAGGGTATCTCAAGATTTCTTGGAGACGTCGAGGACTGTGGAGAAGTGGGTGGTATTTGCGCAGGTGCACCAGCACTCATTTGCCTCTTCCGCATTTCCATAGCCTTCATAAGTCTTGCCTTCTCTGGTGTAATTGTTGGAACTTTTGCATTGGAGGTGGCAGAGTTCGTTGACAATGTTGTTCGAACCGAAACCCCAGAACTGGTGTTTGGTCGTCCACCACTTGTATGAGGGCGAGAAGGGAAGAACGTGGGTAGAGTTCCATTTTCAGGAATAGAGGGTGGTGACAAACTCATAGTGGGTGGCTCTTCCGACTCCTGCGAGTTCAAACTCGCCCGCCCCTTTTTTGACCCTCCCTTTGTAGATGCTTTCAACCCTTGTGGAAGTGTTGAAACTGGACGACAGTTAGGGGCTCCTCCAGATGCAGTAGTTTTGCCAACATCGAGAGAAGGGCGAGGTCCAAGTCTAACTTTAGGTCTGCCGGTAAACTCGTGAGATGTAAGACTGTACAAATCAGGTCGAGCGGATTGAGAAGATGTCCGAGGTACTTCGTCAGTTGCTGCAACTGGTGAGAATGATCCGAATTCAGCTTCACGCGGCTCCCTTGGAGGAGGCGGAGAGGTATCAAGATCAAAGGTCAAAGGTGCTTTGGAACGTGGTGGAGGAGGAGAAGTTTCGGAACTGTTGTCCCCTTCTGCAACCATAGAAGAGAAAGTAAATGAATTTGGCAGATCGGCCGGCAGGGTGGTCGGATCAACTGTTGGCTGGGTGCCCGATATTGAGGTAATAGTTTGTGCAGTAGGGGGGCGCTCCTCCTGAACTGTGGATTGTCTTTTTATTCTAATATCCTCCTCCTCATCCTCTGCAATTTCCATTAAACGTCGTCGGCGCAAAGAACTAGTCGAGGATGAAACGGATCCCGAAGCAGTATGTAGTGAACAGGCGGCAGACAGGGTCGTATCACGGAGCTCTTTCGCAGTGGTTATTTCGAAGATTGTATGATAGGGTGTGAACTTTTCGGTAACAGCATTAAAATGAACAGTGACGCGAGCTATCAGATTATCAGATTGTTAGAATTTAGAATTTAGATTCCCGACAGAAAGTGAAATATTTTGACTGAGATCAACAAGGGAACCCACCTTGAACCAGTCTTGAGCATCCATCTGGCACATATTTGATGACTACGTTCCGTCGCCTGTATCGCAGAAACCCGAACAACGGCGACGGCTCTTCATATTGTCCAATTTTATTTCTTATTTCCACAATTCCCCCATTGCCACGGCCCATTAATTCTATTTCGTCTCTCGAAGCATACTTAAGAAGGAACCTACACGATGAATACAATATCAGTCTACTATATCACGGCGCACGCAGAGCAATAAGACACAAGGCAAGATATTGAACATAAGCATACCATCCTCCGGGCTCAGCTACCGCCGCATCGTATGCTTCCTTGACCTGCGCATCATCCAAGCCATTCAACGACATTTCCTTGCGAACCTCGTCGAAATTTGTTGTGGATCAGGGTAATTATACCAATCTTCCGGTTTAAACATTCGATTCAGGGGTAATCGTATCTGTACATGATATAATGTAATGCCGCTTCATCTGCCAAATGTGCGATTGGAGGCCCAAATAAATTGGCAGATTCCCAAAAAAGAAGCCAAATCCCCAAAATATCAAAAGCAAGAAAAAAAGGAAAGGAAAAGAAAAGCAAATATTGAGGCCGGTCGTGACTCGTTCACGGTACAGAAGCAAGGTGTGGTGTGGTTGGTGGTTAAGGGACTTGATTGAAGAAGCAAGATGATTATCGGAAATTATTAATGAATGTTCCAAAAGTTAGAAAATTGGAGAGGGAAAGCGTGGAAAGGTACCTAAGTAGTACTAAGTGAGTAAGGCGTTTTGTGAGGGGGGTCTGCGCTTAATAAATGGTTGAGATGCTTCTAGTGAAGATCTTTGACAATTCCTTTTTGAGGAAAGATTCATTGGTGAGGTTTTTGGGACCCTTGGAAGTAAGTCAAGGAACTACTAGACAGGGAGCTATATATATCATACTTTTTATATACGCTTCACCATCTAGAAGGATAGGTACGCAGGTATCTCTAGTCGTGACTTTGATGTCGTTAGATGTTAGATGTCTAGCTGGCTACCGATATAACCCCTTTTATTACTCTACAGCAGCTGAACGCAACGATTGTCTCCCCGCCTTTTAGATAAGTGCAGACAAGTATCTACCTGGTATCCCTCTGGGGATTATTCATGCGATTGGAAAAACGCACTCTGTGTCGGTTCGTGTTCTGTAACAAGTGTTCGTCCGAAGGTGCACAGATGAACCAGATTGACCAATAACCAGATCTAATTCTACTTACTTGATTGTTCTGTACAGAGTAGCTTCCAGTACATGCCGTCTACATAGACTTGATTGGTGATTGACTTCTTACGCCACTACCCTACTTGCATATCTTCCACGGCATCTCGGTTCGATACGAGTGTGTGTATGTAGTTGATAGATGCATTTTCTTTTTGCATCTTCAACCTAAGCAGTAGATATCTACATTGTACGGGATCATACATCCAAACCACCACAACTTCACAAGTTCGCAACCCACCACGTGCCCACGTTATTTACACGAGATGACAATTAATTAGTTGAAGATCTACATCTTGGGTAATTGTTTCATTTCTCACTAGATCCACTTCTCTCTATCTGTCACTTAATAATCATTTTGACCACTCGGTACTTAGGCGGGTCTTTTTTTATTGCAGGGGCCATGCTAAGAGCAAATGTTCGGACGAAGTCAAATCATGTACGAAGTACGTACTTCGAATTTCAGATGTGACTTCAGTCTTGTTATTACACGGGTATATTTTGGATCAAATATCTGTCTTTGAATGTTATTGAAACATCCTATCTTGCAATTGGTCCCTATGTGCCTTTAATTTTACAATCTATGGAATCATGATGTATTGACCACGTACAAAAAAGAATCGAATAGTGCTTTTATTTACAATCACCATCATCTCCAGCGTGCCTGAAGTGCCTCCTCGTAAGCAGCCTCGCTACGGCTCTCCCATTGACTCTCTGGATCAATTCGTGAATCTTGCGGACGGTACATTACCTTCAACCCTGTGAACTTGCATTTTCCAGCGAAATCACACGTGAACGTGCCTGACAAAGACTTGTTCTTGTCGTCAAAGGTGATACTCTCCAACCTTTTATCAGAGCCGACTTGGATTTCTCCTTCGCCAGTCTCCTCGCCTCTCCAGCGATATGGCCATGTAGGTCTCCGGGCTGTGGGTCTATCGTTGGCTCCAAGAAAAAAGGCACTTTCTTTATAGTTACTATTATTCGCACCATTTTGAGAAACGTCACTCATCGTAACGTCTCCATCCTCATCTATAGAAGAAGTACTTTCTCGCTTTCTCTTTCCATCACCATTTTTTGGACTTGGCACATCAGTTGGTCTTTCAAATCGCATGATGCCCTAATGGTAAAGTTAGCTTGTGAACACCAGGCACGAATATATGTTAAAATCATACCTCAACAACTATAAAATTGAACATTGCAAACATTTGTTGTTTTCCATTTTTGTTTTCCACATAAATGTCAAGAGTAAACTCCGATTCTTTCTCTCCCCATTCTTCTTCAATTTCTGGGCAATCGATCACATATGAACCTCGAACATCCCATGGACCTTCTGACTTGGCGCTTGAATTGGCTTGCGCGCCGCTGGCCGATGTCCGTAACCTTTTTGCAGCTGGCTGTTTGTAATCACCTTCATTTTTACCCTCGCCTTTAAACAGGTCTAAATGAGTGCTGGTACTTCTTGTAGACTTTACAGCCGTCTGTCTTTTGGGGCCTGGCGAAACTGGTCTCGGGTTTTTTGGACTTTCGGCATTACTATCGAAAAATTGGTCTGAGTGAGAGCTGGTACTGCTTGCAGACTTTACAGCCGTCTGTCTTTTGGGGCCTGGCGAAACTGGTCCCGGGCTTTTTGGACTATGAGAATCACTATCGGAGAACAAATTATCATGGGTGGCAGTGCTTGGCACGAATTTCCTTGCTGTCTGCTTTCTCCGTGGTAGTGGTAGTATTGGGCGTGCTGACTGAGTTTCGAGTTCAAACACATTGTCATGCGTTCCTGAACTGGGTACAGATTTCTTTGCTGTCTGTTTTGGTCGATCACCAGGGGTTTTCTAAGAAGAAACAACTTAGCTCTTATTTATTACAATGAGTTTTTGTTATATGGAGTATGTTTCATCTGCAGTATGACATATCAGAAGTCAAAAATACCATGCATAGGGCCAATTGTATGCAGAAGGATTGAAAACATGACACAAAAAAGCCCAAGCAATTTTAGTCAAGATGAAAGTCTTTCCAATTTCACGATGATGCAAATGAGAATTAAATGATACTTATGAGAATTCCTTTTGAACGCTATTACTCCGGCAAGCGATTGGAAATTTCCGAACTATTTTCGATAATTGAAAGCACTCCTGATGGAGAATGAGGGGTTGCTAACCGTCCAACCTCAACTTAGAGAATGGATGAGACTGTAAACTTTACAAGTTCCGATCATCTGTATGGCGCTACCATTTGAAAAGAGATAGTCTTTGTCGCTTGCTTTTCTCTTACCTTTGGTATATTTTCCTTGGACCGAGTCGCTGCTCGTTCAAGCTCACGCTTCTGATTCAATATAGCATCTGTGATCCTCCCCACTATGACCCACTGATCTGGAGAAGGCCGTATGCTACCCACTCGAGGGGCATCCACTAACAAAGACTCTAATCCCATCTTATGCGCAGCTTCAGCTAAGGCCGTTTGGTGTTCATTCTTAACAATGATAATGCCCGGCTTTGCTGCTTCTTCTGTGGCACTTTTCGGAAACGCTTCGTTGAGGTATCTCTGTGGATTAGCATCAGCCTTCTCCTCGGCAGTCTTCAAAGTTTCCCAACTGCCATCCCTCGCAGTTTCGTTTTGCTTCTTAAATTCCTTGTTCAATTGGGACTCTGCGGTCTTGAGCTCTGGCACCATTTCCTTCTTCGCTCCTCTCAACCTCGACTGCAAATCGGTGATGGATCCGGTTTGATTCAACCCTCTGAATGCGCATTGGGCTCTCCACCAACCTGCTGGCTTCGTTCCAATACTCTTGCCTGGCTTTTGGCCCTTGGCAGGTATTAATGTTTCGGCGTGGGGATCGTAAGAATGGCCATCTTTTTGTAGACCTTCTCCGCTGCATGTATAGGTGACAGATTTGAATTTATGTTCAAATGGCGGGATGACGATTGGATATAGGTCGGCCATAATTATTACAATTTGACGGGATCAAGTCCTTGGATGATTCTTGTTAATGACCTCAGAATGTGCGTCGCAATTATAGAAGACTTCGAGATTCTGCCGTGAGAAGTTTCGCATGAAGAAGACAAAGGAAATAAAACCAGCGACCATAATTGACACCAATTCAAAAGTCCAAGAAGTCGATATTCAAAGAAAGTACAAAGAATAAAAAAGACGTGATTATTGACTGTTTTGGAGATGGAAACCAGGGGGTTTGAAGTTTCGGCAGCCTGACGTCGTTCGTTGACCAGCCTTGTCGCTAGCGTGATCTCTTAGCGTGGCGGGCACCAAAAAATCATCAGGCCCGCGTAGCTACTGTAGAAGACAAAGATATAAACCACCATCAGGAAATTGAATCCCTACTGGCCTACCACAACCCATACAACCTATTCTCCCTTTTTCTACGAACATAAAATATAAAATTTCGCAAAGATGGTTGAATTGACAGAAGTTGAGGATGAGTCCTTTGAGCAAAAGCAAGCTGGACCATCTGAGGACGATTACTACACTGATACTGGTTGGTCTTACAATTGACTGCGATTTCATTTACAGTTAGCTAACGAACACTCAATAAAGATTCCGAGATTTCCTCTGACGAAGAGGACAATGTCGCAGATGAGGAGACTTTCGCAGACCGCATAAGTGCCCTGAAAGATATAGTACCAGCATCTACTCGAACATTCATCTCCAACAAGGTAGATGCAACAACAAGTTGGATCAAATCGGGCTTGATGTTTGGAGGCAAAACTTTATTTGTTGTGAGCACAAGTGCTTTGTTACTGGGAGTTCCATGGGCATTGGCATTTGTAGAGGAGCAGCAGGTAGTTGAAATGGAGAAGGAGATGAAGATGAGAGAGATGGGTGGAGAGGTGCGTTATTCAATTTAATCCAATCACATTGCAACATGAATATTTCATACTGACATACCTATCTTACATTAGTTACTTTCCTCGGGCACAGATACAGCAGGTCAGTTGAACGCTCAACTTGGCGCACAACAGGGACAGCCAGCATTGTAATGAACGAATATGCTATGATACGAGATAAAGGAATCTGGATGGGGGAAGATATGATAGCATTGTACATCAGTGAGTGGCTTTTAGGGTGGGCGCATGATTCAGAAGGTTTACGGCCACAAAACCTGTGTATTTCTAGTTCTTCTCACCTCATGAACAAATAATTACTTCAGTAAATACTCGAGTACAATTACAAATCCAGTTCAATGTCACATGCAATGTACAGTCAAGGTGCAAGTTAAAGTTTTTTCTGATTTTGCAGATTTTATCGATTTAGCCGCCTCGGCCGCCACCCACCGCGCTCAGTCACTCGAACAGATTCACACTTTGAAAACATTTATACTTCATTCCCCATCCATAGTGTCGATTCATCTTGAAATACAAATAACATAAAAGCTCATAAAACGTAAGTTTAATTCTCATATTAAAATAATGATGATCTGAAATGATATCTGAAATGATGTCGTACATTGAAAAGAAAATATATTTTTGGTATCCCAGTTTTTCCGTCCTGCTAGAGCCTAGAGGATGCTGTTTGACTGAAGTGTAATCCTAGCTGATTCATGATAACGGAAACCGCTTTTTTCGGGCACACGAAGAAAGCCTATTAGAATAGAGTACTCTAAACTCACCTCTTAATTTGGCTCGTGAATCAGCCATAGATCAAATCGTAGAAAAAAAGAACCAACCATAAAGCTGACTTATTGGTTCAACATCTTATATAACTTCATGCAAAAACATTGTGTCGTACAGAGTAAAGACTGTCCGAAGATCTTCAAATCCGGCAACCTGTTTCGCTTACGTAGTGCATACCCCTGTGTTGGAGTCGAATGTCATGGCGGCTTAAGCAAGGTCCACTTCCCCATGTTATGCGCTTGAGCAACTTCTACAATCTTACCGCTCCAAGTGAATGTCTGCTCCTCATCCCAGAATCACAGCTACCTCTCTGGCCTCTTTTTGATTTGACAACGTGTTGCCAAAGTCTACCATTGTACAACGATAAGTGAGTGAATCTCCAACCCTCGTCTTAGGATTACTGTAATTTCTCTGGATTCCTTCTGATCTGCAATTGTTTCAGCGAAGCCTATTATTGTACCACCACAAGTGAATCTTTCAACCCTCTTCTCAGGATCGAAGCAGTTTCTCTAAATTCTTCTTTACTTGCAAAGTTGATTCCGCAAGAATGTCGAGAACACCTCTATTCCTAAACTTTACTGGAGATTCAAGCCGGAACCGTCAAATGTCGTGGTTACTGGCAAGTTCGTCAAGAAGGAAGGAGAGAAGGTAAAGCCAATATTTGAAAATATTTATACATATACAGATATCTAGCTGACAATATGAAAACAGATGGCCTCTAGTACTTAGATTCTGGAAGGGGAGCGTCCATAGTGGTAGGATATGATAGTGAACTACTATGAAGCGAGAATGAGACTAACCAATTCTCTACGCAGAGGTGATCTGGCCTATTGCCATTTTTTCTGCTATCTCTGCTATCGTCGTATATCTGAACCAGCATATCAGCAGCGATGTTACGCTTCCAACTAGTATCGTAAGTACTCTCCACAATCCATACATTAGAATTGATCATTTGGGCCATCCCATGCGGCTCCGCTCAGTCGTGGCATGCCAGAAAACAGTATCAAATATTTTTGATTCTACGAAAGATCAACAAGATACTATTCTGAGATTACGATCAATTGTCAGTTGTGATTCAACACTTCATTCAGTTTGAACAATCTGAAACGATGGACAAAGTTGAATGTCCATGCATAACAAGGTGAGGGTTCTCATACACGTGATCCTCGCGTATCACCATACTGTCTCGACTGTATTTTGAGTCACGTGTAGAGGAACCCTCAACTAGCATGCTTGAGACTTTGACAGATCAAGAACACACTCAATATCTAGATTGATCCTAAAAGCTATGCCACGGCTAGACAGAGCCGCGTATCTAATCATATGCATAGAGACTTCAATAATGCTCTTACAATAAGGTTGAGAAAATAGTTTCTAACTGAGCCAAGGTTCCCTCACTATCCATTGTCGTCGGTCTAGAACTCGTGTTTCGAAATCAAACAGCATATGCGAGGTTCTGGTCGGGTCGTTCTCACTTCGCAACACTTACAACCTCAATTAGATGTCTCACGCGACACATACTTGTACTTGTTCCTGCTCCCGCTCCTCCCGATTATCAATACGATTCATCATTTACACAGAATGAAGGCAGTACGGATAGCTCAGCATACAAAGATTTTGATGGTGCAGTGGATGTATCTCAGCAGCCAATCTCCAAAGCTCTTGAGGCAAAGACAATCGAAATAGTCAAGATTATGATAGCGATGTTGTATACCGTTAAAAACCACTTGAGAGCAGATTGGGGCGTGGAACTTAGTTCAGGAACAATGATGACTGAAGACGGCGATTTTTCTTGGCCAGCAGAATACAAGGATCTGCTGCCACAAGGCTTTAAAGGTCATGAACATATGGGGTTGGGTCTTACACTTCAGTTGAGTACCTACATTGAGAAATTCGTCAACACTGGTTGTAACCTGTAAGTCTCTGTCATTTATCCTCTTCTTTTGAGAATTCTAACGTATACTTTACACACAGGAATTGGTTCAACAATAGTTCCTCGGCTCAGATGCTCGCCAAACTTAACGAATTTGTCGCAGCCTACGGCAACATGGAAGTAATTAGACTTGCGCCCACACCCGTCGCGCATTTAATACACAGTAAACAAGTCTTGGCACTCTTCTGTAGCATACTACCTTTTGCTATGGCTGCAGAGATCGGCTGGTGGACAGTCCCCCTCGTCGCATTCGTAGCCTTCGCCCTCTACGGAATTGAAGGGATCGCCCAGTGGCACGAAGATCCCTTCGGAACAGACAAGATTGATATCAATATGGACGATCTTGTTGAAGATGCAAGAAGAGAGATTGAAGTAATGTTGGAAGCTTGGAAGACTCAGGGACTAAGTGGAAACGGAATTTTCACGCCTAAGTTGAACACACCATTTACGCCACGAGCCGAATATGGTACCATGGGCTGAGAGGGATTTAAAAGAAGCTATTGAGGCATAGACACGATAAAGGGATATGAAATTGATATGGTTGCATTTAAATTGTACTTTGGGGAGTTTTCTGTCATTTTTCGGTTGCATGGGTTGCGTGAATTGCATCGAAGGCAGATAGTATTTGAAGTTGCATCGGCCACTTTTGCTATTGACCTGAGAGTACTGTTCAGTGTTGCAAATTGTTTTCAAAATTCAAAGGTTCCTATTCAGGCATTTGTTATGGGTGGTAAATTTCCAAGTTCTTTCCATCTAGTTTCCGGTAGACGAGGAATGAGTTGAACTGGTTGGGGAGCATTGCGGTTTATTTGACGGATCTTTAAGGATTCCAATCCAATTTCCTCTCTAATGTCATCTAGAAACATTACAATTTGAGGGTTTAAGCTGTAACCTTTTTGGGAAATCGTACTGATGAATTGTTCAATAACTACATTTGCTTACAATTTACTCCGGCCCTCCCACCTTACAGGTCAATGTTTCAGCATAATCTCACTGGCATCTTTGTAATCCATCATATTGGGTGGGATTGTGCTAAATTGGTGTCTGCTCGATGGCCACAAATCATGACAAAGCCACATGCGTCTAGATATCGGCTAAGCATCTGTGTTGCATTTAAACGAAGCAATTGTCCAATGAGAAAGCATAATGAGTGACATCAGATAGCGTCATTCCTGACTCCGTGTTAATAGTCTTTGCTGACTTGCATAGCTAGATTTTACATAGGAGATCCATTGCTCTCTCAAGGCATGGATGGCTACTACGAGATATTCCAAGCAAGACCTAATGACTGGAGAAATAATGCGTGCAATCGGTAAGAAAACAAACATACATATAACTAGCTATAACAAAGAGCGACACGATTGACGAAGTACGGATATCTAAAATGGAAGCGGACCAATTTCCAGTCTCTTTTTGAACAATGATATCCCCAAACCCGAACCTTCTATTTCTCAAGCTCTAGTAAAGATCCATTTGTTTGGTATTAATCGAATGGATTTGATGCAGCAGGAGGGGGGCTATAATGTACCCCCACAAGCGGGGAACGTACTGGGTGTGGAGTTTTCTGGGGTAATTGAGCAACTTGGGGATGGGGATATTGGGAATTTCAAAGTTGGTGATGAGGTTTTTGGACTCGCGTATGGTGGTATGATAATTTTTTCGTGTGGTATTTGGAGGGTGCTGATGGTTTAACAGGGGCTTATGCCGAGTACATCGCATCATCGACGAAAATGCTCATCCACAGACCGGCTCATCTATCTTGGACTATAGCTGCTGGAATCCCGGAGGTAGGTATGAAAGTCCCTATGTAATATGGTATTAATGGGAACTTAGACATGGATAACAGCAACTCAAGCTTTACATCTCGTTGGGTGTTTTAAGCCAGGAGATAATGTTCTCTGGCATGCCGGAGCATCCGCAGTATCCGTTGCTGGAATTCAACTATCCAAAGCTGCCAGGGCCAACAAGGTACTCGTCACTGCTGGTTCCGATGAGAAAATCACTTTCTGCAAAATTTTGGGCGCAACGCATGGCTTCAACTATCACACTGAAAACTGGGTCCAGGAAGCTCTAGATGCAACTGAAGGGCACGGAATAGATGTAATTGTTGACTTCATTGGGAAGAACTACACACAAGGAAACTTTGAAGTTGCAGCAATGGATGGAAGGATTGTCCAACTGGCCAGTCTCAGTGGATACAAACTTGACAGTTTAGACATCACTCTCCTCGAAAACAAGCGTTTGCGATGGGAGGGAAGTAGACTAAGAAGCAGACCTTTAGATTACCAGGGGAAACTAAGAGATGTGTTGGCCAAAACTGCGTTACAGAAATTTACAGATGGTACTTTCAAGGTTCCTATCGAGAGGGGCACCGGCGGATTAATCGTCTTCGTTTTCGAAACACAACGTCGAGCAGTTTAATTTCTTTGGATTCCTCTCGATCTGCTTTTTTTTTTCAGCAAAGCCTATTGTTGTACCACAACAAGTGAATCTTTTAATCGTCTTTTGAGATTCATTTATTCCAGCCCTTTGCGAACGCATCGTCTTGAAAGTTTCTTAACTTCAATGATGCTGAACCCAAATCCTCCTTCGCAAGTTTTCATTTCTCAATCAGACCTGCAACAGTTTCTTCTGCCGAACATACTGCCTCATTCTTCATCTTCCAAGTTCCCAGTTGCTCGACTGGGAGGGCGAGGACTACCTTCGTGACTTTTCGTTCCGACTATAACTTGTTGATGTCTATCACAAATTCAAACATTGAAACCGTCAAAGTTCCAAAGGACCTTCAACAGAGATATCGCAAATTGGGCTACTACAAGCCAAGCGGCTATGAACGAGAGACACAATGGTACTGGATTCTTCGAGGTGTCCAAGGAGGAGATGCACTACTGCCAATCTTGAATGGTGATCGTAAGCATTTGGTGGAAGTGGAAGTCAATTTCGATAATCCTTTTGCGGACTACTCGTACTTTCTCGATTTCCAGAGGGTGACTTTGGAGACATGGCGTTGGCACAAGATGGTTCACATAGTGAGCTTTCAGGCGTTGGCAGAATCAGAACAGGATTGTATGGAGGTGCTAGAGAATAGGTTGGGGGAGGAGGAGTAAACTAAATTTGGGGTGGATCTGAGAAATATTTTGACCAAGAACAGACAACGTCTCGCCACAATCAAAGAGGTTATGTCGCACTCGAATGGGAATCACATTGCGTATGTTGTAGATAGTCGAATGCTTTCATCGACTCCCTACATGTTCTTGCCTTCGTGAGATACAACGAGCTGAAAAATGCATAATTATCTAATTCGTAAGAAATGTATAAAGTGCCAATATCGTATTCCACCTTCTTTCCGTGTTACATGAAACCGTTGTATGTTATGGGCAAGACCCTACTCAAGATCGCTGCTTTGGAGGCACAAACACACTTTTCAGAATAGATTTTTGTACGAAAGCACGTTTAAACATGCTCGCTATGTTACCCATACTAAGCTGTGATAAAATCCGCCTAGGAACAATCTCAAATTGAGTGACAGCAAGCATCCTGCTCTCCCAAACATTTCATTGTCAAAGTGTGGTAAACATCGCAAAAAGAGGGGTCGAGATAAAGTGGGGGTAATATAGGCAAAACTCTGCCTATATTTTAGCTCCGTGCACTCTGGACCCTCACTTAAATTTCACTTCACTACAAATTTGATGACATGACGGAAATTAAACTAGCTGTTGAAGCCCTCAGATCCGATATCTTGGCAAATACTATGCAATTTAGCTCTGTG
The DNA here is from genome assembly GCA_019395255.1 of Botrytis medusae. Classification (NCBI taxonomy): domain Eukaryota; kingdom Fungi; phylum Ascomycota; class Leotiomycetes; order Helotiales; family Sclerotiniaceae; genus Botrytis; species Botrytis medusae. The sequence continues at coordinate 232,486 of JAHXJL010000088.1, forward strand.
TAGGGCCTCTTTCCTCCATTTCGACATTGAAAGTACGTCTCCAACAGCTCATAATGCTGCCACAACTCATCCAGCATGCGGTTCGCTGCTCCCAAGTCCAATTCCGTCTTAAAAGACATAGCCAAGTAGACTATGGAGAATTCCAAGTATCAGGGAGCAAATGAAGTAGCACGCTATCTCTCAGAGCCCCTGATAAACTTCATAACGATCCAATTGCTCCTCAGAATGGGGTCAGCCAACCAACAAACAAACGCACACGTCTAATAACCCCAGATGATTTATTGTTTTGTAGCATAAGTCGACCTTATAGCACCACGCAAAAACGGCTGTCATTTGGTCCCTCTTTAGTTCCGCTTTCAACCGCCCCTGACCGATCATGATTCTGATATATCTTTCTACTCTCTTCGGAACTGGGTCTGGGACTTGGACTGGGACAAGATGCACGCACAAATCTAAGTTGGCTTGCAATCTCTTTTTCTTCTTCAATCATCTCATCGAGTGTCTGAAGCCGATCTGAGGAAGGATTCAGTTGAAGATCTTGTGCCATTTCAGAGGAGCGTCGTGATTCTCCCAATGGTTTTGAGTCTTTGTGTGCTGCCGTTGCAGCCACACCAGCTGCTGATAACCCACCCTGCAGTTGCGTAGTCAAGGACACCGACTGCGCTTTCTTTAAGCTCTCTTGTAGTATCTGTGGGTGTCCATTTATTAGAGATGATTTCGAATTGTGCTTGGACAAGACTCGTGCCGATGCTTCCGCTGCCTGCTTCTTGCTCGAGAGGGTTTGTTTTAATTTCCTCCGGTATTCCTTTCTTCGTTGTATTGTAAGGATACCCCAATCTATAGCTTTAGTGCCACTCAAAGACTTGGCCCGGCCTCTAGTTGAAACCTTCTGCTTTGGTCGCAAACCTTCTCTAGAATTGGTGATCTTTGCTGATTCATCTGAGTTGGGGATATTGTGCTGCAGTGCCAATTCTGCTACTTCACTCTGTGGATTCCGAGTGTCTCCTTGCTTAATCCATTGCTTTTTTTGTCCGGCGATGTTTTCATTTTTCTTTGTAGCTTTGCCCTCCTTTTTATTCAGCAAAGTGTGCGTTTTTTCTCTTGGGAATTGTTCAGCTGGCCCTGAAGTCATTGTCCAAAAGCATTTATCTGTCTTGTAAAGCATCTTTTCTGTGGCAAATCGAACGTATCCCCTGCTATATTTCCTAAAACAAATCTGATAAAGCTGCGTGGCTTGCTCTTTTGTATATGCAGCGTCGATACTCTGATCATCAACGAGCTTTGCTATCATAAAATCACCGCATGATATATAAACCATGATGAAAGAGTAATTGAAGTGATATCACAGCGACCTTCGTTATTGTTTTTTTTATTTTTGCAATGGTGTGTTTTGCAATGGTGTGTGTAGTGGAGGTGATAGTAATTTGAAAATAATTTATTGAGAAAAAAGGTCAAGGTGGAGAAAATTCGATAGTGAATCTTGAGTTGAAAAATATTCAGAATTGGTCACCTTAAAAAAGCAAAAGTACAGAGTAGGGTGATGATGTTTTTATTACTCTAAAAAGCTAGTTATTCGACTCATGAGTCAATTACATCGCCTCAGGTACATCAAAGGGCCTGATAGGCTTCTCACTGCCACCCTTTAAAAACTCCTGTGCAACTCTAAACGCGATGTACTATTATGCGTAGAATTACAATCAGGTTGTCCCAAAGCTTCTCAGTAACTCGAGAGTCACCTTTTCGCCTCTTCTCTCAGATCTCAAGTTGCGCCAATTGCTGAGAATCTTTATTTTGGTGATCCTCTGCCTCATGGTCCTCAACCTTCTCACCTTTCTGCTCCATCTGCGCAATCTTACCCTCGATACTCCTGCTCCACGCCTGAGCTTCCTGGACATAGAGCTCAAGACATCTCTGCTGTTGGGCACGATACATCTGCTCATTCATAGCATTCATCTTTTCGACAGGGATCTTGCGATATGCCTCATGGATGACCTCCTTATCATGCGGAGTCAAGTAGCAATCATTGCGGGGAAACTGCTCATGGGGCCCTACATTTCAGTCAGAAAATTGTCCAAAGTAGAAAGGGACAATGTGTAACATGCAGTGAGAACGCCAGAACAACTTATCTGCCATGAAAGTAATGGTGCCTTCACTTGCTCCAGCACACACTTTGGCCATGGTGTGATAGTGACTGGCGTAGTGGCTCAAAGCGGCTTCCATGGTGGTGATGGACGTTCCTTCGTCAACCAATCGGTGGACCATGTACTGCTTGAGGGATGGGAGAGACAAGAGTGATTGTGGCATCAAACTGTCCGGTCTAGATTCAAAAGGAATCGAAGGGTCTTGCATGGCTGCGTGCGGCATGGTGAGCAATACTGATGGAGATTATTGGTGGCTTGATGGTATTTCTGATATCGTAGTCAGATATCGACGTATCGCTATCGACAGCTTTGATATTGGTAAAAGCAATTGCAAAGAAAACGTCAAGGTCGCATGCAACTTAACTATTTAAATAAATAATGGAATCCGAAGATCTCCAATCAAGCTAGGCAACAGTGCAACAGTGCAACAACTCATAATATTTTTTGTACAAAATTGTTGAAATGAGAAATAGGTTGGGCCGTGCCAAAGATCTGTAAATAGAAGCTTAAAATATCAATCTACGACCTGTGAATCATATCCAGACCGCCGAGTTCCCTCATTCACCTCTCATCTCATCTCTCACCTCATATAAAAAAAGCCGCAAGGGGCTCTAAACCTAATTTCCGAGCGTTAACTCCGCCCCCGAAGTACATTATACATCTCAGTAAGAATAAGCGAACCAACAGATTTGAACGTGTTAGGTAGCACTCGAACGGTGACTCTTTGTCTTTGGATTTTCAGTATCAGATATTGGACTGAAATGAGAAATGACTATACAGTGAATTGAAATTAGATGTCCAAGATTGGGTGTTGGCGATCGAGGTCGGCTTATATGAAACGATTGCGGATCGGGTTTAGGTTTCTTCAGTTGCTGGGATGGGCAGTTTGAGGAAGACGATCGACCTTATTGGGGAGACATGAAACTGAAGGGTTCTTTTTGCATGTCTATGTGATGTCATTGCAGAGCTCTGATAGATTTATGAAACGCTGTTGAGAGTACTAGGTGTGTATGAGGTGCAAGTCTTCTCGACGTATGCTAACATACTTTGAGTCGGAATTTGTATTAGTAAAACACTCTTCACTTGATCATTGTACGTGTGGTCGTTGTGCCTTGGTTGAAATGAATTCTGGTGGTATTTGCCCTTTTCTAGAAGATCTCGAAATTTGGTTTCTTCATCTTTCTATCTTTCAAAGGCCAAAGTTTAGATATTCACGGGCTGTAAAGGGACTCTGTTTTAGGCTGTATGGTAGCCAGATTATTCTCTATCATTAGTTCTTTGAAAATACATTAGCAAAGCTAGAGTCAAAAGTTCAATAATACATGATATTAATGTACATTCTTCTTAAAGTTGTTTGCTCTTCTCTATTCAGCCATCTCTCCATGCTACCAAGATTGTGCACCACTACCTACTGCAGCCAACACTCCCGTTCAGCCTCGCTGTTTTTATTCTTCCTGACACCGTGCATTTTTTCTTCTCATCATCTCAGTATACTCTTCTGCAACCATTTCATCGCAGGTCTGAAGTCTGGGACCTTGCAGTGGTAAGCCTGTAGCATGGCTAGATGAGGTTTTCATATCTGTTGCAGATATAACATGTTAGCCATGACACTCTTGAGATACCTTTCGGGTACTCTGGTATATCATACCGCAATTCACTACACCCGAGTAAAAAGACAACTTGTGTTACAGTGGGAAGACTTACGGACTGGAAGACCAGAGCTTTGTCTCTTTTTCAAGTTTTCCTGAGTTTGAGACCGTTCTTGCTGATCTGCTCCCACCAGGTAAGAATTTTCAGTTTTTTGGATCAATAGCTGCCTATCTCTTGAATATTTACTGCTCCGTACTATATCGTTGTTTGTCTTATCATTGTGATTGTGGTTGTGGTTTATTTTTTGGTTTGGTCTTGAACCTTGAGGCATGCGTGGAGTATTTGATTGCCGCAATAGAGTTCTTCCTGTTTCTGTTTCTACGGTCAAGCTTGGCTGAAGTCCGAGTTTTTGTAGTTTTTGTTCAAAATTCTTGACAAGGTGCATATCCTTCACAGATAGTTGTAGTGGCACACAACTTGGGGGTTTCCATGCAGGATCCTCCAAACGACACAATTTTCTCTTGCTTCTCATGTCGACAATCTTGGTATCCATCCAACTGTTTCTATTCTTTCTAGCAAACTCTGTAGTCCAAGGTGTGCATGCCATTTGCTTCTTTCTCTTCATCTCTTTTCCCTGTTTCTTCGTGGGTTTCCAAATGTTTCTGTGATCTTCCAGTAACCTCAGAGGTGGCTTGTTTTTTCGATATACCTTAGCAAAATTCCACAACGTATTTTTGTGCTGCCCTATCTTTTGACACTGGTAGAATTGGTGATCGAGACTGTTGCATATAGGGCATCCATCCATGTAGTCTTCGTCGTTGCATATCATACAATCTTTTAGCTGGTGAGTTGGGTCATGACAATTTGCGCAAGCACCGAGACGTATGAAGGCGTTCAATGTCCTTTTTGAAGGCTTTTTGATATCCGCTTGCTGATTCACTACCTCTTGTGCCTCTTTGCTACTACCCATAGGATAATTCTGATTCGAATCCATTTGTACAGAGGGATTGAGCTGTCCTATTGGAATGATCAAGTAGTCTGATTGCTGATCGTTCATCGCTAGAGGACTATGGGGGCCTTTTATCTGAGGATGATTACCTAGAAGCAGAAAATTTTCAGTCACCACAACCGGTCCTGAACTACCGACTAACATTCTTTGCAAATCGGAATACGTGAATACCGTTTGAGGGCCATTGTATCCAGATGTACTAGTGTTCCTCTTTGGCCTGGACTGTTTGCTGGACCTCGTAGGCTTATTAGCAATAGATGAATCCACTTTTGACTCGGCAGAAAACTTCTCATCACTAGCAGAATTCTCATATTCTCCTTGAAAAATGGGTGAGTGTTTGTGCTCCGTAGGGATGCCCGGTTCCAACTTGGTTTGTATCCCATTTTTCAACGTCGATAGGTCAGAGGGAAATGATTTTCCATTAAGCCTTAGAGGATTTGAATGAGAATGGGAATGAATCATCATTTGGTTCATCTTTAATTCGTAGAAGGCCATCCATCTTTACGATTGGGATGATTGATTGAGAGAGAGCGTTTTCCCATAGTTCAGTTGAAAGGTGAATAAGACGCGTTGGCGTAGAGTGACTTTTTAACCTACCTAGAAAGGAAGAAAGGTGCGAACAACAACAACAACAATACCTCTGGATTGAGAAAGAAGATCGAGCCTTACCCAGTAATTTACGAAACTCCTCTCCTTAAAGAAAATCATAGAATGATGCCTCATACCTAGTTTTCTTTACATACTTCAAGTAAATAATCTTAAAAGGGACTTGATCACATGTATTATATTCTTGCTGTATCACTTCTCATACACTGTACTTTTCAAAAATTCCAATGAGTTTACATTAGGAACTAAACTAGCGGAAGAACACCCTGACTCCCTGAGCTTCAGATGTTCTTGAGTCTCTGTTTGTCGTAGATGAGATGCCATATTTCATTCGACGAATCCTTAAAAAATAACAACTACCTGCGTTCTTCACAAAGAGAGCATAATGTATTGTCCACGGATACCCTGCTTAAGTGTTTGATGCACGCCCAAAGCAATGTAAATATCTCGTTGATTCTAGCTGAATCAGAAAGACAATGGCTCAAATTGAGTTTGAGAACTCGACAGACATTCTTTCTTTTTTGACGCGAATATCCGAGCCATTCATCTTTTGATGACAATCCACACTGTTTGACAAGAGGATACTCAGATATGATGTACAATTTTTTCTGGATATTTAACGTCAGCGCAGTGATATATTGGGGTGACCGTAGCTCTAAATCTCGTACTTTGCTACGACGCATGCTCTTGGATGATATTGGCCAATGCAGTGGTGAGTGAATTCTCCAACAATGAACGGGCTAGAGGCTTGGTCATGCGATTTGGTGTCGCCTTAACGGCAGCCTGCGCCTGTTTGATAGCAATTTCAGCACCGCGACCAAGGCATCGACGCTCAAACATCTTTATTGTGATTAGTTCACCAGTATTGGGATCTTTGACAACTGATTCGGGGAGTAGAAGAGGAGGAAGAAGTGCCAATGATGAGGATAGTCCGGCGGATGGAGCGTTGGGTGTTGTAATGGGATTGGAAACACCAGATAAAGCAAGTCGAGCAGCTAAAAGCGACGAAGGGGTTGAAGTCAGAGGCTCGGGTCCAGCAGTTGGTACCGAGAATTCATTGGGAGTCTGCGAGGTGCCTAGGGGTTCGGGATTGAATGGGACATTGGCAAAGCCTTGAGAGTCTTGTGCTGTAGCGTATGGGCTTTCAGGATAGACAAAATCTTTGGGGTAATCTAGAGGTGCTTGTACTGTTACCGAAGCGGGTGGATTTTGAGGATTGAGGTATCCCTCAAAATGATTTTGACCCAGTTTTTGAAATGGGACTGCCATGAGATCCACTCGTTGTTGAACAGGTTTAGAGACAGGTGTTTCGTAGGCAGCTTTAGATATTTCTGGAGCCTGACTTTTGATTGACTGGACAGGTTTTTTAGAGCGACTTGGGGTCTCCAAAGTCTCCAAGATGCTGTCAAAGAAATCTGCAGATATCGTAGGTGCCGGTTCAGCAGATTCTGGAGTGGGAGGCAACTGTCCAAGTTGCTGTTGAACAATGTACTCAGGACCACCATATTTACCAGGAAACTCGCCAAATGCACTAGATAATTGGAATCTATCCCACAGTATCTTTTCAGTCCAGTAATAACAAAAGTCCAAACCAGTCAACGGATGTTGAGAAATGACCGAAGCAAGTTCTTTTTGGTACTCGCGGTCAAAATCGTCTGTCTCAAAGAACGGAAATATGCTGCAAAGATTCAATAGCATGGACTGATGATGTCTTTGATAATGAGGAGGCCGGATGTAGGAATTCGACATGTTGTGAAGTTAGGGTGTTATCCTAGATGTTGGTGACTGCGTGCTCTTCGTAATTTCTGACCGTAGAGGAAGCTGATGTTCTATCGTGGGCGAGTATGTTTGAATACCCGTTTCATTTACCGTGTAGTTTTGTTGCTTGTCTAATGACTTAATTATGGTCTGGAAGTCTCTGGAATCGGGTAACCTATATATAATAAAGTAAACGGAAGTATGATACGGCTTTTGCTTTCGTTCAAACAAGGCCCAAAAGATACGGGCTCTTGTGAGTTGTGACTTTCATACTTCGTAATTATACAAAAGTCTGTGCTAGATAGTACGATAGAAGATCGGATTTAGAATCAATTGATCCGGATATGAAATCTAAATAGCCGTACAATGTGGTCAAAAGACTTCAAGCGGTAGCAGTATTTGTGCTTATGACCGAAATAGGATCATAAACCCCAGTCTCAGAGCTTCAAGCTTTGTCGATGGTGATTGATTGATACAAGGAAATGGAATTTTCTTGAGGGAAAGAACATTTATATCTAACATCTTCCATTAGTACTAGTCATTTTATGAGACTAGAAAAACGACAAAGGGCCTTGAAACTTTACTGCAAATGTCTTGTACCGGTTGATTATTCTAATACAAGTCTTTTGTTATAATACACATAATTAACCAAGATACTTTACACGATTTAGATCAGGCTCGAAGAGTATTCACAAAGTAAGCAAAGAGACACGCAACTATCGAGTCCTAAATCTCACCTTGCTAAATCATTGAGCCAGTTTATCTCATCTTCTTCTAAAACGAAGTACTTTGTCTTCTTCAAAGCAGTAAGTTCATACGGCATCAAAGGTCTTGTGGGTATTCAAATCTCAGTAAGGATATGAACAACTTTCGATGGCAGAGCGCTAGAAGAAGTACGCGTAATAAAGCCAAAAATCGAGGCCTACATAGGATCATGTCCATGTGTTTAGATACCCATAGTAACATGAATTTGATTGCTATATTTGTGGTGAGCACTGCTCACAATCTTTGCTGTTTGATTTTGTGCTTTTAACTTCGTACTTCGTACTCCGGACGAATTGCCAATCTTCTTACGCCTCAACAAACTACATTTGCTAGACAATATGAGTTTGATGCCAGAATGTAGTGAAGACTCTATTCATCGCAAGACGAACACAACGAGAACAAAGATCAGCTACCGCGTACACGATTCCACTCACCTAGTCTCCCGTATACTCCACGAATCTTGACTTTTGAATATGCATATCGGCTTGATGCTAAGGTATTCTATGTATGCAGAATACAAGCCAGAGTAAGCTGTATTGCTGTATCGGAATCATTGAAGATTGGTAATCAGTCTACTCATATCATTGATTGATGACTGAAGACGATAGGCATTTTTGATGATGATAGCTTCCCAAATTAAGTATTTACTTTGAAGAAAAGTGCTAGAAGCAGGTCTGAAGTAATCCATAAGGAGGAAACCTCTTGGTTTAAATTCCGCCCAGGTTTTGAAAATTTGCTCTAGAAGAATTGAATACTTGTTTCAGTCATTGTCCGATATTATATTTTTATTCGTACAAAAATGGATTAACAAACAGAAACTCTTGTCAGGGAGAACGATTCCTGTTGTACAAATCTAGTCAACCATTCACAAGTGAGTCTTCCCAGAATTTTGGGTATATATTAACAAATTTTCATCCTTCTTCCATCAAATGATACGGCCTGCTGGCCCAATGGCAAGGCGCTTGACTACGATTAAAGGACTACATCCATTAACTCGATATCAAGAGATTGCAGGTTCGATCCCTGCGTAGGTCATTTCTTTTTGCTTACGGTTGTGGATGTGATGTATGGGGCTAGAACGGGGGCTAAAGCAGGGGATAACGAAGGGATCTTTGCATTAGACGACTCCTAGCGTTCTGTTTTTTTTTTCCCGAATATCAGTGCAGAACCCTGCCATTTTGACTAATCTTGTTGAGAGATTCGACCTCATCTGAAGTATAATGTGTGAAGTATGTATAACACTGGAAGGGATTGTGTGTTGCTGCAAGGCAAGGGGAGCAAATTAACAGCCATCTTCTATTTTATTTTTACAAAACTCATAGGTCAATTTGGAAAATCTGAAAGCATCTCAAATGGCCATGAAAAACCAAGAATATCTCTGATCAGAAAAAAAAGAGCGGATGGTAGTTGACCTCCTCGGCTAATGCTTACTGTCTCCTTTGTCTACCGATCAACACATCAAATTTCACAATAGACAAACCTTCATTGCTTTTGCGAATACTCGTTCATTGTTGATGTTATTTTGTACATCTGCTCGATACTCAATATCAATTGGCTTTTGAGAAGAAAAAAAAAGAGCAAAATTTGCAGGTTGGAGCGGGGCAAGTGGGGCAGCAAGGGCTCATGCACTGGTACAAGAACAAATTCTGTAAAAGCATGATTTAAAGCAGAAAATACTGAAACAGTAAGAAGCTAGAGTGTAGCAATAGAATTATCGTGATGAGGTTTTTATGGAAATTCTGGATATGGTATGAGGGGGGTGTTTTTTTATAGTAGGCTAAATCATGATTCTGTGATGGGCTATATGATGGGTTATACGATGAGGTATTTGGTAATATAAAACTAAGGAAGTGATTGTGTGATATAAATTAGGACCATATTATGAATTTACAGAATAATAATATGAATTAGGAAAATGATAGAACTTAGGACAATGAAATGAAATGAATTAGGATAACATTCGAATTAGGACAAAATATAAATTGGAACAACCGTAAAGTTTTGAAAGAGAAGGAGAGGATTCAGAAAAGGTATCCCCTGAATATCTGTACTTCCACTCATACTCAAATATGATGACTGTATGAATACACGATATATGGCTGGCTACCAGTCACTGGTGGAAGGGTTTAGTGGAGATTAAACTCAGATTCTGCAAAAGTGAATAATTTGCAAAGTATTTACGAGAGGTGTTTGATATCTAGCTTATGGGACTGAGCAATTGAATGCAGAGGGTGTCGCATGTACTTACTCATCACAATATAAGTGTTTACTCTGTAATCACCACTTAACAAGTTGAATGTTGACCAACTGAAATATAGACATTAAATAACTATCCAAAATAAAATCGCTAAATTCAATACATTACACTCCCTGCTTTGGGAATCACCAGAATACCTTCTTCTAACAACCGTTCCGCCAGTTCAAAAATCATCCCATCACACCCTTTTCTCGCAATAATGTCAATTGCCACCGGTAGATACTCTGTTTGTAACGATATGGTAGAATTGTATGCAGCTTGGCCGATTGGAAACACCATATCGGGGACTTCGGCAAAGTTGGATACGCGGCTGACAGACCATCCGGACGGTACTCCTGGGAGACTATTTCATCGATCTCGGTTAGTAAAAAGATGGGCTTAAGATTAAATTGTTTCGGGTTTCTGATTGTTGGACTACAGTCCGGACTATTCACTACCCTTAGAGACATGTGAAAAAATTTACGTACCTGCTGTAGACATTTCTATATGATGTTTCTGCTAATGTCCCGGGATAAAGAAGCAAACTTTCACTACAGCTAGTTGAGCTAGAAGGTACAACTTCCGCGGCAAACCAATCCATGAAAATAGTTTTGTTAGAAATGGCTTGTTCGCTTGCATCAGCACTGATGTTGTTTTGTCCCCAAGCCCATCTGCTTAATGGTACGGGATCAATGAAAGGACGGGCGCCATCATTTGCAGCAGCGTAATCCGCATAGAATGGTTCGGCAAGGAGACTGTATTGTTGCTGGGAAATAAGAGTGGGATAGACAAGACTAAGGAAGTCTTCAATTGAAGAGTCATTTGCTCCAGATGGGGTTGTTTCATTCCAAAGAGCACCCAAATCTAAAGCAGTCGTGCTTGTCGAGTTGAGAAACGTCTCTAACTTCGCGAGGAAGTCAAGTAAGACTAATTCAGCCTCTGTCGTGGCATTCTCTGGGAAATCCGATGTATAAATCTTCTTGGGAAACTCAGTAAAGTTGCTTGTGATGTTGTTTCCATACATGACTTTAGCAGCTTCGTGCCACAAAATTGGATCTCTGGTGAGAAAGCCCGCAGTGTCAAGAGTCGGAGATAAAGGCATTACGTTATCCAAGCTAACTAGCCCATGAGATGGCCTATTACCGAAACATCCATTGACTTGAGATGGGTTACGAATACTTCCACCAGTATCGGAACCAATACTAAGGTCTAACCAATCATAAGCACCAATTCCAGCTCCAGGGCCAGAAGAAGAAGAGGATGGGGATTGATATCCATCACCACGGGGGTTGAAAGGGCAGTGATAGTCCACCCAGTCCGCGGTTGGACTTTCCCCATTAGCAAATTGGGATGTCTTCATTTTCCCAACGATAATTGCTCCTGCGTCAATCAAACTCTGGACAGCGGGCCCGGTAAAATTTGCTGGTGGATAAAGCTCATAATATGCACGATTGCCATTACTGGTCTTGATTCCTGCAATATCGTAGATATCTTTAACACCAAGCCGGACTCCGGCGAGAGGCTTTTCGGCAGTTTTAGTATAGTAGAGCCTGGAAGGCACGCCAATAGTAGAACTCTGTACCCCAGGAATGGACGCACTCAGAATAGAAAACGTTCCGTCCGAGTTCTCAATTGTTCCTTCAGTAAAAGCATCCTGTACATCAGAATACAAGCGATAAGCTTTGAAGAGCTCGCCGGTATTCGGGTTTAAAAAGTATGGCCCTGGAGGCACTTGATTGTTTGAACTGCTGGTAAACTTTTGAGTTCCAAATTCATTACAAACGGTTGATAACGAACTAGAATTAGTAGAGCCGACGAGGTGAACAGCTACTTAGGTTAACGATTGTTGGTATTGAAATTGGAAGATGGGCATACCTTCCAAAAATCCGGGATTGAAAACATCGTCGAAGGCAGTGTAGTTGGTAACTAATGATTTGAATGAAGCAGCGGTGAAACTTGTCTCTGAACTTTTCATGACCGTCAAAGGAACCAAGTCTGCTTTACTCGGCTTGGATTGGATGGTTGCAACAGCGTCGATGCCAACATAATAGCTGATGCCATTAACAGCAACGGTAGTGCCGGTTTTCGAGATTGAGATGGCGGCATTTGCCATGCTCATCAGGGACATGGTCACAGCAGCCGACTTTAACATTTTGAAAGCCATGATCTCAGATTAACGAAGTGGAATTCCTCCGATTGCTCACGATACTTGTCTGTTCACCCAAACAATAGAAACAGAGCAGATATTTATACTCTAAACAACGGGATGCAGATAAGATGTTATTCTGAAAGCTATGAATACTTAGTAATTTGTCTTGGAGTATCCCAACGATAAGATGGCCAAGAAACTCAAGATACGATGATGGGTTCCTGCATATCTCTTGTTCGGCATTCCTCGATTGCGGATCATATTGAAAATGGTTGCCCCGCACAGATAAGATAAATGAGTAACGTGGGCTGGATCAAAGCTTCAAAGTTCATCCGGGGACTTTTGGTGAGAGCATCTATCAAAGCTTGCACTTGCTACGTCAGTCAATACAGCAAAGCCTCTTTATGAGAATCCTCTTTTCGATCCCATTGGTTTATCAATCGGAGGAAGACCTGCATCCTTAAACCTTTTATTTCGGGATATTTTTTTTATTTTAAATATTTTAGATGCCATGTTCGCCGGATTGACTATAAACTAGATATTGAAACAATGGTGTGGTTTTTTGAGCAAATTTTGATAGTAATAGAACAATGAGCAATTGTTACCTGGCGGTATTGAGTCGAAACTATTCGGAATCTCAAACACCACTAAGTCGAAATTGGTCGAAACTATATAGGAACAAATGAGAACATGTATATCCTGACAAACAACAGTAACAAAACCTGGTATCCTCATAGCAAGGTTTTGCTTCTTCGCAATCTGAATGCTAGTAATAACTGATAGGAAAGTGTCAACACAGTGGCCATGAGTAGCGATTGGCAAATACCTTTACAGCTGAAAATTGTAAGATAGGACTTGGCCACTATACATCCTCAGAGTAGACCGAGTTGTCTAACATGAAGTCCGCCTTAGTAACACTTGAATTGACCGATATCAACATTTAGATATGTAGAAGAAGCCAACAAGGTCTCCCATCCCTAGTGAGATAAGAAAATCCCCGAGTTCGGCAAATAACTCCCCAGCCACGTGCCAGCCTCGTATCTTTAGTGGAGCAAAATCACAATGGAAAGTGCGCACGTGACATACGAGAATTCAGAAAGATTTCGAGCTTTCTCCCATTTATGTAAGTGGTTCCTGTCCCCGCTATCATCAGTTTGTGATAGATATTATGTACGGCTTATCTTAGATTCGAGCTGTCACTATCGCAAAAAGTGTAAAAAGTGCTCATCTAGCTCTTTGGCTAATAAAGCTCTGTCATCACCCACCATTCCCCTCAATGCTTCTTACATATGTGTCGATTGAATTCGGAGGAAGATTAAACACTTCGTTCTTCCCGCCTGCAAATATGGCTCATCAGTGTGAGAAGCATCTAGGTGGCATGTCAGAGCGATTGGAAATTTGGTTCCAAAGCTTCAAGCTTAATCCTAAGAGGGGGTTATTGTAAATCATGCTATCTCGTTTATCAGAGCGTTGGTTCTAGCCGCATAGACAAAGCCAGACAGATGTGCTCGAGGTATCCTCCGTTGTATGTTACTTTGCCGGTTCCCGTGTTTATTAATTCACCATTTCCTACTCGTCTTTCAAATCTCACACGTGCTCATTGCCAGTATTCGACTGGCCGCGGAGGATAAAAGCCGATACATATACCCGCAGATCAACACGACTTACCCCACCTTCAATTTCCAGATATCGAAGTCTCACCCCGTCGAGCCAGTGTTGATTGAGGTCGACGGGGATAAACTTTTCCCATGCAAGCTTTTGTTAATATCTAATAACAACAGAGTCCTCGCGTACGCATATATTTAACCAATAACTTGCACCATGTGCAAGATGATCGAAGAATTAGGAAGGTAGAAAGTTCTACTTCCTGAAATATCTGCAAGTTCAGGGTCGAGGCTATATCCATCTGCATCTTCCTGTACGACTTCAATATTGATGATGTAGCATTGTCCTATCACCAGCTACACGTGCATGTGCTTAGTGCACTGCTGTCAAATGCAGGCCAACGGCCGGCGGTCGCCGGGAGTGTATATGAAGCAACAAGAATCTTCGATTCCACGACTTAATCTCAAGGGCAAGTAGTATCTTTATTGGTATTCATGATGTTCGGTCTCGAGGTGATAACGATTGCAGCTTTATCTGGGGTTGCTCTGGCTGCTCCCCAGAATATTCAGTATCACGAGACTACTGACAATTCATGGAAAAGTCGAATAAAAAATGTTGTCGTTCTCGTCGAAGAGAATAGATCGTTTGATACCTTCGCGGGTGGTCTTAGCTACGACCCATCTATTGATGGATTATTACATCACAATTATTGTAATTCAATGTAAGCTTTCTCAAAATTTCACAATTTTAGATGGACTCCAATTGACAGACAGAAAGGAATGCGTCAAACCCTGGGCAAAAAGCCGATGTGTGTGCTGGGCCTCGTGCCAACGATGTTGCAGCAGACGATCCAAACCATAGTATAAGTGGTGTCAACATGCAACGTATGGTTCTCCTTTGTTTTCATTGCCACTCCAGCAATCGAAACTTTTCATCATTCGAATCAAATTCAACGATTCAAATAGTTTGAGTTGCTGAACTTTGATTAAATGATATATTGCTTTCAAATATGAAAGCTTACCTCCAATTTGCTGGTCCTGATTATCAGACAACTTGTACCGCTCGCTAACTTATAGAAGTCTTCACAACATATCATCCATCTGGAAAACAATCCGAAAGCATGCGTGGTTTCGTGACAGAACAATCCATCACCTACAGCACCTTGAATAAAACCCGTGCCGCTGAAGCCATCAACTACTACACCCCTGACCAAGTCAAAGTCTTCAACACAATGGCCGAAAATTTTGTTCTTTTCGACCGCTGGTTCGCTTCTGTCCCGGGCCCTACAAACCCTAATCGTGCCTACATCACAAGTGGAACATCGTATGGACACGGCAAAAATGACAACGCTTTCAACGTGTACGGACTTCCTGTGAAATCCATCTTCGAACAGCTTTCAGAAAATGACATCACCTGGATGAACTACCAGAACTCTACCATGGGACCTGGCCTCGGTTTTAACCCGGATGCCGCATTCTACAACTGGACCCTTGCCTCTGGCGCATATGAGACTAACATTGCCCCCTTGACAAAATTCTACGAGGATGCGGCTGCAGGCACACTACCACAGTTCACATACATCAACCCAGAGTGCTGCTCCTATCAGTCATTTCACCCCCCATCACCCATCACCTCCGGCGAAAGCTTCATCAAAGGAATCTATGAAGCTATTCGATCTTCCCCACAATGGAACGAGACCCTCTTCATCCTCACGTTCGACGAGCACGGAGGTTTCGGCGACCATGTTCCTCCCCCCGCGAACGTACCGGCTGGAGATGATCTCACATATACTGAAAAAGCACCTGATGGAAAAAACATGACATTTGATTTCAAACGATTGGGTGTCCGAGTTCCAACGCTGTTGATAAGCCCGTGGGTAGGCAAGGGAGTGGTGGAGAAGAAGGGAAAGAACAAGGGAGGCGAGTACACGCACACGAGTATTATTGGGTTTTTGGATGAGCTTTGGGGATTGGATCCCTTGACTCCAAGAGTTAGCTGGAGTAGTACCTTCGAGGGATTGATCACGAATAAGTTGAGGACAGATACACCAGTCACTTTACCGGATCCTTTGGCTTGGACTTAGGAGACAATGTTTTGGAGTGCTATCAGATGAATCTCTTCTTGAATCTTTCAAACCGTTTATGTCTTTCAAATTATTCGGAACCCTAGAATCCAGATTTATCTAAGCGCCAGATAGGTCACTAAACTAGACTTAAGATACACCGCTCAAACATATTCCCCCAATATTCTATTCAAGCCTGTTCATAGAGGGAATTAAAAAAAACTGCCGTGATCAGGAATCTTCGTTCGCTGTATATAGTACTGAGATATCTAAATTAAACATAACCAGGGAAAGAGATTTAGTTTTCGTGCCCTTCGTTTCGTTGCACTCTCCAGTCGCAGAGCTGTTTGTGCATATTTCCAGGTGGTTCACGGCTCTGTAGCTTCATTATCATGTTTTTAATTGACAAGGTACATTCTTCGGAGCCTCCGGCAGATACATATCGTTCATCGCCCGACGTAATTTCACCTTTCAAACAACACCGTTTTCGCTTGTATATTCCCCAAGCTGCACTGGTCTGGAAATAGCCTCTTGTTCGTTGGCAGATGGGTATCGAAATACGGAGATATCACAGAATTGATAGAGCCAGAGTGCGTCGATGAATAGACTATAGAATGCCACGTTGGGATGTTGAGCCAAGGGATTCGCGATTGTATGTAAGTGTTAGCTTAAATAATACCCGAGAATGAATTCAAATATGATTGAGTATGTATCAACTCTTGCCGGGTTCTTTGGGCTTTCAGGCTCAAAATCATTTGACGAACGACAGAAGTTTCGATCGAATATGCAATGTACCCCTCATTGTAATCCTTCGACGTCTGTGCCTCTTGTGATGTATTTGGGCTGCTAATGGAACCCGTCTTGCTTTGTTTTGCGTGCAACAAACCCCGTATCGGCTTCCCGAAGGCTGTCTGTGTTGCAATCATTTATTGTCAATCATTTCGAGGTATTGGCTTGATACTCAGGTATGTATAGTAACTGGCAGTTGAACCAGCAATGCCAACGAAACATGATCATCTGCATCATGTAATTCGAAGATACATCTTTGATTCTTGTAGGGCCATTCGATTTGTCTCGCGGCCACAACTCTCAGATGGACACAGTCTTCATCATGACGCTGTTTTTTTGTGTTTGGAACAGCATGCATGTTATACAATGCTAACCAGTTAGTGAAGGTACCGACAACGTATCTTTCGAGTCTTTACGAATTAATTGTCCGAGAGCGGAGAAGATAAGAGGAATTCTGTGATCCATCGTACTGCTTATTTGAGTTAGATGTGATAATGATGACGTGCATGTAATTTTGTGAGGTATTTTCTAAGCTAAAGTTCGCCGAGCATTTTGTTGATCACGGATTGAAAGATAGAGGCTGAACTAAATCCGGGGATCTTGGAAATCCGTCTTGGAGGTTCTTTGGTTCTTGATGTCCAATCTGTCGATGCTGTGATTCACTGAGTGCTCGTACATATTACAATACGAAAGTACCGAGAGTTTGTAGATACCCTTAGTACCTACGTAAGTGGATATTCTGATGTCGATGCTCGCATTTAACAACAACAGAATAACTTAGATATTTAGTCGCTTATCTAAATCATTGATTAGCTTCCGCATACGAGGCACGTTACCTAGGTGGGCACTAAAGTTAAAACTTTGTATAATATGACTACGAAGGAGGTGTGTATATACTGGTACGCCCTTTTCAACATCAATCAATTTTCTTCCTGTTTTCTTCCTATTTTCTTACTTTCACTAATGAACTGGGAAAGAGATAAATTTTGATCATCTGGAAAAAGTCTCTTCATTCACCAAGCAACGCACAGATGTAGTGACATCTTCACAATCGAAACCCCATGGCTTTTCGATGGTAATCGTATCTCTTCCTCCTCTTCTTTCATAGTACGAGTACGATATGGATCTACTTCGATTTTCAATTTCATAGAATCATTGAAGTTTATTCTATTTTTAAATCGCTATTAGCAAGTAGTTTTGCCAATCAGCACTAGCATCATTTCTCCGGTAAAATGCCCTGAGTCCCCAAGACTAATTGCGAATGATACCCCTCTTGGCACCACCGTGTAAACTCAATTACTCCGCAGTACGCTAATTCAAATGGTGATTCTATCAATCATATTCGTGTTGCTGAGACGATCATTCCACAATAGGGAGAGTGTGTTTGGAGTAATTGAGTTTATACACGAGTTCACACACCTTTCCAACCTGTTTTTTGACCTGCCCAGGCTTGACCTGCCATTGCTTTACCTACGTGTGCTAGCACACAAGACTCGGAAACCATGCATATCTTTCCGAGCCTCTTTATTCCTTATTGCTTTTGTTCACATGGAGAAAAAGGTCCTCTAGCTTTGTACAGGCATTCCCACAAAATATGCTCATTCACCACTGGGGATCAGCAAAGGCTTCAATGATAGTCTACCCCGCCAATGACCGCCAATCACCACCAATCACCACCAGATGTTTAGACTAGTGATGTATTTTGCCTCATTGATCCAGCTATTCGGAAGGTACCTAGGTACACTTGGGTTGAATTCAACCACTTCCAAATTGTCAATCGTCAAAATTTGTATCAAGTGATTCAACAACCAACATGCTAGAACAATATTCCATTGGGTAACGGGCAGCGCTATTCTCCTGCCTATCCCAACAAGGTCGTGGAAATATTAGCCCCGCACCGTCTCCGACCTGTAGCTTTCACTAGGTATCTAGATGCTAGTAGAGAGTGGCCATTCAAACTCCTACATAAACAACAAAATCCTGCCATTCATATTTCCATTGTTACATCCCATTTATTCAACTCTCTATTGGTCATTCGTAAAATCCTCCTCATTCGCTTTTGGATTATCATTCTTTTTCACACGCCCTCGCTCCTATATCAAACTCAATATGAAGACGACATTCGTTGCTGTTGCTGGTTTGGCATCTGTCGCATCTGCTCAGGTCACAGCTCTCATTACCCCAACCACATCCGCTCCTGATGGATGTGCAACTAGCTATTCTGGCGCTTTTCAAATCTCTACCGTAAATGTTAGCAGTGTAGCAAAGCGTCAGCAAAAGGTAAATATATCTCTATTTCGTTCAATCTATCGTTAGATATGATCTAGCTAACCTTTATATAGCGTGCTGATTGTTCATCATCTCTTGCCGTCACACTTAGTGAAGGTATTCTAAAGGACCAGCAGGACAGAACAGGATACATTGCGTCAAACACTCAATTCCAGTTCGATGGCCCACCACAGACTGGAGCTATCTATACCGGTGGCTGGTCTGTTTGTTCAAACGGCTCTCTCGCTCTTGGAGGTTCCGCCGTTTTCTACCAGTACGTAAACAGTTCACAACTTTTAAAATTCATTGATCCCCGAATTATGCCCGGATCTCAAGTCCCCTTTTCCCTCATCCTAAAACAAATTCTTCTTCTCTAGAATGTAGCCTTCATTCCTCATTTTCCTCTCAAGTATTTCTCTGATAGACAATACTGACTTTCCGATTCTCAACAGATGCCTATCAGGTACATTCAATAATTTGTACACGGAATCGCAGGGCGAACAATGCTCCCAAATTTTGATTCAAACATCTGCATGTAGCTCAGCTGCTGGGTCTGGCGTCGTTGGACAATCGACTGATGGTCAAGCAACTGCCACTGCCATCGCTTCTCTATCCTCTGCAACAATTTCTCAAATCTCAGATGGGCAACCACAAGGTGCAACCTCGGCCGCTACTATCTCTCAAATTAGTGACGGACAAGTTCAAGCCCCTACATCTGCTGCCGGTGCCCCAATCACTCAAATTAGCGATGGCCAAGTCCAAGGTGCCACCTCCGTTGCACCATCTCCAACAGGTGCTCCTATCAGTCAGATTTCAGATGGTCAAATTCAAGGCGCCACATCTGCGGCTGCCATCTCTTCAGCGGTGGTCTCCCAGATTTCAGATGGTCAAATCCAAGCTCCCACTAGTGCCGCTGCTCCTTCAGCCGTCGTCTCCCAGATTTCAGATGGTCAAATACAGGCCCCCACTAGTGCCGCTGCTCCTTCAGCCGTCGTCTCCCAGATTTCAGATGGTCAAATCCAAGCTCCCACTAGTGCCGCTGCTCCTTCGGCGGTGGTCTCTCAGATTCCAGATGGTCAAATACAGGCCCCCACTAGTGCCGTCACACTCGAAACGAGCACTTCTCTTGCCGGTCCAGTTATCTCTCAAATTAGCGATGGCCAGGTTCAGGCACCTACTGCCACCCCAACGAATGGTACCTATTCTAGCACAACATCCGCCCCCGTTGATTTCACTGGCGCTGCCAACTCTTACCAAATTAGTGGCTCTTTGGCTGCCGCTGCCATTGGTCTCTTTGCTGCTATTTTGTAGAATTCCCCTGGCACATCACATGACGAGCTAATTTCTATTCTTGATAATACTTTTGTTGTTTACGATGGATTTAATAAGGGATTCTTACTGGGGATATCGGAATGGAAAATAAAACACCCCTCACCGCATTTTTTTGGTTCGACAGATCACATCATGATAAATATGAACGGGTACAGGATGAGGCAATAGGGGCATGATTATCACATCACAAAGTATCAATTTACAGAACGGAATAATGGGTACATGTTAATAATTGCAAAAACTCGACATTGCAAATATTTGATTATGAAATGGTTCAAGGGAATGGGTAATGAATAACGCAAACGGCTTAGCAATGCACTCAGCAAATTTCAAACATGGCTTACTCCTACCCTATTTTCTGGGACCTTGGTGAATTATCTCATGTACTTCTTGATCTACTGTATCCTTACGTGATTTTATCATCGACTGGCAATAGATTTATGAAGCACCAGAATCTGCATAACACCCATTCTAGTGACCACTAAGCCAACGCCTAAGCCCGCCCATGCACCGTCAAGGTCCGCAACCATCAATGAGCCTATCTAACTAGTCAGCCCGTTTAACACGCGTCATCAATGTCTTGATTAAGTGCATCCAGCCAACCAACCAACAACCCATGCGCTAGCCTCCCGCCAAATATGTACCCCGCCGCCAAGAGTTCTGCCTTGGGTGTTCGCCTGGCTCTGAATATTTAGCATATCTACCCGAGTCGGCACTAGAGTTAGAGCTAGAGGTGACATTAGGAAAATTATAGGAACGGAATTGTTAGGGATTGGTAATAGTGTCTGTTTATCCTCTTGATAATTCACATGTACGATTCTTGGAGATAAGTATCTTGGGGTAGGAAACATAAATGTGGAGGGATCTCGAATGCCGAAATTCCCAGGGCTCAATTCGTTTATCTATGCTAGTATATATGTACTATAGTGGTAGCAAGAATCTCCTCGTTTCTTATTTCCCTGGGTACTGATTTTCCGATAACAAAACCCTAGTTGCTTTCGTTGCCGGAACCATTATCTAGTGTCCTATATACCTCTCAACGCTTTTTTAGAGCTGGCTTGGATCTTGGCAGGCACAAAGTTAAAAGTTTCTTTGATTATAACTGAATCACGTCCTGGGCTACTTTGATGGGATCGATGGTATCGATGGTCTATAGGATCCAAAAGTCTTGTTATAGGTATGCATGTTTTGAACTTGACCATGTTTTCTGGGCAATGTATCAATAGGAAATTTGTGATATCGATTTGTAACAGGTTTCTATCAGTACATAAGAAATTCAAAATGTCCACTTGAAAGTTTTTGCAGAATGGGAGAGAAAAAATTGTGATACGATTGGACTGATGCCATGTTTCCTTTAGCTATGTGAACAAATCTTGATGGAAATTCTCAGTACTTAACCATAGACGTATAAATATTCTCAGGCAAGTCCGAAGAGAATCATCAGGGTATACAGATACCGGAGGGGCTCAAAAATCTGGGCTGTAATTATATTATGGAGAGGTTATCACTGGTATCTGTGTTTAAAAGCTTTAATGGAGAGAGTATTGAAGTATTGGAATCGAACATGGAGACATACAAAATCTGACTTTCCTTGTAACTTTGGAACATGACAATATCTAATTTATGAGAGAGATAATAATGTGAATTTACAAATACACAAATCAGTGGTGTATGTTCTTTATCGCTTTTGGAGATGCGGTAGTTGTAGGAGCTGGAGCTGAGTCTTTTGGAAAAGGTAGCACCGACTTTGAACGAATAATGTCCACTCCGTACAGCAATAATTCTTTCTAAACACGTGCTTGAAAGTCGTGTTTCACACTATTAATTTGTTCTCACAGAGAATTATCTACAAAAGTTAAAACTGCATTTCGTTTTATCGCCCTCGTCATCGTCGTTTGATTCATAATCGAAGAATTAAGAGGTCTGAGTGTTCAAAAATATTCTCTATGCTGCAAGTTGAGTGAGTAGTCGAAAACATTGATTCCAGAGAAAAATATCGTAAGCCATCATTGAGCGAGCCATTTTCTGAACAAAGACCTACATTACCTTTAGTACCCTTCTGTTGCCACGCAAACTTGATTATCGAGTGGTTTCTAGTAGTATCTATGTCTTTGGAACCAATTTGTTTATTTTGTATTACTTTCAGCCAGAACATTCATGGATGTCCAATCAATACAAATCAGATATCGATGTAGTTTTTGTTTTGGGACACTTAGTTAACATTTTTGCATGAGGCCAGCTCCTTCTGCTGAAATTAGCTACTGTATTTTTTCAACTCAGAAGTTTACTTCATCTCAATGACACGAACGGCATAAGCGTATGTCTTTTTCACACTCAAGCGTGCAAATTTACCTTCTCCGTCCTCTATCTTGTATCGAGATATCCAATTCTGGGACAAACAGTTCTTGTTTTCTAAAGAAGTAGATAGCCTATATGGCTCGAGAATCTGTGATAGCAGCTATTACTTAGAGATTCCAAGATCGGTAGTCTGTGTCGAAAGATTTGTACAAGAAACAAGCCTAGCCGTGATAGTCCAAGAGAGCGGAGCTGTATACACTCCCTTGAACGTCTGGAGTATACAAGTAGGAAACGAAAACAAGACCCAAATTTCGCTTCTGCATCCGGTAATCTTTCAAATCCTAGAAGAGATCATCACACAACATTGATAAATGCCTTTGTTTGTGTGAACAATAACCATGGTCGGCTGGTAATGACTAGAAGGTAATGCTATGTTAACAAATTACATTCGGAAACCAAAAAATAAAGTCTATTGTCCTTGAAATAAGAAAAGCCGAGAGATCCAGTGTGATTACGGTAATGGACTCTCAGTTTCGAAGCTTAACGAGAAGATCGCTTCACTTTTCCCCTATTGTTAAGACTCTAGACATCGCTAAGCGGCAATTCAAGAGCAATCGAAACAATAGAAGTAATTGTAGTCTTCTCTGAACAATGGAATCTATTGTAATTTATTTCTTCTTCCTTCGCCCGTGGTTCTCGCTATAACCCCATTCCGTCTCTTATGAACGCCTAACTTTACTCACTACTTAGACTAACTAAGCTTTCTTCATACATCGGACTGAACGAGTACATCAGCACCATTATGACTCCCGCTGCCATTCCCCAATTTATTGACTCCTACCTAATCCTCTTAATTTCTCCCAGTGCCACCCGATCAGAGGTCTTTAAGGCTTGGAAACAAATTAGCTCTTTCCCTTCATCCAGACAAAAATCTAAGCCGAGACACGAGAGAGCGTTTCTAGCAACTGCAAGGCGCATACGATGCGATCTAGACGGCAAGAGCACGCAAATATCACGATGCGCTTCGAGACCATTATCTAGCTGCTCGAGAAGAGGCGAATATCGCTGCAGAAGTCGCAGTATTAGCAGTAAGAGAAACTGAGCAGGAAAAAGAAAGGCGGAAGAGCGAGCAAAAGCAAAATAAGCAGCAAGAAATGCTGAGAAGGGAGAAGGATATCTGTCGCGTCCAGAAGGAGAAGAGAGATAAGAGAGAGGAAGCCGAAAGACACATATCTCAAGAGGAAGCATGGCTGGTAGCCGAGATTATCCAAATCCTCCACTACAGAAGATTGACGCCCATTCAACAAGCTCTCTATAGAGCAAAGACACACTGGGATTACCAGTAACCAGTATTCTCCGATATCAAAAATAGGATAAACGCCAGCTACCAAGCCAGAGCGACTATGCACTGCGAGGTACGAAATAATCTTATCGAAACCATCATCCAGCAACAACAATCAATACACCATACCCGCGGTCAAAAAACACACTGCTCTCCAATTATGAGAAATTCGAGCAAAATCGGAAACTCCGTACTAGTTTCAAAGAGCTCCAACAAGAAAGCATCGATTACGAAAAACAACAGTACAGATGGCGACAATCAATCTCCGCAGAAGCCCTACCAATAATTGGTCCTCGCAACCACTTACTCGTTGAAAACAACACCCCGGATTGTTTCGAGCCGGCCCGTTGTTTCTGGAAGTCTTTCGCCGAAATCTTTCGTCTACTGGCAGCTGATGCTAGCAAAACCATCATGTCCACAAGCAAGCTTTGGAACCAAGCATCATATGGATTTGTTGCCAAGGAAATCGGGCTTGGAGTTGCATCGAATCTTGGCTCGGAACCGCAAGATGTGGACCAGAGATTTTTGGGAACGAAAATGAGAGAGGGACCATGGCATGGTGCGCTAGGCGATCGTCTAAGCAAGCGGCTTGGAGCTGAGGACAAACGATACATTTGCGGACGTTGTTGTTCGCAAAATTCCTTTGGGGAGCACGAGACGGTGGCAAGTCGGTGCGTGAATTGCGAGATGGTAGTTTGCGAGATTTGCAGGGGAGAGTTTGGGGCCTGGGTGAGAGAAGGTGGAGTTTATGATGGAGAGAGGCCTGAGTGCTTGTACGCTCCGGCGAGACGGTAATGTGTTGGAATTGGAGTTACGTTAGTATTCGAGTGTAACCTGTAGTTTGTAATTCAATACTCCTGGTAAAGTGGTATAACACGCCGGTGTTGAGTCTTCCTCCGATTATCTTCTCTTTAGCTAAGACTGGCAGTGGTCCTAAGTTCCGAAAGGGTTTAACACATTTAGCATGTAGCAAAAGATGCCTCGAAGTTAAAGTGTGGAGTAATTTGATCTCATTTGTATGTTTCTGCCTAGAAAACTATTCGGAACAAGTCTATGTCCATAAGTTCCTCAAGCAATGCGCTTGAGATATGCCAAAAAGCGACAGAAAGGGTATTTGAAATCCTACCAACCCATTGCACTTGCACCTGCCGTAAGAACTCCTGAAGCTATGATCCCCGGGTTTATACAGTCTACGATTAATCCAACGCCAATTCGCCATCCCTTAATTCCTTTGGAGAGTATCCTTTAGTCGATCTCCATTGCATCTTGAACATCATGATTCTCGACCTCTTCTGATTCTATCTCTACGACAGGAACTTTTTCCAATGAGATTACGTTTGGTGTCCAATCCATGTCATCCTCCATAGGTCGTTCCCCAATCTGTTGGAGCGCCGTCTCCATCTTGTATCTGGCGGCTTGCATGTCTGTTACACTCAGCTTTTCCCAATCGTAAAGTTCAGTCCACAACTTATGGAACTTTATTTGTCTTGAGTGGTCAGAAAGCAAGCTCATGAGGTCTTCGGCCTGTTGCGCTAAACCACGGAGTTCCTGACTCGAAAAGATATGCCGATGAGTAGCAGAGTTTCGTATTCGGACAGCATTGGCCAGGCATTGATGAAGCGACTTACCGTGCGAGGTAATGGCTTCTGATGGGACATTCTCTGGAAGGATCGTTCTCCATGTGGACAGTTCAACCGCTTCTGAGCACGTCCAGTTGTTCCTTTGTAGAACGTCGGGAATCCATCGCGACGCAAAGGTATAACATCCCTCTTCCATGATCCGCTGCATCATACCAAGAATGTAATGTTGTACTTCGTAAGGAAGACCGAGGTCTGGAGAGGTGTATGCAGGACTCGAGCTATTGTTCGCATGAGCCATCGGCTTATGTTCCGAGGTTGGCGTGACCTGGATAGAGATATAAGATGAGCAGAGCATATTTCTCCAAGCAAGTGTGGAAACATACCATTGTCCAAACCTCTTGACGATTTGCTATTTTCGATCTTCCAGGGTAATCGCGCGGTGCCCATTGACTGGCGCCCAGCCCTCCAGAACTCTTCCGTAGTCCATTATTTGCCAATCCGCCATCCAGAATTATTTCGCGGGTCGTTTCGATTGCCCGATTCTTGCCCATCTCTCTCGGGGTATGCGAGTGGGTAGTAGAGACTGACGCATTCTCTCGCGCGGAATTGTTGTAGCTGGAGCCATTGTAACTCGGGGAGCGATAGCTGCCGGGGGCCCAGATACTCGTTCTAAGCCCGCTCATCTTTTCTTCACATTCGAAAAACACCCAGGTGTGTCCTGTGTGTGTAGATTTATTGGTTGTGGAGAACAAACTCTATGGCGGGACGCAAATGAGTGTGATGTGGAAAGAAAGCAAATGACGACACTAACAAAACATGGAGAAGAATGCTCGAGCTGGATGAAATGCTTAATTCAATGAACTATTTATACGATACTTCTTTTTACTCAGGTATTGTCAACTATTTTGATTTAGAAACAAATGTTCAACACAATGACTTCTTCGTTCTTTCCAGTCTGATAACAATGAGAGACTTACGGGTACATATCAACCATAATCTAGCAGCTGTACAAAGTTCCTCGACCGGAACAATGGATTTTCCGTAATTTTCAGATGACTAATGAACATCCGAGCTTTCCAGGCGGGAGTCCTCACATCTCATCACCAACATGAACTCGCGAACTAGAAAAAATATATCAAACAATTTGATGTCGAATTTTCATTTAGCTAACAAAATCATTCCAGATACTGAACGCAGATATGGCCCGCGTAAAGTTTTCCAGATTCGTTTTGCCCAAATCTGTGGGTGATCGCAAAGCCTGATAGAAAAGACTTCCTCAACTTTGCTTCACAGACTTGGCTACGTCTTTGCAATGATAGTCTATTTGTCGGCTTTTCTCGTACCATCAACTGCAATCAATCGCATCGCATAGTTTGACGTCTATAGAGCAGTTTGGGGTTTATTTCAAGCTTTGTTTCTAAATGATCTCTTCTCCATCGTCCCTCACCCCCACTCACCCCCCGAAAATGCACGCGTGTCATATATTTTCGAGCTTACGGAAAGTATTTTGAGAATTTAGGACAGTGTATTGCTTAAGAAGTACTCTAACTATGTGGACCAAGCTGATGCTTCTTTGATCTTCTCAAATATTCGCCACAACCTCATTCTCTCTTGCAGGTGCTTTTGCACTCGTTCCACTCCCTCTTACATTCCCAACACCACTCAAACAGACATTTGCAAGTCATGTGTAGGCAACCCTCATTCTTCTCAATGACGAATTTACACCTAGGACAATTTCTCCAGCCCTCCTTCTCCGCCAAAGCCTGTACTGCTAGACCCTCCTTATCCTCTTTACAAACTCCGGGATGCTCTTCATTACCGCAAGGTGCACATGTGCGGTGCTTGCATGCTTGACAAATTGCAATGGCTCCATGTATGTTGGCTGGTGGGATGAATTTAGCACATTCTTTGCTGGAGCAGTAGCGAGGATCCTTGGTAGTTTGCTCGAGAATCATCATTTTGTAGGAGCTGATAAAAGTTGCATCGAGCCAGCGAGAAGCGAGGTTGGTCACGACATTCACCTTGCAGCACTTGAATCGTGTCTTGGATGAAAGAGCAGATTGGAAAGCACCTGATTGAGTTAGCATTCATGCACGAAGAATTGAAACTGAGATTGCTTACCCGCGATACATTCTCCACAATAGGCGTGTTTGCAGGACAGTACACACATCTTGGCCTTTTCTCCCGTCTCCATACATGACACACAGTCTGCCTGTCTTGCCTTCTTCTCCTTTTCAGCTAGCTCACGTGCCTTTTTTGCATCTGCGACCCGCTGTTTTTCCTTTTCAGCCAACTCACGCGCTTTCTTAGCATCGGCAACGCGCAACTTTTTCTTCTTCTGGGCTTCTAATTGGATTTTCTTCGCGGCATCCTCATTTGCTCGGTGCTCTCGGTCCAATTTAGCTTTCTTCTCAACTTGTTGTCGTTGCAATCGCTCTGTCTCAAGTCTCACTTTCTTCTCAGCCTCCTTGCGAGCTGCCCTCTCTTTCTCTAATTCAGCCTTCCGCTCTGCCTCGGCAGCTTCTCTTGCCTCTCTTCTTCTCCTTGCCTGTCTTTCCCTTTTCTCCTCATCCTCTGACACTCTTCTGGTCTGCTCCTCTTGTTGATGGACTTCTTGTTCCCATTGAGCTTGAGCGGCCTGCGCTGCAGCTAAGTCTCTATCGAGCGAAGCAGCCCTTTCCTCGTCCCTTCGAAGCAATATCCTCGCAAGGTCCTCCTGCTCACCAAGTCTCCTTTCTTGCTCTTCCCATTCTCGTTGCAAAGCGGCAGCATGACTATCCTCATTCTCCCACTCGGTAGCAATTCTGATAGCTTCTTCCGTTTCCCTCTCAAGACGTGCGGCCCGTCTTGCGTCAGAAGCAGCTTGCTCTTCTTCAATTTGAGCCTGCAATCTTTGCGCTTCTAGTCTATCGAGTTCAAATTGAGACGGCGAAGGGCTTCGAGTCTCCAGATTGCGTGCAAATCGCAGTTGTAACTGAAGAAGATCATCCTCGCGGTCCCATTCAGCTTGAAGTCTCTGAGCTGTGAGTTCGTCAGACGTTAAAGTCGAGTTAGAACTGGAAGAACTACTTGAGGTAACTTTTGATCGTGAGGTACGTGGGCGAGATGAAGCCGCTCTGCCCTTATGGACTGAAGATTGAGGCTCCATTCGAGATTTTGGCTTGGACTTAATCTCAGGCTTTTTCTCGGATGAAGTGTGAGATCGAGACCCGGATGGGGACTGGGATCGGGATTTTGACCCCGCTTGTGGAATCGAAGGTGGCAAAAGATGCTTGAAATAGCTTTTCATATTCTCGGAAACTTGCTCAATGATTGGGTTGAAGTAGTCAAGATCTGTCGGTATCGTAGAACAGATCTGTATTCACGACGTTGAGTTCTTTGATTCTGTTTAAGGGTGTGAATCTCCAGATCCATGAGAAGTAGGCGACGAGTAATCGTTAGATGGTACTGCCGTGTCAGGAAATATCCATTTTCCGATTTAATTGTTGATTTACAGCTCCTCGTTTCCGAACTCGTGCTTCTGTGCCGATGTTCTGTTATCGCCCGGTTTCAAATGCAGGCCAGCTGCAAGTTCTCTTTCTCCGAATAGGTCCTGACCGGCAGTTCCTAGATCGAATTCTTCACCACGACTCACCCGCTTGTTGAGAGGCGGTGATTATTCTCTCCTTCCAGCCTGACAGAAGCTCTACCCCACCAATTATTTCTTCTTTTCTTCGCTGTCTTTTCGAAATTCTGAACAATCTCGATGTCTTTTGTCTTTGTCTTGACGAGGAAATCCAGCCTCGAGTAACGAATGTTCTTGGTAAAGTGTGAAAAGATAAGAATTGAGAACGCAATGAAGAACGACTGTGGGTGTGGAGTGGAGAAATTAGGATTTATGGATAAAGCACATTTTCACAAATGCGATCGAAATTACAAAAACCGGTCTGGAAAGTGGAGAGGCTATTTCGTGGGTGCAGCGAGGCGAGTGTGGAAACCTGTTGTACATGATCTAGAGGAGACAGCACTGCAGCGCTCTGAAGACATGATTGGTTGAAACCGACGAATCGGTGAGAACTGACATGGCAGAACCAACAAGGAAGAACATGTGATCTCCACATCGGGCTGGCCCGAATTGACAACAAATCATTTTATGGGGCTTATAGTGGATCCTTAAGGGCTAGAAGCCTCAGAATTTGATGGCGCGTGGGAATTGGCGAGGCTGGTATCTATAGGAAAGTTGGCAAATCAATTCGTCGTTCTTTCAGATAAGGAGAACACTTGAACTGAGTCATATTCTTTTTTCGTTTAGGCTTGAATTCCACACGTTGTGGTTGCTGGAAAACAGATACCACAGAGCTCGTGCTTGCGATTGCTATTCTCCACAAAACCAGGGGGGTTCGCTTCTGGGCTTAGCGCGAACTAAACCTAGGTAAGGAACAGCTACATCACATGATTAAAACTTCTCTTAGAAATTGCTAAACTAGTATATACAAAAATCAAATCATGCTCTGTATCTTCTTACGACCAAGCCATCTTTGACATTAACGGATCCCGAATCTGTGGTGTTGTTCTTGTCCAACCTTTTGTTGGCGATTGTGATGTACAACCAAGCAAAAGCCATTAAAGCAAGAGCCACCAGAGTCATAATAAGGGAATCAGTCATTCCTTCATTATAATGCGGTGCTTGACTGGTCCTGAACAACCATGAACTAGCAAATCCACCGACGTTTCCAATACCAATGACGAACCCTGCTGCAATAGCCCTCTGGTATGGAGTAGCCGAGTTGATCATTGGCAAGCTGTATAGGAGAGGTAATGATACGAATGTACCTATGCTAACGAAGTATAGACCAAGCATGGAGATATGTGGTGCGGGGGTTTTGGGTTGTCTGAGAATGATGAAACCAATAGCTGTGATAAGGTAACCTGCAATGGCAAAGCCGGCGCGGTGGTTGAAACGATCAGCTGCATATGCAGCCAAAAGACAGGCTACACCAGACACGATGAATATAGGAACGACTTGACCCTGGACTTGTGGTGTGGTGTAGTGAGGATGGAAAGCTTTCACAAAAGAAGCAGCAAAGATAGCGACAGAGTAGGTTGTGGAACAGGTAAGCACGTAACATGCGGCCCAGATATAGTTCAGACCATTGCTCAAGAAAATCTTCCATTCGGCGACGATTCCGACTGTTGTTGTACGGGCTTCAACCTCGGTGGCGATGATTTCCTTCTGTTCTTCGCTGAGGAATGATGCTGTTTCGGGGCGGCTGATGTTGCAAAAGAGACACGCAAAACTGATGGCTAGGGTGAGACATCCTTCGACAATGAAGACCCTAGGATTAGAGGTTAGTTTTTATTCTCCAGTCTTTATGTACTGTCAACACAGATGCGGAAATTCCAGTAGTTCGGACTACAGTCTGACAACAAACGCCCTTCAATGTCTTGGTCCACTTTATCCACTTTGAAGATTGTACTGCCTTCAGGCATTGTGCTGCTTTCAGATATCGTACTATCTTTAAACATTGTATTGCCGTTGGACATAACATTGTCTTCAGACATTTTGTTGCCATCAAACATTGCCGGTACGGACAATTAAGAAATAATTCGACTTACCATCGCCATCCATGATACCCATTTGAGCTGTTGATATTAGCAATACCAAAAGCCAAAATATTTCCCACAACATTTGAACCGATATTCGCAACCATAAGCATGCTTACTCTCCATTGCAGATGCACTGATGGGTAGTATAAAGCACAGACGAAGATACATCCGGGAATGAGCCCCGAGTCGAATACTCCGACGAGAAAGCGAGTGGCTAGCAAGGCCGAGTAGCTTTGGTCAAAACCTTGGCCCAGAGTGACGAGACCTGTTGGTTCAGATTAGATATCTGCGCATAGGATGGCAAGGACTATAAAATTAGACATACCTAGGAGAGCAGTCATAAGAGATAGATATCTCATGTATGAGAAGTTGTATTTTCTTTCCAAGAATCGCATGAGGAGATTACTGGGAACCTCTAATAGGATCAGTGGTACCAAGGGAATTGTAACCGAGACGAAGACTTTCATAGCATCCATCTTTAAGTCTTTTGGCAAGCCTTGTACCATGGCGGCACCAATATTCGTTCGGCCCATGAGAGACAGAAAGTTCAAGAAGAGCATGGGTGTGAGAAGGTAAAGATCAAGTTTCAAAGCGAGCTTCTGATCGAATCGAGAGGGACCAGAAGGTGCCAAATCATGGCTAGTCTCTGTAGCGGAATGTTTTTCGTCCATTTGAGACACTTCGGTGACTGGTTCTGGTGCCATTTTTCTTCGTTGAGCAGTGATGCTTCAAACAGTAGATGAGTATCCCTTTATGCCAGAGAAGCAAACAATAGGGATATGGAGAGTTGAAGTACAAATCTGACAGGAACAATCTCGGTGGGATGTAGCACTTTGGAATGTAGTATTTTTCGCAAGATTCGCCCTACGACTCAAGAAGCAAGAACGCCTTTACCGCAATCACCTAGGATTAAATATTGATATTTGTGGGGATCCCGATGCAGAGTTTGCCTAGAACAACCTGCAACAGACTTTTAGCAAGCATGGAAATCAACATGTGTTTCGACATGAATTTTCGGTATAAAATAAAACGAGTCCTGTAGATAAAAGGATATCGGCACATGGACGTTACCCAATCGATTACGGGGTCTTTTCCCGATCCAGATTATCCATATGAAGGATGCATACACAGTATTTCGTATTCCTTGTTACTCGCTTAAGTCTGCAACGTGCCCCCCCGTCGTGACGGGGGTGATCGACATGGGGTATTATTGGGTTACGTGAAGTGTGTTACCCCCGCGCCTCCCCTTACTTCTAACTCGTATGATTTTGCTATTATTCCGTATACCACCCGTTGTATCACAGAGCTAGTGGGGCATCGATGTGGGAGATTAGTTACAATTTTGTTACAACCGAGTCCAGCTCTAAATTTCGAACGCATTCTGAGGCCTTGTTTACTCTAGGCCCTTGCTTGAAACTTCTGTGGTATATGGCAGACAAGTGCTAAATTGGAGATAAAATCATTTCCCCTACTATCTGGAGCCAGCCCTGCCGAAATCTAGTCGTCTACATTCTTTCGGATTTGTCAATCTCTCTCTCTACAATGTAAGATGTTTCGACCTTGATCTTTTGATCAGGGACTTTGTCGTCGCGAATGATATTTTCCCGGCTATTTCCCGAATGCATAGAATCCAATTCAAGATCGTCGTCGCCGAAACGCTCGTATTGTGAGCGAGGCTTCGACTTGTCTATAGTCTGCAAGTGACTACCCATAGCTCCGAGATTTCGAGATCGAGATTGGGATTGAGCCCCCGATTCAATTGTCGTATCACCAAAGCTAATTCCAAACAACCGCTTAAAAAAGTCTTCCATAATCTTCAAAACAGTAGGAATGCAGGCTGAAATTATTCCGAAGTTGACTTCAAGCTGAGAGACGAGCATGCCGGTAGTAGCACCATCTTTACAAGAGACTAAGTAAGCACTGTCTGTATATTAACACAGAACTGAAATCAACTTACAAGGTATATCGTTGAGACTTTGAGAAGATGTATAAAGACCCTTCAAACGCACACACCCGAGAATAATCTCCCTATCAAACGGTTAGATATGGTCACCCTGTTTCTGAGGTAAGCGATTACTTACGCAATAGCTAATATAGTCATAATCAGTGCTATAGTATATTTTCTCTTATATTGAACATGAGAGAATAGCCACCATGGAAGAACTGCGACTACTATACTTGCGAAGATGTTCAAGCCGGCATGAGTAAACCAAAATGGGGGTTTATAAAAGCAGTGGGTTTGTCTTAACGAGTGAATCCAATTACTCTTGAAGTCGAGGCCGCATTGAAAGGCTGTAACTATAGAACAGCTGAGAGAATATCCCGCGATATACATAATCATTATCTTGCAACAGGTATTGAACTTCTTCATGTGAGGAGTCGAAATGGCCAAGAGGAGTAGACAAGTAGCGATCTTCGAAAGACCACATCCTGCTTTATAGAATATCTGATAAAGATAAAACATCTGTATAGAATTAGTGCACAGTTACAAATTTATCGAACGGGTACCAACCTGAAGTGTAATCTCAACCTGTGTCTTGCTCAATAGTTTCGCGTGAAGACCAAGTCCCCATTCCGCGCCTGATTAATCGCTCAGCATTTTCCAAAAAAAAATATAGCACATATTTACGTACCGACACAAGCAATCACGGTCAAAATGATGGCAAGTACCTTGAGGAGGTGTTAGAATCATGGTGTGGTGCTCTGCTTGAGATACTTACAGATGAAGCGACGATTGCTAAGTCGGAGACCATCATCCAGTATCTAGGCTCCCCGAAACTTGGCGTCGAACTCCCAGGCGAATTGTTATAGCGATATCGACCCCATATCCGCAGACAAACAAAAATCACAACGAATCCCATTGAAATAGTAGCTCCTTCAATGACGACCGCCCCGCGAGGGTTACTCACAACCGGAGGACTGGTCGATACGTTGACTGTGCTCATCGTGAAGACACTTGCGCGAGAGAGAATGTAATCGACAGAAGATCGATCAGCATAGACAATTTCCTAGTAACTCCAGTGGATACTATAAGGCTGCGGGGACGTGAATGAATGATATACTTTGTTTCTGGGCTCACATGTTTGTACCGAAAAAATGTAGAACATTTACTGTGAAAATATGCAGGGTCAAATTGACGGCTCCCGGGACTCGACCACTGGTAGTGACAAGGTCTGCCGTCTATGTAGGAACAAGATGCCAAAATGCGCGAGGGTCCCATGGCACTTAATTCCAAGCCTCGCAAGCCACTAAGCGTTAACCGGTAGTATCTCTGCCATTCCCTTGGCGCCGCGAGTACGGAATATCTCACGACTGATTTATAGTTTGTTATAAAATCTCTTGAAGGCTGATTCCATCAGCTGGCATCTTTTGATGCATATTCTACAGCAGGGTTGTAACTCGGTTCCCGGTGCAGGAATGGAGGGCCTACAGTTGTATGGGGGCCTGATCAGCAAAACCATCGTGGTTCCTATGTGGCCACAAATTCTTTCGCACTTGGGTGGAATTTGATATAAAAAGGCTACCTCTTTTAACTGATTTCTATTAGATCGTATGACTTCATGAATGTGGTTCCACAAACTTTGACAAAAGTTGTGGAAAATTGCGCAGTCAAGGTATCTTATGAACTTAGATTCAACCCGCCCGAGACATACTACGTGTATAAGTCCCTTGTGATTATATAGTGATGTTTGAAATGGAAATTATCTGCTCCTGCATTATTGATTGCTGTGGGGCCAAGATAAAAAGTATGATTGTTGCATATACCCAGAATTTCAGTTCGACAATCGAAGATCAGAGTTAACGACCGTACGTACGGTGTCTTTACAGGGTA
The DNA here is from genome assembly GCA_019395255.1 of Botrytis medusae. Classification (NCBI taxonomy): domain Eukaryota; kingdom Fungi; phylum Ascomycota; class Leotiomycetes; order Helotiales; family Sclerotiniaceae; genus Botrytis; species Botrytis medusae. The sequence goes on from JAHXJL010000088.1 coordinate 267,434, forward strand.
TAAAAGCTAGTATTATACGCTTTTAGCGAACAATGAACTTGGAAATGAAAGCGCCGCTCACATTAGAGTACACGTGGAACAAGTTGTCAAAATATTGGAGGAAAATGAGAAAGTGAATTATATTGTCAACCATTACGAAGATCTTGCCCTGTTATTCGTGCCAAAATCACTTACTGCCTGGGATTCATATCTTGCAGAGAGTGAACAGGCACACCATGAACGAAATAATTTATACACCAATCGAGGATATCCTACCCAGGCCCATAACATTCATTAATGTTCAATTCAATCCTAACAGCCAAATGTGCTTCGATGTTTTAATTCGGTTCCGAACCAGATACTCTGAATAGCCCAATTTGAACTTGATGATGGGATGTTGTAGCCTTATCGGTCGGATGCTTGTATTTGAACTCTTGTGTGTATTGTATTTCGTCCTTGTGGAGACAGGCTGCTCAAAATTTTGTTTTGGAGCAAATATGTGTCAAAACCCCTAACAATGTCAAATGGAAGGATTTTTCTTCGAATTGAGGCAATTTTATTCGGGAACCTCTCTTTGGGCCGCAGCAGGATTAACTCTAGCACCACAGAATACCCGTCCCCATACAATTTAGGAAGGAGCCGGATCAACTCAAAAACTTTGATGCAGGGAGCAGATTGAGAACAGTGGGGGGAGAACTCTCATTGTTCTTAAGATGGCTCGCTTCGAGCAAAAATGATCTCTGGTCCGTGCTATAATAATGCACAATACTGAGACATTATTTCTCTCCAACGTTCCCCGGTCACTAGAACAAGGGTGGCACGGGGGCTGCCGTTGAAAGTAGTATCGGTAGCTTTAGCCATGGTCCAGGGGTATAAATTAACTGTCCATTGTGTCGGTACCGCACCATCATTTTGCGGTGGCTTTTCCAAGATGGCACAGTGCAGATGGTTGCAAGATACTCGCTGAAAAAACGTCATCATCAACACAACAAGTGATCCCGAAAACATTGTGAAGACTACAATTCTCATCAGACCGTTCATTCATGCTCGCGTTCGATACTCAACCTCCGTATTTTTCTAGGATTTGAAAGCTTATCTAGGATAATAGCAAGGGCCACTCGCTGGCCTGCTTTCCGCTGTATGGCTGATGGAGCTATTAGGGGTTCGCTGCCGAATAACTGAATTACGGAGTAGACTATGTTGGTAAGTGGGCCTATTGCTAATGAGAATCCTTTACTCGGATATCCATTCCCTGAGGCCGCGCAGGGAAACACCTCGGATCAAATCCGTCCACGAAGCTTCTAAAAGCTTAGAGACAACCAGCCAATGAAACTTTGATGATTCATGTATTTTTACTGAATTATGCAACTGAACAAGCGATATCCACAAGCAGGGTTCACTTTAACATCTCCACACCTTTCCCATGTAAAGCCTATTAAATAACCTTAGTGGAGCAATGAAACATGGGTCAGGTACCCAATTAACAGATTTTGAGCTATCAGTCAATCATATTTCGGAGGCAAAATTCATTGGAGCGCATCTTCTTCTTATTGAAACTGGAGGTGGACGTGGTGGAATTACCGACATAGATGATAATTGTTTCATCTTAAATGGCAGCATTGTAAGAATCAGCCTTCCACAAAAACCTTGCTCTCCGAGCCAATTCGTAGGCGTCAGTTACTCCACCCGAGAAAACAAACCCCTGTTCCCTTGAATAGTCCACAAGCTTTTGTGCCAAAGGCTTATGCTTACGTTCATACGCAATAGAAGCCTCCATGAGTACTTCGGCAATCTCGGCATTGCTCGCATTCGGGCTGAGGGCATGAATACGCGGGTTCAGTTCTTCATGTAGAAAGGTAGTAACACCAATGAATCCCGTTGCCATCGAGCCTCCGATATGAGGTAGCATTCCGTTGGCAGCATCACCGAAGCTTGTCATACAATGACTCTGATTGGTAAAAGTACCCAGAGTCTGCATGTGAGTCAGTTCAAGGCACACACAACCACCTGGTTGATCATTAAGCAGCTATTAAGTTGTTAGCCCAAGGAACAACAGCATTACAACCAATATTCTGATTGCTTACCGTCAGGAATTTCTGAACTTTGGAATTTGCCCCGGGAAAATAAGTAAGCAGCTCATCTGTAGTTGTTACGTAGTTTCTTCCACGCTTTTTCTGCACCTCTTCCATTGAGAATGCCGCAATATTAACGTATTTCCCACCAGCGATGGGGAAAGTTAATACGTGCCAGCCTTTAATACCAAGGAACATAGATGTGTCTGTAGTGAATCGCTTCCCAATCGCTGCCTCAACCTTGCTGCTCTCAACTTTTCCCCTGAATGTCACATGGCCTGAGTAAGATGCAGGTATGTAGTCCTCGCCCTGCACGAACTTTCTACACAGAGAATTCATACCATCACACGCCCACAGGGCATTTGCGTGATCTTCACCGCCATCTTCAAACGCTAATGTTAATTCTCCATCAGTGCTTTTCTTTACTGATTTAAGCTTTCTACCGTACTGGATTGGAGTATCCTTGGGACCGAAAGCATCAAGCATCACCATAAGCTCATCACGCCCAATCCTCCCGAAGACTTCTCCCTCTGGGACATGAATGGTATGCAAATGGTTGTCTTCCTCCCCGCCATGGTAAAATTCCATCCAGACAGGGTCAGCTAAACATTGGTCGTGCAGTTCTTGGTAGATAGCGGGATTAAGACTGCAAGATCGGGGAGTTAGTATTGCCTAACAGCGACGAAATTTTGTAAGAAAATGAGAAAAAACAAGCGTTGATGCAGTAGATGGAAACAAATGGAGTATTTTTGACGAAATGACAGTGGAATTTGAAATCGGAAAACAGAAGCAGGTAGAAAAACAAAGGATTTGGTGGTCTGATTAAGCTTACCGCTTCGTCGTTGCAAGCGTTTGTGGCCCAATACCATAGCCAAAGGCGGGACGGAGAGGCAATGTTTCGGCTTCATATTGTGTATACTCAATTCTTGGATGAGCAGCTACACTACTCAAAAGCAGCTTGCCGATTGGGCCACTGCCTATCACACTGATTCGAAATTTTGGAGCTTCAGGCATTTTGAAAATAGGAATGTACTTGGGTCCTGCAATTTCCAAAATGAAGACGAGATGAGAAGATACAGCATTAGAGTGGGAAAACGGGCACTCCGATTGAAATAAGGTACGTATATTTCAACACAGCAGGGGATATCAATCGATATGCTTCCAGCTTCAGAGAATCTAACCGGATTCTATTGGCCAATTAATATGATAACTTATGCTTGCAAAAAAAAAAGTCAAGGCCAATGACCCTCCCCCATTCTCTCTTACATTGGCCCACAAATAATACCTGTTCATACTAAATATCGGATCATCGATTGCACAGCAGGTAATGTACCCTCGTACGATACCGAAAGTCCCTGTATTTGAATTAAAAGGGTCCTATTCCGTACTCGCGATGTTCGAGATCTCCCCAAGCCAAAAACTCCTCCGCAAAAATGCAATTGCGATAGGTAATGTATCAAATTCGTGGAAAGAACAGAAAGCGTTCCCCATTTTTGATTTCCGTGCTTATTAATGGTCTCGAGATTGTCTAGACCGCGTATTCTGGTCATGTCGTATATAGTGTAGAGTAGCTACACCAAAAGTCCTCGGGTATATCGAAATCTGCGTGTACAGCCATGGTACTCTTGAACGACATTCGACAAGGAACGCATGAGAGAATTAACGTAGTCAATCACATTCTAGTGGTCATCGACTCCGTCAGGCGAGGGGCGAACGCGATCTTTTTTTACCTTTTCAGCCTGAGAAGACGGATGAAGGAAGGCTACACCAAGAAACAACACCTCCTGGCTAGAGTCATTTCCGCAGCATAAGGATGCTATCCATGGGGTTTTATGTGTGGCAAGTTAAATCGATGGTACAAGAACCTCAAAAGTCTTGGATAGTTGTTGATGTATGTCGTGAATTGGTTTCGCTGGTAGGATAATAAATACTACAATGAATAGCATTTCGGCCCATTTCGGCCACCGTATCCTGGTATCTTGGTATCTGCTGCAATCATTTCTTGGCTATTTCTTGCTAGAAATTTCCACACAAAACGTCTATCATGTTTCTACAACACCCAGCTTTGCAGTTTAATGCACGATGTTAAATTTATATCATACAGTGATACAATCGTGCTCTACTCTCTTAAAGCCTCTTAGAAGCAAGAATCGAGGGTTCATCAGAGGTGAGCGAATGCTGTGATCTGGTACCGAGTACACTGTCATATAACTGTTTGCTTCCTGAAAAGCCGTAATTCCGGTCTTCTCTGATAATTTTTCACCGACTATCGTCCAGCGAAGCAGTCATTATTGAAGTCTTCTGATGCGCATGAATTGGATAGGATATTACGATTTGGGTTGAGACTTTACGATATACGTTAGAATCTAGGAGTTTTGTCGCAAGTTTCCCCAAAAGACGCTATAAAGTCATGTCTGGAGATATCTATCTACACTATGCAAGACTAATCGAATAGAAAAAGGGAAAGATGATAATCGTTGTTTCTCAAACAAATCCATCACCTGTTATCGTCTCTTTGTATCGATAGACCTGTTTGGGACTTGGGGACACTGCAAATTCTCTCGTGTTACCAGAATTGTCAAAACCGTCAACAATATTTCAAAAAAACCACACAAACGTTCTTGGATATTCCAGTTGTTTCTACACGAAAAGTCGTATATGAAATCCATTATTTATATATCTGACTGAGTAACAACGGCTTGATGATCCTAGAGCTTACGAACGCATGGTATTCTTCGTGTGGATACTATCTAGCAAAAGGTGTCGAGATATCGCCAAAAGGGTATAAGTACGCTTTACCTCCGCGATACGAGCACCCTATTCTGATTTTGTTCAATGCCCTTAGATTTAAAGACTTTTCAATAGAAGCCTTGCAATGATCTATGTTTGCGATTCCTTTGTTGGACTGCAGGCGCCTCGGTGGGTATCCGCGTTTAACCCCCTGTGAAAATCATCGTCTATTTCGAATAACTGGAGATTGGAGCGGAGAGACGATTCTGCAGATAACTAACTCTGATGCAGGAATTTAAAGGAAAATGGGGATTTTGGTCGAAGCTGAATATGGAGTCTTAAGCCAAGTGCTCACTCTCGCTCATGTTGTCCCCCTCAAAATGCGCTTCTCCCGAGTTTAGTAAATCATTTGTGGGATAGATTGTGAGCGAAACACCTTCCCCCACCATTGATAAGACAAGCTGTCTCCCCAAATCTGAAATTAAAACTCAGGGTTACCTGGAGGATACAAAAGTATAAGTCAGATGCCTAAGTGTAAAGGCCACTCCAACACTCTGAAGTGGTATGCTGCGCGGCTAATAGTCGATCCACCGTCTTGGCGGGGTATGCGTAATACAAAAGTCATGGTTGTGCTTCGTTCAGATTTAGTAGTTCTTTCATTATCGAGCCGCTTTGGTCAAAATTGAACGACACTATCTCGGCCCAACATGGATTCTTCACAATCAGGTGCTGCATCACCTAAAGAAAAGCTACCAATAACCACGTTTGATTCAACAGCTCAAGAGGAGAATAGGGTAGTAGCCAGGGGGTATGAAAACAAGTCTTTAAAGATGATAATCCACTGCCTGGCAGTGGTGATACTACTGAACATATTTCTTTACAATACGGTTCGATACTCTTCGGTGGAGACTACGAACTTGAGTGATTGCTCTCATGAGAACGCTCCTTTAGGTTCCTCGAAACATATGGATGATATAGGCAAGATTTCATCAGAGTTAAAGTCTGGAGACGGGAGCCAAGGAAAAGATCACTCGTCAGCATGGTTACTTGAAGCAGCAGGCGCTTACACTAAGAAGACATCTGTATCATTCAGCGATGTCACCGATATCTGCGCCAATTACACTGGAGAGAACTTCTCGTCCAATTGTACAACAAACACTGTTGCGTCTATACTACTTCTCAGCAACTCTATAGTTTCCCTTCGATCAGAACTTATCAATTTTACCACTCCGCACCTTTTCAATGGACGACCGCTGGATCCCAACTTCGATCCACCAGCTCTACTGGACAGGATGTACCCTAATCCTTCAGAATTTCCGAGAACTGTACCATCTTATATTACCCATACTATCGGTTTTCCTATTCAACACGTAGGGTATTATTGTCCCCTCTCATCCCCATGTACCAACCCATTATTCAGCATCTCAGCCCACGAAGGTATTCCCATGCTCTTCACATTCTCCCCTTCTATCCTCGGTACCCACAAAAATTCTCTCAAATTTAGTTTCGGAACTGCGACAGGCTATCACTTTTCTACCAATGGTTTCGCAAATGGTGGTTTTGATATACTGCTTGAAAAAGAAAAGTCTCCTATGCTTGATCCCAAAAGCGATTACTCTCAGATGAAACACGAAGTACATTGTCTTCTCAGTAATGGACTGAAGCTGCCCGGTCTCTTCTTCGATATCCGCGCTCGTGGCTCGAAGGAGAAAGGCCTTTATGGGGCAATAAGTCCCTGGACCCGCAATGAGAGAAGCGAGATAGAGCGAATGGAGACGATTCTGACGCCGGGACAAAACATGAATACTTGTGCTGCGGCTATAGCAATGCGGCATTCTAAGAGAGTAAAATTATGGCTTTTCGGGGGTTCCTTTTTGGGATTGACTGGCTCAGGAGTAATTGTGTCGCTATTTGCTCGCTGGCTCGAGAACAGGCAGGGAAGGATTCGTTTATAATTCAGGAATAGATTCCACGGCGTTTGGTAGATCAAGATCTTGGGAAATTATTATCTGAGGGAATGGGGAGTTTAATCCACAGGGACCTGGTATAGAATAGACATCGGGATGTCATGATAATATGCCTGAGTCGAAGTTAGATTTGATTATATAAATACCAATTCAAAGTATATTCATAGTGCTAATATTCCCTTTCAATGTTGAGATATATAATCGTTATACAACACCGGAATCGCCTGATAAACTTCGCGACTAAGAAAGCCATTAACCACTGAATGGACTTTGCCACTCCACCTAGCCACTCAACACCTTATCTCCAATCCTGCTCAGATCTTCATTCGACAACGTCTCTTTCTCAATTCCCTTGACTGCCTGCTCCAACAAAGTCGCCGCAATCTGACCAACATCCACTTTCGGAAGCCCAATAAGACTTCTCCCAATCGTCGATAATACATTAAGCACCAATCCTTGCCGACGATCCGGTCCATTTATTAGTCCCGGTTTCGCTATACATGCTTCCACTGTCCCATTTGAAGCTTGTGCGTAATCGATGACACGGGATTCAGTTTCGCCCTACAGGAATATTTAATACTCAATCCTTCCTAAACAGGAGAAAACAGTTACACGCCCGCATCAAAAGATAATCACCCATAACCCAAGGCTTTTTACTCTGATCTCTCTCGCTCTTATGTCCACTAACATAAACAAATCGAAAAGGTCTAGCCCCCTTTTCACGCGGAAGCTGAGCCATAGTTTCGAGACCGGTTACTGTGTACTCTACACAGATTTTTCTCGCTTCATCTAGTGTCGAATCTTTCATTTTAGAGGGAGTTATTGCAAGTAACCTAGGCAATGATTAGTATTTCGGAAATCAAATACACATTGAATCCGCAAGCGGACAAATGAAGGGGCCAAGAATTAAATACTAGAGGAAGGAGAGATAGCAATACCAAATACAAGCATCGGCACTCTCAAGTTCCTCCTTCACATCATCCGAATAATTTGAGAAATCATCACAAATGACAGCTTTGAATTTGGTGATATCAGCATTATCGCCGAAGGTTTGTGGTATAGGTGTTTCACGACGAGCAAGGGCTATTATCGATGTGACGTCTGGACTAGAGAGGGCTTTTTTGATGAGTTCTGTGGCGACAAAACCAGTTGATCCGGCGACGATGAGTTTCATGGTTGTAAGTTATTTGGGCGTAGAGTCGAGTATTACAAGCAATTTGTGAAGAAGTTCGAGACCCAAATTACGATTTCGGGGCGGGAAGCGCAAGTAATCTACTAATAAGTAGTATATAGCGCCACCAACTGTTGAGGATGCCGGGGTTTGGTGTCCGTTTAACTCCATGTGCAACGGCCCCCAGGAGAGAATGCTCATGATTGTCATCATGTTTCTGAACCATGAACGAGAATCGCGTACAAGGCCGATTAAGGCCATGGCGAATGAGCTAACCAAAATGGTGGGCAAGGTCGACGAACAAATAATTAATGCTTATTAACGGCAACTGCAATCAAACGGTGGATAGAATCAGTGAGAAAAACAGAACATGAAGTAATTGTCAGCAATTTGATACACTCCCAGCTACTAGAGAATTTTTGAAAAGTTCCAGGCACATTGAATAAATTAAATTGACTCTTCACTAGGTTGACCAGCCAGAAACTTAATGGGGCTGAGATCAAACGAAATTCGATAATGAGAAAATTTTCAGGCATAATTTCAATCAAATGCTTCAAAGTTATCTAATTATATTTGCAAACAGAGCAAACCAGGTTAAGTGAATTCTCAACTCCATCGCTTATTCCTCGATTCGCCATTCCCATGAGAATTCGATTCCATCCTCCCAATCCTAAATCCAAGGCCGACCAACTACCGAATACAAAAAAGGATATACCATACGAATGCATTGGCTATGACAAAGTATATTTAATCGAGTACCTGTAAGCTTCTTTTCCCCTCAAAGAAGTGATTTCTCATCTCAATGAGCCCCATTTGCCTTTCCACTCCCACTCGCTCTCTTTGAACTTCTTCCATTGGTTAATTCGCTTAAAGCGCCCTCATTTCCATCTTCATCATTTCCTCCAAGTAACTTGTCCATAAAACTGATGTAATCGTATTGTGGCATACCTCTATCCTCTTGTAGATCAGGGCCTTTATGCACCGGTATGAATTGAGTCAACTTTTCGATGACTTCATCAGGTACCAAACTATGTCTCAAATCCATTTCTGTAACATATGGTTTGCCGTCCGCAACTTCGCGGAAGGACTGGAAAACTTGCTCCGCTGTATTTTGATCTTCTGTGACATCCACCATAAATCGGATGAATTCTTCGAAAGTTACGTAGTCTTTTCCATTTGATGTGTCGAGGAAATAGTCGTGCATCTCGTCTTCGGAAAAGACGAGACCAAGTGATGCCAAGGCTGCACTGAATTCCAACTCTTGTAAACTGTTGGTAGCGTCGCGATCAAAATGTCGGAAAACACTTTCGAATTCTTCAAGTTGTATTGGCGTCAAATTTGTCATGTTGCGAGCAACTACTTGGTTGTCCAAGAATGCCAACTTCTTCGCAACCGAGTTTTTGACGAGACTCATCTCGTAACAAAGTTCATCGTACGTGTAAGTCGTAAAATCGTTTTCCTCAATATTTGCTTCCTCGCATTTCTTATCTATGGCCTCAATTTGATCCAAGAATTGATTGAGAGGTGGAAGATTATCATGTAGTCGGCGTACATGAACCAGTTGATCCTCCACATCACCCTCCAATCCTGATATTGCCAATTGCATAGTATTCAAAGTAGTTGCGAAGTCGTTGGCTTTATCGGCGAAAGATCTTCGTAAAGCATTTTTGATACTAAAAATCGTTAGCATGATCCAGCTTACATATGGGTGAAACTTACTCTCTGATGGTCTCGTTTATCAGTTGACCTCTCGCCATTTCCCCCTTCATCAATTTCGCCCATTCTTCATCTAGAACACTCAACCTCAACTCCGGGGGTGGATCATAAGCTCGAAGACGGTATGTGCTGAGCTTCGTCTTTATGTTTCCTAACAGTGCTGCAAGATCACTCTTCTCCGCAACCCATTCTCTTTTCTGGCCTCTTTTGTATGAACTAAAGTGTGTCGCTTGTTTCTTTGCATCTGCATATGTGCCCTCGAAAGTCGCATCTTGCCAAGTAAGAACCTGCTCCTTAATACTCTTCAAAAGTGCTCTCATTCTCTTCTCGTAAGCACTCTGCATTTCCCAAGCTCCTTGCATGTTGTTAACGAACTTCTCTACTCTTCGGCCAGCGTTTTCGACCTTCTCCATCTGCGAAAAGGCATGGAACCAATACGCTATGTAGGTCATCAAACTCCTCTCATCCGGTTTAGCCACGTCGCAGACATCCTCAACATCCAAAAGTGCTGGAATACCAATTTCCTTGGTAGCAATGTCAAAAGCTAATTGCATATTTCCTCTGTGGTCATCCTTGTCCAAAGTATCATAATCGATCAGATCTGGGCGATGAATATCAAGCAATGCACAGAACGCTAAGCCATCATTCCAACTGTCTGTGAAATTTCGAACATCAACCTCTTCGTAGCAAGCCGTTTTTCTTTGACACCACAGCAATAAACCTTCTTTGGCAGTCATACCTTCCAAGTTGATATCGGATATGGTAAATCGGAGAATAAGCGTCCAGATCAAGCCGAGTATGATTTTGCGATTTCCGTCCACAACATCTTCGGCTCCGATGTTTGTCATTTGAATTCCTCTGGATTTGATGAAATCTAGCGACAAATTTGCGTTCTCGAATCGCTGCACTCGTAATTTAGGCTTCGCGGCATATCGACCGAGTGATTCGTTGGAAAGGCATTCGAGAAGATGGATGAGAATGACCTACTATGTAAGCATTCAAGAAGAAAAACCTCGCAGAGAGAACTTACCCCATCGCTCAAATCTTTAACCAAATCTATTACTTCCAGTTTTCTGTGCGCTATCTTCGTGTTCAACCTAGTTTCTAGTAAATAACCCATTCATGCTTCGCAAACGCAATCGGCCAGCTTACCATTTTGTGAAAGTTTTCTGTTGCACCGTAATCCATTGTTGCTGTTCAGCAAAAGCCATCTTTCCAAGCTGATGCTCATGCAGCGGTTCAACTGCTTTCAACGCTTCCCCTGAGCCTGAATTCGATCCCTTGGATTTATTTCTGTGCTGATACCTCTTTCTTCTCCTTCCTAGCCCGAGCTCTTCCTCACTTTTCTCGGGTTTCTCTGCAGATCTCTGCAATCGTGCTGCCTCGGAAAATTGTCTCGAACGTAGTGTCTCGCGTTCTCTTTGGCTCGCAGATCTTTCCCGCCTTACAACCCTAGGTGGTGTCGCAGGTGGGGTATTCGGAGCGTTTATTTCAAAATCTGTTGTGGAAGAAGAAAACCTCTTTTCTTGATTTTGCGTGTGACTATGATTTTCAATAGGAGTTGGTGAAATTGTGCGCGAGTGACGTGGTGATGTGGATGTGCTGGTTTCCTCAATTTTGTTTACTTCTAAATTAGGATTGGCGGTAGTTGCCGGCGGTGACCCCACCAAGCAACGATCGTTGCCAGGGGTATCAAAAATTGCCGAAGCGGCAAGCGGCGTTGGCGTTTGTTTCCACTTGATTTCTTCAACATGATCACCAATTTCTGATGATGGCGGCGATGGTGGTGACGGTTGTAAAGGAATCTCAATTTTTTTTGATGGTATCGATGGTAAAGTTAATTCTGACGTTGAATTTTCTTCAACTTTTTCCTCGATAACGTCCGATTCCACGTTGGTTTCATCCACTCTAACATCTTTCTCTTCCAAACTCTCGATTTCGTCCTTCACATCTAAGTCTTTCACTACCAAAGTATCTTCCTCCTCTATGCATTTCTCTCCCATGCCTTTGGCTTCCTTTTTATCATCCTCTAGTTTCTCTTCCACTCTCAGATTCTGTTCCCTCTTTATATCTTCCTCTTCCAATCTTGCATCTAGATCTTTCACCACAAACAAATCTTCATCTCCAGCTTCTTCGATTTTTCCAGTCTCTCCTTCTTTTCTTGTCGCATCTAGATCTTTGATCACGATGATATGCTCTATCCTTTCATTCGAAACGTCTTCTTCTTTCGCTTCGTTGCTTGGAGTATCATTTTTTGGCGGTTCGATCTTCGGCTCTATCCTCAATGATTTCTTTAAGGCGGAAAACATATTGAAAACAAAACTGAATATAAGAGTGACAAAGGGCTCTACAATGGAATGAATCGAGAACCTTTAAGTAAAGGCACACAGCTACAATTGAATATACAGCCAAACTACTCAAGGTTAGGGTTATTTTTGCATGATGAAACATCAATTCATTCGTGTTTCTGATCAGCAGCCCACAATCTTTGCATCAAAGCGGAACATCACTGGTTGAAGAAACTTAGGGTTCCTTACCAGTGTATCATATTGCCTACCGTACAATGAGTTTATCATGCAAATGATCAATCTCGAACCTCACAAATTTACCAGATAGACCTATTCAGCAATTTCATGGCATTGCCGATCAGTCCTTGTTGCCCATATTATCATCCGAAATTCATGATTTATCTTCATTGGCCATTTCTCGATTTACATAGAAATCGTACTTCCAGCAGGACCGTTCTACCGGGACACCAAAGATATACACTGTTTTCGATATTCAAGATCAAACCACCCAATCGTTATTTGGACTTGAATGTTTTGAAACCTGTGAAGGAATCATCGTGCCGAGATTTTTGCAGATTTTTGCACGATGTGAGGCTTGAATGTTTCTATACTAGACTAAATCATATGATGATATGGCAATATATGCCTAGGTAGTTATATATGTTGTATTGATATTATACAATTATAGATCGTGAGGAGGGGGCGGGGGGCGCAAGGGGTTTCCCCCTTATGTCTGCGCTCCCAAATGCAAGGGCTCTAAAACGACGTGTGCAATGCACGCCCTAGAGTAAGTACCTATTCAATAGTCCGAACTGCAGCCCAACTATCAAAAGCTTTGGATCATCAATTCCTTTTGAATATTGAATTTATCTTAGGGATCAAAGTAACGTTGATCATTAATTAGTTGATTTTAATCAATAGATTTACAAAACGGCCAATAATTAATTGTATTTTCAGAATCTCAAAAATTGAATTTCAAAATGGATCGTAGTTTGGGCTATTGGAAACACTGTGTGCATGCCCCCAAAAGCAACCAGAATAGTCGGAGGCTTTTAACTCGTCGATTCATTTGGTGCTGGAAATAGAAATGCGTATTAACATTAATGCTCAGAATCGACTTTCAATGTTTTCATTGTCTGGCTTTGTTCGAATGATTGAATGTATCAATTGTTACGGTTCTATAGAGCGTACGTACGTACACGAGAAGCCGCAATTATCTTGTAACAATCGTGTTCAAAACAGATTGCATGAATGAAGAGTATATTGGAAACAATTTATTAGCTACCATCCCAACGCTACGACATTTCAGATAATCTGATACTCAAACGCCTCAATAAACCATGACAGATATGTCCAAATTCGCGAACACTTATCCTGCCCCACTGTTTTGTACGCCCGTCATCCCATCAAGTCTCACAACTTGCGCTCTATTAATAACCAAAAGCGGTATTCGAACAACCAGCTTTGACGCATTTCAGGCAATAAAGTGGCAGCTTCTCGCAAATTTTGGTGAAAGCAGCGCATTTGGAGAGATTCTTCCAGCCAGCAGTCGTAGCACATTTCAAGGTGTCTGCATAACAGGCAGCAGCTGATTTTTGGCATGTCAACATGGTGTTGAAAGGAGTAACCTTACCACACCACTTTCCAACTGTTACGGCGCATGTTGCCGCTGGGGTTGGGGATTTTGTTGGCGTCGCTACAGTCGCCGAAGTCGATTGCTTGACCGTCGATGAACTCTTTACAGAGCTTGTGGATTTCAAAGTTGTTGCAGTCGCAGATACAGCAGAAGTTTGGGCAGTTGTAGCGATAGTTACTGATGTACCACTAGTCTTTGTGCTTGTAGAAGCGCTTTGAGATGAGACTGCGATAGAAGATGCCGTTGTGGAACCGGAGGCAGTATTGAGAGAGCGATACCAATTTGTTCTATCGGTGTCACCCAAACAATCACCAACGGTAACGCCCTTCCATCCTCTGGCCTTGATTTGATCGAAATAATAGGTGGAGAGGTTGCCAACGGATTGCTGTACAATATCGTGCTGAATAGAAAGGTAGTCTTGAACAGCCGTTGAAGCAAGTGCTTTCTGCACAATGTTCTTGGAGTTCTGAATTTGCGATGGCAGGGGGTTCAAATAATCCTGAGTGTCCAAGTCGAAATAAACTCTGTGGTATCCTAGAGTTTGCATATCTGCCCAGCATCCTGATGCCTCAGTGCAGTCAGAATAAGGGGGTCTCATGTAAGTTGGCCATTTTCCGATGATGTTATTGAAGGCCATCTCATTTTTCACCATCTGCTGCATTCGAAGGTCGTGTGAAATATTTGAAAGAGAGTAATGACTCCAGGTATGGGATGCAACTTGATGTCCTTCGGCAATCATACGTTGAATTAAAGATGGGTAGGGAGCGGTAGTGTCGATCTCTCCCTTTCCATTGTTGTTGCCGGTGATAAAAAATGTCGCTTGATAACCATACGACTTCAAGATGTCGAGGAGATCGGATGTATAATTGTATGGGCCATCATCGTAGGTAAGGGCTACGACATTGGTTTGTACGCAGTCATAGATATCATCCGTGTAGGTGATAGGTCCCATCAATGGTCTTGCAACATTAAGAGTTGATGCTCCGGCAGGCGTTGCATCTGAGTCGCATCTTCCATATCCAAGTAAGCAACTTCCTGGGTCGGCACAATAGTCTTGGGTAGTTCCGCAGTATCCGGAAACTTATAACGGATTAGTAAGTTAATTGGCATCATTAAGACTCGTCTACTCACCACTACAGCATTGGTTTCCTCCACAAGTTGCACCACCAAAGTTTGGACCACAAGTTCCTCCTGTGGTTGGCTCGGCAGCAGCAGTGTTACAAGCTCCAAAAGTAGACTGGCACCCTACGTCGCAATAATCGGTTGTGTTTCCACAATATCCCGACGTAGAGCAGCAAAGTCCTCCAGTGCAAGAAAGTCCTCCATTGCTCGCTCCACATGTGAAAGTGCTCTCTGACGGCTGGACTGTTGCTCCAGTACAAGTTCCAAAGGCAGTTTGGCAACCAGTTCCGCAGTAGTCTAGGTAAACACAAATTAGCCTATGGTGCATGTGCATGTTATTTAGAGATTCGCCAACATACCAGTTGTGTTTCCACAGTATCCATAGGCGGAACAGCATCCTCCCGTGTTTACAGTAGCGTCACAAGAATAGCTATTGTTTGCTCCTGCGAATGAATTTCCGCAGGTGTTGTCTGTACTTATTGTAGCTCGCTTGGAAAGGAAGGCCAGAAAGCCAGGGTCTTGAGAATCGGTTCCCTCCACTGGAAACGCAAGACCCATACCACTGAGCATGAAGCCTGTGGCCAGAGTTAAAAAGAATGATTTCATCTTGGTCATTAATAAATTACAAAAAAGTCTGTTGGAAAATGTACACTGAAAGAATTGAAAGAGGTGATAAACGATTGGATATACTATGAAACTGGACGAAGAAGAAAGAATGTCAGTTCAAAAAAGAATGTCAATGGTCTGATATGCCGGAGTAGGGGTGAGGAGGAAGGAAAAATGAAAGACATTGACGAAAAGCAAGATATATATAACATCATCATTCCTCGGGTCAACATATCAGAAAATGACTCGACATATCATTACCAAGCTACAAGAAAATGCCACATAGGACGCCATCCGTTCTTTGACTACTTTTTTGGTGGGATATTTACATGCATCTATGAATGGATTCCCAGAATTATCGCCAAGTTGTGTGGCCAAAGAGGACATGGCGTTGTTAGGCGTCGTCCCGTCTTCTTGGAAAGAGTCCGTGGAACTAAATCAAAAATTCCGGTCGGAAAGTTTCATGGATTTCATTCGTCGAATATTTCTGAAACATGGTCCTATGGAGGAAAATGGTTTAAGATTTAAGGGGTACTGACGGGAGCTTTAAATTGGTGGGGAAGCCTATCTCTTTCCAGTAAAACTTATTTATAGTGTTTATGCGCAGTCACTATTTCTCTTGGGACATTCATCCCAACTTTAACAAAGGAGAGAAGAAAATTCGAGTCGACCATTTTCTGAGGTCTAGATTCTTATACTTGCTTACATATGACCTGCCAAGTGACAGGTTTTCTATTTTCCAAATACATGCTTAGGAGAAGTTGTCGCTCTCGGTCCTGGATAAGTTTCTGCACAGTCTTCAAAAAAATTCATCTGAACTCAAGGGGGTCAAAGCATAATGAAAAACATCTCTTATCCAATTTTTTTATCTAAACTATATTCCTTCACCCAAGTCCAAAAGAATGTGCCCAATCGTAATCATTAACTCGTCAATCTCTCTAATCATCATTCGTCTATTTTTTTTTCCGCCATTCATCATTACTAGTCATCGTTTCCAAGTCGTCTATTGTCCAAAATAAGTCTAAGCTCTTTCATCAATTATTATCTTCCGTTCAGTGCAGGGGCTGATCGAAGAACTTAAAATGTCGAGAAGCTCTCTATGCCTAATTTATTGGTGTTAGCTTTAATTCATGATCGATTGTTACTGATGGAAGTTTATAAAGCTTACCTCGCAAGCATAGTCGGTGTAACATTGCTCTTCAGCCTCTGGCTCATACAAGACGAATCTTGTAAGACGGACACATTTCAAGGCAGTGGTAGAGGTGCTGACAGTAGCGCTACCAACAGTAGCACCTGACTTGGCGATGTAAGCATCTTCGCCAATGACAACAGTCGCCTTGAAAGGAGTAGTGGCTTTCCAAGTTCCATCTTCGTAGTCAATGGAGTCAGAAGTGCTGAGGACAGCTGTCTTGCTTGGGGTCTGGCCAGCGAGAGACAAAGACTTGGTTGGGTAGTAGTCCATCTCAGCGTAGGCTGCGAAGGTGATGTTGTTGAAGCAGTTAACGAGGTAGTAGATCTGGGTAGAGGCGGTGCGGGCATCAATGGCTGCTTCTGGGATTGCAGTTGGAGCGGCCGAGGTGAGGGCAGAGAGAAAGAGGAGGGGGACAGAAGCAATGGTGGAGAAACGCATTTTGATGGTTGGTTTGAGAGACTCGAGGTGTGAAGAGTTTGAGAAGGGTTTGTAAGTTATTGTAGAGGATCTTTGAGATGATTGAAGTGTTGTGATGATAGGAAATACTTTGCTGATGAAGCCTTCTTATATAGTTCCCTTTCGTAGGAAGATCGACGGATCTCCGAAAAGCTTTTCTCGACCAAGCTTTCCCTACGCATCGCTGTCCACAAACGACCCATGTATCACGATCGTGGGTACAATGATACATTATCGCCGTGAATAGCTTTCTTCTCGTAAGCCACTACACAACATAGGACACGATTTGAGACATTTGCATCGATCAATATTTACTGGGCCTCGATATAATCTTTGGCGCCAATACACTTTCTCGTCTCGGATACCCACTGGATCAGCCATGAAGATTCTACTGATAACGGCTTTCCAACAGCTCAGAACCGATACCTCTGGAGCACGATCGAATTCGGTTGTCCCATGTACAGAAAGAGGCACAGTTCAGTTGATGAATGAGCAAACAGTGGTCCCAATAATCATTCTCAATATTTTCCTACATCATGTCGAAATTATTCAAACGGGCTAGACTGTCTTGACATCCCAGTTCTTCCGTATTATTCCACCAAACAGAAAACCAGTTCTAACATCTTCAGCCATTAATGCCCTGTATCTGCAGGTCATCGATTTTTATGCAGGGTCGGAACGTACCCATATCAGGCTAAGCGATGCCCCACTATACAAGCATCTGCAAACGCTTCCGAATCTGCAACTCGATCTTAATGGCGATGCAGGCCGCATTCGTATGGGCATTTGAAGAAATACCTCCGAAATTGACCTGTTGGCTGTCAAAATAGTCAAGGGTCTTGATTAAAGTGTGAAAATCTCTGCCAACGCGGGCCAGGCCCATACTTCCGAACCAATTTTTATCAAGGCGGTCAAAGCTCCCTGTCATCGATGAGAGGATTTTCGATGCTTATTACAAACTTTGATCTGTGATCTTCGATACCGTTAGCCCGGTGGACGAAAATTTGTTCTTGCGGACTCAGAAAAACCGGTAAGGTTCCGAAGAAACCCACAATTGTGATCAAGGATCGTAGGGTGACCAGATTGAACCCTACCATCTGCGAGATGCCAATGTTATACTCAGCCGAAAACCGACATCTCATGTCTTTACAAGCATGTGTAAATCAACTATAGACTCGCTGTCTAAAAAGGCAGGTACGGATAACTTATCTCGTGGCGTTAAAGAACAAATCAATAACAGCTGAGATACACGTCGCCAGGTGCCGCAATCCTACGTCGGGCCATGTCGGACACGATCGAATCTATACAAATCCCTCACCGCGCGTAGCATATATCTTTGGATGACATCGGAGATCAGTCTGGATCTCAATCCATAGATTCGTATCATATATTGAAGTCAGATTCTGGACACGTTAACTCGTATATATGATCCCAATGTGGGCATGCCCAGAAAAATGTCGCTGCCTCGGCTTCGTGTTGTGCAAGTGGATACCGTTTCCGAAGAATTTTCCATTGTAACTAAATCTTTTTTGTGAAGTATTGCATATTCCAAATTAATATCCATCTTTTCCATCTATGTGGGCAATGTTGACTATCCATCGATACAATGATACGATATCGTATCGTTTTCACGGAGCAGTTTCGGGGTTTCAGTCTTTCCTTTGTGTGTCAGAATCGAATGATCAATGCTTTGTTCTTTCAATATGTGCGAAGTAGGGACCTTCATCCACCAGTCAGTTCAATGTTTGCTTTGTGATGGTATCACATCTGAACTTACTACGATGAGTTCCATTCCTTGCCAGTAAAGCATCGGTTTGACTTCCAACTCTTCCTCCACCAAAGCAGACATCTCCAACAAATGAAAGACAATGTTAAAGCTTACATTTATCTTTAATAGACAGCAATCTCTAATCATGATCTATAGTATTCCAGAAAAGACGTTTAATTATATCTATAGGCTTTTAAAACCGTTACCCACGATGTAACATCTAAGAAGCCTTAGCGCTGCTCTCAACTTGACGAGTTGAGATTTGGTGCATACATCAAATCATAGCTTTAGATCTGGATACGACACCATCGCCGGCAGAAACAAATTTCACCCCACTGCTAGTATGCTACCCGTGGTAGCATTAGACGGCACGGCAGAACCATTACACTGGGAAAATATCGAGATAATAAGCAGGGCATTTTTGATGGTGCAACCATGGCAGTCAAGCAGGACGGGAAGGAGCGGCTCGGGCCGACTATGCTTGAAAGATGAAATACGGTTGGGAACCTGTTAAATGCTCGAGTTCTGCAGCTATAGTTATTTAGGGTTGTCGTGTTTTGCTACTTTCAATATTGAAGATAAAATAAACATCAATAGTACAAAGCTCATGATTTGCACGCCTCAAGTTGTTGAACAGTTTGCATCTTCCCTTATAAATTTACACTTGATAGAAATTTATGAAGTTAGCCACCTGAATAGGTAGCAGGTCCATCCCAAATTGATAACAACAATCCATCCCCATCATCAAATAGTGCTCAGGCTCTCACGAAAATGTAGTGGATTGGCTGTGTCTTCAAGCAGGAACTTCACAAATCCGGTAACTAGAATAACTTGATAAGCACGATAGGCATGATATCTACATATATTCTTGCTTCATCGTCAATCCCTTTGCATTGCTCTTATGTGGATTGTTGTATTTAGATAATTGTTCAGAGTTCATGAGTATTGTGAACTTGGTTGCTGGCACATTTTGCTGGAGGAACCAGCGGCCATTTGTCGGGCACAAGGTTTCTAGATCGGTTTCAGGTTTTCACATGTGTTAGGCACAAAGTAATAGTATTTACATCAAAAGATTCGAAGAAGTGATCTCAATTTATGAAGTCCATACCCATATACCGCTTGACTACACCATTCAAATGAAGTTCTAAAGCAATTCGAGAAAAATACCCAATTTGTATTGTTGCATAACTAACTAGGTGTATAATTTATGGAAAAAAAGCTACATGTTTATGCTGAATGTCTGTACTGTACGAGTCCATAAAGATATGAAAATAAGAACGATACATTTAGAAGTTAAATATTAAACATTAAAAATTACAAGTCACAAATTAATAAAGACATGCGCGTCAACGCAAGGTATCGTAAAGCCATCAAAACTTAACACACGAGAATATTTAAAAGAAGAATACACAATGCCAAAGTTGGCTACAAACTTAACAACATAGTACAGTACAGACCATTCGCTACGCTAAGTGGCATCTTGAGCTCTCATCGCCTCCTTCGCATACCGAAATATCACGGTATTGACCGTGGCTCGGGTTAGAGACTCAGAGAGACAAGACGACCGTTTAAAAATAACTGCCAGAAAAATCGCCACCTGTATTAATAAAATACTCCCCATGAAGTGGAAGTTCCGCATAGTATTCATCAAAATTAGTAGCAGCAGAGGAAAAGGAAGCCAAAGGATCAGGCGAAAAAGAAGATTGAGGCGGAGTCGGAGTGGCAGAAGAAGTGGCAACGTCAGGATGATCAACCGGATTGCCTAAGGGGATCGAACCCTCAGGGAATTGGTGGTCCCCAAATAATTGCAACTCCTCACCATTGAAAGCCGGTCCACCGAAATTAGAATTGGGGGATCCAGAAGCGAAGAGAGCCGATGAAGGGCTGGCCAACTGGCCGTATGGAGAGGCGACGGAACTAGGCCTATTCTCACTCGAAAGATCTGGAAGAGGGAGGGCTTGGTCCATTTGATTGACCTCCACGCGTCTTTTGGCGGCTGGCTCTTCGATAGCATCTCCTTCAACTGGCAGTGCCCTCTTTCCCTTCTTTCTTTCCTTGCAAACACTACAGCAGCTAAGTATCATGTCCCCAATAGTCTTCTTCGGAAGATACTTCTTCGAGCCCACGCGTGAAAAACATTTGTCCCTGCCAAGATGTTCAGGCAAATGATTCTCTACGAAGAGAGCCCAAAACTCCTCGCCTTGTACTACTGGCTTCGACTCCACCTTGCTTTTATCTCCCCTTTTAGGCACATACTTTTCCCAGAGTATGCCATCCTTCACCTCGTATTCATGCTTCAAAGCATTCTTATACGATGCCGGAGTTCCCTTGTAGCCCTCTGGTACCTCCAGAATGATTCCGGGACTAGCATCGATTGCTTTCTTGTCCTGGGTCATCCTGTCCAGTCGCGACCGCGATGGCAGGAGTGAATTAGGATCCTTCGTCTTTTTGTCTTCGACGAAAGATTCGATCAATTTATCCCTCCATACTGGGAAGGACAAGGTACTAGAATCTAGGAAGGGCTTGGAGTCGACAAAATCTATAGCGTTAACATGCTGAGTAAAAAGGGTTCTTCGTTCTTCTGGGGAAAGATTTGAAGGCATCTATTTGTTATTAGCCATTATCCCAATCAATTTGGTACATTCAAAAGCTTGGATACTTGAATCATCGGATAGAATTCAGACAATGGAAGCTTTTGATTGACGACTTGTGGTATAGACAATTGAAAGCTTCTAATGTTCAAGAACAAGATAATAATCAAAACGAGTTCATTGTTTCAAATGGTTTCAATTATCTAAAAGAGTTCAGAGAATAAGAGCTTCAAATTGTCGGATTTTAATCTGAACAACTGAAAGCCCTGAGTATTTGACGGCAATACAACATTTAAATCCAGTTCATTGTTTCAATCCATTTCAATCATCTTATTGTATTTGGGGGATGAAAGCTTCAAATTGTTGAAGTATGGTCTGAACAATTGAAAGCCCTGAATATTTGACAACAATACAACGTTCAAAATAAATTCATTGCTTCAAACAATTTCAATCATCCAATTAATTTCAGAAAACGACGGCTACAACATATGGTTGAGATCCTTTACAGCATGTCGTTTGGTTCTGAGCATTCAACTGCTACATTCAACTGCAGCAGGGGATATACACCCAAGGCAGCAAAAGAATGAGTTGAACGGAGCGAATAGCAGCAAATAACAAAAAGGTATTTCGCTATACAATACCAAAGACTTTCAAGTACAGATAAGTTTGTTTCATCCCCATTGCATTAATTCTTCTCATCCTGCAATAAATAGCCCATCGAACAATTTCAATTGCGCTCCTCCTCAGGAGCTCTCGCCTAATGTATCAAGCCTGAACTATAAGGCGTGAAAGCTCAAGGTCCAACTCGCGTAATATACACCCATCCCCTAATGTGCAAGACGAAGCATGTTCTTGACGGGAATACATTATACAAAACAACACAATACGACACAACAATTGAACAATAATACAAAGTGTGAAGTATATAGAAAGATTATAACAACAATGATCAAGTGCTTACATAAGCTTCTCAAGTTTATCACTACTTAAGAAAGTAGACTAGGACACTAGCGCGATCTGTGTGATCACGTGGTTTGTACGAATTTCCACTAACAATTTCTGAAAAGGATTCTGTATAATCAAGATCTGCTTGAAGGCTACTCAGCCTGATACAAAAGGCTGAAGATACCCGTGGTTGCAATGAGAACCTCCAAAAAGCCAACAATCGTGAAATAGTTACAAGCAAGCTATGTTGTGCTGAGCAGCTCAAATCGAGTTGAAGGTATTTAAATGACCCAAAGCGATGCCAAATTTTTCGATGAGTTCAATTGTAAAGAAATCAGGTCATTAGGGAGCCAGACTGAAATGCTGTTCCGCCAAAGTATGCGATAAGAGTGAAGTGCATTAAATTGGAAGGAATAAAGTGAAAAATGTGTCTTACCTTGTCTGAACTTATCCACCAGTTATATTACACTCTTAATCGGTTCGAAGATTCGGCGATGGAAGGGCTTATTCGATATTCGGGTTAACCTGGAAGTGAATTATAAGTAATTGCTTCGAGAATGAGTGGAATTGACAAGGAAGGAGCGATATGGTTAATACTGTGCGGGAAAGAGTTCTTACCTTGGGCAGCTCGCGCAAGTATCTGTTATTATAATAGTCGGTAGGAGGTTGCCTAAAGTGGGCAGACTGTGTGTATTGTACTTGAGATCTTGTAAAGTGAACGGAAATATTGTTCTAGTAATCGAAGAATATTCGGGTTGACTTATTGAAGATGTTGGGTGCGAGGTAGAAAAAGGAAAAGAAAAGAAATCAAGATTGAGGTGACTCTATCATTCTTTTAAAGCGAATTTCACACTGTGCGGGAGTACTAGATTAGTCTGGAAATTTTGATTATACTTTTCCAACTTAAATGACTATGTGTCCATTGAAATGCTTAGAATTTCTCTCGCAGTTACCGATCGTCGAGCTTTAGAGGTATTCTAACCTAATAATGGCAGGAACGACGTAATATACATCAATTGGACCATCCAATGGCAGGCACCCAGCAATGCTACAATAGCCTTAGGTCAGTAACCATATACAGGCCTACAAGCCATAGAAGGTACGTGTATGAGGAGGGCAATGGCAGAGAATGTAGGCAGAGAGGGTAGTGTAGTGTTCATTATCAGCTTTCATCTCCTTTGAGAACTTTAGAACTGAGATTAGATTATCATTTGCTATAGATAACGCCCAAAAGCTCTCCGTACAGAGTATAGAAAGTCCTACAGTGCATCCGATCACCCATAAACCTCTATACCTACGATGCCTTTACATCAGAAACAGACAACACAATATATTGCGACGTCTAACTAGACAGTTAGGTTTTAGGAAGGTCTGCGAATTCATTAACTGTCTTTATGTAGTGAGATAATATACACGCGGCATACTACGACGGCTCACATTCACAAATGGTGAAGCTCAGTGCCTACCTGCGGTCTATAGCTACAACTGAAAGAGATACACTACACAACATCTTGTAAGGATTAGCCGAAGAATTTGTCTCTTGATATATCTGCGAACGATCAACAAACACCTGTATTGTTGGAAATAGGATGTAACATGTGACAATGGCTAATGGGATGAAAATATACAGGAGCTACTCCAGAAACACGATCACAGCGATATCAAAGACCCATTAGACAACAGATCGGAACCATCAATTGTTTGATTAGCTACAAGATATCTTCGAACCATACTTAAACAAGAGAACGATGGCACACAGCATTATAATGGTCGGTCGAACAGCGAGTCTTGGAGGACACCCTCGAACCACAATCGCACAGACAGGAGTCGAAATAGACGAATGATTGCAACGATTAGACAAGAGACATGAAAAAGCTTCATCAATACATAATGGTATAGATTTGGGTATGATAGAACGCGGCGCCTATCTGCATGTGTCCCACAAGGGCTTCTTTGTGCTGGCGATACCCATACACAGCCGCATTTTCTTCTCTGCAGGCCCAACAAGTAATGGTTATAATCGGGAGCAAACTCACAATCATACAACTCACAAGACGGCAACATGTATCACTTTTTGGTATACGAGTTTTGCAAAATTTGAATTATTCGCAGGACTAATAACCTCACAACTAAAGTCGATATCTAGTTGCAAACCATCAGACATGAACATGCATTGGAGCGAGATCGATGCTCCATCTGCTATACACAAAACTCTCAAATATACTGATGATCAATGAATATCATCTACCAAATTCTATATGCTAATTCTGAAATTTCCTCTTCTCAGAGGTGTCCTAACAAGTCATCTGAACTCAGCTATGCGAAATACAATAATTCCATACGTGAGCATCTCCAGGCTTTGTACACTGTTAGGCTTTCGTCTTTAGGCTTACACATCTCGATAGGCACCGACTGCACCTTCTCAGAAGTCCACAAGCCTATAAATCACTGAAGACACCCTGAAGCCCATCACACACACACATTCATCTGCCTCTGAGTCACCCGACTTTAAAGATTTCCCTCGATCCGAGACGCTTATTCTTGCAATACTCTAAATTACTAGTTTCACTAGTACACAATTTTAGTCTTCAACTATTGGAAGAAAACAGATGAAGATCGTGAGACTTGTCGATATCGAAGCGTCATGGTGGGCTCAAAGGGAAAAGAGTTAATCTTCTACTTGTGGCTTGAGTTATGCGGTGCAGGATGAATGATTCCCCAGTGTGGCGATAGAAAGGCGGAGAATGTCGGAGAGTGGTAGAGAGTAGAGAGTAGAGAGTAGAGAGTAGAGAGTAGAGAGTAGAGAGTAGAGAGTAGAGAGTAGAGAGTAGAGAGTAGAGAGTAGAGAGTAGAGAGTAGAGAGTAGAGAGTAGAGAGTAGAGAGTAGAGAGTAGAGAGTAGAGAGTAGAGAGTAGAGAGTAGAGAGTAGAGAGTAGATTTTTAATGATAAGTAGAAACACAACAGGTAAGATACCGATCATGAATATGAACACTCAGTCGAACTGACGATACAAACAGAATCAAATTCGTCAACAGCGCGGACTCGGCTAACCATTTGAAAGGATTTATTTGTTGATATTTTTTGGTATTCCAATTTCGATTTGATACAACTGCTCACCCCTATACTCACTGAACTTATCCTCTACAGGCAACAACCATATAGTTCAGAGCCCGAGTTAGTCTGGTACAACTCAAATCGTGGGGGGAAGGGGGGCATGACACGCATGACTTGATCTTATTTCCGACAAGGGCATGGATTTATCTCCAACCTGTACTAAGCTTGGTACGTACAGACATATACAAATACGAAGAGAAAAGTCTGTAATCCATTTGCACGAGGAACATATTCAGAGTATGGACATTATCAATATTGAATGAAAAGACGACATTCAATTAAGCGACAATTTTGTTTGGACGAACATGAGCAATGGTTCAAAAACTGGTTGTTTGTAATTTTCTACCTGAGACTGCCATTATTTCATCAGACTATTTACGGAATTACAGCCTGGGGTACCCATTTTTCTGCCTCTTCAAACGGGGAAACTGATTAAAAGTCGTGGATTTTGTGGTTGAGTTTTCGCGCTTGTAAGCCTTGGCAACACTAAACAGTGTTCGATTTCACGATTGAGGAGCTTGATTGTATTTATTCGCTATCCGAATCCAATTGCATTGTAAGATGCACACTGCCATCTGAATCCGAATCCGACTCTTCAGCATCATCGTAGCTCATAGCAGTATCTGTATTCATTGTAGGCTGATCCAAAGGTTGAGGGTTCGTAAACCTAGCGCCTGGAATATTCGAAGACATGGCAGATTGTTCAAACCCGGATTGACTTGGCAGATCTTCTCGATTGCCGACATTCAATCCAGAACCGAAATTTTCTCTCAGTGGGGTCGGAAATTCGTTTTCTGAAGTCGACTGAATATTTTGTGCATTAACAACAACATCTTTTTGGCTGGCAACGATCTCATCAGTGCTATCCATAACGTCGTCTTCGACATCGAAACTTTCTGGAAGGTCATCGAGTACTGCGGTGGTATGTCCAGCAGGTATGATCGGCATGCGGGGGCGTAAAAGAATTTCTACAGAATCATCATCTGGAAATTCCCTCGTAATATGTGGGAGTACACTCGACAATGCTTTACCATTCTTTCCAACAAATGGGTTGAGTATACTTGCTAGCATTGCATCTTTATTTCGTCCGAGGATAGCGGTTCGCTCGAGTTGAGAACGCATCGATATGTCAAGATATCCCTGGGGGAGGTTGGACAGTAATACAGGCAAAAGAGAACTGGCCGCCGCAACAACTTCTGGGTCAACAACGATAATTGTCGATATGGAGCCGCGAAGTAAAGTATCTGCATTCTGACTTGACGAACCTTTAGGTTGAGACTTACTGGCTTCAGGGTTGCTGATGCCCGAGTAACTTGTCTCCAGATCTTTACAGCATGCTCGCATTATTGGTACAAATTTTGAGACACGTGGTTTATCTAAGCTTTGACTGACCAGAGGCAGAATTTTACAGGCTAAAGAATATGTCGATGCACGAAAGTTTTGATGGTTCTTTCCAGACGAAAAGGACCACATCAGCAAGTCGAGACTTCCCTGGGCCAGAGAGACGAAACTTTGTCCTAAAGTGGCCGACATAGTGCTGATAAGGTGCAATACGGAAACAAAAACATTTGGCAGGCCAGCCCATAATCCATCCTTCTCATCACGGTCAATGGCAGGGTGCAACCTCACACTTCCGGAATTCGAGTCTGTAGGCGATGGCAGGGAAATCGACAAAATCCTGGTGATCAAATCGAAAATTGGTCCAACCGGGATTGTAACAGCCGAAGGAGTAGCTTCTCTAAGGTATTCATCCAGGAATTCCAGTAAGCCTACTAACCTCTCAATGCCAGCATCAATACCAGTCCAGCGGGGTAAATCATCAGGCGTTCGCGCGCCGCCAGAGAGCTCTTCATTAACATTCACAGGTTCAGCGGTATATCCAGCAGTCGATTCCCAGTCTTCTACGACGGCTCTGAAAACTTGGTCGGCAGTCATGTGGATATTTTGCACAAGATCCCGAACTGCCTTTCCCCATTCCTCTCCACCACCATTCTTCGCGACTGTCTGGTGCAGAACGACCGTCAGTTTACGAGCACTCTCCTTTACTGACGACGGAACGTAACTCCGATCACAAAGGGTACATGCTAGATATGGTCTGGTGGCAGCACGTATTTGGGATGCGAAAGGGCGGAAAATGGTAGTGTGACGAGGCAGTAACATGGCAAATGAGCGGAACACTGTCTCTACTGATGATGGGGTTATATCCAAGGCATTAATCGATGGTTTAGATGAGATCAAATTCAAGCAAGACGTTACAAAGGTGGGTAACGTCGGCGTGGTGATTTCTCTGACCAGGGTTTGGTATTGATGGGTCATGGAGTAAATCTTGGCAAGGGCTACAATACTCAGCTCTTTGGCAGCACTTGAGTCTGGTTTCTAATATGATGATTAGTATTTACATATAATATGGCACCTATGAATGGTAGGAACGGTTTTCACACATACACCAAGAATCGAGAGTAATCCTCGCACCCAAGATCCCGCGTCGCGCAAAATCTCCCAACCTCCAACTTCGACCACAACCTTGATCAAGACGATAGCAGCGAATCTTCCCGGGGCGCTCTTGCCATTCAATAAGGTTGTCAATTGGGTCTTTAATTTGTGGACCAGGACTGCCGACTGCGATGCATCCGCCTTTCCAGAATTTACACTGGGGGTTGAAAGAGGGGTTTGGCATTGAAGAACATATTGAACAAGAGAAGGTACGAGACTTGGAAGGTCATTTGGAGGAGTAGATGTTAGACGCAAGCAAAGAATGCGGAGCTCAGATGGGACAGACATCTTTTGGACTTTTGGATCCCAATTTTCTTTGTTTGGATGTTGTGAAAACCCTGAAGAAAGAGTTTTATATTTCACCAGAGACCCTCAGTCTCAATTGGAATAGCTCAAGATCTCTTTAGGGTAAGTGAATCGTTGTGAGGGATAGAGAATATGAAATTCAAAAGAAATCCAATTCAATGTAACATATCACTGTCGAGACTGGAAAAACTGTTTCATATATAAAAATGTTCAGTTCAAAAGGAAATTCGGGAGAACTCCACTTTGATTGGCTAGCGGAGGAGCTAGACACTCACGTAACATACACTTAACGCCATAGTCAAGGTGTAGGTAGTCAAGCCACAGCAAAGCCACAGTTGACTGGTACTCAGGTAGTATGCTCAGCCTTGTGTTGATGCAGTCAGTCATATATCACGTGAAATGATCAATTGCTGTCTACTATTGGAAGATATATTTAGTGTGTGTGCCAAAGCGCAGCCTTGTACGCGGACTTACATTATTCCGGCCTCAAATGCCAAGAAATCCGAGAACTGGATGAAAACCCCCCTGGGATCAAAGAACGGGTGGGTGTGAAGACCGAAGCTTAGAAAATGGTTCGTATCCATGGATTTCATTCAAGACCCCAAATATTCAGTAAATTGAAGACCCAATCTATTGGTAATTAAGCTGACGAAATACTGAACCATTCAACCAGTTCACCGTTCTCCTAGATCACTTAATTTCACAATAAATCTTAATTTCTTCCAATCCCACAATTCCATTTGTGCTTGGCTGCTCTTCTTGTGACCTCCTTGAGCATGCTGTCATTCGCTTCAACGTGTTAACCATCTCCATTCCTTTTTATATATACACATACATATACCTACTGCATACCCAGTAACCAAGATTACATGCGACCATGAGTGTAAGTTGAAATATGTTGATAGGACACAGCACTTGATACATTTGCTTACATACTTTAGCGTGAACAAACCAAAGCGGCCCATTATATTCAGCTCCTGGACACGGCTCGTTGCGAAGGTAATTGGGATGCTGTGCCAGAACTTGTTAGGAAGATTAGGAAACATGCGCCTTCGCGGATATGTATGTTTACATGCTACCACTAGAATTGATAGTCTAATCTTAGACTTCTTGCACTGATCTTCGACATTAACCGGTTTCAATAGGCCTCACGTTGACCGCAGAGACTGAACATGCAATTACACAACATTGTCTTAAAACATTGACCTTTGCCACGCGACCATCGACAGCTGGTTCTACCTCCTCAGATCTGTCTAGATATATACCGCCACTCTTAGAAGCTATATCGAACGAACGACAACATGTTGAAGATGGCTTCCAGGCGCAAGTTTGTGTTAGTTGGATACATTGGCATATTGGAGAACATGCCCTGGCAGCTTCGAGTTTACCTGAAAGTATAGAAGCGGAATTTTCTCAACTTGATGGAACCAACAAAGAATCGAACGAATGGACGAAAGTGTGTGCACTCAAGGCCTCGTTTATTAAGGGGGACTCGCAACAGAGGACTGGACATTTGGCAGAAGCATTGGAAACCTTTGAATCCGCTCTGCCAATACTGGCAAGCGTATCATCTACACCACCATCTACCGGCCGAAAGGAATTGAACACTTGGATGGAAGAATTACTGGCAGGATCTTGCATGCTTTCAAGCCATGCTATCAAAACAAAAAACTCTCCAACACTCGAGACCGAAACATTATCAGCATTTCGTGCATGGGCGAGATTTTGGGAATGGGCCCCAACGAAGCCACTAGATCGCGCACTGCATGCTGAAGCCTCAAGGCGACAGGTATGGAAAGAATACTACATCACATTATCGGACATTCTCCAGCAACACCTACCATTTCCCACAACAGATCTTACTACCGCATATCCTGAGTCATCATCGAAACCACAGCAACGAGCGGAATTGAAACAAGTGGAAGCTCGCTACGAGGAATTGCTTCTGAGTGAAGTACAGTTTCCGAAGGCAGAAGAACCAAGTGAGGAAGTCGAAGCATTTGTTGAACTAGTGATACAAAACTGGAGAGTTTTGTGTGGGAATACATGGCAAGAACATGAACTTGGCGAAGGAGGGGCTGAGGCAATTAGCAGAAGTGTTTTGGACATTCTGTACAATGCCGCAACTAAAACGTTCCATTCAACGCCAATTTTGCGACATTTATTCACCGTTCATGTAGCGGTTGCGGAGTTTGATTTGGCGTTTAAAGCATTCGATACCTATCTGGAGATTGTGAAGAGAGGGAAAGCTCGAGTGGAGAAAACTGGGGAGTTGGAACATGGCCTAGATGACGACGAAACAGTTTTGAAAACGGCTGCCGAGTGCATCAGAGCTTTATGTCGATATGGCTCAAGAGAAGGAGCAGAGAAGGCTAAAGACCTTGGCCACTTTTTCGAAGAGTGGTTAACTAAACACTATCCCACCGAACAACCGCATGGAACTGAGAAACCGCTTGATAATGGCACCTCGCTTGTTTCAAGCACTCCTATATCACCAAATACATTTGCCATTGCTTGGCGGTCAATCGGAATCGGCTATGCACAGTGGGCACGCTTGACTTTCGATTCGTCTTCGAGAGGGACCATTCAAATGAAGGCTATAAAATGCTTTCGTCGGGCTCTTCTCCCCGAGTATAAGAGCACCGCAGATGTAGAAACCCTTTTTGCACTAGGCACAATCCTTGCAGAACGCAGAGAGCTATCGACAGCGATTGAAGTTGTGAAAGTTGGGCTTGCTCCTCTGCGCTCCAATTTGCAAAATGGTCATGGCTCTTACGTCGCAGCCAGATTCTCAAGAGAAAGATCACTGATACCGTTATGGCATCTAATGGCTTTACTGCTGAGTGCAAGGCAGGATTTTATGACAGCAGTAAGATCTTGTGAAGGTGTCTTTGACCAATTCGGGGATTCGAAAAATCTATATGGAGAATCTGAACTTGATGGTTCATTTAGAAGCGAGCACCTGAATTCCAACGAAAATATTATGCAGCAGAATCGAGGCTTAGTAGATGAAATGGATGATTTTGAAAAGGCAAATCTTTTGGAGGTAAAGATGACTCAATTGTCTCTTATAGAGGTCCTTGAGGGCTCCGAGGTCGCAGTCAACTGTAGTGATGAGCTTTTAACTCTATATACGAGACTATTCGGTGATCCTTCTAAAGAAACTGCCACTGCAGTAGTTCAAAGTGCTACGTTGGTACCCCCCAAAAGTTCAGCAGGAACCCTTAGAAGTATGAAAGGAAGTATATTTGGACGAACTCTGAATAGGTCAATGCGAAAGGACATGGTAGCTTCGATGGAACAAAGTACAATCTCTCAACGACCAGACACCACACATGCCACGATCAATAGAGCACCAACTATTCAAGTCACTCATGAAAACGGTACAGCTGGAAGACATAACCGCAGACGCTCCGGAGATCATCATGAAAAGCTGCACAAAAAGTCAAGTGTCAGAAATCCTTCTCAAGGGCCGAACAGAAGCGCGAGTATAGGAAGGACCGATGGCACTGCGAGGGAGATGGATCTACAGAATGGAGAGGATCATTCGGAACAAAGTTCAAAACCACTACCCCCAGCCTCACAGCAAATGGAACACAAGGAGCCGGTCCTCAAACCAGTGGGCTCCAATCATACTGTTCAAGATGGTCGCCTTCCAATTACCCCACACTCATCATCACCCAGCCCCACAACACGATTCTCGAAAGATTCCGAGAGACGGCGGAGAATATCAACATTAGTCAAAGTGTGGTTGTTAATTGCTGGCTTTTATCGGCGAGCAACCATGTATGAAGACGCTAAAGGTGCAATTGAAGAGGCGCATAAGTTGGTGCACAGCTTAGAAATAGATATTTTGAACGACCCAACCGGCCTCGCGTCATTCGATCATTCTGGTTGGGGAGGTGGAAAGAGTGTGGCTGAATTATGGGGCGATGTTTTCTCAGAGGTACGTATGCTCGAGGAGTTCATAGAATCTTGCTAACATTTTTCTAAAGCGTGGCTTTCTCTCTGCAGATCAATCTTCTCCATATACGGCCCTTGAAAATTTCGAGAGTGCTTTAACTCACTTTGCCGACCACCCTGCAGCAATCGTTGGGCTTTCCGATATCCTACTAGACGTATACACAGGGGATCTTCTACCTCTTCCCACCATGCCAGCTTTAGTTATTCCCACATTATCTGCCAGTACTCCCTCGGCCTCTACTCTCAACACATCAGCGCAATCTCAACCATATCAACCAGCACTTCCCTTTCCCACAAGCGGACCCCTTGGTCTTTCCCTTCCTACTCCTCCGTACCGAGATATTCCCGCTGTTTCAAAACCAAACCAAACCGATAAGCTCGATAGACTTGCAGCTCGGGATCGTGCATATGGGCTTTTATCCGGTCTAACGAAATTAGGTTCAGGTTGGAACTATTCAGAAGCTTGGTATTCATTAGCCAGAGCATATGAATTGGGAGGACAGAAGGATAAAGCGAGAGAGGTACTTTGGTGGTGTGTAGAGTTGGAGGAAGGTAGAGGATTGAGAGGTTGGGATGTGGCTAGCAGTGGCGGATATGTTCTTTAATTAATTACTAGATGAGTAGGAGATGTGAGAAGTGCGATTTTCAGACTTCGGACAATAGGGGGGTTGGTTCTACATATCGGACAGAAGCCTGGGTGGGATATAAATAATGCAGACTTAAAATAACATTGTTGAAATATTGACCCGACGTTCAATTGGGCTTGCAATAAGCCTTGAATTGTATGGACAGATATGTTGATAATATTTTCTACATGGCCTATTCTCTTTCAAACCTAATAATTCATTGGACTTTTCATTGTACATTTCTTTGATTTCGAATTTAGCCGCTCGTCTTATTATATCGATTGTGAAAAGCGGGTAAAGGTTACGTAGCACTAAGTGTTAAACTCAAATCGGCTATTAACCGCGCCTACTAATCCTCAATCACGTCGCGCAGGCCAGGGTAGGAGCCGGCGCTTGCAATGTGGATATATCGTGCGAGGTCCAGTGGGGATTATGGTTACAATCGTCGGGAAGTTCTCCGGAAAGCTGATTCTTCTTGGCTGTTAGGGTTTGGGAATTGAAGGCTGGGAGCTGGGTCCAAGATTTAATACGGATGAAGCAAAATATCGAGCTAAGTTGGCACGACCAGAAGGCAAAGTGAAATACAAGGAACGAGGTAAGTGCATATGTGTGTGGAGTCAATTGAATATCTATAGACATTCTACCTATATTTGCCTTTGGATAGGTTTGTTGACATGTATCCGCTTGCTAAACAACACATTTTCCAACACTATTTTCTGAACCTCCAGGGTCTATTCTAATTTCACAAAACGCCAAACACCCTCCACAACCAAAACCTGCTACGTACTTCTGGATCTCGGGATCTTGAGCTATGAATCACCACCTGGGTGATAAGTAACTTTTTTAAACCTGATCTTTGACTCGTTTCCGGCTGAAACACTTCTTCTCGGTACGTAAATCTTAGGATGATTGCCAGAATAGACTTATCATCAAGGTTTCTTTACGGAAGGCGTATAGTATTCCTTTGATAGGGGACGAGGTGTTCTGGACGTGGTGATATCTGTATTGCGAGCGTTCTTAACTTCAGGGACTTGGAGATGGGTGGGTGTCTTCTTTTTGGGAAGACTTGTGTTGGTTTTGGTGAAATCTACTTCTCCATCCTGTTTGTAGGAGACTTTCTCAACTCCGGCGACTGTGAGAGTGGAGGATTTCTTGTTTCCCTCTTTGTGAGGTTTGCGAGAGCTGTTGCTGGTATTATTTCCGGGCATTATTGGAGATTTAATGGGATAGGATGCGTTGAGATGAGATTGCAAGTATTGAACTGTGGTTATACTAGAGATTTGTGAAGATATTGTTGTTTTTGATGGTGATGATGATGATGAGGTGTGCGTTTTGACTCAGGAATCTTTAGGTTATATACAATTTCTGAGTACCAACACTCTCACTTCACCCCCAATATCAACTCTGACTGACCCTCGATCGCGATCCACTTAGCTCAAGACAAAAGCATCTTCCGTTATTTTTAGGTCATTTTTTGTTGATTTCGGTTGATCTGGGCCATGTGATCGGTCTCGCTACGATCTACGAGGAGGACGACAGAAACCTCACGGACTACAGAAACCTTATGGTCGACCCGAAATCGAAAACATCGGTAGCAAATTGCTCCATTAGCTTAATTTGCGGTCTTTTTCTACGCTCCTTCGTAATTCCTACCTGCTATATATAGTACATCTCAACTCCTAGCTTGTAAAGTGATTGTCAAATAGGTACAAATGGCGAGTTTTGAGGACTGGCTTGAATTCAGTATTCACGATACCTTCAGCCTTTAGTGCAGGCAGTCTTGTGTTTCAAGAGGGTCTAGACTACTTCTGCTACTTATGTTTGATATGAATAGAAAGATTCGATGGTCTGACAAGTGATGTACTGTGAATCATGGTGAGAATAGGGTGGTAGTTCTTCTTTCTAGAGTCTATTAGCTATTTGGAGTCTGGGTGAATTTGCAGATAACTATTCCGTTGAGTACGAGTATTTAGAGTGAACAGGAAAGATCATAGGTTCAGTGTATACAGATAATTTGAGAAACGAAACCTCTTGTCATGATTTTTCCTCCCCCTTCCTTTCCCCCTTTCATATTCCATTGCCAATCTACTACCTATCTTCCAACTCTCGCTTCTCCAATCTTTCAAAACACTGTAATTTGCACCGTACTCAATGAACAATGATACTTCCAGCCCGAATCAAAAATCAAAAGTACCCCCGTCCAACTACACATCAAACTATACTTCGTTCACCATTCAGAGCATAAGAATTATCCTACATTTCAGATGGTTCCATAATTCTGAAGTATTCCTCCAACCAATTGATTAACCAAATCCCTGTGTGGATATATACCGACCCAGCCGACTTTTCCAGAGGCCGGCAGGCCAGGCGGGCCAAAGTCTGGATCGTGGCGCAGTTTGGACGTTTGAGTATAGGATTGAAGCTTTCCAAGCGAGTCCTGCAAGAAAGGTCCAGAGACCCTACCAAGTGGCCAGGATGAGCAAATCGCGAATTGTAGCGCTGTGTGTGAGGTCTGCAGATAATCTATATATAGATTGGTGAAAGGGGTTTACTAATTATATAGGATACCTAGGTATCTAGCTATCAGTGTTTTTTGGTTTACTATCTCGTTCTGATTCTTGTGTTATTCCTCATTTTTAATTTGTTACTTTCTTCGTAGGTATGTATTCTCCTAATATTCACTTCTTGGTATATATATATATACCCCTTTTTCTTTATTCACTATTTCTTAGCTCATATAACTTGTTCATTCACTAAATTGTTTATTTACCCTTGCCCCTCCTCAACTCACTATTCTGTATACCCCTCTTTCTTTATTCACTAGTATTTCAGTTTTTACCCCTCCTCCTGGATTCACTATTACGTGCACATACACCCTTCCCCTTCATTGAATCACGATTATAGACACATAACTAACTCGGAATTTTTCAATTTGACAGGATCACAAGTAAGAATGAGGAATAGAATGATATGATGAGCATTTGTGCAATTCGAATACAAAATCGCACGCCGTAATATCTATTTCCCATGGAAAATCTACAACCTTGCGCTGCACTTCACTATCACCTCGTTTACCTCAATATCGTCCATATTCGAACGCAAAGCAATCCGATCCAAGACTCCATCTTCGCTAAACACCTTGCTCAAAACACTCATCACTTAGCAAATAGTTTCCCGAACCCAACATCCTCATATCTAAACTAAGCTTCCGTCTCCGTCTATATCTATATAAGAAGTTTGTTAACGCCTTGCAGGTAATGACTGGAGCAAGTACCTGGTCGCTTTCGAGAAGAATCCGCATTCCCTTGATGCAGTCTTTGAAAGCAGCCAGCAAAGCCAAAGCAGCCAATACCACCATCCGTTCTAGATTGTAAAATGCAGTCGAGTCGTGCCAGAATATATCTTCATTTTGATTTAGATACCAAATTCGTGTCAATCTAGGTCGCCAGTAGTGATCGCTTCTGAATGCTCGATATCGTGGAGACGAAATGGGTTCAGAGTGAGCTGGTAAATTTGCTGACAAAGTTCATTTCCAAGTATGATGAAGGCACCGAGAAATATGGTAGTGACTAGGTCGAGCATAGTAGGCTTTACGCCGTCGTTGTTAGATGAGTTCGATATCGATAATCGCTGGAGATTGAAGCCAAGGACTCTAATATCTCTTCGGCCTTATACCCGGAAGAAAAGACCCTTATTTGTTGGCATAGCTGAAAACAATGACTCTTGACGCACATGCTTCCGGCTATAACAGGGGTACGGTTTCGTATGTCTGCACTTCAATACCGTTTGCGAAATACTCGATGGTAGTACGAGTGGATGACGGGACCTGTGTATCATGACAGGTATTTTGTGTGAGGTTGAACAGAGTTTTGTGCCGTTGATATCCACTTTAGCATCAAACATCAACACTAAGAGAACTAATCAAGAGAAAGAATCAAGAACACGCTGTGGTGCAAATATAGGATTCAAAATCTTTGTCATAGCTTCCGCAGTTGTGAACAAAACACCACCACTAAACACAGTCCGTGATAATCTCATGACTGTTCCCCTCCAAAAGGCTTTCACACCACCATCCTTTATTATACCCATTACAGCTTGAGTGGTTGTAGTCACTTTCGAAGATTGACTCCTCGTTTTGATTGTATCAAAAGGTTGTGTTGCCAAAGTTGTGATTAAGCCTGCTGCTGCCCCATTCGCGAAATTCATAACAGTACTCTGTGGAATATCTTGTACCGCCTGAAAATCCTTGATAATGTTGTACGAACCCATTCTAAAAGAAGTTGCAGAAGCTTGTTTGAGAGTTGTACCAATGAACCCTCTATACAAACCAACAAACCCATCTTCTTTGAGAATGGTACGTATACAATTCATTGTAGAATTATATTGCCTCGTGGTCCTGGCATCATCGATAAGCGCCGTTTTGATCCGTTCAGTGGGTGTAACTGCAAATATACTGGCTGCAACTCCCGCTGCCATGCCTGCTAACATATTACGACCCGGAGATAGAACGCCAGTCTCCGGATCTCGAAAGACATTTTTGATGCTGTCATACGATGCAAATCGTACAGCATCTTTTGCAACAGATCCAAATACTAATGCACCACATCCCTTATACAAAGCTCTGATACTTTCTTGTTGGTATACTTGTAGAATCATCTGAAATGGATTCCGTGGTAACTTAGATGGACCGGAATGCAGTTGTACTCGTGTTTTGGCAAACTCCATTGGGTATGTAAGAGCCCCTTCTACGCCTCCAGCAATTCCACCAGATAGTAAAGATACGATCGGCGGTGTCGATGCGTTTCCGTGGCCACTCATTGTAAAAGTTCGAATTGGTTACTGGTATAACGAACAAGAATTCAACATGAAAGGGGGATCTCAAACAACTGTACAGCCAAAGATTATTCTTTTATGATTAATAATTTAGTTTTCTTCCACCGTACCAAGGTACTGTTTCCGAACCTTCAATCTATGACGTCTTAGCTTCTCGGTTCTTATTTGTCTACCTCACCGGTAGATCGGCAGTCGGTATTGTACAGTGTTCGCCTAAACTTGCCGAAGTCGACGATATTGTAAATTGATTGTTATAGATTCTTCATTTCTGAATCTTTGGGGGAACAATAATAGCAAGATAGTGTCTCGATTTTTTGGTGCCAGTGCACACTCGCTGATCATCCTGACATTAACGCAAAGCCACCAACATCAATCATATACACAGGACATAATAGACCAAGAGCAAAAAGTCTAGCTAACTACCACGTTATTATTTGTAGAGGAAAGCATGCGAAGTGCTCATAAAAGCAAATTCCTTATTTCCCTCATAAGATTCGTCTGTCAGGCTTCAGACTGAACGCCTCGAAACTCCCCAAGCTACCTAAGACCCACCTAAAAGCAAACGATTATCAAGCTTCCATAAATCTCTCTTTTCTAACAATACTAATCTCATCCTTGAAGGCCTTGGCCGAACAAAATTTCGACATACGCTGTGATGCAGTATCGTGAATTTCCTGATTGGTCGGATTTGTTTCTTTTCTGACTCTTACATCGTTCGAGGCGTTTGCATGAGCATCACTAGCTCTGCTAGAGAATGCAAGACGACTTTGCGAATCTTTCATCACTTTCTGCCTCATTTTCAATCTACTCGAATTGTCTTTAGAAGAAGACGTCTCGTAACCGGGTCTATTATTGTTTCCTGTTTGTCTGTTCATTGAAACTGTGGAGCTTCCGAACAAATCAATACCAGTAATCGATTTCACTTGAACGTGGTTCTTGCTCCTGGAAATATCTCTAGAATCGTTCTGTTGTAACTCTGAATTCACGAAGGCTACTCCAGTTTCTTTAAGATCATCAAGTATACGTCTGCGTTTCGCCATCTGCGGAGATCTTGACTGTAAATGTCGGTCAAGATTGAAGTAGGGCGACATGGAAGTATCAGGCAAGCGCTTTCGAAGACCTAAGCTTGTAACCTCTGTTGTAGGCACAGTATATCCAGGCAGATATTCAAGAATGACGTCGTCATCTCGTGGTTTCCAGAACTTTGTCACTCGCTCATATGCCTGCTCTATAGCGTTGGAAACGGGAGGTTTTTTGTACCATGGATGATTTACTGCTTGAACAGCAGTCAGACGTTGACTTGCATCACTAGCCAAAAGACCGCGCAGGAATGATCGAGCTCTTCGATGAAGATAAGACCACTTGCTTGCTACCTCTTTTTCATCGGACGAAAGAAAGTTTTTGGCAGCTTGAATTTCTTCCAGCTGGGACAATCGGCCTCGAGGAATCGAACTTTCACCAGTGAGCAAACTCCATGTCAATATCCCAAATGACCATATGTCTGCAGCTGTCGTGTAGCCACGAGTTATATCAGGACCAATGATTTCGCTATCATCGATCAGTACAATCACTCATTAAATGTTATTTTTAAAAGATATACTTACGGTGCAACGTAACCCTCTGTTCCTACTGAAGAGAAGAGTCTGCCGGTTGTTTTTTCTGTATAATTCGCAAGGCCAAAGTCTGTGAGAATTACTCGGGAGCCGATATCGGTATTTGTAATGAGAATGTTTTCCATTTTGACATCTCTATGTGCAATTCCTTTCGAGTGGAGATATTCCAAAGCCAGAGCGATTTGTCGCGTAATAAGGCGAGCGTGGGCGTCTTCAAGCTTATTATCACAAGAATCGAAGTATGTGTATAGGTCTCCTGCTGCAGCAAGCTCTGTAAACATATACAACCTCTCGTTGGAAAGGAAGGCTCTCTCAATGCGGATAACATTTGGCTATTGGTTATTAGTCCTGCTCATTTGAATACATAGGTAGACGAATGAGTGAGCTTGTCACAACTTACATGATTAAGTTTAGACAGTATGTCAACTTCTCGTAGGTGTGATTTCCTCGCCAAATCGGCATCATATTGCTCAATTGATCCCGTAGAACCATCGGAGCTGGGGTGCGTATGTCTTGAGGGGCTTACTTTGATTACTTTACATGCTACCTGCTTCAAGCTGCTGACATTGTTGGCAAGAAAGACCTCTCCAGCAATACCACTACCAAGAACATGGCTAGAAATGGTGTATC
The DNA here is from genome assembly GCA_019395255.1 of Botrytis medusae. Taxonomy (NCBI): domain Eukaryota; kingdom Fungi; phylum Ascomycota; class Leotiomycetes; order Helotiales; family Sclerotiniaceae; genus Botrytis; species Botrytis medusae. The sequence goes on from JAHXJL010000088.1 coordinate 307,252, forward strand.
GATCTTTGAAATACTACAAATATATTAGTCAACATAAAATACATACCAAGAGAAAATGATGACATGAATACCTCGATTTCGATATCAGGCAAAGGCAAATGCGATATCATTCTTGATCTTGGCTGGTGAAATCGAAACCTCCAATCGGGTCGGATCTCAATTAAATCACCGTCAACAAGAAGACGGCCAATTCTTTCATTGCCAACTATACCAATCAATACATTGTTCACATAGGTACCATTCCTGGATTCAAGATCTTCGCAATAAATCGAAGGTGGATACTCATCCAGCTTTTCCGTATCGTATATAATGGTGTAGATGCGAAAGTGTTGCTTGGAGACAAGCACACTATCAATGGAAAAATCACTAAACCATTAGCAGGCTACAGACTAATTGAACAAGACACATACCATTTCGTCTCTCTTCCTACATGAAGATAGCCTTTAGCAAGAATAGGAATTGCTGTAAACTCTATATTAGATCACGAAGACTGATGAGATAAAAGGCTCACGAACTGAGCTTTTGACCAGTCTGTGCATGCTCATACCTGAGCGATGCGACAAAATTGCTAGAGATGACATGGCTGTTCCCTTCATGGGTTCCCATGAGAGATTGATCAATGTTCTCACGGTGGTCTTGACCACTGAGTTCACAATTCAATTCCGGTGCTTCCATTGTGATTTTGAGATCTTGGATGATGGATTTGAGACAAATTGTGGAAAATGCAAAGATACGAGAAAGTTAGAAAGAGAGTAAGAGAGAAAATGAAGTGGTAATGTACACACGAAAAAGGTATGAAATTGGATGATGTCGGTCAAGTCAAATAAGCATAGATAATACTCAAAGAATGCGCGATTCACACCACCTTAGGAGAGATAACGGATATCAAAAGGTTCGTAGGAAATGAAGAAGAAGGCTTCGAATGTGAGCTGTTCAGTTCGATACTCATTACAAAATGACCGTAAGTAAATAAATAGCAGGACAGGCGGGAGTAGTAAAAGATGAAATTGTGACTTATTAATTGAATAATGCTTCATCGTAGGCCATCTTGATCACCTAGTATATAACTTGTAGCTTTTCTTATTGCATGATGTATCGCATCACCTTGCTTCTCTTAAGAGAAGTGAAGGGACGAAGGGAGGCAGCCACATGCAATTCCGGATTTCTTTATCACGTGGTCAACAGACGACCTCCGTCCACGAACTGTCTCCTATCCTTGGGAGGCTGCGAGTTCTATGTAATCTCAGGTCGAATACATTTTGGGGGGCCTGAATGAGGTTTGAATGAAATTTTGGGATGATAGAAACATGTATATTGAGATTTCCTTCCATTACAACTGGTACCAACCTTGCGACACCTGGGCCTTACTGGCGATTCCCTCCCATGACAAAATACCTGGTGGTGCTATGCCAACATCGACGAGATTTCTGTTGGTTTAGAATGTGTTACGCATTGAAAAGCGTGATCTGAAAGCTCCCGAATAAGCCCCTTGGAAACTTAGATGTATCGTAGGTCAAGTGTCATACTTCTTGAGCATTTATATACTCGGGCTTCTCTCTCGTGTAATTAGACCTATCATTACATGCCACTGCCCTCAGCATTTTACCTATGAGGCTTTGAATGTGCGTAGCATCTTGTTGTGATACACTAAACATCAGACAAGCCCACATTGAAGCATCACTTGCGAACGATGATCCCCACATGAAGACGCTACATTTTGCATGTGGTCCAATTGGAGATTCTGGTGTTCATGGAACTTCTGATGGTTTGATAATACACGAGAGATTGAAAGTGTTGGTTTGTGACTTTTGAATATGATTTTTTGAGCAGTGATATTTATTCCAGAAATTGATGGTACCTTGATTGTGTATATTGGTATTATACATCAAAAGTGTTTCGAATCTTTGTGTTGATATTAGATATTGAAAGTACATTGAATATTCATATGGAAACCGGACACCGAGGGTGTTATGAATGTTTGGCTTGATATGGAAGATTGAGATACTTTGAATACTTATAACAATGTTAAGATTAAAAGACTTTGAATGATTATATTGATATTAGAGATTGAGAGATTTGTAATGATATTTGAGATTAAGAGGCCTCGAACATTTATATGATTATATTGATATCAAACATTGAGATTGTCGTTGGAATGAAATACCTGGCAAGCTCCTGCCTACTGAGCGTCATATCTGGAAACCACAGGAACATGTTGGAATCTTACATACATACATACATACCTACCTAGTACTTTTCCTCAAGTCGGGCCCGACCAGGTAAAGGAATCTATGTTGGGTATCTTAGGAACAGGTGGGCAGTCATGTGACTAGCCCTAATCAGTCAAAACACGCTAAATTAGCTCGGAAATTAAGCGAGTATCAACACCCATATTTCGAGCTTCAATCAACGGAATTGACTTCTCCTCCTCACCATCTTCATACAACTCACATTGAAAATGTAAGTTGAAATCTATCCATTTTACCCTCAATCGCTATGGACAATGCTTTCTATGCTTATTGAAAGCATTTGAATCATTGCAATCATCAAATTTCCCCTCACTTTCATGAGATTGGATTTTTACCCCTCCTGTCTCCATTTCCATCACTTCCACATCAACAGCTTCAAGTATCTATTACTGACAATCATCTTTAGGAGAGCCAAGTGGAGAAAGAAGCGCACTAGGCGCTTGAAGCGTAAGCGCCGCAAGACTCGTGCCCGATCGTAAGTTTTCACCTTCCTGTTGCTCCAGATCGAAGATTTGCTTTTCAGCGGTCTTTGCTGTGGAGTCGAATTTCTTCGTTGCACATGTGCTGATTCCTTTACAGCAAGTAAACAACTCAAAACAACTCGATCTCGATACCCCTTACCTCTCGAATCATAACATCATGACAACTTAAACTCTTATCGAATGCGCCATTTCTCGCACCAAACGTCTTCGCCTTTTTCAGCATTTCAGTATTCACCAACAAGTTCGGAGTTCGCGCTTCGTTCATCGGCGGCTGGGTGTTCAAGGAAAGATCAGTTTGATGACGCGCACTTGTTAGCATGTGGTGGAAAGTTTTGGAGGAAGCAGGATCGGTCAACAATGCAATGTCGATTTGTTCATTGAGGGTTTATGAACCAATAAGTTATGGGAACGAAGCTGCCTTTGATGCCAAATGCCTCTATGACTACCAACCCGATAGGAATGAATAAGAAAAAAAGAAGTTCTTCTTCACTGATGTCATCTCTGCACAATGTGAATTACACTGAAAGTGATTTTGATGTATACGATGCTACTCTTTTCAAGATGCTTGCTGTCGTGTTCCGAAGCTAGTGTTGTGATGTGCTTCAAGCTTCCCCGCATGCAATATAGCCCATTCCCCAGATACATAGCAATGAAATGGAGTGTCAGAGTGTCAGTTATCGTCAAATCTATCTTCCCCCACTTCGCTCTCGATGCTACGGAATGTAAAACACCCGTTGGACTTTTCGGATTATCTTAAAATCTACTTCCAGCTACCTATTTCAATGACAGCATAGATGCCTACCTACCTAGGTTTAAAGACTAATAAAAATACGATTGACCAGAATCATAATCATTGTGCGCCTCATAAATTGGATAAGCTTGAAAGTTGCATATGACCAGCTCGACATAACCCCGCTCATTGGTCAAGCCACTAACATCTCAGCCTCGTCTGTTTTTAGCAAAATGTCGGGAAAAAAGTTTCCAATTGCCGACCCATCCAAAAATTTATTTACTTTGCGACAGAACAGAAGCTTGTAGACCCGGCGCCTTCAAACAACCTGCCTAGGCTTTACTTTAATCACGAAATGGCGGATAACATTGAGAAAAGTAAGAAGCGAAAGAAGAACGCCGATGGTTCCTCGAGGCCCAGCAAAAAAGTGGCAATCGAAGAAGACAGAAATGTTCAGATTTCTTTAAAAGATGGTGATGAATGGGCACCTGTAATTGGTATGTTTCTAAGTTAAGACCAGGAGAATATTAAAGTCTCAAAACGAGTTTTCGAGGTTATGAAAGGTTGACTCTTTGTAGCATCCACTCCTGGACTTGCTATGCCGGCATCTGTATCTCTTCGACCATTCACAAAACCTCGCAAGAATGCCCCCCAACGACCAGGACGAAGCGGAGCAATTGCTACAACAGAAGTCCTTCTTCATTCCTCAGAACATCCGAAGCTTGACTATACTGCGCGAGAGGAAGAAGCGGGTGGGTCTGATACATTACTGAAGCATTATGTTGGTGTATACGATCCAAAGACTGGAAAATTAGAGGTTATGGAGGCGCGAAAGATGGTGGTTCGTGGGAGCGTTAGAGCACATCAAGCTACGGAGGCTGAATTTGCCAAACATGTAGGTCTATTTCTAAGTAATCTCAGAGCCAATGCTAATACTACTCGTAGACTATTCGAGAGCTCCGCAATGACCTTGGAGAGACTTTTGGTACTAAGAAAGCGAAGAAAGCCATTGCTTCCGTTACCGAGAATGCCATCTCGGCGAACAGAGGCTCAAGATTACTTGCGGATGGTGCCAAGCCAGCGAAATTGGATGCTGCAAAATCTGCCATCATTGCATCCATGGCAGAAGCCACATCTGGCATGGCATCTAGAAAAGATCTCGAGGAGCAAGCAGATGCAGCCAAACCACGACCAAAAGCAGACCTTACCGCGAAAGATATCAAGGATGTGTATACGGTGGATAGCCTCATTGGAAGCGATATTTTCAAGTCGGTACCTGTCTTGGAGTGGGAACAATCAGTCAAAGCAAAGAAGAACATTACGACCAACTCGAGATATGTGTCGGCCAGAATCGTCTCTGCAGCTACCGCAGGCGTTAATAAGCTCAGAGTCTTACGATACCTCCTTCTTTTGTTAGATTTACACATGGCTTCTCGACCAATGCGAGGTGGAAGAATGCTGCCCAAGCGCGACGAAATGAAGACGAAGTTGGGTGACAATATACCGCAATCCGTCATTGAAGATGTACGACGCAAATATTCGGACGCTGGAGTCATGTCAAAATTCAAGTCTGATCTCCTCATTACCCACGCATGTGCATTAGCATGTTTGGTTGATAATTATGAAGTTGATCTGTATGATCTTCAGCTGGATTTGAAATTGGAAACAAAGGAGATGACTCAATATTTCAAGGAGATTGGTGCGAGGGTTGTGGGACTTCCGGAGGCGAGGAGGAAGGCATTGGATTTGGACAAGGCGACTGCCGCACAAAGGAGGACAGCGAAGTTGAAGTTGCCATTAGATTTCCCAAGAGTGCCATTTGGAAGGAGAGGATAGAAACGAGTCGGGAATAGACTGGGCTGATGTTTTTTATTGGCGAAGTGGAGTAGGTAGGATCTTGGTTTTAATACTGACAATGGAGATGATGAATTTTATTGCAATTGACAGTAAGGTGCACTAATTTGTTTTTGTTTCTCGGTGATAGAGATTGCGATTGAAAACAAAAATGAATTAGAGTATTCTAGTTCTTTAGCATCCCCCTGAATATCTTCCCTCTCCTCAGCGTTTAAAAAAAATCTAATTCTCATATGAAGGCCTCCAATACCGAAAAGGGAAAGCTGTTGAGATCCCCTGTTTCCAAAAATCCAATCCTCATGTCAAGTCTGGTCCGAATCTCTCTCTCGCGATCTCTCTCGTTCTCTCTTTCCTATCCTGGACAATACAGTCTGTGGCATTTTTATTGTTTTGCATATGAAGGAAGACGGCAGTTCTATTTGAGGTGCTTGTGCAAGAATGATGGGAACTTTGTTTATTGTCTGTAGTGTTTGTGATTTATATGGTTTATATCGTGTTGGTGTTTGTGGTCTACGTGATCTATATACAAGTAGGGAAATCGGATGTTTCGCATTGTGTGTTCTGATGCAAGATTGAGAGAAGGAGAAGTAGATCTCCGGAGTTCTCAGGAGAAGGCACGAGGCTCATTTGCAGGAGGACAACGTCAATACGTCATGATCTCCATTCTCGGTGTTCGTGTTATCTCTGTATTTGTGGAAGAATGGCGAGGGAATGATGGCAATTCAACTTACAATCTCAAGTATTTGGGATAAGCATTCATTTTTCGCGCATGTGCCGAAAAGGATAAGAGTTCAATTCATGATGTTTGGAAAAGTAATGAGAGAAAAATAGTAGGGGAAAGGGGTCAAAGTTTGGCTTATGTTGTCTTGTAGCGCAAAGGGTGGGAGTGGATTTTATGGCGTCTTTTCCAAAAACTGGGCAATGGACACCGGAATGTGAGGTGGTGGGACTTGGTTTGAATCTTAGAGGAGCACTGATGTATGAGAGAAAGAGGCCCTGGAGGAGCTGCGAAGCTCTAAAATGGCGCTTCAAAGAGGCGGCTGAAATAGCTGGGATGATCAAGACGACGAAATTATGACATGGCCTTTATAACAACGGTGACTAGTGTCTTATAAATTATTGGAATTGAGAAAATGGGAGAGAAAGGGGGAAATTCTTTGGTAAACAACAGTCGGCCATCGCTGGACTCACAGATGGAATTACTCGATATGGATATTTTGCCCAAGCACTCTCACCGCACTACACCACACAAGCCATCGCCAGATACGGCAGATAGACAACGTTTCAAAGCTCTCAACACTACCCCCAACGTACATATTCTCAGGTGCCTTCGCATACTATACCACGAAAAAGAATACCAAAATCGGCGAGCATACGAGGACACGAAATTCAGAAAGTTGACCTTGAGACACCAGCCGCAGAATGTGAAAGTCGATATCCAAAAGCTAGTGTATGCTAGACTTGAATCAAGCAACGGAATAGCGATGATGAAATCCCCTCAAGCTGCACACCAGGGCACCCTCGGCTGGAATGATACGCGCAAGAACGCAATACCTGCACAGAACATGACAACAGCAGCTTGAATGGTGTAATCCATTGACTCTAGAGCACTGCACCCCCTTTTTTTAGAGCAGTTAGTAGTGAGGTTTTCGACTCTCGACACCACACTTCGATCTTCAAACGATTCTAGCCCCGAATTTCGAGCAACACAATGCTTTCCTAAAATGATACTTGTTTTGTTTCAGAGCTTCAACACGACGGCGTAGTTACTATCAATCTCAAAGTTTTTGCGACAGAATCCCCCTTAATTAGAAGGCTTTCATCTGAATTCCACATGCAGTACTTTTAAGTACTATTTTTTATCCGAAGGTGTCTCGGGAGGTCTCAAAACTTGAAGTGTGTTAGATTAACGACACTTTGCAAAATTGAGTGGAACTGGTATAAGTGCTATGCTGACACTGATCTTGTGGTAAAGCTTTTCACGGCTTGTGGTGTTGTGGTGTTGTGAGCTTGGCATGATGTAAAAAAAATGAGTGGTTGAGAATAAAACTGTTAGTAATTAGCAGATCATTTAGACACCAAATCCAAAATCTAATAACCTAAAACTCACTTTTCCTTTACTAGTCGGTAGGCCTAGGCTTTTCAAAGTATGTCCTAACTTGGAGCTACCATACTAGTGAGTATAGATCATATCTAGCTTAGGAGGTTCGGTAGTCAACGGATCATTAGTGCTATACCCCGCGCACTCGGAAATTTCTTCTGGCCACATATATTAAAATCCCGATATGCAACTCATCATACCTATCTGATCATGATTCAATACAATCTTTCGATTCCGATTCAATCCATCAACTGTGTATGATATATAATCAAACATTGATCAGTGTTTGAGATTCGCGTGGGAGCGGCCGAATTCCCATTGTAGTATTTGCGACTCTGGTTCCCAGGAATTCTCTTGCAGAATCAAGATCTAAGGAAGAACTGGAGCTCAAGGAATCCAAGTTTTGTGAGGATTATTTTACAGCCCAGCGATAGAATACTGTGCTGGGGTTCTGAACTTCTGATACAAAAGCTTGGGTATGGCGTAAGGGGGATGTTTTCTATATTAGGTTATGTTACGTAGTCATATAATCCACTGTATGATTCGCCATAAAATTATGTGATCTAGTCTAGTATAAGAATACTAAACTTACATCATATTAAAACTTTCTACAAAATCTATAATATAATAAATTCCTTACAGGTTCTAGAATATCATAAGTGAGATGATACTCGTCTTATCTTAGAATCTTTATACCTAGAAGAATAAATGCCTAGAAGAATCTTATATAACCCCCCTTTTATAATTTTATACTTATCCTAATTCATATCATTAGTAGGCTCTAAAATATCAAAAAGATTATATATAGAAATAAAAACGTGTGAAATCGTTCATGAGTTAAAATTTGAGCCAAGACAGACCATGCAAGACTACTGACAACATAAAATCAGAAGACATTATTCATATATATCAGAAAATTTCTTTCAGACTTCCTTCTTATACCTTTCTTTACACAGCTTTTTATGTTCCTATCATCGAAACCTATCATCAAATCTCGTAATTCGCTTCAGACAATCATATAATCAATAATTAATAATTATGCCGACACGTGTAGCATTTAAGAGAATGATTCCCTTTGCAGGGCTTGTGGCTACCAGTGCGACATCCGCAACGTTAGTTTGCTACGGCGTCAATCGTACCTTCGAACATATGAGCCCGACGAAGCCTCGCCCGAAATCGATTTCCTCAATAAAGGTAATTGAATCGACAGCTTTTATCATGCTTCATCGGCATTTTAAACCGAGCTGGCAGATCGTGTGCGCTGCAAGTGTCTACAGCCTTTGGGCCGGCTTTTGCAAAGGTATATGCACCTGCATCTTAGATGATTGCAAAAGAGAATGGAACAGGGTCAAAATAGAAGATAAGACGGCTTCAAACTTGGGTATGTTTTCACATCATTGATGAGAAGATGCATATATCTTCAGTTACTGACTGATGTTCTTAGAAACCCGAGACCAAAAATCACTTGATGGTGAAGACAGCTTTGATGAGGGCACTACATCATAGTGCAATACCTCGTAATCATCTTTAGACTAGAATGGGTACCGGCGTAACAGATGGAGGTTTCTTTTGGGAGTTGTCATGAACTTGTGGTGTTTGGATACTGGGATACAGCGATACCTTATAATATCTGTACACTAGTACTGTGCGCGTAAGCACGTGCTGTTCATATGAGATCCTGTAGCCAGTACTTATAGGCCTTCCTTGTGTTGCCTCAATATTCAGAATCTCTTCGTCGATAAAGCGTTCTATATTATTGATGTTGTTGACCTTTTTCGTATTGATCTTTGTCGTATTAATGCTTACTAATGATCGACTTTCCCCGGACCAATCAGGGGCCGGGTGGGGGACGTTTATCTCCTCGAGAACCTCCGGAGGTGTTGTGCCTTGAAATTAAGGCCAAAAGCCTATCTACATTATGTAATCACCGTGTGCTTACCCTCAACTTGACGCCCGACATTTATACATATGCTTTATAACCTCTATTCTCTCCCTCACCTCGCTGTCGCTACGTGACTACCCATTCCCTCTACTATGTATAGCCATTTAGGATTACTTCAATATTTTATGTTACATGCGAAGGCTTTTCTTGCCTGACCTCTACGACCTTCTACTCTTTTATAGTACCAGACATAGCAAGGTGACATGAGATCTCCATTGGAGAACGGTTCAATTGAGAAGCAAGATCATTTCTCTCTATTCTCCAATGTGTGATAAGATAAGTAAAATACATTACTCGTATTTAAGCATTACGAGATTCCTTAATTACATACCAAGTGCAAGATTTCGAGAATCATGCATGGTCTCGACCATCAAAAAGAATGATGTGCAGTGAGGTTCAAGATAGGGGAATTGTAGATTGTGTTCACGTGATGTCTTGTTCTATATTTGGTTGGCAAGGTTATCCCATACTATACGAACTCAAAAAAGAAATAAAATTACACATGTATTCGATCATCTATATATCTCGTATTTCCTCTCCTTTTTTTCCAAAAAAATGTGAAAGTTATGTAAACTAGAAGAGCCCTTACTGTATATGAATATGAACATTTTCCTTTTAATCATTTCTCTCGCTTTTTTCTCCACCGTCAATTGTTACACCATGTCCAATGCCGAGGCCTGGAAAAGGCGTTCCATATACCAAGTGCTCACCGACAGATTTGCCATAGAAGATGAGAATAATCCTAATAGAGGCCCAGATCATGGGATGAGAGAGTATTGTGGTGGAACATGGAGGGGAATAATATCTAAACTTGATTATATTCAAGGAATGGGTTTTGATGCAGTTTGGATTTCACCCGTTTGTTTCTTCAGCCTCATCAGTGTTCTGATTGCATTTACTAACAATTCAATACAGATCACTAAGAACATCGAAGAATTGACTGAATATGGAGCTGCCTATCATGGTTATTGGCCGGAGGATATTTATTCAGTAAATCCACATTTTGGAACCGCTGATGATTTACTCGCCCTATCCGATGCCTTGCACTCTCGGGGTATGTTTTTGATGGTTGATATAGTTGTCAATCATATGGGTTCGCCTCCTACAGTGGAATATTCCAGATACGTACCTTTCAATGATTCGTCATACTATCATCCACAGTCATTCATCACGAATTACGAAAATCAGCAGGAGACCGAGGAAGGATGGTTGGGGGATGGGCATGTGCCATTACCCGATCTAAATACGGAGGACCCTACCGTGGTACTCACCCTCCAAACCTGGATCACAAAACTTGTACAGAGGTTTAAAATCGATGGTTTGAGAATTGACACCCTCAAACACGTCAGAAAGAATTTTTGGCCGGATTTCATTCGGGCTGCTGGGGTCTGGTCGGTGGGTGAGGTATTGTCAGGTGACCCTGACTACTTAAGCTTATATCAACCGTATGTTGGAGGCCTTCTGGACTATGGAACATATTATCCTTTGAAGAGAGCCTTTCATAGGGATGGTGGAAGTATGTATGAGCTGACCAACCTCCTCACTCCTCAATATCGATCAAAATTCCGCGACATGCAGCAAATGTCGACTTTTATGGAGAATCATGATATGCCGCGGTTTACCAACGACACCAACGCGGATTTGGCTGTTGTGAAGAATGCTATGGCATGGAATCTACTCACCGATGGTGTGCCAATTGTTTACTATGGACAAGAACAGTCTTTTTCTGGAGATGGTGATCCTGGCTCGCGAGAGCTGATGTGGAAATCCAATTATAACATCACACCTCTATACCAATATATCGCACGTTTGAATCAGGTCAGAAAGCTGGGCTGGGATGTAGGATTTGGTACACATCTAACCACACGTCTTTACGTTGAGGATAATGTTGCTACTACACAGAAGGGCCCCGTGCTCATGGTGCTGACCAACGTAGGTAGCCAGGCCAGATCCAAAACTATCTCCATACCTACCATGTTCAAAAATGGTACCATAATAGTCGACATTCTCACAGGAGAATCCTTCAAAGTCAAACGATCGACAAACATCACCATAGTATCTGGAGAACCTCGAATTTTTCTTCCTCTTGGTCTAGCAGAGAATATCTGTGAACAGATCTTACCACCAGCTCAGAGTGCCATATCCAAATTATTCTCTAGAATGTTTGGTGCCTCCTCTTCCTTAAAAACTGCCGCCGAAATCACCGATTGGCCATATGGTGAACCGGTCAACAGCGCAGATATTATACTCGAGGAAAAAGATCCGGTTGCGGAGCAGGCAGGAGCCAAGATATTGATGCCGAGCGTTCAGGAAAGTTCATCTCCGTGGTCTATATTCTCTACGGCTAGATAATTAAGCGATTAGAATATACTTTCCTTTTCGAGTTACTTATAACTTTTAGATTAATCATTATAATTAGAAGATACCTTAGGCCATGAGTTTCCTGGCATCAATCATCACAATTTATTTTTTCATGTCTTGACAAGTTGACGGACCCATTCTTTGGTCTCATACTGAGTCGGTTTGAGGAATGGATTGAGATTTCAATGCGGCACAGTGTCTTTATCTGGCCCTAAACTCTTGTGCAGTATGATGTTCAGAGATAAGAAGAAATGGTACACGGTGATTTTCCAATATTTAGTTCGAACTGAAATTGCTTCCTGAACTTCTTCCAAAAGGCGAAGAGCGATCAATTCGTAATATTAAGGAAGTAATACGTCATGTAAGAGAACAAAAACCCAATAAACGAAATCAGACCAAGGAAAATCAGGACCTGGAGTTTTTCAGGGCGTGCTGTTTCGATTCCAGACCACAATAGAAAACCGGAGGCAACACTGAAGCCCAACGTCAGATAGACAATAGATACTTTAAGTTATGTCAGCTATTTCAGTAGCACCCGAAAGATGATAAACGTACAGCCAGGAGTTAACCCAAAAATATCCTTTTCAGCCCTCTGAGCCGTCTCTCCGCCGGCTAGCGTTCCGCTTGAACTAGCCCCCTTCAACGAACCCAGTTCCTTCCTCACATACGCAAATAATATCGTGCCTGCCTCAACACCAAATATCGAGCGAAACACATCGACGTCAAAGGTTCTTAGTTCTGACCCGCGACCATATTTCCATTGAGCGGCCAGATTTTCAGCTTCATGCTTTGGGACATCGTAATGATTATGAAGTATGTGAGAAATATATTCTCGAACTATAAATGGGGTTGCGTCGAGCGGGGGAACTGAAGGAGCAGTGGACATCTTGGAGAAATTGAGGAATTTAGAGTCTTTTGCAGCGATGAGTGTTGAGGATTGATGAAATGCTACAAGCGCTGATGAGTTGGATGGAAGTTGCTGTGTAGCCCTAAGTTCTTTTCGGAGAGCGGCACCATGGCATATCAAATTGTGGATCTGAGGGATTGCCTCATCTCAGCAGCGGGACCAACTGTTTGCACTGTGTCAGCTTGCGTTGCACTATTTATGAAAATGAGCGTGCTGAGTCAGCGGGCTCATTTCTCAAATACACAGCACTCATTGAATACAAAAAGATGGGAAAGAGGGAGGAAAAACAGAGATGTCCTTCAGGATGTCTGGAGATAAATAACTTCAATGGTCCACTAATGTGTGCATGGACTGATGAGACACTTCTCAACTTTCGAAATTTTCAACAATTTCATTCTCCAATTGTTTGATGTCAGAATCTATCTTTTGATTATTCAATCTTCAATGAATAATTTCAACGATTCCTAAGATGTATAAATCAATTTTCATAATGATATTTTTAAGTCTATTTTTGTAGTGTCCCGTTAGTCTATGTACCCATTTGGTGATCCAATTAAATTGTGTACAAACATCCTCGACTTACAGACTAAGATCAGGATTAAAAATCTTATCAATGGGCTACCTACAGGCTAGCTACTCAAGTTACTGATTTCGTGGGTTTCATATGTTGCTCTTAGATCAACTTTACTGTAAAATAAAGTAAATTTGCCTTTCAGATATACCCATGAAAGACCTATTACTCTTCCCCCAATCTGGACTGTTCCGAGCTTCACGTCCTCTTTCTCCCATTTCTTCCTTATCATACTCTACAGTAGCTTTGATGTCGATATTCAACATACGTCTCTGCGCTATACCGGGAAATCTTCTTATATTCTCCTGGCTCACACATTCCGCGAAGGCTAAAGTACGACTTTCCCCGGCTGCTTGATTGCTGTTTGAGCACCATAAACAAGAGATCCCGCCTCCGGGGAAAGTGGTTTCAAGATACTGCTGCAGATCTGTTCCACATCTACAAGATTCAAGAGATGCAGGACCATGTTCATGTTTACAGCTGATCAAGTACCAGCAGTATTGGCTAGACATGGTGTAAGATTGAATATCCCCAACAATATATTGTTCAAGCAGAAAGGGGTCTTGATCTCGAAATAGCGCGTGGCCGATAGCTTAAATTCTGGAATGGCATCTGCTCCGTAAGGAGCAGCTAGAGGTACACCATCTCGATACAAATCTCACAGATAATAGCCAACACAAGCATCAATATCGAGACAGTTTCGGGGTCTGTTCGAAGGTCCACTGAATAGTGTCGATGTCAGCAGCCGAATCAATTGCTGGTACTGCAGATGACGTGAAAGGCCAAAACTTGTGAACCAGAATTCACCGATGCAAGCCCAGGGGAAGACATCCCACGCTATATAGCCATATTAATAAACGTAAACCTCAGAGTTTCATTCACGGACAGAAGATGCAAGCTTACGATCTTATAGATGTGCGAATCAAATTCGGTAGATGCTGTACTCCTCAAAGGATTTTCTGGCCGCGGGGGTAAGCCTATTGCGAAATGATGGCTGGTAATGAGGATGCGCTTTCATTCGATACGGATGATTTGGGGGTCCAGCAACCTTGGGAAGTTCCTCAGTGTGGGCATAATTGATCGTATTGTATTAAACTGAACCTCAGGATGTTTCAACGCAAGTCGTTTGAATGAATGAGCAGAAACTTCTGTGTAGATGACTGAAAATTAGCAAATACCTAGATATCTACTGTGTCGTAGAACTAGCATCTGAATGGAAGTAAAAATTTTACCATCATCCCCCACGACAGGTTGTACATCATGTTTTGCGCCAAAGATATGCACGAAAAGACCCTGTTGACTTTTAGCCAATTGTCAACGGACGGCTGGCCATAGTTTCCCGAAAGCGGATCACCACTCGCATGCTGTAATTATGGCCATTGAACAGACACTCCTCACTTCATAGTTCTATCCACTCTTGATAGCCCACCTCATAGAGCTCAAGAGCAGCTTTGTCACCAATGAATACTTCTTCGATATGAATCTTACAAATTGAGTTTGGCCACTCAAGTCCTTGAGTGCCACCTGTGAACCGGCAAAGAGCTAAGTCTATCGTTTCGAGAGACCTACTTTCCTGCCTCCTTTTGATACAAAACAAGTGTCCTAATCAATTCGAGCTGCAAAGCACACATGACTCGATGCATTGAAGACTTGGAGCCCGGATGACTCATTCTCCGAACCCGTCTCAACGAGCCCCAGCATTCGAATATCAGCTTTGTATAGAATCAAAATCTATTTAGTCCGTTAGAAGAATTAAAGTTTTGCCAATACATTGAGTTGACACATAAATTTATATATCAGCAGAGTTTATTTTTATATTGGGAAAGAACCTTTCGCTCTTGAGGTTTTAAACCATGTCGTCGGCAACAGCATCGTCCCGTGCGGCGACAACGAAGGCCTCCAAGACCACCTCTCTATTGTTACTCTTGCAAATGTCTGATATAGAGTTGAACAATCAAATAAAGGAGAATAGTAAATGGAAGAAGCGGTCAGAAGAGACCACTCTCAATGTCCATTTCCCGGAGCTAGACAATGCGTCTTTAAAAACCACCAATCTTGTACTCATTGGATCCAGCATGCTCGAACGATTCAAAACGACGGGCCACGATCTCAAATTGCATTCAAAGCCAGGAATTTTCAACGCCGGGGTAGGAGGCGATATAATCCCCAACGTACTTTACCGCATAGATCTAGGCCTCCTCCGGAAAGCCAAGACCCAAGAGAAAGTGGGAATGGTTATTGTCAATATCGGTTCTAATGATCTGAAAAAACCCGGTCGAAGCTTGACCGAAGCCCAACTTTACCAATTCGCTCTTCACTTGGAGGCATTGAGAAGGACATTCCCCCGAGCACGAATCGTGGTTACGGCATTATTCTACAAAAAGGATGTCCACCTATCAGACGTTGATAGAAGTAACGAGGATTTACAAAATATAGTCTCTGGATTGCCTCGTGTGGAGTGGCTGGCAGCACCGGATATCGATCTTGAAAACCATTATGACGATCACGTCCACTTGAACAGAGCCGGTTATGAGATATGGGATGAATGGCTGGTGGAAAAACTTGAGATTTAGCAACGGTGATGGTTAGATAGCATTCAAGAAGAAGCTTTTCAACACGAGGTCTTGGACAAATGACCACTTTACGACGTCTGCCGCTAATATATCGGTGATCACTGTAACTTGCAGTAGACCGCCAACCTTGTCGAGTCGGTATTTTAGACGGGAGCTCAATAGAAACTTCCGAATGATGCCAAGAGGAATTGTTCTCGAATCTACAGTCCGAAGAAGCAATGTTCCATTGTCCGTACATGTTTAGTATACACCACATGACATAATCCACCTTCCACCTTCCTTCCACCTTGCACCTTCATTATACATCTTCGATTTTCCATTTGCAGACTGCCGCGCTTCTAGAATAGGTTTAGACTCGAGGTGCAGCTTTAAAGCCTTGACGTTTCCGGTTGATGGAAAGTAGATTGTGGGGGGTTTAATCCATATTGGGCTATTTCCAAAGCGGTTGTGGCCAAGGCGGCGCTTGAAGTGATTTTGCTCCGTTATAATTTCCGATTCTTGTTAAGCTTGTTTCGATTCTCAGGAACCCCTGAATTGACGATTCGCGATTGGCTAACAACGCACACAAAGGGGTAATTGAAACAACAAAACCTTAAAAAAAATCAATCTATCTGAGAATATGAGATGAAATTACAACACTTGGCTTCTCTTGGTACTTGAAAGCGTCATTTCTCCATCTTTTCTTTTAGATCTCAGATGAAGTCAGTAGGTTTCGGAAAATATTGACGGAAGTGTCTCGTTCGAACGTCACAGTAATTGAAGATATACACTTCTTGAAAAAGTGCTTAGTGTCGCTTGTCCCGCAAAGTATGCACATATCCGTCTTTAGGTTACAATCTAGTCGTCTAGTCGTTGAACTTTGTGCAAGTGCCGATTCAATCGATCATATCGTTCGTCCGTTTGCTCGCCAAGAATTTGCATACACCGAAGTTTTCGGGTGCTAGTATAGGCGTCTTGGCTTTCGTACGAGTGTCCACGATACCAAGAAATATCCCCAAAATTTCGAGAGTGATATGCAGGGACTATGCTCTTGGCCCTTTGCAATTGCAGTGAACAACCTCGAAATTCGCCATTTGCATTGGTGCTTCCCCCTTCCTGCACTCCATTTTCAAGCGTTTACTCAACATAGCCACATTGTTTGTCGTCTTGGCTATCATTCTACTTTTCCATGCAATGATTTCTTCGTTTACCTGTGGATCATCTATCACCCAAATGCTTGGTTTGTTTATCGAAAACTGTTGGGTGAGAATTAAGGAGAACTTCTAGATCCTCCTTTGCGTTGGATTAATTCCGTGGGACCAGTAATCAGATGAACTTGGCAATATAAACAAAAAACCTCAGCAGCAGCCATTCTACTATAAAGATGAAGACGAATCCCACGATCTAACAACATCACTTCCATCATTCACAGTCTTCACACTTCCACATTCATTACATTCTCTAAACACATTACATTCTTTTAACGGACTAGTTCCCATTTTTTCAATCTTTCAATATGAAGTTCTCAATTGTTTCTGCTGGTCTTTTGGCCGCATTCGCCACTGCTGCTCCAACCCCAACCTCTGACGAGATCGTCAACCGCGCTGCCATCGCCAAGCGTGCCACTGTCACCGACGCCTGCGACATCGGTTACGCCAGTACCAACGGTGGTACCAAGGGAGGAGCTGGAGGAGCCACCACCACTGTTTCCACCTATGCTCAATTCACCAAGGCTGCCACTGCTGGTAACACCGTCGTTGTCGTTTCCGGTCCTATCACCCAAGCTGCTTCCCAAGTCAAGGTTGCCAGTGACACCACCATCATCGGTAAAAACTCCAAGGTCGTTTTCACTGGTTTCGGATTGTATGAGCTCCCCTTTCTCTATTCTCACTTGCAATGATCTAATCTTTTCTTGTCACAGGCTCGTCAAGGGACAATCCAACGTCATCATCCGTAACATCGCCATCAAGGAGGTTCTTGCCGCCAACGGTGATGCTCTCGGAATTCGTAAGTTCTCCTAATCTCTTCATATAGCCACTTCGATACAGCAGACTAACCTCTCCGATAGAAAAATCCACCAACGTCTGGGTTGATCACGTTGATCTCTCCTCCAACAGAGACCACGACAAAGACTACTACGATGGACTCTTCGACGTAACTCACGCTGCTGATTACGTCACCCTCTCCAACTCCTACATCCACGACCACTGGAAGGCATCCCTCATCGGTCACTCCGACTCCAACTCTGCTGAAGATACCGGACATCTCCGCGTCACTTATGCCAACAACTACTGGAAAAACATCAACTCCCGTGGCCCTTCTATTCGTTTCGGTACTGCTCACTTCTACAACTCTTACCACGACACTGTTGCCGACGGAATCAACACCCGTGATGGTGCTCAAGTTCTTGTTGAATCTAACGCCTGGACTGGATCCAAGAAGCCTTTGTACTCTACCGATTCTGGTTACGCTGTTGCCAACGACAACGACTTTGGCTCTGGATCCAACGAAGCTGAGAAGGGTACCATGTCTGCCAGCAAGTTGGGATACAAATACACTCTTTTGGGCAGCAGCAAGGTTAAGGCCGCTGTTGTCGGAACTGCAGGTGTTACCTTGTCTTTCTAGATTAAGAGTCAGCAGTACTCTTGATTCTATTTGGATGATATGAGCACTTTTGAGGAAAGGGGCGGAGCTAGTACAGGGTACTTTAAGATTCTTGGTGTATATAAATTTTTGGTCAGAGACCGTATATATATAGATGTGAATAGACAGCTCTAGTAGCTAGTCAATGGAAGATTTTCACTCATCTACTTTCCCTAGGAAATTTTCGTGATTTTCGTTCAAATTTCAATTATAGAATGTTTCATTGTTAATCAGGTCTTCAGTTGGACACATCAGACATACTGCTTGCTCAATTAGAGAGAGATAGGAATTGGACGAATGGAGATTGGGACTTTCCCAGGCGTTCTGTCATCTGTTTATTCGGATGGATATACCGTGGAAAAGTGACAGAGCCGTGGAGGAGTAGAGCGAGAACAAGTCTAGTGCATGGCATTCAACCGCATGGGAACGGTAACATTCGTGATTTGTATGTGATTGCATGGCGAGAATGTAATGTACGGTTTGCAATAGAAGCAGCAAACGAACGACTCATTAAAGCAGTCTGAAAGAAAAGATCATACAGTTCATCCAACCAACAATATTGAAGAGAAAATCGATCGTGTTGTCTATGATTAGCACCTTTAGTAAAATTGGTACGTATCGCACAAAAATAATGCTAACAGTTACTTGTGAGTCCACTCGGCCTTCTTCTTCTCCGCAAAAGCCTTCATTCCGATCTTTTGATCCTCACTTCCAAATAAGCTGTGGAAAACTCTCCTTTCATACTCTACACCGTCTCTGAGTGGTAAGTCCTGACTCTTATTGACAACTTCTTTAGCAGCCTGCACTGCTACCTTACTGTATCCTGCAATCGTCTCAGCTGTACCTAGCGCAGCTTCAATGAGCTCTTCCCAGCTTCCATATGTCCTTGCCGCAACTCCCCATTCTCCCGCCTCTTTGCCACTAAAGTTCTTGCCGGTCAATATAAGTTCCATAGCTCTAGCTTTTCCAATCGCCCTTGTAAGTCTTTGACTTCCACCGGCCCCAGGAATCGTGCCTAGTTTAATTTCTGGTTGCCCAAAATTTGCCTTTTCTGTGCAGTATAATACATCGCACATTAGAGCCAACTCACAGCCTCCTCCTAACGCGTGCCCTGATACGGCTGCAATAATAGGCTTCTTGATGGCGGTTGTAAGGTCTGACCATGATTCTATGAAAGAAGTTGTGTAGGCTTCAGAGAAAGTAAGCGGTGCCATTTCTTTGATATCCGCACCGGCTGCAAAGGCTCTTTCAGATCCAGTAAGAACAATAGCAGATATGGAGGGAGATTTATCGAATGCTTTAAGTGCATCGTTGAGTTCGCTTATGAGTGGTGTAGATAAGGCATTGAGTGCTTTGGGCCGATTTAATGTTACTTTGATAAATGTTAGTGAAGAGTTTATTAGAACAGGTAAAGTAGAATAAAGTACTTTGTCCTACGCCAGGTCTTGGTTCTGAAGTTTGTATGAACTCGTAGGATTTGGCTGAGTAGGCTCGTGAAAGTGCGGGGAGAGTCGAAGCTGTGAATTGCGAGGCAAGGGGCCTCCATGCTCTAATTGAATACATAACTTATTATTGAGATGTAGAAGATCGTACGAAGTAGTTATTTTAGATCAATGAATAGAGATTCAAGAATCAAATATTTGGAATATCAAAAGCAGCTTGTGTACTTTTATATTGAACTGAATTCTGGTAATTCTGGCAGTTCGGATACAAACGATTATCCTCGGGAACTCAGAGCTTGACCCCCAAACAGGACCCATCGTCCCGCATAATTTTGTATCACGTGAAAACAGCTACATGCGCGCCACAATCTAAGCCACGACGCTTTCCACGGGGCGATTCTATGAAAACAGGTGGTCTCGAATTTCAAAAAGTTGAAACTCCAATTACCTTCCGCGCCTACCACCAAACGTCAATCCTTCCAACTCCAACTTCTCAAACAAAGGCTATTAGACCTGCACGAACTCTATACCACTTCAACTCGAGCACGCACACGCAATTCAATATGGATTCGATAGAACCAGAACAAACCCCTTTCGCGGCTGTGAGCGCGCAGACTTCAAAGATAGGACGTGTAAGTTTGTTCATAGATGCGATTTGTTGAATCGCATCACTTGGAAAGGACATATGGACTAACTAGAAACAAACAGCAATACCAAGCTTGGCTAGATAAATCAACACCATATGTTCCTTACAGATGGTTGGCTACATTCGGGCTTCTTATGATATTCTTCATTCGCATTTTCGTCGCACAAGGATGGTATATTGGTATGTTGACTCTTGGTTGCTTTGCGCGTTCTCAACTTATATGCTTCCATAGTGGCATACTCTCTTGGAATCTACCTTCTCAACCTCTTTCTCGCATTCCTTCAACCTAAGTTCGACCCCTCCAATGAAGCTATCGATAATGATATGGAAGATGGGGCTGCTGGCGGATTACCAACTAAACAAGACGAAGAGTTCCGCCCGTTCATCAGAAGACTTCCCGAGTTTAAATTCTGGCATTCGGCGACAAGGGCAATTGGAATTGGTTTCGCTTGTACTTGGTTTGAGGTTTTCGATGTACCAGTGTTCTGGCCAGTGCTGGTTGTCTATTGGTTGATTCTGTTCACGTTGACCAGTAAGTAATTCCTCGATAGAAGAATAACTTAGGAGACAGTAGTAGCGTTTCAACATACTGACTTTTTCCACAGTGCGCAGACAAATTCAACATATGATCAAATATCGATATGTGCCATTCTCGTTCGGCAAGACTAAGTATACTAAAAACAGCTCATAAACTCAATTGGTTTCAGGATGCAACGAATAAATGACCTGCTCGGGTGACGACGGACTTGGAGAAATGATAGCAATGCTATCTTGTGTACAAACAGCTGTACTTCATATGTTCATGAGAGGATTTGGGGAGAAGGCGAAACCCTTATTGATTTTAATTACAATTTTCTCTGTTCCATTACACTTAGGGGTTCTCTAGGACATTCAAGGGTCGGGTATAGCTGAAAAGCTATCGGGAAATAGATGGTACGAGCTGGTCAAAGTCAAGAGAAGAGCAGCATCATCACTGTATCACACCTTTCAAGCTCCTTAAAACATTAGCAAAGCTTCAAAAAGATGCTTTCGAAGACCTCAAATCCCTTTTGGACTTTATTCCAGAATTTCAAGGACGCGCAATCATATTATAACCTCAATTTGCCTCATTTGATACGTTCATGCTCGAGTCTATTTCTGGATGCGTGGTATTTCGTGAACATAACTTTCCAAACACTCTTTTGCTGGCCTGCATCCTTCGATTGTAAATCTTTCACTCAAAACATCTTAGCTAGGCTCTCATGTGCATATATGTGATACGATTAACTTCCTTTCTAAAAGGTACAGGCCAATGATTTGAGATCACAAGACTAGACATGGCCCTTATTGAGAAAGTGGAATTTAATTGGACAAAACTTCAGCCACAGCTTCGTACCATACAATCCAGCCTTGTCACTAGCGCTATTTTCCCAGTGTCTGTCCATCCATCCAGACGCGACATTTCCAAATTTATTGTAACCTCGAATCTGAAATAATAAATTCAAGCATATCCACGAAACCATCATCGAACAATAAGATGGCGTCCTCAGCATCTAGAATTGTTCATCAAGAATACATTGCTCGCATACGATATTCCAATGCCTTACCACCGCCCCCAAATCCTCCCAAGCTCCTCGATATCCCAAATACTGGCCTTGCCAGTGGTCAATATACTACACCTGGATTTGCTACAAGATTAGCGCGAGACCAACCATTAAATATCGAAGCCGATGCGGAGCTTGGTATGCCATTAGACCTGGTGGGAATGCCAGGTATATTTGACGGAGATGAGAGCTGTAAGTTCGCATATTTCCTTGCAACTTGCGCAATCGCTCACTTTTAATTTCAATAGCTATACAAGCACCATTACATCCTCCACAACTTCACCCTCATGATCGTGCTCTCCTCAGACCATTGGCGACATTGGGCAAGCCCAAATTCTCCGACACAGGAGTCTCATTTTTGCGACGGACTGAATATATCTCTTCTGGCTTCACTTCAAAAGCGCGGATGGAAGGCACCACCTCAGCAAAAGCCCTTGTTGACACACGAAAACCAAAACCTGTTCAAAACCTACCAGCTGATCGCGAATCTCCTGCGTACATTAAGGCACAGGTTGAGAAGGGCTTTGAAACCGCCGCTGCCAATCTCAAGGATCGCTCCCGAGTCCGTCATCCTACCAAGCGGAATGTTCAACTAGTCGATGCAGTTCCTCTTATACCAGATCTTGATGCTTTCCCAGATGCAGGCGGATATGTCTTGTTGAAGTTCCTCACCAACCCCGTTCCTCCAAGCTCTACTTACGACGTTCGGGTTGAGAGCAGTGTTTTGAGACCCGCTGATCCCACTGAGGCAGAACTCGAAATAAAAGAAGCCGCTAGACAAGCTTATGAATTGGATCCCCATAATAACCCACCTCCGGACGAAAAGATACAATACGAAATGTTCATGCCAGATACGGTTACCGATGCCAAGAATATCAAACGGAAATTCGATGTTCTGGATCCTGAACACGACGATAGGGACCTGTATTCACAATTTGATGAGGAAACTGGCAAAGGAGCGTTCAGACTGAAAAGACTCCGTGGCTATGAGACAGTTCAAACGAGTGGTGGGACAGATGACAAATATGATGAATATGTGGTGGTAGCTATGCACGATGGAACCGATGGGTTACACCAAAAAGCCGCCCATTACTATCCTGTCGTTCAACGAAGTTCTATCAGACCACAGAGAACCAAGAATATCCAGAAAATGAGACACAATATTAGCGGTGAAGAAGAGGAAGTTTTGGATATGGTGGATCTGAGTATTGTTGACCCGGGTGCGGAGACGAAGCAGGTGATGGAAGGGTTTAAGATTTGGCCATATGGAGAGAACCATGAGGATGACGCAGAGAGAGATGCAGCCGAAGTTGAGGAGGCGCTCTCCGAAGCAGATGCGGAAGGCGAGGACGATGATCTGAATTCGCCTGTACGACCTAGTTTGGGTGGAAAGACAATTGCGTCTAGAGTGCAGAGTGATGAAGAAGATGATGATGAAAATGAGAGTTTACATTCTGAGGATTAGGAAATGTTAGCCTGGCCGAGGACCGGGACGGGGATAGGAACAAGACTGGGAAGGAAAATAGAGCGATGAAACAAAGAAAGAAGAGAGAGATAATGGAAAATGCATATATGTGCATATTAAACGAGTATCTATCGGACAATAGGCATAGGCAATTAATCACACAGGTCTATTTTAATTTCGCATAGCAAGGGGCGGCGTTCTTCGAGGATGGTTGTAATTCTACAGCAGAAGAGAAAGACATGAATAAAATGATACCTACATATATCTTAGTTCAAGACCTCGTGAAAAATTTATAAGAATGTGAAAATGAGCATCAGAATGAGAGCCAAAATAATCAGTCTAAAAGTATGACACTCAAAATATGTAATTAACTAACTATATGCACCTATCCTATCCTATCCTGTCCTATTCCATAAAACCAGCCTATTCCCAACTAAACCCCAATAAACCAAGAAAGAGAAAACGCCTCTGCTAATATGATGCTATGCTTGCGTATCGGTTTGTATATATGCGTGTATGTCATACTTCTAAATCCAATGACTGCAACGAGAATTTCGCCGCTAAATTACATTCTTGTCTACATCCCCGCCAAGCGACTCTACCCCTATCTTATTTGACAGGCGTGGGAAAAAAAGGTGAAGGATCCGTGAATGTTCGTACTTTGTGCCGTTTCAGAGTTCTCTGGCAATTCTAATTGAATTTGGAGATTAAGGCGACTAAGTGGAGATTTGGATTTGCCAGTAATTCCTCTCGTTCCCAATGATTAGTCTTGTCTTTTTTTACTCCATTTACAATTCCACATTCGAATCTGTACATTTAAACCACCAATTCCTCTTCAAACATGTTTCCTTATGTTTTGGTGTTGCGCTAGGCGTTGGTTTTACATCAGGCGAAGGATCAACGCAGACGAAACCAAACCAATTTTTAGAGGTGCATGTTTGGGTTGTAGTTGGTGGGGTTGAGGTTGTGGGCGAGGGGAGAGGTGGTGCGGAGGTTATGGAATGGGATGAATCTTTTGTGCTCGAGACAGAGACGGATGTAGAAGTGGAGGTAGGGTCTTTGCAACCAAACCAGCCAGGATGTTCACAAGTTGTTGTTGTTGCTGTTGTGCTCGTGGCAGAAGAGGTGGAAGTTGGTGTGTGTAGCACTGAAGTACTACTGCTGCTGCTGCTGCTTTCAGTGGCAGTTTTCTCATCTTTACAGCCGAACCAGCCAGGCGTTTTGCAAGTTGAAGTTGAAGTTGATGTGGTGGTAACCGGTACGCTAGTCGTAGGCTTCGAGGTTGTAGACGTATCTTCATCTAGGCATCCCCACCATCCAGGCGTTTTACACGTAGAGGTACGACTCCTAGTATTCGTGGTTGACGTCGATGGCGCTGACGTGGCTGTGCTACTGCTGTTGCCTTCTACCTCTTTCCAAAGTGGACAATCTACACATTCCGGTGTAAATTTGCATACTGGTACCGTATCGTAGACTTTGATGATTTGCTCAATTACAGTTATGATCTTGTGCGACCAGATATGTACTCCCCACCCGTGATCGGCTACGACGTCGTATACACATTCCATACCGCTATGGCATGAGCTTTCTAACGCATATCCGGCGTATGAACAAGAAGCGGTAGCTCCATTACATGTTCCCAAATAGATTGGATCGGCAGTATGTCCAAAATGATAAGCTCCAGTAAACTCGCGCTTTTGTGGTGTACTTGGATTGTGACCTGGTGGCGCTGGTAGACCTAAACGACTTACGGGTAGAGCATCTGGAACGGCCTCAAATGTAACAACAGGAATACCATATGTCAACCCTAACATGGAACTGACCGATCCACCAAGAGAGTGGCCTGACATCCACACGTTTGCATTTGGATAAAGAGCTGTGACATTGGAATAGAGGTGTCGAGCTGCGGTGTAATATCGATTTTCCGAACTTAGGCTTTTCTTGAGGCATGATACATTGCAAGTGTAGGTTCCAGTAGCACAATCGCAGACTTGTCGGTAAAAAGAAGCACCTTGTTGACCACAGCAACAACTGAAGAACAAATTGTCGTTTTCCTTATCGTTTGTAGTTGTCCCATCTCCATCGTACACCGCAAGACTCGTTCCCTTTAATCCTATGACGATCGTCGAGTTCGACTCATCCATATAGATATAGCCTCGTAGCCCGTCGGCATCCCAACCAAATCCATAGTCATCGGTTCGATTAAACCCCCCATTAACGTCTTTCCAATCCCCTGTTTCTGGTTTATTCACATAGGCGTTCGCTGCCATTTGTGCCAACGTTATGATTGTATCCTTATCTGTAATATCCGGTCCAGCGATTTCGTCAACAGTCCAAGCCGATGGCGATAATGCCCATACATCTCCACTCTCTCTTGATGCCGCCACCATTGGATCAACCACTGAAGGTCTCCTGTCTTTTAATCGTTCTATCTTCACCGGACTCTTCTTCATAACCAATGGCCTTGTTACCTCTTGTAACGGCCCCTTTCCATCTTCGGACTCCAGCCATACTGACGACTTGGACTTGGTATCTAGAATATCGAGTTGTTTATGCAGTTGAGGGTATTCGTACGTTCCATGATGGAAGACGTGACGAAGGGACTGTCAATTACTATTAGCATTCTTTAAAATGTGGCGGTGAAAGGGTGTATTTACAAATACATGATTCCCAGCTGAATCCTGTCCAGCATTTGATTCTGGGATCAAGGGCGGTAATATGGGCAATATTGGTTGCTGCTGCTTGTGTTGTTGTTGTTGATGAGTTGCATCTGATGCACTTATCGGTGTCGATAAGGCCAGGAAAGATAATAGTAATCGAGCTGTAACCCTGCCAGTAGAGGAACAAGATGTAGATAATTTATACCTCATCTTTGAGAAAGTATTTATGAAAGAGGAAAACAAAGGGAAATGAATCAACGTTGATACTCTGTTGTATATGATTAACAATATAGTAGTTATGTTGTATTGAACATACTCGAGTAGTGAGATGAGATATGAGATATGATGGATGACGATAGTCTTGAGGTCAAAGAGGCGTCACAAGCACACAGGCACACAACAAGCATTAGGTGGAGGACTATACTCTGTGCAGGACATTGAAATGAAGAAATCCTATTGGTTCCATGACTGATCCTTGTGCATGTCTCATACTTCACAGCCTCGAGACAAGCAAGTATGAGGGAGATATTGGGAAAGATAGCCGTACCTGACAGGAGATCGATATGATCAAATATACCGCTGATCATACTCAGTAATACGCGCAAATGGAAAGGTTGTACCCGAGTCAACCCCTTCGTCATACCTCCCATACCTCCCATACCTATCTCCCTCAATTTACCAAAATATACGCCGGCCGCATTCCCAAACCACATTTAAATACATCAAAAGTCTGGTCTGTGGCGTCTACAAGTGAAGTCGTCCATAGCTAATTAACGTAGCTAGCTTATCAGTCCTCTTTGACTTATCTAATATAGACACACACACGTAGCTTCGAGCTAAATTACGGAAACTACTTCGACTACTCAGACTACATCGAGTACTGCTATCTTCTATTTCCTTTCCTTTCTATTCCTGTCATTTAAGTGTCTTCTACCTACTGTTTGGTTCAACAAATTCAATTTATGCTTATGAAATGTAACTTGATTCTCTTCCCTTCACATTCATCGAACTGTTCAATTTTCCCACATTCATTTACACAACGATCCCCGGTTGTGGCTCGAGCAAAGGAGAGTTTCAGGCGTCATCGTATTCATGCGACTATAGTTCATCACTTCATAAATAGGTATTGACTATTTCCCTTCGCAATTTTCTCTCAGTGCCTTCAAAATGCAGTCATTTACTGACAAGATGCATTTCACTCTACCAGATTTCATGTCGTCTCCAGGAAAAAAGAGTGATAGCCAACGGCCTCGTCCATTGCAGCTTTCCAAGTCGTTTTCCAATCAAGAACCACCTTCCAGTCCGGATCGTCTATCCCGTCCTCTTAGAGCAAACACCATACAGAACGGTACTATTCCGTCGGTACTGATGTCGGACACAGCAAAGTTGGGAGAAAACAGGCGACCTGGCACACAATCGGATATTTTCGAGAAAACCTCCGAGGATGAAGGAGAGGGCGGCAAAACGGCTGAGGCATCTGGAAAGTTACCCGTGGACTTCGATGAACTTCCTATAGAGCTTGTGAGCTTAGCAGATAGGTCAGTTAATTTGTTGCATGAAACAACCAACACGCTTGATTAACATTCGCTGTAGTTTTATTGATTCTCTATCCGCAAAGATTCATCCCACCCCTCCCTCAGTCGACAAACTATCTGGGCTTTTCCAAGACTTCTATGCCGTCGCTGCTAATCACATAAACACTCACATCTCCGCCTTGTCCTCCCGACAACATCGCGCAAGCTCTCCAGCCCCACCTGCCTCATCATTATCCTCAACGGCGAGCAAGATCAGAGCAAAAGCTACTTCTATGAATAAGGAACGACCCAAAGTAATAGAGAGAAAATCATCTGAACAACAGATGTTGACTAGCGAAGAAATCAACGAGCGGAAACGTGCTAGGAAAGCCCTTGAACATAAGCGTGTTGCATTAGAAGAAGCAATGGAGAGGAGAGTTTGTGAAGGTATATATGATAGGATATGGCGACACAGGAGTTCACAAGATGAAGCTCAGGACGAGAAACTCCGATCGAAAACTGCCGCTTTGTCAGTGGTTGGAATAGGATTAGTAGATTTAGGGGTGGACTTGGGCATAGAATCAAGTGAGAAGCCAGATGCAGCTGAAAAGCGAGAATTAGAGGTTCGAGAGTGGCTAGAAGGTGCCAGAAGAGAGTTGATTGCGATGAACGACGAAAGATATCCTCTTGGGAAACTTAACCACTTAAAGGCAGCCCATAAAGGTATTGTTGATACCTTATCACACTTTCATCCATCTTCATCGGCAGATGAGATCATGCCTATGCTCATTTTTACCCTTATAACATCTCGACCAGAAGGGATGAATGTTATAAGCAACCTTTACTTCATACAGCGATTTAGATGCGAAACGAAAATTGATGGGGAAGCTGCTTATTGCTTAACAAATTTAGAAGCTGCAATTTCATTCCTGGAAACTGTAGATCTTGCAAGTTTGAGGGCAGACGAAATTCCTTCGGGTCCAATCAAAATCAGCAGTCGACCCAGCACACCAAAAACAGATAAACTTGATCCTTTGACAATTGGTATCACACCTACTAGTCTTTCAGCTCCAGCAACTGTTTCGGCAGCCCCAAGTCCTTCTGTGTCTAAACCTACAAACTCACCCTTGTCCACACTTCGGCCTACGGTTCAACCCGCGGATCGAAGGCTCAGTGATTTATTCCAGCCACCTGCGGCTTTTGGCGCAGCTGGAGATGCGATATTTGATACCGCTGATCAGGGATTTAAGAGTATTGGGAACAGTTTGGAAGGTAGCTACAAATTCTTGCTTGGAAAGCTAAAAGAGCGTGACTCCAAAGGCCAAGCTTCAGAAATCGCTATACCAAAAACGCTGGATGATGCCCGAAAGCTAATCAGCACACCTCCACCAGAGGATGACGGATCTGTAAGTGGTGGAAGTACTCCTCAAAGCCCGACTGTTAAGGAACATAAGGATGGGTCTAGCGCAGAGATGAAGCCCGAAGGACGTAGCCGAAGTGATTCGGCTCAAAGGCTTGATGATAGAGTTCTCAGCTTCATTGGTGGCCGCAAAATGACTAGAGAAAGAAGCGCGGATAGTAATCGAAGCGGCGGTAGCTCTGGCAAAAGGGTTGCATTTGCTCAGGAGGAAAGTGGAGAGAAAGGGACACCCTCTCCACAGGCTCCTGCTGGTAACCCGGCCATCGTTGAATCAATGCGAAATCTCGGCAACTCACTCAACCCGATGAATAGGATTGCTGGGATGGGTATGATGCGTGGATTTGGACGTGTAACAACCCCAACAACGCCTACCCCGACTAGGTCAATTGTACCGGATGGAGGGGCTACTGAGTTGACTAGTGTATGTATCATGTGTCCTTTTTAATTCATACTTACTGACTTTGATAGACGGTCCCTGATTTAGCAACGTCTCTACCACCCAAAGAAACTCCCAAAATTGCGCCGCCTAACAAACGATTCATGGAACTTCAAAACCCAGGGGATCTCAAAATTAGTGAGGTAATGGAGTTGTTGAGAGATTATAGAAGATTAGCAGGAGCTTTAAAGGATCTTGGAGCTGTTTAGGTGGTATCACCACAATTTTCTTTGATTATTTTGTCGTCTACATATCCTCGGATACCACGTTCCTTAATTTTTCCTTTGTTTTATTTTTTCATTTTATGGGCTGTCATTGGGACACTGGGAACATGTTGGAATGGTGTTCATTGGAGCGTGGAAATGGGAAATATAGAATTGGATGGGTGTATGGTATGGGATTTGAATTGGGAGCCACTGACGAGTGGGGAATGTTTGAATTTAAAACTCGACGTGAAAGTGAACTAAACTCAGCCTGAAAGAACACATCGATATACGTGGGTTTAAATTCAAAATTCAATTGATCGAGAGAGGATGGGATATATCGGTACATTTTGCAGGTGAAGAAGTAAGAGTTAGATACACGGTATAGGTTTAAAGGATTTGGGGAGATTGAATTTGTTTGACATGATGGATGTAGTAGACAACAGAAGATTGGGAGACATCAGTGAAGGTGAGTACTCGAGTACACTCTGTGTGATAAAGTAGAAATTGTGAGATTGAAAATGAGAAAGAGTTCAGAATTATCGTTTTGTAAATATTGTGATCTGTTAATGTGATTTAAACACCAGGACTGGACAGTGAGATGGGCCTTATTAATATTTGAGATGCTTATCTTTCTGTTAGTTGTAGGATTGGTTTGTGTTGTGATGGGATTTAATTGAGCTTCTAATAAGTATGGAAAGGGGGTGGGCTATCTAGCGAGAATCGAGATGGAATTTTTATGTCTGAGCATTTGTGCTTGTTGGGTATCTATCTTTTGTACAGTCGTAATAGTGTTGCATCTTCGAGTTGGTTAGCAAATAACCACTTACTTCTCTTGATATCGTAGGTAAGTGGAATGAATTAGTATATAGATGTATATATGCCCAGTTGGGTAGTTGAGTCGAGCAAATTTAATTTTCCTTTATGGTATTGTTTGTATGGTTGGTTCGTGGGTGGGTTGGCGGGTGATTGTAAGATGATAGGTTTGATGTGTAGAGATGGAGGGATATATTTTGTGATTTTGAGGTGATGTCAATATGATTGTATTTATCTCAAAGGTATTGGATGATTGGGATGGACTTATTACACGTTTTACTTCGCTCTGTTCGCTCTGTTCGCTCTCTCGATCAGTATACATAATTGATTAGTAATTCAAGCAGACGTAGGTTTGAGCTACTAATTATAGGAGGGAGAAATCAAATCGAAGGATTGGGGTAGATTTCCTCACAGGCTGGAGGACAAACGTTGTTTAGGAGGAAAGTGGAGTTTGAAATTTGAGATTCGAGGTATGGTGTTTAATTCGAGATTGATTTTCTACTGTTTCCAACTCTCCATATAGGTAAATTCAAATATGTAACAAGATAATTCCGGTGCCCTCCTCTCGATATTCCATAGCTCTGATTGGTCGAATCTACAGTGAAAAGCATTGTTGCACGTCTGCGCGTACCCCGGGTACCCGGGGTATCCTGATATCCTACTCGTCTACTCATTCTGACAAGGCTTCGAAAATCTTTCTTCACACATAATCCTCGAACAATGAATTGGGTATCTGTATTTCGAGATCATATCACAGTGCCCCAAACAAAATTCTCTTATACTCGTCTGGAGAATGAGTTCAGCTCACGAATTTGTGTTCTACATCCTCGAGTAGTTATCCGAAATCTTAAATTTACTACTCTGTGGCTGCATGATCCTTTTCATCTCAGTCAGGAGTTGGATTAAAATATTGGAGGGTGACAACACCAGGTCTAGACCTCCAAAAGCTTTACACAGGCTTATCGGAAGTTATTTCAGACATGCAACAAACGGATTTTGGCTGGATATTAGAACTCCTTCAGTAGGTTAGGATGGCATAATATGACGTTTTTTGACCTTGGAGACAGACACGGAAACGAACTAGATTCTGAGAGCATATCCTCGCGTCAATCTTGGCACTCCGTCGAAGCTCTTGACGAGTCCGCAAATG
Source organism: Botrytis medusae (assembly GCA_019395255.1). NCBI lineage: Eukaryota > Fungi > Ascomycota > Leotiomycetes > Helotiales > Sclerotiniaceae > Botrytis > Botrytis medusae. The sequence continues at coordinate 338,979 of JAHXJL010000088.1, forward strand.
AATCGTTGAGAGGATGATAAGAATGACTCTTTGCATGCTAAATTTGAAAACTCCATCTATTTTACATTGTATAATTCCTCCAATACATGTCGTTATGCGATATCACTGCCTGCCTTTCGTTGTATGTATTGGAGCGAAAAACTTGCATTCAACTCCGAACATTAGATCCATCGTTCTTGGCTCCTGATCTTGGCTCATCCTGTCATCTATTTGGAGGGGGATATGTTTCTGTTAAATGAGTATGATGCTGTCAGATGAGCACTTGTGGTAAACTTAACTTCCCTATAATGACATACTTTTGCTACTAGAGAAGCACCCGGACCGCAACTGCCGTTCGGCAATTCAGGCAAATATGAAGTTCTGAACTAATTCACAGATCGCCCACACATTTCCCCGGATTTGTTTGATGTACTCCAGACTTGGCATTCTTGACTTAATTAATAGTGAACTTGATAATGGTTTTATAGGACCGTGGAAGTAAGAGGTGGTTCTTGGCATGTGGTATTAAAGTGGTAGTTCCCGCGTGTGAAACTTTGCATATTTTAAAAACATTGCTTTGAATAGAGGTTGTGTAATCGATACAGCAATCATCATGAGAGGCTCAGATATCACATTTGTCTTGCTAAGTATTGTGGCAACAGTCAGAAGCCACGCAACTTTCCAGGAACTTTGGATAAATAGTGTCGATCAAGTCGGAAGCTGTGTTCGCTTGCCTCCTACAAATAGTCCTGTCACCGATCTGACATCGACTGATTTGCGGTATGCATTTTTACCATTCTTTATAGCGTTCTAGAGATACTCCTACCGACTGACTATATGAACAGATGTAATGTCGGAGGCACAGTCGGAGTATCTGGGGTATGTTCAGTGGCCGGTAAGTCAATCTAAATCGTGAAGACCTTGCTTGACCTGACATACAACAAGTTGGGGGGAATGTAACCGTAGAAATGCATCAACAACCAGGAGACCGATCATGTGCCAATGAAGCCATTGGAGGCGCTCATTATGGACCGGTCATTCTGTACATGTCCAAGGTCTCGAATGCGGCGACAGATACTGGCTCCGGCTCATGGTTCAAAGTAGACCAAGAGGGATACGATGTGTCTCGTCAGTGGTGGGGTTCGGCAAGTTTTCCCTTTCTCTAACCCAAGGCAAATTTCTCGGTTTCTTCCTAGCTTGGAAAGTACCTAGCCAGAGTGTGAGGCTAATACACAATGCAGCAAACCCTTAACGCCAATTGTGGGAAGCGTTCTTTCATCATTCCATCAACACTAGCACCTGGTGACTATTTGCTACGAGCAGAAGTCATCGCTCTGCATGTAGCAGGGTCTGTAGGAGGCGCTCAACTCTACATGTCTTGTTTTCAACTACGTGTAACTGGGTCTGGCTCAAAGAACCCCACTGGAGTATTATTCCCAGGGGCATATTCGGCAACCGACCCAGGGATTTTGATCAATATTTACCAAACCATAAACAATTACACCATACCCGGACCAACTACAGTCTTCACTGGCTAGGAAGTAGGTAATGAGCATACATACTTAAGATGGAAAGAGTTGATTGGGAGATATGGTAGATACCGTCTGGCAGAATTCGAAAGCAAGAAGCGGAAATAAGAACAGTATATTGAGCAATGAAGTCCACGATGATCACCCCTTTCAAGCTTAACATGCCCTTGGCTGATGTCTACATGACTGTATGGTATGTAAAAAATACGATAAAGTTTCTCAAGCACAAAAGCCTCTTTCCCAAGCGGTTAATTCTTGAAAGACATTGTCAAAGATGTTAATTCGCAATATTCACCTAACCATGAACAATACAAGGACATAACGCGTAAAACAGACTGCTGCTACCTGTGATGATGAGTGCAGAACAGACGGCGCTTAAGTCATGTGCCTACGTAACTGAAGGCTTAAGAACATTGCCGAAATACTAGTGACGATTTGGTGGAGATCCTTGTAATGCATGTCCAAAGAACTACGGAGTATTACGAACAAGTAATTACCGATCTGGAGATGAAAGATTGATGTTGCATTAGATCAATGTGGTTGATGCGACTGGATGAATCGGGTTCTGGTAGTGGGGTCAATTGTCTGTACTGTGCTGTACAATGCGAGGCGAAAACCCGGGGGTTTGGTTGTAGCGCCGTGATATGAAAAATATTTGCGAAGGGAATGTGTGTGGTTTCACAGAACGAACAGATGTCTTACTGCGTAGGAAAGCAATGCGGTTCGGATTGGTGCATTGAGTCTTACGGGGGGGTGGCGCGGACGGGGGCGAAAGACTTGAATTCGGTGTCACCTCACATTGAAAAAATAAGCGCCATTGGAGCACGAGGTTTTGATTGATGGACGAAGTTTCATTGTATTGTGCCTCGGATCATTTGAATCGGATGAGTGGAAATCTCTGACGATTCTGATGACCTACGGCCTCGGGCACGTAAATTGATACTTACAACAGTTGCGTGGCTTGTGTTCGTCCCATGATACCAACAATAAAGTAAATTGCAACTTGAAACGGATTTTGGTTTGTTATGCTGTTGTGCTGCTATTTCCCATGGTCCATGGGGTCCAAAAATATATTGTCGGAATGTTTTGCAGCGGGCATGAGAACGGGTAGATCGAACACGAGGGGCGCAATAGATTCATCCCAACATGCGACAGGTAAGCTGAGCTGGACTGGGCTGGTGAGGATTCCAGTCTAAAGCAGAATGAAATTGGGGGTCGACTGACTGGTGGACTTTTCCTTTCTCTTTCCCTTTCCCTTTCCCTTTCCCTTTCCCCTTCACGTGCCCTTCTCTTCTACCGATTCATCTTATCTTATCCACAACACCAACACCAACAATTAGACAATACTTCAACCGGCCCGCACCGGAAACTAATCTCGAGCCAATTAAAATAAATAAAGTTTGAAGAACAAGGTGGAAGGGGAACAAGCGAATATTGGGCAGGAAGAAGATTGATTGGATCAAATTGAATCACGTAGATCATGTGGATCATGCCCAGGTGGGTATAATGTAAATGTTGATATTGAGAGAAAAAATGGTCTGGAGTTATCTCCTCCCGAGCTGAATTATTGAATATGTGATAACATTTCCAAAACGGTAGGTGGCAATGAGAACATCGAATCGACCACTCTTCTCAAACAAGGTGGGTTGGGAAAGTAGGAGCAAACAACACACAACAAGCCACTTTCAAATATATCAGCCAACGTTGGTTGGTGTTTCGAAAATCCGAGTAAATATAGGTACAGAGCAGGTGGTAGGTAGGTAGACAGGTAGACAGGTAGGTAGGTAGACAGTAATTGCTTGCTACAACAATCCATCAATCCATCAATCCATCAATAAATACGAAGTACACAGCCATGCTTCAATTCGGAATCTCGGACCCCAAAAGAGGTATTGTCAAATTCAACCGCCTTTTTACCGTTGACTATGCGTCTTTCTTAAGAAAAAGAAAGGCAAGGCGAAGATCCAAATCACCCGAATCATCCAATTGATTCCATGATCACATCAATAGGTCAACGGCCGTATGCATATTCCGCCACAAACTGAGGAACACCAGGAACATCAGGATTGCTCTGTACGGCAAATACTGATTTGATCAAACAAGGACAGAAATCCCTTGTCGATTTCTTTGGACCCCAGCTTTTTCTTTTCTGCACACACCCAATCAGTCCTCATCGTTCAACCAATCATCAAATGTGACGACTTGATTGAGTGACGGGAAAGAATGGGAATGATGAAAAAATGTCGAAGCTCTCCAATCATGATGACAAGATGAAGATATACCCATGCTCATACATATGGTCAGTAACCATGTCTGCATGGGTGCCTTGTACCTTACCTTGGCCTTACCTTGACCTTCTATTCAACCGCCAGACTCTTATGTGATCGATGCACCGGGAAGGATGTGGATGTGATGCTGGTTGCGGAGAACCTTTCAACTAGTAGAAGCACAACTGCATTTCTTATCACACACATAATCCACCATCACCTCAATTTTTCAAGTCATACAAGAGTGTCAAATTCCCGCAACACGAACATATTCATGAAGTCTATGAGTCGGTTGAATGTTGTGGGACAAATACTTCTTTTTTAATATCTTCATGACGGTTCAATAGAGGATCAAACAATATTCAATACCTACATCACGGTCATATTTGGATGAGATAGATCTTGCTGGTCGAGATCAAATATCGGACTATTGTTCATTACTACTCCACCTTACGATACACAAGAAAGATCCTTGATGAGATAAAAAACGATAAGGGATTGATTCGAATGACGAAGGCTCAATAATTTATATACCATCTGCCACAAACTCCTCTTTCTCGTTACCCCCCAACATATAATAATAACATATCTGCAACATGCGATCTTCAATATTGGCTCCGGGCCTCTTCATCCTCACATCTTTCACACAATCCACAAGTGCATTGAAAGCTTTGTCGAATTCACCATGTGCATCGAAATGCGGCAATGTCTTGGGAGGAACCTCGGGAGAGGATGATATCGTGTGTGAGAACACGGCCTATACAAGCTTGATTGGAACGACATACTCGGGTTGTGTGGGATGTCAATTGTCGAGTACCTTTGTTGATCCTTCAACGAACGAGACGGATTTGGAATGGGGTTTATGTTCGTTGTTCTTTCCTCGAATGTATGTGTTGAAATATGACTAACGTGGCGGATATCTAGATAATTTGAGATATGCCATTAGTTGGTGTCTCTTCGGCTTCCCAAATAATACAGATGTGGAAGATACGCCATGTATAACATCTCTGTCGTGTGGTCCGATGAAGGATGCCATGGAATACGGAAATCTAACAACAGATACCCAAACTGAATATGGTTATTGTTCAGACATGGCTACGAATGAAATCACAGAATGTCAGAACTGTCTCAAGATCTCCACAGCAACGTATTATCTGAACAACTTCTACACTCTCCTCTATGGAGCCTGTGATCAGCAGCCCGCGCCAGGCTCAACATTATCCTTCCAAGGTTCACCCTTTTCCACAACTCAACTCAATATGACATCTCCCACTCCCACCTTAGTAGCTGGTCAAGCCTATACTGGCCTCTCTCTCAATGCACGAATCGGAGTCGCAGTAGGAATCATTGTCTTAGCCCTCTTCATTACCGGTTTCTGCATCGTTCTCAACGGCCGCCGCCGCCGTCGTCGCATTCTTCGTCAACATCAACTCGATACCGGTTATGCAGCTTGGAAAAACGCACATGACGTCGATGGACTAGGAGGTCATATCCCTGTCAATGAAGTAGACAGTGCAGTCTCTAATATGACATCCGGATCAGGAGGTTTCTTTGATAGTCCTAATTCCCAAAAACCTCTACAGCCGAATTATTGGGGTCAGCAACAACCTCATGGGGGAAATTTCAATGGGCCGGCCGTCATGTCGCCAATTGAAGATAGTCCTATAACTCCCATGGCTGAGAAGGTGTATCTATCTCCTTATTCCTCACCATATAGTAGTCCAGCTACAGCATCTACAGATGCAAATGGGAGGAGTCCGAATGGTGAGCAGTGGCCTATGGATCGAAAGGGAAGTTTCGGCCAGAGCAGTTTCGGTCAAGGAGGAGGTAGTATGGCTGAAAAACTTAAGGCTCGAGAGAGGGAAAGAGCAAGGAGGAAGAAAGAAGAGGAAGTAATGAATGAGCGTAATCAAATCGAGTTGCAGAATATGCAGAATATCCAGTACCAAAACGTGGCTCCAGTCTTGGGTCATCCGGGGTATGGAAGGGACCGAGATGGGGTGAGAGGATTGACGAGTGAGGATGCGAGGAGAGGTGATGCGCTTTAATGTTCACTCGGATCTAGAGATCTGAGATCGGTGTCGTTGTCTGTTTATTTTGAGTGTGGACTTTTTTGTATATGATTTTTTTGATTGTTTTATTATTTGATGATACCATTTTTGCGACGGAGAGGGGAAGGCGGGCTATTTAAATCGTCCTGGAAGGAATAAATGAATGACGAATTGTTGATATTGACTTCACAGTCATTTGGAAGGCAAAAGACGAGGAAATAAAGACTACTCCAGCAAAAAGTAATTTGGGAGGAAATAAGACTACTTTTGATATCGTTAATGAAGATTATATACAGGTGTTATGTATCTTACATCACCCCAATCCATTTATCCACTCCGTACCATGAATGATAATAATAAACGGCCTCTAAATTTAAATCTCTACAGTTCCTCTCCACTTTCCTGCAACGATCATCGTGAAAATGTACCTTGATAACCAATAGTTTAATTTCTGTAAATGTGTATCCGTACAGATATTACAAGTATGTGTACTTGAAAATCTATTTTTATATTGCCAAAGATTAGATTTGAGGAGAGGGCATGTGGGGACTTCTGATTTGTGTGTTGTAAGCGCTGTGAGAAATTGAGGAGGGGGAGGGGGGAGGGGGGAGGGGGGAGATCGTTTCATATTCATGGTTTGTATATATGTGTGTCTATATTTATGTCCATATCATGATTTTGTATTGTACGAAGTATAATTGATATCAAGAAAAGAACCATTTGATATTTGACAAATCCCATCAACACGGCACGAAAGAATATTGGAAGAGCTAGAGCTACGTGATATAAAAGAAAAGGAAATGCTTGATAAATCCTCAACTCGACCGCTTGTTTGTCTGACTTTGGATAGAAAGCTACAATCAGTTCCAACTTGAGGATTCTCTGCGAAAGCGCCGAAAGGGGAAGGAGGGGGAAGGGGAGTTGCTCGGTGCTGATATCACTTGGTATATGAATTGTAATTTCGATTTCGGTTGTAGATCATTGATTTGAGAATAGTGTCGATTCTGATTTGAAGTTTTCCGAGTTGAGTATTAGGTTAGGTTAGGTGAGGGTGAAAGACGTTGTGGAGATTGCGTAGATACTAAAAATGGAATGAGTTAATTTGGTATAATTATGTGTATTTGATCTACCAAACGGATTTCAACAATTCAAACACCTATCGCCATCCCTGAGCCCGCGTCCCAAGCAATGAAGTAGATATCAAGCCAGCTGATATCTACCCCGCTCTTCCCAGCTACTGGTAGCTAGTTATAAGCCCATACATGCCTTAAGAAATAATATATTAAGAAAATATAAATAGAAATGACGAGACGAGAGACCGGGTATTATTTGATCATCACATGTCTCATCGATTGTCGACTCTTCAAAATTCTCCAGGCCATTGATCTCGATCCCGATTCTGATCATGATCGCTAATAACCGACATCCTCTTCGGCACTCTTTTCTTCTTCCTTTGCCGTTCCTTCTCTCTACTCCTCTCTCTGATATCTCCAATATCTTGCCCTACGAGAGGACTTTTCGTTCTCTCCTCTCCACTATCATTCAACCTCGTTTCAATGTCCCGTGCGCTGGGAGAGAAAGAAGAAGCACCAATTCCACTATTCTGCGTGCCATCAATAGCGGCTCTTGCATAACTCATCGTTATGTCCGTATCTACGCTCACATCCCTGTCGCTGTCTACATTTCTTACCATCCTCTCATTTTGAGCCTTTTTCCGATTATAAAAACTTTCACCCTCACTAATCTCCGTCATCCGCGCCAAATTTTGTGTTGGCGGTGAAAAAGTTCTTGGGAAATCAGAAGTAGGAGTTTGCGTATTGGACGAATGAGGATACGAATACGGCGAGGAGGACTCCTCAAGCATTATTGGCACTGTATCTTCTGCTCTCGAATATGGATTTGAATGAGGTATCGAGGGGGTATAGTAAGCTTGATGAGCTGGAAGAATAATTGTATCGTGTTTATGCAAGCTTTCATCATCGCTTGGGTACTTTGAAAGATTGAATGGCGGTGTGGTGTTTGCATTATTATGTTTTCTAGCTGGCGGTGGTGCAGCTAGAGTGATGGTATTAGATCGCGTATATGGGTTTCCAAATGCACCTTCGTTAGGCGCAGTGATATTGAGAGCGCCATATCTCTCATCCAAAGAAGTATTGCGGTTGCGTCCACGTTTTAGGTCAACAGATTTACGCCATAGGTTGTAAATTATGATGAGGGCGATGAGGAGAGGAACACCAAGACCGACGGATATCCCAATGATTGTGTTTTTTGATAGACCTTTCTTGGAGGCGACGGTGCTGGAAACGGTGGTATTGTAGCTTTTTCCAGGGGATGTTTCAGTTATGGTATATTGAGAAAAGACCGAGGCATTGAGACCGATGATAGTTCCGTCGGGGGGCTGTTGATGACATCCTGCTTGAAGTGCTATTAGGACTAGGCTAATTAGTGTTTTTCGGTATTAACTTTGGGGATATTACTCACAATTTGAGAGAAAGGATTCGGCATTGCCAGCTTGAAGACAACTTTTACATGCGGAAGTGCCGCCACTCAAAATGGAATTGTAGTTTGCCGAGCAATATCCATAAGCTGTCTCATTTTTGGTAATGAAGTTTCCATCTTCAATTGCTAGTTGGAATGGGCCACAAGCTTTAGAGGTAGAGCATGGTGTCGCTATCGTATCTGTAGCATTGGCAAATCCATATAGGCATGATGCCAAAGTATAACGAATATTATCTACCGAGAGTTAATACACAAGTAACTTCCAAAATTTCATGTCAAAGCCAGACTTACACATAAAGCAGTGCTGGTCATTTTGGCCATTACCAGCTGCAGTGCTCAACTGCAAGCAAGAGAGACATGATTTAAATTTTTGGCCAGCTGTGGTGGTTATGAAATTTTCATTTTGGCAGACGATTTCACTTCCATCAATACCGTCCGAGCCCTGGCCATCACTACACAAAGACATGCATGGTGAGTCCGGTGTAACCATTAACGCGAGCGCGATATTGTTGACAAGACTGAGTAGCCCAAACGATATCAGCAACATGGTCGGAGAGAAGGTGGTCGTAAGTGACAATTATAAAGTTGTCAAGTAAAGGTTCGAACCCATCAGTAGGATGGGTTTCAATATCGAGCCTTGCGTCAGACTTTCTAGTATTATAAAATTTGCGTATTTGTCGCACAAGTCAACCAGACTCGTGACATAAAGGTGTAATGTTTATCATGAAACGCTCCGCTGATCAGATATTCATGGAACGAACATGTTATAAAGACTACAACATCTCAAATGATAAAGATATGATCGAAATAGTCCGAAGAAGTCCTGGGGGCTCATCGAGCACGAGAATAGCCGCTTTGTAAGAGAATCCGTGATTCTTCCCAGAAATCAATCGAGAATCGAGCTTTCTGTGTTACCTCTCATCCATACGACTTGCCATTTATGAGAGACAAAGTATAAGGTACCGTACCGTCGGTGCTCAACATATGCCCGAACTCTTCTCTTTGGAGGATGAGGGGCAAACCTATGTCTGTGGCGGCCCAATAACGTAATTTGTTTATGTCCTGCAGAAGTTTTCTAACAAGGATTAACGGATGAACCATTAACTTTGTACTCCCACACTTCATCACCTGTTACAATAAACGGGGGTATTCAGCATGTATCTTCGAGATACCTAAGAACTAAAGCTTATCTATCTATGCCCCGAATAATGCTCAAGGCTTTTATTCGTGACCGTTGTTAGACTTATTGCTAATTGGATGAAGACCCTTGAAACGTGAATAGGCAAAATGGTTGATTATGAAGAAAAGATAGGTACAAAACTAATTGTTGGTGATGAACGTCCGGATATGCAGAAAACAACTGTTGGTGTATGGGGATCAAAACACTGCCTTGTTCATAGCCTACCATCATTCATTTATCCATGCCTATGTGGCCATCCATCCGTCTCGTAAACTCGTACGCAGTACTACCTACATAGAAGTACAATGAATGTCTGTCTGTATTGTATTCGGTCTCACCAAGATGATGGTAACAGCAGTCCACAATGGTGGCGTGGGGTGGAAAAATCATGATGGTCAATAACCAGGTTATGATTCCCCATTCTGGCCCCAACCTTAAGTTACCCGAGTTCCTTGCATGTGTGGAATTGCGGAAGCTGAGCAAAGACCGAATAATCGACAGGGGATCGGAATGTTTTCATTCATTTCCAACCAAGCTTTAAGCGCTTTAATATCGGAATCTGAGAAGGGTAGGTAGATGGAGTAGCATGCATGGGTAATCTCATATACAGAGAGGGATTGGCCGTGTATGCTCTTCCTATTAGGTAATCCTACCTGGACATTTCTCCGATCTCAAGTGTTTGCTCATCACTTATACCCTTCTCCTTCGTTATCAAAGAACATGTTCCCTTTCAATGACGGCAGCCACTTGACAAGTCGCTTCATCTCTTAAGAGTGAACTCAATCACGGATTAGGTTCACAAATGCTAGATTAGCGTTTCCCCGCAATGTTAAGCACGTTCGTATGCGCGTACCTACGTAGTTCTAGTATCAATAAATCCTACCGTCCAGCTCAGCATACAGCTCTAGAACATGATGATATTCATGTTGAAGCACGGAGAGGTCCCGGAAGGTCCGATAAGGAAAACTCGATAAGAAGATCCAAGTCCTTGAGAAATTAAACAAGTCACCTGTATAGAACGAACTCAATCACGTGCTATCTATGCAGTAATGCCTAAGGATAATATGTGCCAGTAAGAGTGACAGGGGGTGAACATAGGAACACGAAATAACAGAGTAAAGATATGAATCTGGTCAATGAAAGATCTAAAGATCTAAAGATTTAATAAGTTTCAAAACCTCCACAGGTAACGGCTTACCCCCAATTGGGTACATATATCATGTCCCTCATCACTAAAAGCCTCTGGAGGGTTGGACCGCTACCAAAACCTCTAGCCTCAATTATCCATTTTCAACAATCCAGAAATCTGTTGTACCAACAGCAATCTCGAGATATTTCTACAATTCCAAGAGGAAAACGTATACATGTTGCTGGAGCACATCGTTTACAGACGCTCATCGCCAATGGTATCCTTCAGTCTGCAAAGAATCCGCTGAGGAATCCAGTAACCTTGATGGTGCCAAACAACGATTATATTCGGCAATATGTGGATACCGACGGCAAGATTCAGATGATCCAAGATGGTATTGCTACTACCATAGTAGGAGCTGTCGATATGGAAGTTCTTCCTTTCTCAATGGAATTTTCTGTTCCTCCTGAAACATTCCCTCCCGCTAAGAACTTAAAGTACAAGCGTTTATTGATGGATACTGCCCCGAATGAAGATGATTCTTTAGTTGATGACGTCTCTTCGCTACTTGACAATACTCCTCGTTCTCTTGACCTGAAGAAAAAAGCAACCAAACCGGCGCGATTGCCAATCTCGGATATGAAGGTCTGCGATTTATCTTATTTTCTTGAATTGAACGCGTCCTTTTGTGAAAGAGGGATGGGAAAACCTGTGGAAAGGGAAGATATAGTAGAGATTCGAGCACCGCCAAAAGATTCGGATATTAAAGCTGTGCCTGTAACTCACATGGCCAAAATCAATACTGACCCTATTGATTATTTGATCTACGGCGAACGACCTAGAGATGTAATCAAATTTTTCAAGAACATCAAACACAGACTTCATCCCTCTTCTGTGGTGGTGATAGTAGGGAACAACCCTGGTCTGGTTCAAGATCTATACAACCAAGTGTTTCCAGATATATCAAAACGACCAAATTTCGTTGAATGCATCAATGCCACGCACAGTAAGTATAGGTTTAATGCTTTTACTTTTTTATCACCTACTTCCGTTGTCCAATCTTCCTCTCCATGTTGTGTTTCATCCTATATACCCTTTTCTCCCCCGGACAGTTTTAGTACCGATCTTTTTCCGGATTCTGCCCTTGATACGCAATACTAACTCCTCGACCTTGCAGTGGGAGAAAATTCGATTACAGGAATTTGGGACTCGCTCCGTTCCATCCCGATAGTCAAAGGAAAGCTTCTTCTGGGGCCACTCGCACGAACCTATGACGATGGTATGACTCCAGGTGAAGTGGAAAAGAGGGAGCAGGAAGTGGAGTGCCTTATTAATAGGGTAATGGATGCACCCCTATTTGGCGCAGAAAGGATCGATAGACGTGGGTTAGAGAGATATAAACTCAAGAAGCTAGTTGCGCGGGCTGTCATTTATCCTCTCACCGTTGCGTTCAACTGTATGATGGGCGAGATCTTTTCAACTGAAGAACGAGTTACAGAAGCCAGACTGTTATTTGACGAAGCTTGTGCAGTGATCCAATCTATCGACGAAACATTGACTCGTCGAATTCTCTTGGACAACTTATTATGGGCAGTAGTCAGACAACCGAACATACGTCCTATCATGTTGAAGTGTGTCGAGCTCGGCTTTGACACAAACATCGATTTAGACAATGGTTGGATCATAAAAAATGCACCAAAGGGTATGACTCCCATGCATACTAAGTACAGCAACATTGTCAAAGAGAGAGCTAGGGAATCAGCAAAAGCTATCGCAGCCGAAAAAGAAGAGGCTGCAAAAGCAGAAGCGCGACTTAAAATGGCAAGAGAGATGGTCGCAAAGAGAATGAAGGAGAACGATACCGAGGATGTAATCAGAAGGGGCTTCAAAAGATTTGCTTTCGGGCAAAAGATCGAAGCTCCATTAAACGTCCCGGATAAAACATACTACAGAACTAGAAGTCCTATGGAAGCTTCTGGTATTTGGGGAAAGCTAGAGGCTCCTTTTACTGACCGGGTTAAAGAAGGGAATGGGAGTGATCCGTCTGCTCATATTGGGGGAGGTGGAAATGCTGTTATACAGAAAACTAGCAAGTAGAGCGTGGAAGAAGAAAATGGAGGGGGATAATTAAAAAGCACAAGTGTAGAATATTTAAAAATATCAAGGTGGAAATGGCACAATGGATGGGCGGTACATTGTGGTTTGCACGAGGAACGGTTGGGTGAAGGAAATGACGACCATGGGACCCTGAGTATCTTCTTCCGTCTAGGGATATTCTATCCATGTGTAGAAATCGCGGTTGAAACCTCTCTCTACGACACTCAATGATGAAGATTGCGAATCGCCTTCTAATTCCGAAGAGAGCTATGGCCATGAGTTTGAATTTGGCTTGCTAAAAAAAATGTATGGGACATATTCTAATCCACGAATCAAAGCCTTTGACTCCATTTCCGTCTTCCTCTGTCTCTTCAGCTTAACCACTTTGTGTCACTTCCCATGTATCTCCCCTTCCATGGAAGTGAAAATCTGCAATGCAAACAATACAAACACGTTTTAGACGAAGAGGATTTTCCATCATTTTATTTGTACTACATACCATCTGTCAACAGCATGCAGGATCGTTGATAGACAGCAAGTAAAAGAGTATTACATGTCTGCTTTTGTACTAGTGATCATTGGTTGTGAAATGTGTAGTCAATTTTAAGCCATGGTGTGGTGCCTGAAATACTGATATTGCTCACTCCCTTCATTCACTTTTCTTGTTCACTTCTCTTATTCACTCCTCCCATCATCAACTCTTCGTCACCACCCTTCACCATTTTTGATCGAAGTGCCATCGCCATCTTAAAAGTGATCAGATCGATCTCTGGCGGGTGATGGTGAGTGGCCGATTTGCCTTGGGAAGAAGATAGATGGAAATGAGGATTACCAGTGAGTATACAAAGTTCCAGAGTGTCCAATAGTCTGGACTACAGTCCAACAATATAAGGTTTGAATGTCTAGAAGAAATTAAAACTCTGACAATGGTTCAATGTTCCAATCAAATTCAATATATCAAATGATTTGAATATTCTAATTGGTTTGAAGATTTGACAATCTTCATTGTTGGACTGCAGTCCGGACCATTGGACACTCTAATACAAACTAATAGGACGCTGCACAAATAGACTTGTAGATATTGATTCTTGTATCTTAGGAATAGTTAAAATGATTCAATACCAATTACTTCCCCATGTAGCCTCCTGGATTATTCGCGGATTTGACATTAAACTAATTTTGTTGAAAACAGCTTGTGCCATTGGAACATTCCCCCAGACCTGTACGCCGATCGCTGAACTCAAGACAGACTTTTTGAAGATTACAGCCAGGTAGAGTGCATTTACAATCTGGCTCCGTCAAGCTCATAGGGCATATCTTGCCATATCCACTCGAGAGTAAATCCCGTTTACTTTTTGTGCATCTAATTTGTCTCGAGATGCCTGTCTTGCTTTTGTTGAAGAGGAGGTAGATGTGACTTGACGCAGTGACTTGCGTTTGTGAATTGGCTTCTTTAGTGATGGCAGCGCAGCCTCGATCTCATGCTTGTAGATCGGAGTGGTTGTTTCATGGTCAGTCTGAACAGCGGAAGATACTTCGTTATCAGTGGAAATGGTTGGTTTATTATTGGAGACAGCTTGAGTAGAAGAACCAGTAATATCAGAGGTTTCAACAGGTTTGGTTTCGCCTTTTAGGCTTCCATTTGGTCCTGGTGGTGGGGAACCCTTCGACGAAGACGAATCATCATAATCCATATCCCGATTTTCTACATAGGAGTACTCGAGGATGGGACCCATGGCATAACGGTAGAAGAGCTTTTTAAGTTCATCCGTGGAGTCCGGCTTGGCACCATCTTCGTGGTGTTTGGTGTTCTCTGTGGCTAATGACAAGTCGTCACCACCTAACTGAAGCTGGATTGGATCATTAGAATTTTCAACCTTCTTTGAAGGACAGGGAACATAGAAGGACGATATCCCATCCTGACTCTTTTCATGATGATGAGATACAGTAACTCTTGAATTGATTGGAGATGCAATGTCAACACTACCGGATTCGACAACAGGAGAAGTATCCACTGCAGTTAGCAGCAAGTCATCACCACCCAATTGAATTCCGTTGTAACCAGCGGAATTTCCAACTTTCTCGAGAGGAGTGGGAGTAAAGGAGACTGCCTCGTCATCATGATATTCTGGTACAGAATAGCTGGACTTAGATGGAGAAAGATCGTCATGACCGCAGTTAAGCTCATGGAGACCATCAATTACACGAAGGAGAGATGAGGTTCCAGGTTTGATGCTGCCAGAGAACGTACTCGTAGCCTCACTCGCAGAGCGTGTTCGATTGTCTCTGGTTGTTGTGTCGGCAGAAAATGCCATGGACAAGTGATTGTTGATCTCCTCATACATGCTCCACAAAGAACTAACATCTGGTCAATTTTGTGGCTCAATTTTCCCCAAAACAATTTGCTCTTGCTCGGCCCAGAATCGGTTCGTCTCGATCTAAATCAAAAGGTCAGTTGATGAGAATAACATGGTTGCAGAAGGAGGTGCTGAAACTCACGTTAATTATGACTTGAATTTCTTCGATGAAGTCGAAAGGAGAAGGAGCCATAGCTTCGATGTCAGTTGAAGCGATTTGAGCATTGAGCTCTTTCTCCAAATCCATGTTGATCTCGTTCAATCAATCTTCAAGTTCCTTGATTTGATCTTGGTAGTGTGAATAATCATTGCGGAATAACAACAATAATAACAACAATAGCAATCATAATTTACCCACAATGACAATTCTTTACGAACAATGACAATTATTGAGACGTGCAACAAAACCTTTAAGTAACAAAAGAGGAAGGGTTGTAATGACATCATTTGTCACAAAGGGGTTTACCCCATATTTGTAACTTTTAGTTTTCTTCCTTACTAATTGCCTGTTAGGTGCACAAAATAGCTATATTGATACTGAGAAAAAATGACCGTTGGTACGACTAGTCACATTATGGCAACTCCGAGATTCAAAACCTTGTTCCGAAGACGGAGCACGCAGGGAAGCGTTTACATCATGTCGAAGAAGGATAATCTACATGTGTAGATTTTTCGACCTTGAGATTTAACGTTGGTGGCTTGAACACTAAAAGTCGTGGTACGAAGTCTATTTCAGCCCTGTGGAGAAAGACATGCAACATAGGATTATGTTCTGTATCACGGGATCGGGATCTTCGGGATTGAACTGTGATAATGAAGAAAGACATGGAGAGATATTGAATGGAAGAAACTATGAATCTTACTCAAAGTATCTTCGCCAATTGAGAACGTACTTGCAAGATCTACTTTCCCGATCCTGTTCCGTCGTGTATTGGCACCTCAGAAGGTGTTTGTACTAGATATCACTAGCACTAAACAATTTACAGTTTAAGCATACATATATGAGTAACACCACTGCCGAAATTTATCGAATAAATCGCTAGACTAGCGCTATCAAGGACTTCCTTGGCACATACTCAGCAACAGACATCATGCCTTAGTATCACATCAAAGTAATCTCCGAATCAACGTAACATCCACCAAATATAAGCACCACAAGAACGTTCCATCTCAATTGAGCTTCATTCAAGCTACACAGACACAGCCACAGCCACATCGAACGATTCGTACTGCAACTCACTCGGCACGACCGAAATGCCGGAGATGCAAGACGCGAGGACATATACCTGGATCCCAAAGTCTTGGTATCATATGCCTCTACTCTTTCGTCTGACACAAGTCACTAACCAACCCATAGAGCTGGTACAGACGCTCCACATCTCAACTAATGGCTCACCAGCCGTCTGGATTGCGCGGGAGCGGGGATTATTCTCGAATTCGTGGGTGACATGACGCTAGCTTATTTAGGTGAAATCCGATCATTAAATGTCTAGACTCTTTGTCGGATAGAGCGGACGATAGAACGGACGTCGATCCCGAGATATGTATAAATTCGTTCCTTCGTTTCCGAAGAGCTTGTATAAAGAACAACTTGTTCCAATATAAGCTCCCGACGATGCCGGATACTAGTATCATTCACATGACCATTTCTTCTCTATCCCATCGGAACATATCGCGCCGTTGCTTCCTACCCATCATAACTATAACAGCCCGCCAAAATTATGAATCTCCCCTGCGATAGAAACGATAAATGTCCGGATACCGTAAGCGGAATCTTACATATTTCCTCGCCGAGGTGAGTTCAGCCTTATGGGTTTCCGGCGTGCTGATTGATGGATCTTCAAAATCGGTAAGATAAGTAGATTATGCAATAGAACCAGGGCGCAGGTGGGTTGGTGTGTCAGGCACGCTTGTCAGCGAGATGCTTTTACGATGATGGATATGGAATCTGGATGGATGTACTGCCGGTCGAAATCGGGGGATGAGGAGCGGGAATGGAGCGTATGAGCATGTGATCGGAAAAGAGATTTACTTTTTCCGGTATCCGATCGGAATGAAGATTTTCCTTAATTCCCGATGGGATTCATTTTATTTGTTTGAGACAAGGGAGATTCTGATGTGCGTAGTCCGGTTGTCTGAGTGGAGGATCATTATTTGGATAAATGATCATCACATGATATCTGACGCTCCACTCAGTAGGATTCATATTCATATTCATATTATCCACAATACATAACAGCTAGGCCATGCTCAGTCCAATGCACTGCTCTCCACAAAAGCAAAGAAGCAGAGAAGCAAATCACTTCCCAAATCTATTAAATATATTCACACCAGCCAACTTCTGATACTTGGACGAAGGCAGGTAGGTATCAGCAGTGAGCACGCACCGCCAAATGCAGATCACCACCACCACCACACCACAATTCAAACAACACACGAACAAAGCTTTTTCACCCTACTGCTCTCGAGCTGATTTGCATCCCTTCCCCCCCCCCACAGAACACATGAAGATGTCCCCAAATTGAAAAATACCCACTCGCTCCTCCATCACAAACTTCACAAGTCCCCAACCACCATCCGCCCACCTTCCTCACCGTGCGGTGTGTGTGTGTGTGTGTGTGTGTGTGAGCCCCAAACCCAATAAATCCGCAAATACAACCCCCCCAAGTCCTCACCGACTACAAGCCACACGCCCATCCCCATCCATCCGTCACGACCCTCCAATTAACTTTACCCCACCTACCTACTTCATGCAAGTACTTTGCGAGTACACCAGCCAACCAACCCCTCCAACACCTGCCCCTCTCACCGTATCGCAGCGAATATCGACATTTGCCAATACGATGTATGGATGTATGGATGGATGTATGTACATATGTACACACACCCACTCCATTTACCCACATGAAAGCGAACATATAGGCGATATTCAGACGATATAGGCACGTTGAATATACGGTGTGTTTGAACCTACTGTTTACTAAAGATTTTTTTCCTCCCGTCTCCCGTTCACCGGTACTTGGAAAGAAATATTCTTTGTCTGGACTACATTACATTGCATACAGTAAGTAAGTAAATACTACAAGTGTAATGCGCATGCACGTGTTGGCCAACACATGTAATTTATCTGATTCCATCTACCTATCCATCGATCATGCACCCAGTACAGCACCAGACGTGATTTGTTAAAATCAAACCTGACCGATTACCATTTGTGCTTACTTACGCATACCTACTTAGATATTTCCTCAACGTGTTTTTTTTGTTTTCTTCACAAATTATGATGTGATTTTTTTGTTGTACAGTGGTGTATACTCGGTAGCTCGAATGGGAGGATATACCTGATGTGGCTATCCGGATCATGTGATTATATTCGAGGTGTTCTAAACTTACAATGCAAACACTCACACCTCAATCAAATAAATACAATTGAATAAATAAAGTAATAATCTATACCTACCTACCTGCCTGCCTAGGTACCTACTCTCTAAATCAATATCCAAAGTGTATCTACATCTCTGTCTACATCTCCATCTCCATCTCCATCCCCATCCTCATCCCCATCTCCCAACCCCTCCCATACACTTCCAGACATCCAAAAGTAAATTCCTCCTCAAAATCCATCCATCACTCATCCATCACCCATCGTAAACCGCCCCGCCTCTCATTTCATTCCCATTCATTCATCCATCCATCTATGTATGTATGTACATCTATCTCCATTCATCGCATCCCATGATTCCCTATCGTACCCCCCAACCATCCATCCAATTTGCCCAAACCACCCACCTGCCACCAAACCCTCTCATCCCCCAATGCGGCAAAACCTCATCTCGTACTCGTACTTTGCAGATGAAAATCCCATTTCCATTCTTTAGGAATTGATTATCCGCGGGAAGAGCGCACACGACTCCGGATTATCATTTTGGGGTAAGATATAGTACAGCAGCACAGGACCTAACGTATAGTACCGTACCGGTAAGCCTATTTGTCTGTTGGTCTGTCTATCATTGTTGTGTTATATTATGTTACATTATATTATATTATGTTGTTCCTGATGATCCGAATGCGAGGCAAGGATTGCGAATTGCGAATTGCGGAGAGGAGAGGAGATCGGAAGAGAGCTGGCTCAAATGTCTTCTATTCTAATTACAATGTTGTACGATTCCGAACAGATGAAAGACTCTGGTCTGGTCTGGTCAGGTCTGGTCAAGTCTTGATCATCAAATGGAAATTAATCAAATCTAGATTTCGATATTCTGGTATTCTGATATTCCAATATATCTCGATTGATAGCTGGTACAACAGCAATAATAATAATAATAATAATAATAATAATAGATAGTACAGATCGATAAATAGGTAGACAGATGTCTTACTAAACAAGTATACCTACCTTACCAACCTAAACATCCATCTAGAACTCAAAATTCGTTCTAGAGAAGAAGAAAAAAAGGCTCTTGTTCATTGTTTACTAATAATAGGACGAATAAATAACAAATAATGATGATGATGAATACATATCCAAATCCCAAGAAAGAACGAACGATGATGCCATCGCTCTTTCTTTCTGTCTGTCCCAAGAAACTTGAAAAGGACTACCAGCTAGAAGGAAGTTGCATTCGCGATGGAAAAAGGAAAAAGGAAAAAGAATACTAAACATTACTAATAAGTTATCTAGATAATCTAGGCGTTCGATCTTCTCTCGCCCCCCAAGAGAGAGCAATCTAGATTCGAGATATTCTTTTGGTATTAATTTCTATCTCTGTCTTGGAATCTCTCTCTCTCTCTCTCTCTCGGTCTCTCAGCAAAAGAGAAGGGGGGGAAAATGACCTTAGAAATCAATCGGATTTAGATGAGAAATAGAAATCGATGACCCCCTCCCTCTTTCTTGAATCGATTTGGATTTGGAATGGATTTTGTAAACTCCCCTCCCTCTCCTTAGTAATCTTCACATCGCATCAATACATACCTGTGTAATCACTATTGTCTATCCCATCCCATCCCCAAAACCACCCAGCAATTCAAATTTCTCAATAACTGAAATCTCCCTAACCACACCCATACACATACTCTAGAAATATACATACAGAGCAATAATTGATCCATTCCATCCATCCCCCCTTCTAGCCATCAAATCAAATCAAAGTCACAATCTCCATCTTGGCCAGTCACAAACAACACCAAAGACTTACACGATATACACACATACACACATACACACGTATACAATCCGCCAAAAACCAACTCATTCGCCATTACGGAATCCATTTTCATTCCCATTCCCATTTCCATCTCCATTTCCATCTCCATCTCCATCTCTATCCCCTCCTCATCCTCATCCTCACCCCCCCCCCATTACGAATCCATCATCATTCATCATCAAATACATCATCAAATACGCGGAAACGGATCTCTCTCTCTTTCCGTCCGTCCCTCCCGGACAAGCACAACTCCCCTCCCCTCCGTTACAATTCCTTCACATTTCTCAATAATTGCCCCGTGCTCCATGCAATCCAATCCACTCCATTCCAATCCAACCCAATAAACATAAGGAAAAAATAATTAAGCGAGCAAAATGCTCAGATGAAGGAGAAGGAGACTTGATTTGACCTTGAGCCTTGACGTGATGATTCATGCCCACCTGTCTGCCTGTCCTGCCTGCATATACCGAGTTGACAACAAAACAATCGCTGTGACAACAATCAATCAATCTGCGGGATGAAAAATTAAGGCTGTGTTTTTTTAATAAAAAAAAAGGTTTAGTGATGTGTTGTGTTGTATGGAAGGGAAGGAATGAGTCATTTGTAAGGCATTCATTCATTCACAATGTATTCACAATGAATCAAATGCAAATGCAAATGCAAAAATGTAGAAGAACTGATTTGTATGTTTTTGAATGGTTTGTTTGATATTGATTATTGCTATGCTAAAACTTTTTGTTTGTATGTATATTCCTAGATTGCTCAACCAAATGATAAAAGTTGGGAGTTATCTAATCCATCCCATCCAGCGATCGTCACCTCTTATCGCAAATCCCGATAACTTAAAAATGTATCCTTCCTGATTCCTTCCCATCTCCATCTCCTAACATCTGAATGTGAATGTGAAAATTCTCCCTTTAACTCCCAATGTCCCTGCATGAGTGGTGTGAATGTCCATTCTGTATCTCTGAATCCCATATCCAATTCATCCTTCCATCCGATCATAAATAAAAGTAACCGCGTGGTCCTCTCTTTAAATCGTGCCCATGAAAAATCCCATGATATGCTCAGAAACTCCAAATGCCCGCTCGAAATGTTTCGCTCAAATCCGCTCAAATCCTATTCCCATTATAATATACAATCCATAACTCGTAGACAATCTTAAGAAATTTAGGCGTTTAATAAACGCTAATAGCACTTATTAGACCCTGTGATTGTCGAGGAGGTAAGTAAAAACCTTCGTCGAAGAAAGTTTGTTGCTCGGATTGTGGTATCGATGCGGAGGGAGTGGACTTGCTGTAATAGGATGTGGTAGCGATTTGTTGTTTTTCCGAGAAGGTTGGGATGGTATCAGATGGTGGAGATGGTGGCATTGATTCATCTTCTGAGGAGTCGGAATCATGGTCAAGTTCTGGTGGAGATGATGCAGCGTGATGTGATGTGGTGAGGTGAAGTTTAAGACTTGAGTAGTCTTCCTCACCATCATCTTCAAAGCTCTCTTCGTCTTCCTCAACTTCTCGTGATGAAACTGTGATGTTGTTTGAGTGGACGCGGGTTAATGAAGTCATGATAGGCTCGTCAATCTCTTCATCTGAATCGAATTCGCTTTCTGAATCTGAGGAGTCATCATTGTCGAGGTCGGATGTTTCCCAGTCTTCTTCTTCCTCGTCAAGTTCTTCGACAACGCTATCGGCCCATTGAATGTGTTTTGGTTCTTCTTGCTTGGTAGCCTTGCGGACGGATTGGTTGAACCAGCTTTCTTGCTCTTGCTCAGCTTCGGCAAGCTCAAGCATCAATGAATCGAGAAGGTTTGCATGGCCGACAAGAAGACGAAGGTTGTGGTCTGCTCGGGAAGCTTCGAAAGAAAGCTTTCCTCGAGCAGTGTGAGCAAGGTAATAAGTTTGGGTAATCGACATCTTCTTTCTCTTCAATGGTGATTGTGGTTGTGATTGAGGTGTTTGGGAGGAAAGGGGACTTCTGGAAATGTTTGACATTTTGTATTAATATTTATGCTGCAGTGCTGCAATATATTGAATGACTCAAGGCAACGCTTGTGTAATTTTTTTTGGACGAAAAGCCGAGGGTGAATGACTGGACTGATATGTCGATAAGTGATAACCGGGATATGACGGTAACACTTTGCTTTGAACGTTGAGATTGGATGTTGGATAGGGAAGTAGAAGTATTCTTCAGATGTGTGTGTGTGTAGATTGAAAGAACTGATTGTAATCTTGTAATCTTAGAGACTTATGTATATATATGTATGTATGATTGATGAGGATGATATGAAGGAATTATAAATGATCATGAGGAGGAACTCGGACAGTCTTTGTATCTTTTTGGGAATTGTCGTAAATGGCCATGAACCCCCATTAAGCACGTTAAGCACAATTGAGAGCTGATTCATAAGACCGCGATCCGGACAAAACGGAGTTGTGGATTTTCTGGATGGGTCATCAGCATTAAGCCCTCTAACCCCATGCACTAATGAGGGAGGCTAGTCTTAACCTGGTAGTATCTTTCGTAGTTTCTTTCTTCACTAGCTGCTTATTATTTTAGTTTTCGTACTTGGGGGTTTTTTTTCTTTCCGTATGCGAGTAAAGTCCGCAGCGGTATGATTTTCAGCCCGATGGATGGAACGGAATTAAAGAATGGCTTGGGCTGGGGTTGCTAAGTTTGGGTCAAGTTTGTAAGTTTGGAAGTTTGTATGGGTTTCAGGGAGCGGGTATGAAGTATGAACGTGTGCTTAGAAAGCCAAAACCATAAGCACAAAGCAATCCAATTCCATTTGATTCATTCACAGGACGAAAGAGGAAATCTATCGTAGGTCCGGTTTGTCTGCATTGGTAAACTCCAGTCTCTCTACGTATCTAAGTTGGCTTACTAAATTGATTGATTGATTGATTGATTGACTGGAATGACTGGAATGACTAGATTGACTAGATTGACTGATGGACCGACTGGCTGATTGATTGCTTGCTTGACTAATCCCACAACTCCGAATCTTAATTCCACCAGACAAGACACGCTTTGGACGAGTTTGATACTGGAGATATTCCGCCTAGAGAAAGAGAATAGATGAAGTCGGAAAAGATCGTTACATGGCCAAGATGCCGAGTAATGAAGCTGTCCGTAGGTAGAGTAGGCATCTATCTAATCTGATCAATGAATCATAATAAGATTACATCGAACTATTGGTTCGAGTGATCACTACTGCCGACCATCTATCGGTACTCGGTACACAGAATCATATACTCTTTCCCTTCCTCCTCTCCCTCTCTCCGGTTTAATTCCAAGATATCTCCATCCCCACGATTTTCTTTGTTTGTTCCTGATGACAAACTCACCCATCGTCAACTCCTTGGCTCCATGGAAATTCGGTATTGGTATTGGTATTGGTATTGGTATTGATATGGGCATTGATTGGTATTGATTGGTATTGATTGGTCTTGGTCTTGGTCTTGGTCTTGGTATAATACATGGACTTTCTAATCATAATTTCTTCTTTCTTCCATTTGCTATCTCTGGTTACAAAGCAACACATGGCATCATTTCTCCACGATTATGAAAGAAAGTCTTTCAAGATTCGAGATCCAATCTCCAAACGCATGCATCAATTTCACACCCCTCCTCAATGAAAATGAAAAGAAAATAAGAAATAGATAAATAAATAAATAAACAAACCAAATACAATATAACATGATAGGATAATACCTAATTATCATTATCATCATCATCATCATCATCATCATCAGTGGTGTATTCCTTTAATGCACAGCATACACCTGATAACGACGACAACCTACATCTACACCTACCACATCTTCCCAATGTCTTGCGCGTGATATATCCATCATCTACACGACCAAAGAAACTTTAATCATTGCCCATCCATTTCCCTACCCGGTGTCCAGAACACATGTTCAGAGCAGAGCAGAAGATGTACAGCGTAGATAGAATGCCCCCAATGCCCCATCCCAAGAATCCGTTGGTCTGATCCCACCCTCAACCAACTTCTCCTCAAACGTGTCCACGACTCACGAGACTGACACGAATGCGAATCCGAGCCTCCAACATTTACTGTTAGCTGGCAGCCTGAACCATCTTGTTACTCATCAGGTACATACATACATACACTGTACGTACATACCTGACTTTCATCCAGCCTCCTTACGCAGGTGCAAGCCAACATGGAAAGCAAATCATGGCGAGAGAATAGCAATAATCTACATATCTACATCTACATCTACACAGGTACATGCATACATGCAGCAATGAATGGAAAATAATGAAAGCAAAATGACTAACTGACTAACTGACTAAATAATTAATTAATTAATTAATAGTCGTCAAGAAAAAAAATAAAAATCACACACGTATCCCTGGCCATCGTTCATCAGGCAGCCCACAATGCCACCCATCCCAGATCTCCGCCTTTCTGCACCACTGCTGCACCTCACCACTTCACAAGGCTTGGATATCTTGGATGCTCGATTCCCCTTGGAGCATTGTCCTCGCAAATCTCGGATCCTCTGTGAAGTGGCCATGGTTCACCGACACCGAGTTTCCGCGTCAGTACCCCCCCCCACCCACACACACACACACATGCGTAGTCATCGAACGTAAACATACCGACTGCTCAATTCACAGAGGTACAGAAAAACGGTATGCATACAATTTAATTATACGAAAGCGCACTAGCTAGGCTAGGGCCATGAATCGATCCATGATGTTTCTTACAGACTTACAGAACCGGAGTCAGAATGGCAATGAGAGTCAGAATCCGAATCCGAATCAGAATCAATTATGTTCCGAGCCTGAAATGCCCTCCAAAATGTCCTGCATATTCGACTATCTACGGCCTGCTCCCTACTGCTCGTGACTAGGTAGGCGTCTCGGGGTTGGGTTTGCATAATATGGATGATATAGATGAGATGAAGGCTCCCCCGCAAGTTGCAACCGCCGTATCGATTACGACGTACTACCCAGTAGATGTTCGTTTGATAAATAGATTGATATTCATTCATGTAAGTCACATGGACGGATAATGCGGTGCATATCAAAATCCTCTCCAAACCACCACTTCCGCCCACCGTCCGAAACCTTGATGGTAATCACGACCCTAACAGCTCCACATTGATAAAGTTTTTTTTTTTCTTTCTTTCTCTACTAGAAGCGCTAGATTAGTGAGCATGTTGTAGTTGATTAGTTTGTTCCCTTCCAATTTTATCACGATATCTTCATCATGTCTACTCTCGAATAAATTTTCACTCTATCACCGGTCGGGCCCATAAAACTTCAATTTTATTCTCCGAGGCCAAAAAGAGTCTATGCCTCGCTCGCTCGTACCTAATACGCGTGTGAGAGAGAGCATGAATCCAATCTATTGACCGCCGAACAGTCATAGAAACGTAGAATTGTAGAAATCTCCAAGTATCAAAAATCCATTACGGAAATTGAATATCCACCAAATCCGACGATTCGGCCGATGCTTTTTCGACACTTCTTACTATCTTCTATCTCTGGACTCTCTCGTACGATATACGATATACGATGCACACACAAAGACTCACATCGGTGACGTGACTCGGGCTCTTGAAACTTCTTGTATACCTCAATGGGGCAATCATTTTAATTCCCCAACATTTTAAACCCTTGGGCAATAAAGCTAAGCCCTTGTCATTCCAGGTATCAATCAACTCTCATTATGAGTCTTCTCCAAAGGAAAGGAAAAACGGGCGCATTTCTCTAATTCCTGTTCCCGACACGGCCTTTACCAAAGCTCCGTTAACCTTAATTCCATGCCTCACGCTGTGATTGGCGTGCCTGGGTAGATCATTATGTCAGAAAAGGATGAGTTCATTCGGCCGGCCGCATTTATCAGCGGAGATTTTGGGTGACTCGACGGAGATAAATGAGACGAGGTGATTGGTTGGAACACGAGGGGTCGAGGGGTCGATGAATAATAGAGGTTGAACCTTTCATGGGATTGGTAATCGCATTTTTCGTGGTGAACGCTCTTTCTTTGTTATCGATGAATCTGGAAATCATGAATGCTAGGTGCTCTGCTGCATGGATGCTTTCTGCGTTCAAACGTCAATTTGTATGGGGCATAAGGTATGATTCATAGATGTCTTACATGAACACGTCTCCGAGAAGCATCTCATTGTTTAGCCTTTATCTTCAACAACCTACAAAGTACTCCAATGCCTCGCTACCGAATCCAGCAGTAAATACCCCTCTCCCCCCCCTTGAGTCCTCGTGGTCTATCTCATGGGATGGATCCATCTTACCCGTTCCATTCATCTCCATTCATTTCAACTGCCCCCGATCCCAAACCTCAAGCGAAGCCACAGCGCACCCAATTACCTCATGGAGTAAACCTCACCTCACTCAGCCTTGCTATCCCACATCTCGCTCGCATCTTTTGCTCTCCGTCTCCGTTTCGTCTCACACAAGCCTCAGCCTTATCATTCCATCATACGTCAGACATGAATAATCGTATACCAGTGAGAGAAGTTATGTACCTGAACTAATCCTTCCTGGGATGGTAATAAGTCTGCCTATCTTTTCGTATCACATCCAATTACGGTTCGCTTCTCGCGACAAAAGGGAGTTGCTATACGAGAAGTCAATTGTGATTGTCAAAGTATTGTACAAGTATAGGAGAAGCAGGGTTCATTAAAGCTTGGGTATATATATATATATATATATGTATGGAGTGTGTGATCAATAGATCACTGCCCGTTTTTATGGATTTGATTCACGCATGTGAGATGGTCAAATATCGGTTCGTATCTACGCTTCTGTATCTGAAGGATAAAATATCAGACGGATGTAATCGGATGAACTATACATACCATGATAAAGTTTGAAGGGTTCAGGGAGTAATCGTGCTTTGACACATTTGCAAGAATTGATGGGTCTGCCAATATTTCTTCATGTTTTTTTTCCCCCTTGTTTCTTCTTGTCTCTTATTGGCAGTTTTTCCTCTTACGGCTGCGCTGCGAGTACGAGAGATCGTCCGGGTATTCGGATTTTTGTTCGGACCGAGTAGGACTTTCTTGGTTTTGAATTTGAATTTGATGGTTCGAGTAGGGTTGGAAATTGTATGGGGATTCTTGTGCACAGCAGAGCTTTCACAATCGAATTGCTGGATGTTTAATTGGTTTGTGAAATGTGTTGCAGGGACATACATACATACATGTTTGGTCGAGTTGGTGTTTGACGATATTCATCAAATGGCACAAGTAAATCCATCCTTTTCGCGAGCAAGCAAGCAACTCTATGTGCTATGTGAATTCAAAAACTGCCATATCATAAGTTTCCTCTATTCATGTTCCCTACCCCAAACAGAAATCTCTACTTCTTGCTCCTCCTCCTCCTCGGCGCAAGCTAAAACCCTATACATGTATCAAGTAAACGTGACCACACTCCATATCCATCCATCCATCGGCACATGCATGCACAAGCAAAACAGACGCTTCGGCATTTTCAATCAACACAAGGCGTCTCTCTCGATATTCTCCCTATTATCTAATATCGATCCACTCGCACAGCCTTGGGATTTCCTGGCGGTCCATCCAGTCCGGTCCGGTCACACGGTCGTCGGTCCCGTGCATGCCTCTTCCCCAAGACTTTCGCAACGCAGCACAGCCTCCTCCGTCCGAATCTCTCTCTGCATTCTTCATTTCTTCATATAAAGCGAGGGATCCAGCACAGACGACAACTTTCAGATTCAAGTAGTAGAGAGGAAACTTTCAACGGGTTCGGTATTTACTGCTAATGCTAAATAGACCCTTTATTTTTGGGGGGGGGGGGGGGGGGGGAATCCTGGTCCTTGAAGTCAAGGGAGGGGATTAGAAAAATGATAGGAAATATAAGTTCCTGAATCTTAATCAGTATGTCAGTATGTATCAAGAATTCACAAATCCCTCCCTCCCTCACTCATTCATTCATTCATTTCTTCTTTAAAAAAAATAAAAAAAAATGAAGAAATAAACCCCCCAGAAGAAAAAAAACATATCCCCTTCATGTTTCTCCGACTACCCTTCTCGGTCAGTACCGTTACAGACTTGTCGTATGGTATATTATATTATAGTATAGTACAATATAGTATCATATTGAATACCTGAATATCCATTCCTACAATACCCGATCTCTCAAAGACATCTCTCTCTCTCTCTCTCTCTCTCTTTCTTTCCTAAACCTCCCTTGCAAGTTGCATCGTCATTGCATCTCCAATTTTTTCACAATTCTTCGAGATTTCTTCTCTCGCTCTTCCATTACCGTTCCATTCTCCACTTTTTTCGGGAAAGTCAAATAAAATCCGAATATTCTGACGGATTTTCGGATCGCGTGCATATTTCCACGTGTTTGTCTTGTTTGTTTGTTCGGATTTAAAGATTGGATGGGGATGGGAATCCTTTCTTTCGGGATTTGGTTTTTTTTTTTTTTTTGTGGAGAATGATTGGAGGAATGAATGAATGATGGATCCGTAAATCCGCCCGTGCCGTATCGGGGATTTGATTGAGGGTTCGAAAGTTAGAAGAGAGGTTCATGGATTTGGTGGTCGGTTGGTTGGTTGGGTTGGCTCCGGAGCTCCTTTGGGGAATGGTTTCGCGAAGGGGAATTTCATTATTATTTTGAGATTTGAGTTTTGGGTTTTGAGTTGCAGGGGTGATGGTGAGTGAGGGTGATGAATGGGGATAGGGAATGCGGATGTTGTAGGAATGTTTTGAGGTTTGTGGGTTTATTCTAACATGACAGCTGAGGGAGAAGAAAAAGAATCGCGGGATCGATTCATTGGTGATGATAGATTGGTCCCAAGAATCTAGGTATCGAACAGCAACCAGTCAACGTTTCAAGATAGTATAAGAGTGGTATAGTGAGGAATGAAGCCCCTCCTACCTATTCCATTCTCCTCTCCGTCAAAAGAAACTGGAGACCTCTTCGACGAGTAGAAGAAAGAGAAGAATTTTCTCCTCCCTTGCTATCACATATGGTACTTCAAAGAAGATCCTACTAAATAAAATTCTCCACCATCAATCACACCATAACATCCATCTCTCATACTCCAACAAGCACGCCACCCTCTCCAAATCCTCATCTACCATTGCAGTAACCAGTAACCCCTCATTCTACTCAAACCATAAAATCACCATCGAAGTCAGGGGGTTGGGTTGGAAATCGCAGGATATCAGATATATAACACAGAACCACGGAACTTTTCTCGATCAAGGGTTTGGTCTATCACAATCAGGGGACGGGCTTTCAATTCATTGGAAAATTGAAATATTCGAGAGTAAACATATCACATAGGTATCGTATCTAGTATTATGCACTCACTACTCACCACCAGGTGAAGACGCGATATCCAATTCACAACAATCGTCTGGGATTCCAAAGTCTGACTTCATTTAATCTTGGTTGCCATCACAGTTCCTTATTGTT
The DNA here is from genome assembly GCA_019395255.1 of Botrytis medusae. Lineage (NCBI taxonomy): Eukaryota > Fungi > Ascomycota > Leotiomycetes > Helotiales > Sclerotiniaceae > Botrytis > Botrytis medusae. The sequence continues at coordinate 368,724 of JAHXJL010000088.1, forward strand.
CATTACCAGCTTAGAAAGGATTTATATACCTACTTATTTTGTATAGCCAGTGTTGTGTTCCCTTAAAATCCACGTCTCCACGATTCAAGATTCAAGAATCAAGATAGTCAGGGACAAAGATGTGTAAAAGTTAACCCAATACTTATCGATGTATGTATGCATACATCCCTTACGATTACTCGATCCAAATACAATACACTTAGCAATTAGAAACTTCATAGATATCTTCCGCACATATACATCTTCACATCTGTATTACAATATACAAGGGGGATGTGACAATAACAACTTCAAGTATCTCGATGGATCTCTCTATTCTTTGACGCTTCCCCATACTACCCCAGAAGTAATCTCTCTAGTTCGATGATTCTTTTGAACTCGATGATTCTTTTAAGTTCGATCATACTCTCCAAGTTCGATTGTTTTTTTCAAACTCAACCACTCCTCATATCCATCCTCGCACATCTGCGAATGTAAAGTCCAAACACACGTACAATTCTCACCCCCCCCCCCCCCCCCCCCCCCATCATCATCACTAACCCCATCTTCCAAAAACAACCTCCTCTCCCCATCCAAAAATGAATACTTCAAATTCCTCCTCGCCCATAGCTAGGATTGCGAGTTTGTCATCTCGAATCAGCAATTAGTATATATGCAAATTAAATCAAAATGAAATGAATCAAGCATGCACATATGATACGATACTTATACATCTACAGATTCTATATAATCTTACCTTACATATCTCACCAGATTCGGCGTCCTGAAGCAGAGACTCAAGAACTAATAACGAAAACTGAAAACCACGAAATCGAATCCCGTCTCTGGTACGACATGATACGATGGTTCCATCTTGGTAATCATTCGGATTCCTGAATTCCCCTTGTCCTTCTGACTTTTTTTTTTTGTGTGTGTGTGTGTGAAATAGAGGTTGTATCTTTGAAACTACCTACCCACCTACCTCTCTCATGTACGATTCTAAGCTTCTCAATCGGAAGAAACTTGTTGATTTTTTCGAGTTCGCTTCGAAGTTTGAGTTTGAGAATCGGATTGTGCGTTTCTTGTGAATTAATACTGAATGAAAATTTTTGTTCGAGAGATTCAATATTCAATATTCGAGATTCGAGAATTAATGTAAGGAAGTATGTATTTACGTCGGACCGACGATATATCATCTCTCTCCAAGACTTCACAGGAGGCTTTCCATGCAATTGATATTCCGAGCCGAATCTAGACTCTGGGTGTTTTGGGTACTAGATAGTAGATATAATTGTCCTGTGAGTGAGTAATTTTTGTTAAGTCCTTCGAATCTATTTGACTAGCTTCTTCTATGCGCAGCCATTCTTGGGGATTTTTGGTTTTGTTCTGACTATAATTTGGATCTGGATCTAGATTTGCATTCCTTTCACATCCACACATGTTCTCTCTGTATCAGACCGACTCTCTTCAATTTCAACACACAACATTACGCTTTTTCCAATCCAAAATCAATTGCGCTAGAGATTCAATAGGCATACATAGCATGGAAGTACCCAATATCCCTATAAGCAGTAAAGCCGAGTGAGCATTTCAATCTATCTACCTACCACGAGACGATATCTCCCGAATTCTACAAACAAGCAACACGGCAAATCTGCAACGTGGACTTTAGACGAGTCTAACTTCAGATTACTTCCGTCTACGCTACCTAGGTACTCTAGGCAAGATCCACTATACCCAGGGAAGCAAGTACGAAGAAGGATCTTTAACGATTCTGTGGAATGGAAATGTGGTAGAGGATATTCTCGAATGTTATCACAGGGTCACAGAATTACCTGCAACGCTATGTATATCTAGGCACATAACTATCCCAAGCATTGGGAATTTAGACATGAGAAAAACAATACCGAAATAGCGATTAACAAACCCTTGGAAGTATAGCGCCGACAAATACACACACACACATATATATATATATATATCCAAGGTAACATTTTGAGAGGTGTATCGGCGCTAGCTATAGATTTTGCTGTATTCTTGTTACCTTCTGTCTGGACCGAGTAGAGTTATGTGCTCGCGTAGATGTAATAGCAAGTAACGGTCTTGAATTTTTGCGGAAGATACAATGAGGAATCAGAGGTGGTAATTGTGCAGCTCGCGCAATTGAATGTGAAAAGGAGAGGAGAGGAGAGGTGAGATGACGGGATGGTATGAGATATGATGAGAGGACGTACAATTGATTAAGCGAATTGGGAAATTCGATGTATTGAAGAGTACGGGAAGCAAAGCCGGAGACCGAGATGAACTAGAAACATCTGAGTCAAGGCATTATTCCTGCCCATCGGCTATGTTGTAGCTGGAGGAGATTTGCCGATAGTTAGGGGAATAGATGGAATAGATAAGGTAAGTAATCGGTCGAAGATATGTGTTGGAAATTGGGAGTGAGAAATTGCCCATCTTCGTCGTTGTGTCAGGAAGGTATCGACGAGAGTGGTTGTTGGGATATATCAAACTAGATGAAAAGGAGACACAAGCGAGTTATGGTGAGACATTGCGTTTGTAACCATATGCCCCCCCTCAAAAACTATCAACGCCATTATTTCTCTACACTGGTTTAATTAATCACCCATTCCTTCCCCTTAATGTCATGAGCAAATAAATTTTGTCGTGTTGATATATCCGATCGAGACTCAAATAATGTTTGACTCGTTCTCGTTCTCGTTCTCGTTCTCCAAAATGCGAGACACGGGGCAACTCGCTTCTTCGGTTCTCCGCTTTCATACTCTCTCCTTCAAACCCACCTTTGCCCTGCACACCCCTTTCAATAATCTCCCATGTAGCCGTCCTGGACTATCGCTTAATCCAGTTTCTGGTACTTCAACCTGTTTGGCTCGTCAATCTATTCGTACCCACGTCCGTCGAAAAGTTTACATGCACATCTCTTAATAAGTTTTTAAAGGGAGAGCGAGGAGCCGTGAAACCACCCTATACGACTTAAATAAGTACAGATCTAGCCAATTCACAAGAAAATCCAAGTCTTTGAAATTTAACCAGATCTCTCAACCACAAAACGAATTTACGGACATTTGCCATAAAACTGTGAAAAAGAGAAGGAAAGTAGAGCACAAAAAGCAAAAAAAACACATACAACAGTGGGGATTCGCTGGTGGTCACCCACCCAACTACTAATCCACCGATCTGAAGCTTGTGTATGGCAGAGCGGACGGGATGCCCAATTCTCTTCAGTCTATGGTCGTATGTGACAGAAATGGCCTTGATAGTGAATATATATTCAAATAGAATGAGGTGGACAGGGAAGGAAAATACCCCTTGTGGTGGTTGAAGGAGATGAAAATAGTTGAAAGGACGAAAAAAGGTATTGATATACAAGGGGTAGATGGCCGAAATATTATGGATCTGTCTTGATAGTATGAGGATCTTCATACGCAGACTTGCAGAACGAGATTGTTGACATCTAAAGGAAAAGCAAAGCTAAAAATTGCTGATTGCGAAAACCCCAGAGTGGGAATATAATTCTCATCCTGGAACTCAACTGTGGGTATGTGGATGGATAGTTCCAATGTCATATATGCAATTTCTCAAGTGAAATTAGGCAAATTGGGCATTTTTAACCATTAGTCGTACCTACTGCCTTCAACATTCATGTATTCCAGCACGTAAGTGATTCTTCGCACCCCGAGGCAGTGTTTAGTGCGAACACTTATTGAATGTCCTCACACAACATGTAAATTTTGACAATAAGGGTATACCTCATTATTCCTCTTGTGATCATCCACTGGCAAACCAACCTTGACCCCAACCTGCCTAATCGACCATTCTTCTCGCTCTCGGCATATTCTTCTTTTCTTTTCCCTCCACCTTCTTTCTCCTCCTCTCGATGACCCGATCCAATTGTCTCCCCTTTAACTCTCCAAAAGTATCCAATAGAACCCTCTTCTTTTGTTCTGCCTTCTTCAAATAATATGGCGTCTTTCCCTCCTTCACCAATTGCTTCTCCTCCTTTCTATGCTTATCTAATACCTCTCGAGCCTTCCTCTTCCTAGCATCCGTCTTCTTTCTACTCTCCATACGCAACAATTCCCTCTTCAACTTCTCCTTCTCATCTTCATCCTTGGTTTTCCTAATCGTCTCCTTTAATTTCTTCATTTCATCCTCTCGATAATCAACCAAGAAATCGTAGTTCTTCTCAATCTTTTGCATATCAACCGGGCCATTTGTCGGCTCAAATCGTGGGTCTCGAATCTCTCTTTTCTTGACAGGTACGACTTCTCTGCGACGGGATACGGCTTTCTTACTGGAGATTTCGGTAGGTGCATTTTTGCTGCTGCGGGTAAAGTCTCGTTGGTCCTTCTTTCCGGCTTTACGTTCGGTAGCTTCGTTATCTTCCCACCCATCGCCATTACTCTTTTTTAAATTTTTCGAGTCTCTTTTACTGGGTTTAGACATGGTAGCTTGTGCTTTAGCCAATGCGCCGAAAGAGATCGAGGCCGCGCCATTGGATGCCTCTTCTTCAGATTCAGATGATTCCTATTAAATATTAGTCAAAGATCCATATTTAACTTTGATGAATCCAACCTCATCATCGTCATCATCTACTTCCTCGTCGCTGGAACTTCCTCCTTCCTCATCATCATTTTTACCAGTTTCTGACGGAGTAGAATCTGAAGAAGATTCTTCAATTTCTTCTGAAGCCTCTCTCCTTGCTCTCACGCGCCTCTGTAGACCACTGTCTAGTGCTTTTCTCTTTGTTGATAACATCGTCAAATTTCGTAGTTACTCAAGTTTTAATTTCTTAAAGATTGAGTGATATGGGGAATTTTTTGCCAATCTCTGACAATCCCAAGGCGGTGAGCCACGGAATAACAAAATTCCGACTAGATTCGATTATTCTATTATCGATTTTTCGAGTTCATCTTCAGCCTTGTATCGACAAGCAGAAGGTAAACTTTTCAGCTGATGTTCCTAGCACGTTCTTTTGTGTCAACACTCAGTGCAGTTGAGTTGGGATACATTACTGCAAGGAAATTCTCTTCAGCTAATAATGTATTAAATCAATTGGGACGAAACGACTCGGAACAAACACCATCATCAAAACCAAGGTTCGGCGAAAGGAATCGAAAACATCCCGAAGTACCATTCAAATCCGGGGACGAACATAAGAGTGATAGAGTACCCAGATTTGGCGATAAAAAGACTCCATTACTAAATCACAGTGGTTTCAAAGATATCCCGACAAATATATCAAGATCATTGTATCCGCTATTACGATCACCATACTTTGCAAGCAAACCAGATCCACTACAAAATCAGGCATTTTTCTATCCTTCACTCATTAAACATCTTGAGAAAAAGAAGTCATCATCAAAGGAGAAGATGGCTCCCATGTCCAAAGATGCGAGAACACAACCTTCAAGAGCCTCAGGTGGTGTCCCAAACCCTACCAGCGAATACCTTGAAAAGTCCTATACCAAGCCAGATCAAACACCCGTTCCCTCCCCTCTGGCCCGCCATCTCCTCGTCGTCATCGATCTAAACGGCACACTTCTGTACCGCCCTAACCGCAAATCTCCTACTAAATTTACTGCCCGCCCGCACGCTGAGAAGTTCCTACAATACTGCATCGATACCTTTTCTGTCGTAATCTGGTCATCAGCTAGGTCGCAAAATGTGATCCCCATGTGCAAAACTATTCTCACTCCCAAGCTCCGACAAAATATTATTGCCATTTGGGGTCGCGAAACCTTCGGTCTCAGTTCCATGGATTACAATACTCGTGTACAATGCTACAAACGTCTCACTAAACTTTGGAACGATCCCCAGATCGCAGCTTCGCACCCCGATGCTCAAAATGGTGGCAGATGGGACCAGACAAATACAGTATTGATTGATGATTCCAGCGAGAAAGCCCGTAGTGAACCTTTCAATTTGATCGAGATTCCTGAATTCTTTGGCGATGACAAGGAAGTCGGGGACGTCTTGCCACAGGTTCATGATTACTTGAATTTCCTTAGCATGCATGAGAATGTCAGCGCTGCGATTCGACATTCGCCATTTGTGCCACAGCCCAAGGCTGATCCTCGCGAGGCTACAGGTTTGAATTTACCCATCCATCCACCTAAAGCTTTAGGTCCTGCTAGAGTTCCGTCTCCAGTTGAGCCGGTGTATCAGCCCTCATACTCGAGTGATACCGTACCCTCGAAGTATCAACCGATGCTTGGAAATTCGGAGAAGTGGTGATTTGGTCCATTAACCGCTTTCTACTACCGGTAAGTCCATCATCTCTTATAGGTTAAGTATGATATTATGATCATTAACAATGAGTGGTAGAAACTTCATGCCATCAAGATCACTCGGTACATTCTTTTCTTTATGATACCCTTTTTCAACATACTTCTGGGCTTGTGTACTGGTGGTGGGGCATCAGGATAGCATGAGGCATCACAGCATAAAATGGCGTTTACAATGGTATTAAATATATAGTGGTATGGTAGTGAACTTATATTGCATTTTTGCATAAAAGCTAAGCTAGTAATACCAATAACGATCTTCATTTGATTCGTATTCATTTATCCTCCCACACGTCATGATTGTTCATTACACGTTAACCCTATTCAGCGCTAAAATCATTTTGAAAATTGAAACATCTTTAAGTAATGATTTACTTGAAGACCTTTCCATCGGCCCATGGGTACTCCTTGCCGTTAACGACAAGTGGCTTCTCCCAGGTCCATTGCTCGTTGACGAATTCTCTGTCCTCTGGCTTGCTGGCATCAAGCTTGGTGAACTCGTAGCTCTCGTAGTCAGGGGCGACATCGAAAGCTGGGAGAGCCTCTTGACCACGGATGACGAAAGCACCCTTGATGATGCTGTCGTTGGCGGTACCGTAGACGGAAGCACATCCGAAGATGTACTTGCGGGAAGCCTCAAGACGAGCGAAGAAACCGCCAATCAAGTTGGAGGTCATGAAGACTTGAGTAAGTTCTTCATTGTACTTGTAGTCAACAGCCCACAAGGAGTATTCCTCAGCGTTGTAGTTCTCCCAGAACCACTTAAGGGCATCAGGGGTCTCTTGGTTAGAGTATTGACGCTTCCACTCATCGATAGGAATGGTGGGCTTTGCCAAAGCCTCGAGAGGGTGCTTTGCCTTTGGTGCAGCTGGGGCCTCTTCTTCCTCCTCCTCGACTTCCTTAGCCTTTGGCTTAGCAGCCTCCTTCTTTGGCTTCTCAGCCTTTGGTGCCTCAGCCTTCTTTGGGGCTTGGTTCTTGAGGGTTGGCTCGTCGATCAAAGCGAGAGGGTCAACAACAGCGGAGTAGATTGGCTGGTTGTAGACGGTAGCGTACCAACGGGCAGTGTTTGGGTTCTCAGCTCTCCACTTCTTGTCGAAGAAGAATTGGAAACCACGGGAGATGATACCAGCAGCGAACAAATCGGCAAGAGTGATACGCTCACCGGCGAGGTAGGTGTTGTTCAAGAGGTGCTCCTCAATGACGGAGATGCACTTGGCAGTAGCCTTGATGGAGTCATCGACGTTCTTCTTGTTGTATGGGTCACGGCCAATGAGAGGACGGAACCAACCACCGAGGGATGTGAGGACCTCAGAGTTGAAGAAAGACATCCACTTCAAGATAGAAGCATAGTCTTGCTTGGTCTTACCGAGGAGGGTGGTCTTCTCGTTTTGGGAGGTGACTGTAAGTCTTGTAAGCTGGTGACTCATGAAACAAAGCAAATGCAAGATAATTTTTTAAAGATAGTGTTCAGAGTCTAATTAATAAAGATCAACATAGAATGATTAAGACAGGGATAACTGTATGACATTTTTTTCATCATTACACAGGAGAGTATGTGGAAAGTAGAGTTGTTGCAAATATGTGCAAAACAAAGTGGGGTGAAGTGGGATGTAAACATACCATAGATAGCGATGGCAATGGCCTCGTGGAGGGTGAAGCCGTCAGCACCAACGAAAGTTGGGACTTTGCCGAGCTTGTTGATCTTGAGGTAATCCTCAGAGACACCCTTAGCTGGCTCGGTCTCGACGATGTCGAGCTCGATGTTGTTGGCCTTTGCAACTGCACGAATGGCAGTTGAGCGGGGGTTGCCCTATAGAAAATGTAGGATTAGCAGAAGTTACAAAAGATTATTCGTTCGTAGAGGATATATAAGAGGATAAATAAATGCATGCACATACTGGGTAGGTGTAGAGAGTTCCGAAAGCCATCTTTGCGTTGATTCAAAGTTGATTGATTTGGATGGAAAAAAGAAAGTTTTCGTGAGATGCATCTTCTCGAAAATTTGTGGTGGGCGGAGGGGCACAATAAGACTAGTCCAAATAGAGTCTAGAGCCAAAATCAGCTGATGCGGGAAAATCGAGATATCGAAATCTAAAGTTTACGAAGGTCGATTTAAAGAGTAAACGCTCCTAAAAGTCCACGACTTGGTTCCCTCTTCAGTATGAAGACATCATGGCTTCCTGCAAGCCTAAGGGAAGGTCTTAGATGTGCCTCTTCGAACCAATCAGCCATTCCCAGATCCCTACTCCGAAATCGAAACCCTCTTTCCTCACCTTCGAAATCCTTCACAACCACTACACAACTTCGAGACAGCATTGCGGCCCCCGAAATAAACTTTCCAGATGAGGGAGGAAGAGGAGAAAGCGGATCGCAAGAACCACCGAAATTCTTCGCGCGTCTAGTTCCATACTCGCCATCATATTTCACGGCTCAACCTTCATATACCGACAATCTTCTCCAATTGCAAAACCTCCTACTCAAACACTCGAAACTTCCTGTTGTACAACCAGGAGAGGCGCCGCGTGTGGCATGGAGGTCTCTTATGGAATATAGAGATCAGACCGGAGAGGGAGTACGGTCATCAAAATATCACAAGATTGTGGAGACACTACATCGACTAAATCACATCCATCCATCAGTGATGCCCCCAGATGTGAAGGAGGCTATCGACAGGTACAAACGAGATGTAAACCCGCACGAGAATGTCGCAAAACCTATACCCATTGATAAATATGGACGGGCATTAGGAGTCGGAAGGAGGAAATCGTCTACGGCGAGAGCTTACTTGGTAGAGGGTACGGGGGAGGTTCTTATTAATGGAAAAACACTCGCGGAGGCTTTTGGCAGACATCATGACAGAGAAAGCGCTATTTGGGCTTTGAAGGCCACTGATCGGATTGATAAGTACAATCTTTGGGCCCTAGTTAGTGGAGGTGGAACTACAGGGCAAGCAGAAGCTTTGACGTTGGCAGTGGGGAAGGCTTTACTTTCACACGAACCGGCTTTGAAGCCTGCGTTACGAAGAGGTAAGTTTCCTGAAGTTCATCACATTGCCCTCTCTCTATCTATCGAGACGATTCAGTACTTGAGGATAGGATGCTAACGTATCTCCAGCCGGATGTGTGACTCGTGATCCAAGAAAAGTGGAGAGAAAGAAGCCAGGTCATGTCAAGGCCAGAAAGATGCCTGCCTGGGTCAAGAGATAGTTATATATGTATTTCATTGTATCGATACATACATATGGTGTTTAGGTTTCCGATGGCTTGTCTATGGGCTTGAGACTCATCATGTAAGAAATATGAGAATTGAATAAATACCCGGTTATATTCGAAGATACACACTTCGAACATCAACATCGTCAAGTGTTTCTGTGGGCCCTATTTCGAGCAAGTCAGCTCGACGTGTAAGCATACGAAATTATAACCGCTCCAATATAACACCATCTTTCACATAGTCTCCAGTCCTGAAAATCGCAAGTGCAGCTATAGTACCAGGACTATTATACGAAAGCGAACACCCCTTCGTATCCATTAATACCAATATAATAATCTGAAAATATACGTTTCATAAATTTTCATTTTTTCAAAACCCATGCATGCACGCAACAGCTCGAGAATCTTTCCTACCAATCAAAATCCACCTTCCTATTCGAAACAATCTATATTTATCATCCTAAAAGTACCCCAGTTAACCCCACGCTGACTATTGACTACACACTCCTGACTTCATACCACATCCATCTACACAATTTTTGTTTCCCCTTTCCCCTTAAAAAAAATACAGATAGCCCCATCCCATCCATCCAATCCCTACTGCAGCCAACTATTGCTAGCAATCGATTATCGCATGGCCATCAAACGCTGGTAAACAAAACAAGGCTAATAATACATCACATTACATGCATACAAAACACTGTCACATCGCCACCCCTCCAATAAACAATCCCAGCCCTACCCCCTATCTCGCTTCTTCCTTCCTCACCTCCCTCCCCCGTTCGCAATCCAGCCCATGACCATTAACCATCGACATCCATGCCGTCGATCTCCATTCAGCCTCACCTCACCTCACCTCACTTCGTCTCACTCCCACCATCCACACCCATAATCAGCCACAATACAACACAAGATCCATGATCGCTTTATTTCCCGTCTTAACCCCAGAAGAAAGTGTAATTTCCATGGCATGCTAGATTATCGATATTAAAGACCATCTCGAACTCATTCATTCAATCTTACCTTGCTGCAGCCTAACTTAATCCAATCCAATTTGGTCCAGGTCGACCACCAGTGGGTGCATAGACTGACGGAACACTTCTCAACTTTCAAAGTTTTTTACAAATTCGTTATTAGATTGCTTGATATCGGAATTGGTCCTTTTATTGTTCAATTGCTTTTGAAACATTGTGATAATTACCAAGATACAAGAATAGATATTCCTAAGTCCATTTTTGTAGTGTCCTATTAATCCGCACCCCTACTGGTGGATCCAACTGACCCCCATCCACAGCATCCTCCTTCAAATCAGTACCACCCTATCACCCTAACCTCTAAACCTTTATAAAATTCCTCCAAACCCTATACCCTCAAACCCCCAGATTTCCTACCCAAAATCTAAAAGCCCCAAATCTTCACTCAAATACATCACAAATATATCACACAATACAAAACAACCCTGTCCATCACAGCCTCACCATCAATACTGCAGACCGCATACCCGCGTCTCCGTCTATCCGAGTCCTACACTACACTTCCATCCACATCCTCCCGCATGCATCCCGCATCATGCATGCCTAATGCAGCTCAGCCTCCACCACACATCAATCTATATATCCATGACATGTCACATTTTGAGATTTCTCTACCAGATCTAGCCAGACCCGGCTTTCTTTGCATCTTCCACACATACCTCCTCATATCTGATCTGATACTTGCCAAGCAACGAGATGACCGAAACATCCAGGACAAAATCATCATCGCGAAAGAAAAAAGTTGCATACCTTTGCAGAACGATTTCTCATGGAAGATATTATTCATTTACAATACAAATATACACTATCTTTCCACAATCCATTGGTGTCCTGCTCCCCCCCCCCCCCCCCCCCCCCCCCCTTTTCTCTCCTCCACCTCCTCGCTTCAACGAGCGCACTCCACTTTCTCCCAGGCAGACACTCATCTCTTCCGGCGTATCCACACGCATGCTGATTCATTGCAAATCCTTGCTTCCATACCCTAGAAGATATAGCTTGTTTTTCTCGATACCCTGAAAGATATATAATTCATTCATACAATCGCCCTAAAAATTTCCATGCACCCAACCTATAATTCGTTCCTTCAGTTCTAGACCTAGAAGTCCATCTGCAATCCTATTCCATGCAGTTCCTTATTGTGAGCCTAGTAGCCCCCCTCAAATACAACCAATCATACTCCCAACCAACTATTCGAGCCTAGAAGCCCTCCCATTGCACGGCAGCTCTAGTAAACCACATCGTACAATAATACAATATGAAAGAAAACAGACACGCTAAAACACATCCATATCATTCATATAAGCCTCCCAAGTATTCCCAACCGAATTTTGCGAACCAGAACCTGAATCCCCACCTTCCTTTCCTTTTCATCATACAAACATCGTAATAAAAGAAGCATTGCGCATAGAAACATTGAAACGTAGCTTCATCGAAAAATCAGAATGCCGCCCACCCGCAAATAGTCCGCCAGTGACCAATTCCTTCACCTCATGCATGTAGAGAACCACCAACACCAAATTGTCAAATCAAGAAGACAAAATCAAGTTTCCCACCCATGTATACGGACCACATAAAAGTGATCCTGATTAGTAGGAAAAGAAGAAAGTCGAATCTTGATGTCGATGAACCAGGGCGAAGAATTTGTAAAAGAAAAAGACGCCAAGAAGGGAAAAAAATGCAAGTTTATGCTCTACAGTGGTATATGAAAACAAAACTTTTCCAAATAGGAGAGAACAGAAGTGAAATGTGGTAGAACAAGATATACTGATATCATGGTGGCGCACGACCGACATTGGAGTTTGCAATCGATGAGGATGCGCCTCCGCTAGAGGCTCCGGATGCTTCGAGGTCTTCTTGGAGTTTTTGGCAGCTCAAAAGGACTAAGGTGTTGTTAGTTAAGTCAAGGGTAATTGCGAGCTCTGCCGTTGTTTAAAACTTACTATCAATAATTTGCGACTCTCCAACTCCATATTGATAATCCACCAAACCGTATTTCTCCACCGAATCGCATAGTCGCGTTAAGTTTGTTCCCATCTTGTTAATAAAATCCAAGGACATGAGTGTTTGTTGTTCCTGTTTTCGCTGACCGGATTCAAGAAAATCGTGCTGTCTGGTGAAAATGCTTAACCATGCCGCGTTAAATTCGTTCCATAGTTGAATGCGATCGGCATGAAGCGCAGCTTCGTCTACAGTGAGGCCTTCATCAGAAACTATTAGTGGATGAGATTGAACAGAGGAAATACTAACTCACCCAACTCTGTTACGTGTCCTAGTAGCCACTCAGAAACTTCAAGTAAAGACGAGCCTGCTTCTGCAAGACGAAGATCAATAATGTTTTTGAAGATCTGCTTGAGAGCAGTCTGATAGGTCGAATAAGCTTCTTCCATTACATGTGGATTTTGGGGCTGCAAGTTTCCGGCGTCCATACCATCGGCCGTTCCAGATGCTTGAGCCATTGCGCCTAGTCCTACGGATCCAGAATATGATTGTTGGATCAACGTGGTGCGATCTCCTGGGCTTTGTTGGTGTTGTTGGTAAGGGGTAGACGAGTTCGAAGAAGCATAATTTTGAGTCGCTGGGGTACTTGTTGGGTCATTTTGGATGAAAGGGGCTGCCACGTCGGGTATCATTTGCATTGATGCAGGTTGCCGTCCCTGAAATTGCGAACCATCGTAAATATTATTTTGTGGAGTTTGTTGTGTGACATTATTGGGGTACATCAACCCAGGATTGTAATCTGAGAAGCCTTGCTGTTGCCTTTGGTCTGAAGGGTAATTGGAGGGGTATTGCATGGGATTTGGAGGAATTCCTGCCGAAAAATTCGAGGTTGGCTCGTAGCCACCATAGGAATACGCTGGAGCTTGTCCAACTCCGCGGCTCATTGATGGCGACCCCGTCCCTCCGGGACGATACCTATCCGGTATGGAATTTGGAATTCCACGGCCTTGACTCTGGTCTGGCGTATATCTGGGATCCTGAGGAGGATATGGCGGCTCATTTTGCCTTCGTCGACGATTATTGTCGTCCATTCTCGTCTCCTACTCAATATTATACAAACTACTTCCCGCCAACTAATCCAATCGATGCGCCACCCACAAATAGTATGATGTTGAGCGCAAGTGGGCCAGTTTGATGATTCGGTCCTGATGGTGGGTTTAATAGATTCCTCTCGCCGCGATTTCGACGCGTTTTGTATCTTCTTATTCCTCGATACTAAAATATGATGCCTTTGTGTCCCAGTCAACACTGTGCATAAAGTCAAAAGATCATGAGGGTTTAGTTACCTGGCGCTTGACAATCTGGCAGTCTGGAAAAGAAAATTTGAGATTTATTTTTGCTTTGAACCCGAGCAAGCCTTGTATCGTTGTCGGAATCTTTTTGTTGGGGGTAAAGGAGGGTGTTGGAGGGAGATATAGGAAGAGATGAGAAAGTTGACGTGACTGACTCTAGCACTTGGTCGACAATAAGATGAAGTTCACCCTGAAAGACCGAGTGCGTGCTAGAATGATCAATGATGGTTTCGACTATTCGAGAGAATAGAAATATTGCGGAATTAAAGTGTCGATTGAGTTTCTTTCTAAGGTAAAGACCTCGTCACTGGCTCCTAGGACTATCCTTGACTTCTGATACAAGCAAGTCCCCTGTGAGATCTAGCTTGTAAGGCAAAATATCACTAGGGTATCAGATTGAGAGTATGTCCCGCCCTGTGACAAACGTTGAAAGTTTCCTTTGAAATTGGAATTCGGCCGTGATTTTGACTGGTGACTAGCTGGCCGGTTTCGTGTAATTTTTATAGAGGGGCTGCTTGTGAGGTTATTCTGACGTTATGAGTGAGGAGAGATGGGGGGGAAACCAGGTTCATGGATAATCGAAGATATGCAGCAGCGCCTCAATTGTCACTTCCGAGTTTCTAGAAGCGCTAGAAGACTCGAGGGAAGATGGAAGAATGTATACTGATTGATAATATGAATATATCTTCAAAGTCACTGTTTAGGAATCTATCAAATTCGCATCTGATAATGGTCGAAGAGGATGGAGATTTGACGATGTGTATGAGTGAGTATATGAAGATATACCTTCGGGCCGAATCCAAATATAAGGACTTGAGAAAATCAATCAAGTATCCTTTCTACTTTTGGGGGAGGGGAATGTTTGAAGATGGTGAATGTTGATATTGTCTGTGAACAGTTTCGTCTACAATATAGGAATAGGTGATATTTCCAATGGTATTGCATGAAACTGATAGCTTGGTTTGAGAGGCCAATGATCATGCACCTGACATGAATCTTTTCTGAGATGTTTTAAATCGAGAATTGAAGTAGAATGAGGTCCAAACAGAGTTGTAGAGATTGATGTGATTGAAGGGGAGTAGTAATGTCAATATGGCGACATGCTTTTGGGAGATTTTCGAGTCGAGTGACAAAATGAGAAGTTACTGTCAAGTTCCTTCCTTCCTCCAATTTCAAGAGGGCCGCTAGAGTTCTTCCGAGCACACTTTGAATACTCCAGAAAGTCGTATATTAGATGTGATTTGTTTTTACATCTAAAATGAGCGTGCGGTACTGTTAGAGGTTGATGGTTTTGAATTGGTGGTATGATAATCAAAATGATATTAGGTGGTGAGGGGAGTTGCCCGTGCCGGATCTACCTTTTGACGGTACGATAGCGCAAATGCAAAAATGGAAAAGCTTTGCACTACCTCCAAAGTCAACACTTTCTTTGAAGATCCTCACCAAAACACGGAACCTTCGAGTAAGAGGATTGGAACTTTGCTATCAAAAGTACTAATAGCACTAACGGTGCCGAGTAAGGTGGGCGATGATACTACAGATACAGTACAGTAAGCTTTGGTTCATCCGACTCTTTCAACAGCTACACCTCCCCATTTTCGTATTTGTTCACTCATTCCTGTGCGTTCTCAACCATTTCATGGAAGCGGATGACCTAGGTGGATGGATAGATGATGATTAGATAAACACGAAAAGACGGTTATACTAACAGGTCTAACACTTTGGTATGACTTTGCGACCTTTAAAGTGATTCCAAATTTCGAGTCCCCGTGCTTTTATCCTGATGACCTG
Source organism: Botrytis medusae (assembly GCA_019395255.1). NCBI lineage: Eukaryota > Fungi > Ascomycota > Leotiomycetes > Helotiales > Sclerotiniaceae > Botrytis > Botrytis medusae. The sequence continues at coordinate 384,338 of JAHXJL010000088.1, forward strand.
GGCTTTACTTGACTGATTCAAGTATGTCGAGAATTATTGCGTGTGTCGGTAACCAATCAATTAAGCTGGAATGCCCCGAGGTGTTGCCTCGCACCAGCCACTTTGTGAAGTCTGTCTACTGCCAGGTACGGTGGGTTGGCGGTGCCAGATAGTAACAGCTGCAAAGTTGACTACTGTCCGGTTAAAATGAGCTAGTATTCGAGGTGTCCGGAGATAAAGAAGAAAAAAAACTTGTTCAGTCTTTCTGTTGTAGCTCTGAATTTAACTAAACGTACTCGGTGGCTGGCTGGAAAGCGGAGACTTGGAACTAGAACAAGCGCAATTACTCGTTAAGACCAATGAGACGATGGATCCCGTTAATCGTTTTATAGAGGGTCGAATTCTGAAAGATAGAACGATGTGGTGGAGAAAGTCCTGATCACGGTCCAAGTAATCTATGTAACAGTGTCGATTCAACTAGGTGGATGAGAGTAGGAGACAAGATGGTGATGTAAATAAATAAAACAGTGTGGGGAGAGAACCTATTTTCCGGTAGAGGAATTCGTTGCCAATATGTAAGTTGCGGTCATGTAATCTGATATGCAGTTGATCAAAAAATATTCAGATCTCACTCTCTCTAATCTAGATCCACTCCAAATCATAACACACAACAATAATATCAATATTATCAATAATATCAATTTCCTTTTCATTCTTCAATGCAACAGATACGGTAGGTTAGTAAGTAGCCTAGATGGGACATTGAATATGGGCAATCTCTTGAGCTCCAAATACCGGGGGTTTTGGTCGATCAGGCGCAACGCTAGGACCTGAGATCGCCGGAAGAGGCGACAAGGCAATGCTTAGGATGATGCGAGTTAAGATAGATGCTCGTGGATCATTAAAATAATCGAAAGCATGCCGAGGAATTCATCGTATGAGTATAGATCAGGCCCAGGTGCCGAGTCAAATATTGGAAAGTTTAGGGATGGAGAAGGGGTTGACAGGGGTTTGAGACATGAATTGGGATTATTAGAGGTGAAGGATAGTGAGATGGGTTGAAGCCTAGCAAAAAGTGATGGTATTTCTACCTAGATGGGTATTTTAAGGGCAGCTGTAACATTTTCGGGATCAGCAATAGTGAGGTTGTGATGGAAAAGGAAAGTCTAGCCCGATGTCCAGGTAGTCTGAGTGTTATTAATGTACATGGCCAGAAAGAACAAGCTGTTGGGGTCCAGAGGCAGCGTTGTATTGAAAGGAAAAGGCCGAAACAAAGATACAGGGGAGTCCGGATGGTTGGAAATATATAAGCAGATATATGCCGCCTTCCCAGCGTCGTGGTTCACTAGGGTTCAAATCGGATGGAAGGAGGAATGGAAGGCTGAAAAAAGGAAAGTATTCTCCGAGATCCCCGAATTGATTGGATAATCAAGTTTTTTTTCCTTTTGATTCCCCGAACTTCAGACATGTCAAATACCGAAGTCGTATGTGTATAGCTTATCAAATACAGAAGCGCAGTTCGCGACAATTGCCCAAGTATGGAAAGGGACATAAATGTGAGGTAGGTGCTATGATAGGAGAGACGGCCAAGCCAGACGGGAGTCAACAGAGTACCGAGTAGGAATTTGGACGAGAAACGCAATGTACGAAGCGACTACGAACATTTGCTAGTACTCGTGAAGCTAGAATAGATAGCTCTACAAATTACGATAGATCCCTGATGCCACGAGTTTACTAAAGTAGTAAAATTCCACAATATTCGGTACGACATCTCTATGGGCGCTGACTGGTTCTTTCCGTGTTTTGAATGATGATGCTGGCATAGCTAATAACGAATTAAAAAAAGTGTGTAATCTCGAGACGCTTGTGCCAAGTTTTTGCTGTAAAATGGTAAAAACTTAAAAGTCAAATTCTGGAGGAACGATTGAGAAACCTCCTATACGTCAAGTGGTAGCAGGTCCTTTTTTATTTAATTCTTTGAAACTAAATCGCCCAGGAAACATTTGAGCTCGTATCAAAAGTTCAGAGCGTGAATTATATTTGCCCTTTAGGCCCTTTAGGCATTTTCAGGGTACTTTTAGACACCGAGAACAGTAAGTACTGGGTAGCACTTTATCGCGCAGCTTCTTGCTTCTTAAGTATAAAGTACAAACGATAGATGGGATGAATGGACGAATAGATGGATGGATGGATGTACAGTGCGGATGGAGTATACAACAAAATCAAGAACCAATATGTATGTATGCCTACTGTGTAGGGGTTTTCGGGCTCTTCACAGAAACTATTCTGTTAACAGCTACCGGTATCTCGAATCTGGACATTGTGACAGCCATTTTCCCTGAAACAATATCACCAGGGTCTCGGGCGCAAAAATACCTAGTAATTTTGGCCAAACACATCTCACCAATTCAATATTTTTTTCTCTGGTAAACTTTCGTATCTAAGGAGGAAAAGATTAAATCCATGTACCTGGTCTGTCGTCAAGAGAGGGAAAAAAGAGCCATTGCTGCTCATCTGGGAAAATATCGCTTCCTCGCCAAAGAAAAAAAAAAAGAAATGATAAACAAATAAATCCACAGTACAGACAGACAGAGCATAGTATGTTTGTTACATCACGGTTATTAATTTGTACTCGGTATTATCAATACGGTCGGTGTAGTCAATACACAACCTCATTAGATGGATATTTTCAATTGATTCTCCGTCTACCAGACCTCACAGAAAATATACTTTTATACAAAGCTATTAAACTCCCTTGGCACTTCGATATCTGCAAAGATATATCCTAGCCTCCCAGCCTTCCAGCTTAGTTTCCCAAAAAGATCTACACAGGCCTCTCCATCAAATCAATTTGAACGGAGGGTTTAGTAGATGGTCGATGTGAAACTTATTACTTTATTCAATAATTTATTTTAAACCTCTCTTCCGATTAATTTCTCTCTCTCTCTCTCTCTCTCTCTCTCTTTCTCTCGCTCTCTCTCCACAGAGTCACATAGTCTCTCATAGCATAGCCTCAGAAATCGATTTTCTTCTCGGCTGTTTCGCACAATCCTTCCAAAAGGGGCTTTAGGTATTCCGTAATTGTTGAACTAATCCCTCTAACAATATAAAATTAGTCAAATTGGAGGTCGTACGATCCACCAATCTCATCCAATTCCAAGCGTGCCAGCACGCTTTCTAATTTTTGTGTTACCAATCGCACGTATCTACTCGTGCTCAGAGCTTCATCTGAGACTTCACGTCCACGACTCCCATGAGCTTTCTCATGCCTTTCTGTCAAATATTCAGCTAGTAATAAGCCACAGTAATCACCATACCCAGAAGGACTTAATGTCTAGTCGCTTCCTTAACGCAAAGTGATATCTCATACATGAGTCAAGATACTTGCCAAGCTGGAATACCAGCAGTCAAACGCAGAGATGCCTATAGAAACAGGGGTCAATCGCCCACTGTGTCCTATTCTTGAGCGTTACATCCGTCTAGACTCTAAACTCTATCTGCACAGGGATGCGACGCAGAGTTGCGAGCAATTCTCAAATACTTTGTTTCTGCATGAATACTCGCAAACATTCAATCATGCGATGGAGCAACCCAGCAGCCAGAGCAGACAGCCTTCAAATTGTAGTCAGGGGTTTCGCAAGTTCATCCCGAATGGAGACACCTGTTCTTCTTGAAATGGATCGACAATTGAGACATGGAAAGAGTTCCTTCTACATACCGTCTGTTTTTACAAGGCTGGGCCGGACTGACAGCCCATGAGGCCGCTATTTCAACCGTCTTCACGTTTTTCCAGGCGGTAAATTGTTTAGCTCTAGGGAGCCCTGATGAAGTTCTTCTAGGTAATTCCTTGAGCTCCCACGTGTATTGAGGATTTTCACTGGCAGTAAGCCTTTTGTTCTGGAAGACAAACTGTCAGACCGTTATATCACATCCGCATTATTGTTAGCAGATTTCTATCTTCAAATGGAATGGTGATTAGGTCACTATCAGATATACCAATGCCGTGTGTCTTTCTTTCACTTGCCGATTACAGCCGGGTTTCTTTTCTCCCCAACTTTCGCATCGGGAATGCCGGAGGACAATATGCATTTTCGTAAGCATTACCCAATACGTCGATGTGTCATTTTTAAACGATCTCATCTCGAGAACACGACGTCATTTTCTTCATTTCAGGCGTCAATGGAGCAAGCAATAATTGTCAAACAGAATGGAATGAGGCAACTGATCCAATGCAGCCCTACTGTACGAACCCATAGCAGTCTCACATCACCCCTTGATGTAAAATGGACATCAGCCGGAATACTCCAATCCCTCTACTCTACATACTGTTTGACTTTTTTTCATTTCCGAGACAACCATAACCTTACAACTTCATGGCTTACATTTCCATGGCAAAGATGTCAAAAGTTCGAAAATAGAATTCATAGAGATATTATTATTATTATTATTATTACTATTATTATCATCATCATCATCATTGTTACTGTATGCACAGACCACTATTGGGCTACGAGTGCAAATCCTCTCATCCATCCGGGCCTTTTAGGAGATCCAATCGATCTTCTAGAAGACACTAAGAACTCCCAATTTCACCCTCCCTTGCCAACTTCTTTCTGCAACAATATGTTTCCCCCCCTTGATATATCTACCCTGACATTCCAAATCAGTTGGCGACGGTGTTTCTTTCTAGAGTAGTAGGATGTTTCAGTATTTTTCTCCCTTTTCTCCCTTTTTGATTGCCCGGTCAAGACTTTTAATTTTAGAAGTTTGCGAGGGGAAGACCAAGCCTACACCCACGCGCACGCACAACACTCAAGCTGAGTGTGCGGAAAAGGAGGTTTACCACAAGAAAGCATTGATTTGAAGAAAGATGTGCATTCAAGCAAACATCCATCACGAGGTGGATGATCATACTGGTGTACATAAAACCTGACCCCTCCTTTTCAGCGAAACAAACACAGCCCGCATGCATAATGCAGACTCACAGCAGCACCCCACACATCCTGCGTAAGATGGAAACCAATCGCTCGACTTGCCCAAATTAGGAATTTTTAGACATCACGCTATGTTGTTCTATTTAAGATACTTCCTGTGCTTTGACCTGAATAATGTTCTTCCTGGCATGGTGATTGGCTCATCTTCATATTGATCAATCATAATAAATACATGGCCACAGCCACATCGAGATCTATCCTTTCACACTTCCACCAATGGTTCTGGCAAACAAGCTTGTTCTGCTGACTGAGTAATATATCGAATATAACTTTTTCACCTATGCATATTAGAGTGTAAACCCTAAAAGGTAGAGTGGAGACTTTACCGATCGTAAAAAGTATTTGATAAACCTAATATTATACGAGACTGCATTACTCGATAGTGCATTATGCATTTTCGGTGTCGATTCAGTTGAAAATCTGTGTCGTAGCCAAAAAGTCATTTTCTGCTGAGCTGTCCTCGTAAATACGCAGAAGATTTGATTTTCCAAGGTCGAACGTCCTGAGACGAGATTTACGAGCCCGACGAAAGTTTTGCTAGGCATAACCTTTGGGGCCGTCTCCTTTTTGATAAAACTCGATGATTTCATTTCATCTGAAATGGACTTGTCTAGGAGATACGACTACGATTAAGTTTGTCGACTTCGTTCACGCCGAGCTAGACTCTAATCATTGTACCGGGACAGCTGCGTGCAGACAATGAGTCCGATGTCGATGATGTAGGAAACCAAGTCTATGATGGGAGCGATTCGGCAGTCTTGTCAAGATAGTTCTGAAGTGACCATGGTTTTTGACGTAGTAGCTTTGAATCTTTCGCGAGCGTGACATAATGTTCGCGCACATGTAACGAGTGCGGGAATTCAGCATCAGCAAGTACCAGTCTGAGGGAAAATGTAGAAGTATCCTATCCTATCCTATCCATATCATCGCATCCAGTGCGTCACTTTCAAAACTGTGAGTTTTGTGATTTGGGTCTGGTGTCAATGTTACGAGCATAGCATGCATGTGCTTCCATCCGCCATTCCAAAACTACGCATCGTCTCAACTGCGCAGATATCAAATGTGTAATGAGTCGATCCATCATCCATACGTTCGTTCAATTCTTGCTACTTTTCCGTGCTTTGTTCACACTTGATTTCATCTCGCGTATTGCCTATACAATCTGTTGAGATATAATGGATTATAGGTGAGATTTTTCAATATACTTCTATATATGAATGTGCAGTATTCCGCCGTTCTTCTGTAGGTATGTTGATGATAAATTCCCAATGTATATCTACGAACCCAAATACTTCATCCCCGAAATAATCCATAAGCATGGATACTACGCCGCAGCTACATATACGTATACAAATACAAACATCGCACCATCTCCTCGCAACCATGCCCCAAAGCTCCTAACGATTTCTCCCGGGTGTTTATTTCATTCTGCGTACAGACTATGTACCCATCATCCCATCCCATCTCACACCACCTATCTCCTACCCGCACCAGCAACAGATCTCTTCCCCATTCAACATATCCCCCAGCTCTTGAAAACTCACCCTTGATACTGTTACTCTTCATGCTCAAATACAAGTACCAAGTGAATAAGCATCACGTTTTCAAATTTCCACATCTCCGACAACTAGCATTGTGAATCGAGCGAATGAGATGAGTACTCCCACTGTAATTTTACATATTCGAGATCAAAACCGTCATCCTTCAACCTTCCTATTCAGAACTCATGGAAGATTTCTCTCTCGGCTCTCAACATCTGATATTCATACCGTTCTTCCAGAGTAGTAGCGTAACGAGGACATATAATTACAACCTAGTTCTTCCCTTATCAAGATGATAAATATAGGTTACGACTTTAATAGTCTCTGGGTATGATTACCTATCGTATAAAATCTCACCGTATATCCAACTCAGTATCTCGAGGAACGATTAATCTTACGCTCCATTAATACCTTCTTGATACTTCTAAATTCTCAGTGCCATCTCCAAGTCCTTATATCCATATTCACATCCATATACCCCAATAGTACATACACATCATCATCCTGCTCAAATCCAAACCCATCAGTCGGTACTCCTCTACCTCCATCACAATCACAACAACAGACACCCTCAACAAATTACAATAAGCAAAAAGTCCAACCTCAAATCATAATCCCAATTCCAATCCCAATACCCACTGTAGCACGCATTTCGTCTTCAGCACCACAAGCCAATCGAGGATTCTAGAGTGACTCTTGAGATTATCATGCTATCATGCTATTTTTATAGATTTTAGCAAATGCTATGAAAGGCATAGGCATGAATGGTATGGTAACTCGCAACAACGCGTCATGACGATATTTCAAGATTTGACTCTTCCCCCTCCTCCCCCCCCCAAAAAAAACCAAAAGAATTGAGAAGAAATATGATGTATAAAGATACACATATACGCAACCACAAGAGTAAAAACAAAGCAACAGGCACCTCTTCACGTAGAATGACTAGATTTTCCCCAGGATATCCATCCAATACTCTGGACTACAGTCCAACTATACAGGGTTTTGAATGTCTAAAAGCAATTAGAAATCTGGAAAAAAATCCCATGCCCCAATCAAATTCAGCATCTCAAATGATTTGAATGTTCTTATTAGTTTGGAGTTTGGATAATCTTCATGATCAGACTGCATGCAGTCCAGACTATTGGACACCCTGATTTTCCCCATCTGATGCCTACTTCTTCCCGCACCTCTCTTGTTAAAGTTCAATCCATGCCTCCTCCTATCTTCATGGACATTAGATGGTCAGATTCCTCACACTACGCGTCTCCCCTCTCCCATTCCCAACATACCGTTTTTCTTCCTAAGATTCCACACACACATCTCACTCTCTCCTATGTAACCCAGATCCGAAGCCAGCTCACGAACTCCCCTTCCAACAAGATATTCGCTAGCTTTCCAGTTGTCTAATGGTCTAGATATCCATAAACCCGCATGTGCGTCAACAAACAACGCCCGTTTGGCTTAGCGGTAAAGCGCATCACTAGTAATGATGAGATCCTAGGTTCGATTCCTAGAACGGGCATTTCCAATCAGCTATAATAAGCTTTTTGCTAGATTTGCTGTACTGAACCCTGTCTTTTAGCATCGGATATCGTGAGGGCTTGCTTTAATATCAAGAGTGCCATTTTGAAGGTTTGAGAACCAAAAGAAAAGGTGCAACAAGATGAAGTGGGTACTTCATGTGTGTTTGTGCACCAAATAGAATTTTAGGTAATGTGCTGGTGGGTGGGTGGAGAGGTTGGTGGAGACTGTACCACTTCCTGAGAATCTCTTTTGCCAGCAGCTCAGAGTTTTCCATCTACATTATAACCCTACTACGCATGCACACGGGATCTTAGAAAGACGGCTGTGGCGCCAGTGGAACAATCAAAAATCCAGAAGGGATGCGTTGTCACCTGAGTTGCGTTCCTCTATCTTTCCCTATTGATCCATTCTTGTCTGCAGAACCTACGACTCGTCACCCACCAACCTGACAAACACCCCTATCTGATCTTCAAAAGACAAAAATGAACCAAAAGACATACAACAGTAGGGATTCGCTGGTGGTCACCCACCCAACTACTAATCTACCGATCTGAGGCTTGTGTATGGCAGAGCGGACGGGATGCCCAATTCTCCTCAGTCTATGGTCGTATGTGGAAGAGCTTGCATCTTATAGTCTTATATTTGAGAATATTTGTAGTGTTATGTTGTCGATTAAATTTAAGCCTGATGTCGTAGCCGAACCAAATCTTACCCCTTCCGAATGATAAACACTTCGTAAGCTCGAGAGTCGAAGAATAGGCAACCTTTATTGTATGGAGCATCTCACCATGTTCACTCATTTAACCATATCCTTCGCCGCGAATCCTTGTCGAAGAAGCCTGAGATACCAAACATCCAATAAACCCACATGATCTACCATCACCCATTCATTCATGTTCTCGCGTACAAGCACCCCCCCACGTGTGAATCCTCATGTGGAAAATTAAAGTGCATATACACATACTTGATCTTGTATGCTTTGTACCAAACGCACCCTTAATGTTCCATCAAAACCCCTATTCGCTAACCAACGTTCCAGATTACAAAAGTTAGAAACCCAAACCTCAGATAGAACAAAACCAAGCGGTTTCAAACAAACCCAAGAACCCGAGGTGTGTCTATAAACTCTATCCTTGTGATCAAAATCAAACAGTGAATAAAATTTGTTGCACATCTCATAAGTCGGACCGACCGCGGGCCGTTAAGGGGGCTGCAGAAATCAGCGGACCATTTGAATGATTTGATAAAATAGTCTTACTCGAAAGCGAAGAATATCTAGATATGGAGTAAACTTTATTGCACAAAACAATAATCCATATATAAAGCTGCAGGGTTGCCTTTGTAGTAAGCTTACAGATGTGTATATATGCGGCACCCCCAAACCTAGTTGGATCATGAAGTAGAATTTGATCGGGTCGAGAAGAACACTCTGAATGCGCAATAACAAGACCAACAAAGAGCCAAGCAAATTGGTTGACTAATGAGAGTCCAGTCAATAAGGAGACACTTGATGATAGTAGGGGAGGAGAGAAAGCGACTTCAAAATCGATGTTTGATCTAGATATCAAATTAAAGTTATTAAGATATATTTATGGACGACTAGCCCACAAAACTATTAGACAACAATAGCACTTTCACTTGGAGCACATGAAGAAATGCGGTGAAGTATCTTGTAAATAAATCATCATTTTCTTGTGATGAGTTGAGTATAAATGCGTGTCTCAAAAATCCACCAGCCACACCATATCAATGCATCCAGATCCCTAGTTCTGCTGCGAGAGTTTCAACCATTGCTCATAACAGGTTCTACATCTGAGCATGTCATGCTGTAGTTTGATTTGGATTGTAGTTTGTGAAACATGCATTGCTCGCTATATTACTGGTCTTCTTCCCTTCACAATGCTTTCGGATCAAAATTGATCTACCACACACATTAGTAAAGTTTCACCCTCAAGTGCCAACCCATTTTCTCCAAAACGGTTCTAAAATCCAAACTCACCTAAAGTCATACTCATAGAAACATCAGTATTCTCCACCATCTTTGTAAATTCCTCGAAACTAATCTTTCCATCCCTATCCAAATCTGCCTCCATAATTGTTTTATCAACAATCTGTTGCAACTGTTGATCCTTCAAATTACTTCCTACCATCATCTTCAAAACGATGAATAATTCTCCATTGCTTATGTATCCATCACGATCGATGTCATAAACCTTGAATGCAAAACGAAGCTTTTGTTCCTTGTTTCCCTTACTGCTGAATGCGCTGAGTCCACTGACGAATTCTTGGAAATCAACATCTCCACCCCCATCTTCATCGAATATGGCAATCATTCTGGAAAGGAGAGCTTAATCAGTATGCGTATCATTTGAAACATTGTGTGCGGACGACAAATGGAGAGAAATAAGATAGACAAACCTGGTAGCTAGAGGATTCGATGAGATTTGCGGAAGACTGAGGAACTCTTCACGTTCAATAGTACCGGAATTGTCCTATAGACATAGACTCCATTAGCCCTCCCGAATTCTATACACTTCCCACACGTTCAATATAGAGCTCCCAGTACTCTCAGCACATTGAGCGCACCGGTCGAGGAAACAGAATAATGCGCACCTTATCCAACTTCATAAAGCGTTTTCTTAATCTATCAACCTCATCTCGATCAACTGTCTCGCACCCAAAATTAGCGCGCAGGTCCTCCCAATAACCAATCAGACAGCAATTTAGAAAAATGTATTGTCCGCACAGTTTGACCCTTGTACAATATTCTCCAATACTGCACTACTTGTGTTTCCCATATTGACGGATTGTGTTTGTCTGGTATGTGGTTGTGTATGCGGTAGGTGGATAGGTAGTTGTCTGTTCGTAGCAAGGCTAGTCGAGTAAAGGAGGTGGAGGCAAGCTGTTATAGTAAAGGCGGTCGCAGGAAGACAGGCTTGAAGAATAGGGTGAATGGAGTAAAGAAAGTGGTCGCAGTAAAAGAGATGGACGCAAACCCAAGTAGCAGGTAAGGTTGTTGAAGTAAAGGAGGTGATTGGGGTTGGTCGCAAGACTAGATAACTAAGTGATAAGATTCCTTAGAAGGGCGGGGAGAGAGGCTGAGAGTAAGATGCGAGATTCGATTATGACCAAACTGGGGTGTAGTTTTCCTTCCGAATTAGATTGATTATCGCCTTGAAGTATTAACGGTCTATTTACTGAGAGTTTGTGTTATAATTCCCCCCAATCCTCAATGACTTTTGGAGATTGTACTGTAAGATATATGGAATATGTATCAAAGTTATCAATACCACACAATAGGGTCAAATCTCCTATCGTCAGAAGTTTGATATGACAAGGATCCTTGATCTAGTATAGCTCACAAATGTTCTTTGTTGTTGCCTTACACAGTAACCAAATCAGGCCAAAATTACCCAAATTAGAGTTATTGACACATTGAACCAGGAAAAATTTGCTTGTATCACGAACGTCGGAACGTGGCAAAGGTACAATTTTCTATCATCAAAATATTTCAACTGACATCGAATTTCAATTCCAAAAATGGATTAAACATTCAGTCATGAACGGCTTTTTATTTTATGAAATTTTTACGCGTTCAAATTGCGTTGTCGCGTTGATTTTACATATCGGAGTCATTCCATCATCAACATGAGGACACAACCGGCTGGCAGGGTGGTGCGCCAAAAGAAGCTCAACAGATCCACCCATCAACAAATTCTACGAGAAGACCAAATAGAATCTGCCGAATATGATTCTTTACAAGGTCAATATAAAGTCGAGACTGGTGTCGAAAAAGCTGAAGAAAATGTTAGTCATCACGTGCCCGATATCGCCGTAAAATCACGTGACAGACCGCACATGCTGACTGGTGTTTCAAACAGGAATACCATCTTCAAGCTGCCCTGGCAGGACACACTTCGGGTGATAAGGATGTACCACAAGAGATTCCAGCTCCTCCTGCAGAAGAAGGTACCGACATTGACTATGAATCATTATACTCAAGGAAATTTGACAAACCTGCTACTTATATCCGATTTTCACAGACCGTGGAAGAATGCACTGGTTGTCAATATAACATGACTACCGAAGATGAAATTTTTCTGAAAGACTATAACAAGAGGAAAACTCTTTCGAATCAACAGCTCTCGGAAGATAACTTTGAAAAACTCATGGAAATCTTCGAAGAAACTGCTGAAAACAAAACCCCATGGGCTTCAATAGACAAAACCTTGGTGAGTTTTGAGACCATGAAAGAAGTCATCAAGGAACGAGGAGAGGAGAAGATTTCTGTTCATCTGAAGGAATTATATGAATATTGGAAGTCCCGACGGCATGCCTGTGATAATCATGGGATTCAGCCTAGTCTGAAGTTTGAAACTCACCAAGATCAAGACGAAGGCGATCCATATGTTTGCTTCCGGCGCCGTGAAGTCAGAGCTACCAGGAAAACCAGAGCAAGAGACATGCAAATCACAGATAAAGTTAGAAGACTGAGAAAGGAAATGGAAGAAGCCAGGGACCTGATTAAAATGGCGACTGAACGCGAAACTTATAAGAAAAAACTCTTGCAATGCGAACGTTCCGTATTCGAATCTCGTAGTGAAATCAAGAGCCTCAAGATTAAGCTGGGTATCAAGAGTGATCCTGATGACGAACTTCTCATCAATCAGAAGGTATGCATAATCTCAACCACTGAAAGAGAGTTTGGACATCCTACTGACAACCCGAAGCCACAGAAGAGGAAGGCCATGGATTTCCAAAATGTGCAACGCCAGCCAGCCCCACTTCGTATTCCACCTCGCCCTGATGGCCGCGGAATTGAAATGGATATGGTACAGTTGAGTCATGTGCTGGCCCAAAAGGAGAATATGCTGCAAAGAGAGCTCGAGGAGAAATCTGCACAGCATATCAAGTGGAATGAGAACTTCATCGACTGCACAAGAGAACCACTCCTACCAGTTGAAGGACAGAGCTCGAATACAGGCTTTCGCCCAGCGACAGCTCAATACAGTCAGTATTTACTGACGCCACCATCATCTGTGACTTCCGAATCGTTTGATCAAGCATCTCCGGTGAGCCAAGAAAAACCAGACGCGGTAACTGTGCGGTATAGTACACCTCCAGAAGAAGACGATCGTCGTTCGCAACCAGCATATCGGAGACGAATTGGCCGAGGTGGCCGGCTGTGGATAGACCGGAGAGGAATGTCTACAACTGTCAATAAAAGCATGGAGAGAAAACCTGATCGTTGGAAATATGACGAGGATGAAGATGAGGATGATGGACAACCTGTATACGAGGTTGACCCGTATGATACCAACCCTTTACGTTTTAGATCCACAATACCTCTCTCTGGTCATTTGTATCCGGATGCACATCGGCGAAGCATGTTCCAGCATCAATCGCAATCGAACAGGACTGGTACTGGAGGTAGTCCTGGTAACAACCGAGCAATCGGGCCTCCAAACCAACATAGTAATTAGGAATTTCTTTTTCACGACAACTGAGTTGTCACTTTACCAGAAGCGGCTCCATTGTGAGGCTTCTTTGTAAATCAACTTCTGAAGGGTTCAACGGGCAATGGGGGGTAGGGGCGTTACCCAGGGAAAGGGTTGAGCGTTGATTTGTTGTCATTAGAAGTTTTGTCCGAAAGTACCCAAGGAGGGTATCTAGGCGACCTATATGTATTTTAGCGCTCATGACCGAGCAAAGGATCATTATAAAATGATTGTGAGGAGTCAAACATGACGCCCAATTAATAATCTCCCCCAAAAGCACTGCCAGAGCAAAATGAAAAGCTTCGTGACGTACCAACCAAAGTGTTCTCTGCATCAGTTGAATCGACATCCTACCCAGAACGTCCCTTTTTCTTTGGCTGTTCCATGTCCTCCCCCTTTCTCTTCGCACTTTTCATTGTTCCCTCCTTCGAAGGCGCAAGCCTCATACGATGGTTGCCACCTGAAAATGTACCTGCTTCTTGAATAGCTGCTCGTAACACTTTCTTCTCTCCAGAGCGTACTTGAATTGCCATAGCGGTTCGAATTGGGAGATTCGCGTTCTTGAGAAGATCTTCGTCCTCTTCAAGAGTAGTCGAATACTCGTTTTCTCTCGCTTGCAACAAACTTGCTAGAACCTGACCTGCGAGCTCCGTGGTGAGTTTAGAACGGCTCGGTAGACTGCTCTCTGAATCCAAAATAGCTTTGAGATGACTTTCGTCGACAAGCAAGAGATACAGAAATGCTAAAAGCTCATCTGGTATACTTGGCTCATCTGGACTAGAGTGAACAAGATCAAACGACTCTTCATAGACGCCTTCTCGTTCGGCCAAATCAAGACGAACTTTTAACTTGTCTTGAGTGAGCTTTGGCAACGATGGATGAACCTTGCCGTTTCGGAACAAGGAAACAATGAGTTCCGCTGAAATCTCAGCAACATCGTATGTGGAGTATCCGTCTGTGACATAACCGTATCTCCTTAGAAGATCAGACCTGGGAAGCTGGCCATAACTAAAAGTCTCTGTCAGTAAACCACAAAGGCAGTTAAAACTGTGATTGAGAAAAGAACGAACTCATTAAATATTTCTTCTCCCTTCGCAATGGGTTTGATTGCTCGCATCTCTAGATCCTCGTTATCGCAGATCAAGCGGGCATTGTTCCTGTCTGCATCTGCATTGAGCATATCGGCCAACGGAATCATGGATAATATGGTTTTTTCATCTTCCCCATCATCGGAAACTAGGTCATCTGCAGCTTCTTCTCCTTTGCCACCGGAGGTTGGACCATCGGAGGGATCTGGTATGTCGAATGCATACGCCATGATGACAGAAGCTACTTTGTGACACATCTCCGTGCTAGAGTGTTGTAAGCCTTGCGGAGTTATGTAAGTTTTGAACATTTCTTCAGCACCCTGTTTTCCAATTTTCTTTACTACTGCACTCGCTTGCAATTCTGCGAGCTCGCTATCAGACCAGAACACCAAGCTATTCAATTGCTCTGGTAGTATCGCGAGGTATGGGGCCCACTTAGAATCGTCTACTTGTCCTTCCGCCATAAGTATCGAGGTGAGCGCCTGAAGTCCCGTCAATCATTAAATTCGAATCCCATTGAGACGCCATATCTACTCACCAGCCAGCTCGGCATCTTCTCTGCAAGTCGTTTCGAGATCGCAAGGGGCTTCGCATTCTGCGCATTTAGCACGGCACTGCGTGGGATGCTGAAGATAATCTCGTCATCATCAATATCTTCTATGGCCACTAATGCATGTCAGCGAGAAATCCTTTTCAGATCACTTCAGAAAGATCAATACAAGTCAGGTAGCAGCTCCTTAATCAAAGCCATACCAAAATAGTAACAGGAATGTGAAGAGAGAATGGATCATACCGACACCTCGCCCTCGACCTTCTTGACGGAGGTCCACCAAGGCCATCTTTGGGTTAGTCCGGATACCCATTTCTTGGAGCCATGCTGAGAAAGTTGCTGTTCTAGCTTCAAAATCGTCGACGTCCATGATTTCAGTACACTGTTTTATGCTGTTGAAAAGATAATGTACGTGGTTGTGTGTAATGTAGTATCAGAATTGGCGCAAGTGTAGTGAGTACTGTAATTTCTAAACTCTCACCAAAGCGACAAGTCGCTAAAATAAACCGAGCAAATCAAGGGGCACTAATCCTAATAGGGTCAGAATGTGGGGCACTTCAAGGTCAGCAGGAAAAATTTCGCACTCTTGTAGTTATTGATTGCAGTGGGAAAGAAAAGTGCTAGTATCATATATTGCATTAATTTTCTCAATTATGTACATATGATTAATAAAGCGTCCTAGATGTTGGTTGTGAATCTACCCAGACATTTGAAACAATCAAGTTACCTAGTAATACTATTGCGCTTACGTTACTTCCTTTCAGCATAATCCTTATCGATTAGTTCTACTTGTGATTCTCAGCCTTGTCTAATTTAGCGGCCAAGGGCATCGGTCTTATCCATTTCATCGTATCGTCGACCCCTCCTTGATTTATATTTTATTGTTAAAATTTATAGATCCCAACAGCGAAAATGATTGCAATAGGGCTTGAAGGTAGTGCTAACAAATTGGGTGTTGGTGTTATATCACATCCTTTCAAAGGCAAACCGGCAGAAATTCTTTCCAATATTCGACACACCTTTGTCTCGCCTCCAGGAGAAGGTTTCCTACCAAAAGATACCGCGAAGCATCATAGATCATGGGTCGTGAAACTTGTGAAGCAAGCTATGGCGCAAGCTGGAGTAAAAGTATCTGATATCGACTGTATATGTTACACAAAAGGTCCTGGCATGGGGGCACCTCTCCAGAGCGTGGCGATCGCAGCTCGAATGCTTTCTCTCTTGTGGGGTAAAGAGTTGGTAGGGGTAAATCATTGCGTCGGGCATATAGAAATGGGTAGAGAGATTACTGGGGCACAAAATCCGGTCGTCCTATACGTTAGCGGAGGAAATACCCAAGTGATTGCATATGCAGAGCAACGATATCGAATTTTTGGAGAAGCGTTAGATATTGCAGTTGGTAACTGTTTGGATCGTTTCGCAAGAACCCTGGAAATCAGCAACGACCCCGCACCGGGATACAATATTGAACAACTAGCAAAGAAGGGAAAGGTGTTGCTAGATTTGCCATATGCGGTGAAAGGAATGGACTGTTCATTCTCTGGAATCTTGGCAAGCATTGATATACTCGCGGCGGAACTTAAGGCGAACCCAGAGCAAAAAGACCCGATCACTGGAGAAGTTATTACAACGGCAGATTTGTGTTTCAGCCTGCAGGAAACTGTGTATGCGATGCTGGTGGAGATCACAGAACGAGCTATGGCTCATGTAGGGAGCAACCAAGTCCTCATAGTGGGAGGCGTGGGTTGTAATGAGAGGCTACAAGAAATGATGGGGTTGATGGCAAGAGATAGGGGAGGAAGCGTTTTCGCAACCGACGAACGTTTCTGCATCGATAATGGTATAATGATAGCACAGGCTGGACTTTTGGCGTACGAAACTGGCTTCAGGACTCCGTTGGAAGAGAGCACATGTACTCAGAGGTTCAGAACGGATCAGGTCTTCATCAAATGGAGAGATTGAATAATATATTAAGAACTAATTCTTGTCATCTCAAGAAGTGTTGCACAGACTTGCATATCGCTGCTCCTACTTTGATTAGAATCCATCATCGGAGTCATCATCTTCCTCAATTATGATCTGCGCCGATAGCCCGTGCTCGTCCTTCTTTCTGCCTCCATCGTTTTCCAGCCATCCGGAATATCTCTTTTCTACAGAGGAGTCGACCTTCCATTTCGATACATCCTGTGTCGAGTTTCTCTTCTTATGTTCTCGTGCAGCGCGTATCGGTGCCACAGAACGACGCGTGTCTTCAGGGCCTGTTGTCAATTTGAACAGTGATGCGAGTATGCTGGAGGAAACTCGCAACAACGAACCTGTGATCAAGCCGATGATAATTGCAGACCCCAAGAATATGATGATGGTCTGGTAGGGGTTAGCTGTAATCTATCAATTTGTTATTGCATCAAGCTTGCCTCGAATTTTGCTATAAATTTCAGAGGAAGAAGCAAAGCAGAAGCCAAAGAGTTTCCCAGATGTAGCAGTGGGGCCAGGGCAATTCCAAGAATAGCCAATAGCCAGTTGAAAATAACAACAATTGGTAAGGAAATATAATAGAAAGTGCTTCCTATAATCGATAGCCATGTTGTATTTGAGAATTCCATATTGGATAATGAATGAGTTGTCGGAAATGAGAATAAAATGCAAGGCTGACAGATAAGATCTGCTCTAAACCTATGTTGTATGATCTAATGCTTAAGTAGAACTTGGAGTACTCTTGACAATTCTCATGATTTGAGCCTTCACGGAGATTCTTTTGCTGTGAATAACTGCTGGTGTTGATGTTTGATTGAATAGGACTACAAGCATTTAGGTAATACTCCTACTACCTCTGTACCAATGTGTGGTGAAGGGAAGGACGAAAGAATGGAAGAATGGAAGAACAGAAGAATGAAAGAAGCTTTATCGAAGGCACAGACCAAGTTAGCTACTGTAACAAGGATCTAAAGCATCGTCGCAATTTTTGTGGGTTGGCCTTCAATAAAGCTGATTGTGGGGTTGGAGGAACGAACCTTAAGGAAGGAATCAACTTCCAAGGTTCACTCCAGAATCTTTTCCGCGAAAGAACCAACCCATTTTTTTTAATTGTACTTAAAACCTCAAGCTCAAATTTGATTATTTCTAAGATACCCTTTAACAAGTACAGCTCATCCAGATTCGTGGATCAATTTATTCATTTCAAATCATAATCGAAAAATACTTATTTACAACTCATGAGATCGCTTTGCTCCACAGGCCGTTCCCCTCGACCCTCTGTCTTTCTTTTCCTCTAAGGGACGGACTTTGACCCCCGGAAAGGAATCATTTTTTGAGTGCGTTTGCTAGAATCACTCGACCACTTTCATAATGGGAAATACACCCTCTACCAACACGAGGCCAACCGCTTCGACACCTCATTCGCATTCGCCCGCACCTTCGAGCCATAGTAATGACTCATCAAGAACATCCTCAGCTCGCAGAGATCCAAGGAATTTGATACATGCGCATAGGACTGCTGCGAGAGCAGAACCTTCTCTTGCACAGGCTCACGGATCGAATGTCACACACCGCCCGCGCAACTCCCAATCCCACCCTGCTGCACAATTCAATAATTCTTTGCCGAATTCGGGAGTCAATACACCTTCGGCACATGACAGAGAACAACAAGCAGGCCTGCAGTCACATAAAAATGAACCAGAGACAGAACAGATCGCCGTGAGGGACCAGCCAACCAAGCCAGTTGATGTTCCCATGCCATCCTCCAATTACGACACTACAACGTCCAGGTCCCACTCACATTCCCTATCGAGCCCTCACGCCTCATCTGTCGACCCCTCTGGTCCCCCCATCCAAGATATGTCTTACCACCTTTCGCGACCTCCAAGACTTCCACTCCCAATTGAGGAGGAAGTGCACACCCCAGGGTCACCTCTAGTCACACCGGCTGATTCGATCGCTCCAGCTATAGATATAGATACTCTGGACAATGAACCACCACTTGCAAGACGGAACTCAACCTTGAGTAGCACGACGATAGATGAAGAGGACGCCGAAGAAATACAAATCGATCGGACCAAGGCAACGGTACCAACTCTATTCGAATGGAGAGAAGGTGGAGAAAAAGTTTATGTGACTGGAACCATATTTCAGTGGAATAAGAAGCAAAGATTGAGTGCCGTGTGAGTTTTAGTCTTTCCAATGAACCCCTCGAGCGCCAACGTTTTGACGGTACACTAACATTTCCCAGAGAAGGAGAACCGGGACTTTTGAAAGCGATAATTCATGTACGACCTGGAACTCACCACGTTCGATTTATTCAAGATGGCATCATGAAATGCTCAGCACTTCTTCCAACCACTGTCGATTTCGGCAACAATCTAGTCAACTACATCGAAGTCAGCGCCGATGACCTGCCTAACGATGAGGGTTCTGTAAATATACCTACCGAACCAATTGGGGGCTCAGAAACCAAGCCTGAAATCACTCAGCCCGAACCAGTGCCTGCAGAAGAGAGGACGAAGCCGAAACCGGTCTCCAAGATGAAGCCCGCAATCTCCCAAAGTCGATTTACTTCAGAAATTCCACAATACCTCATAGATATGGATAAACCCGAAGACTCCAGGGAATACCGGTACGCGATTGCTGCTATAGACAAATTGCCTCCTCCACCTACTCTCCCGGGATTTCTGGGAAAACCTATCTTGAATGCCAATGCACCGATGAAGGATGATAACAGTGTTCTCATTATGCCTAATCACACTGTTCTCAACCATCTAGCTACGAGCAGTATTAAGAACAATGTTCTTGCTGTTTCTGCTACCACAAGATATAAGCGAAAGGTACGGGATTGTCTTTACCAATTAATATTTTGTACTAATTTGCGATGCAGTATGTCACAACAATCATGTATAAGCCTACAGCGGAGGAATAAGAATAGGCATAAGCAACAGCAATGCGAGATGTCATAGTATATGAATAGTGGAGCTGGTGGACCTGGATATCAACGAAACTCATACCTGCATCGAGTAAGTAATAATTTGAGCAGATTAGCTTGCTTCACATGATTTCTCAAAGGGAAACTATATGCAGAATATTCCAATGAAGAAAATTAACCAAAAATGATGACCTAATCATTTATCACACTGTCTAAATTATGGCAATGGCAATGACATAACATATTCTGTATATAATCCATTTGCAAGCTCATTAGAATTCATTAAAGCGCACACGAAGCTACTTCCTAGTACTCCCGCATAAATCCCACCTACCCCTTATCTATTTTAAGCTTCTGTACCCATCCGATCTCTCTCCACTAGTAACACGTGCCGATAAGCCCCCGCTTTATGCGATAATATTTTTTTCCAAAAAGTTGATGCCAAGAGAAAAATAGTATCGCGGAGGTATCAGGCTTTCCATTCCCAGCGCAAATATCATCAAGTCGCATTCTGCATTTGAAATACGAGACTCTGTGATAAATACTCTTAATCTGAATAGACCCAAGGTCACATCACTACGTTCATTCGAATATCTTTTGGGATACCTGCCAGCGAAAGTCAAGTAGTCCTCAAATCTCAAGCTCTCAAGCTCGAACACACCCAGGCTCGCAATTTCACAAGCTCGTCATTATGCGCACACAGCCAAATATCATAATAACAGGCACGCCTGGCGTAGGGAAAACTACCCATTGCGAACAATTGGCCGAGAGTACCGGATTGAAACATTTGAGTGTCAATGATGTGGTGAAGGAGAAGGGGTGTCATGAGGGCTGGGATGATGAATTGAAGACTTGGATTGTGGATGAGGATAAGGTCGGTATGGTTTCCTTTGGGAGTTTGATAGGAAATATGTTCTGATGGATTAATGGGAGTTTATGAGGAATTTGGTACTGGACCTTGGCTAATTGATTGGGAATACATAGTTATTGGATGAAATAGAAGAAGATGTTAAGCAAGGCGGATATATCATCGATTGGCATGCTTGCGAATTATTTCCAAAAAGTTGGATTGATTTGGTGGTTGTGTTGAGGGTGGATTCCACGCTGTTGTATGATCGACTGAAAGCGAGGTACGTTTCTCCAAGTTTATGCGGAGGGAGACTGCACCTCAAAAGTGCATCGAGGACGGCGATATACGATCGAGAAAGCTGACTCTAATTACAATATAGAAATTATCCAGAAGCCAAACTACAAGAGAATTTAGATGCGGAAATCATGGAGGTTTTACTTGATGAAGCGAGGGAGAGTTATGATGAGGAGATTGTGGTGGAGCTACGGAGTGATACAAGTGATGAGGTGGAGAGTAATGTGGAGAGGGTTGAGGCATGGGTCAAACAATGGAAGAAGGATCACGCGGAAGATAAGCAGTGATATTGTTCGGCATGGAATATTGTTGCTCAGTCCCTGAAGTGTTTTTGAGCTTCAGAGAGCAATATCCATCCGTCACTCCATTCCTTGACCTCTGTTTCTTAGCTCTATGCTTCCTCTTGCAGCCATGTCTTCAATTTTTCGAGTGCTCGGAAACGGTGAGAGATTTTGTTCTTCTCAACTTTCTCCATCTCGGCGTATCTAAAGGGGACGGGGTCAATATCTAAGTGATATGGTGGAATGAAAACACAAAATGAAATAGGAAGGAGTTCTTACGTTTGACCTTCATACTCGAAAATAGGATCCCAGCCTATAAATCAAGGAACATTAGTAAAAGACGCCTTTTTAGTGGTGAAGTAGAGCATACCAAATGCAGTTGGACCTCTTGCAGGTACGATCTTGCCCTAGGAAGTGTTAGAGCCGTACGACGGCACGCAGGAATATGGGAAAACACTCACGTCCGTTCTTCCTTGAAAGATAATAGGTTCATGACCTGGGCCTTCAGAGTAGGCAAATGTACACACTGCTTGCGCAGATTTATCTGGAAAGCCAGCAAGCATATTATTCAGTCCATCATGACCTAATGCATCCATAAACCATTTACTGCATATTATTAGTGACCAGAGTACTTTCACGGTGATTCTTGACCAGAAAATCTTACATATATGGACCAGGCAATTCCTTTAATGCATTGAAGCATAAACATGTATCCTCAACTAGCACTGGACCTTGAATCTGAGTTTGATATTAGTAACATTCCAAAAGATGAGGAGCATGAAAACACACAATTTCAGCAGCTCTTCGGCATTTGTCACTAGAGATTTCCTCAATAGTCCCTTGGATCTCAACGAGATCGAGAGATTGACTTTGAAGATCAATGGTATCACCCAAAATAGCTTTCACCTCGATAAGTTTGTTTTTGTTGCCGGTGATGAAATTGAGGGTTTTGGGAGGAGCCATGATGAATGGGGGTGTGAAATTTTTTTCTTGTGCAGGAAAGGTAATTATTGATGGGTGAACGTGTGGGAGTTGGAGTGCGAGAAGGGAGGCAGGAATAAAATACTAGACTCTATAATATGTTGCAGCTTCAAAGTCCTATTCTTGACTTGTATTGTGATATACACGGAGCTTCGACTCATCCGGTCAAAAAGCAGTGCAGCTGCATTGGCGAATATGGATCGTGCAATCCTAGCACCACACCACATCCACAAAAACTTAGGTCCTTAACAACCACACCGAAAATTCCTAACTTCTAGGTAAGGTAATGATTGCATTGCTCAGTTAATCTCATCTTGCAAAAATAGTTTATCTTCCATCATGGACGATTTCTATCAGCCCCTCACGAATTCTACTGATGCCATCGACACCTCGAAATCCGAAGGTTTGATTACAAATGCCCTCACAACTATTCGTTCAGTGCCGTTGCCAATTGTTCTTAGTATCGCTTTGGCACCGGTACTTCTGATTATAGCAACTAGACTACTGAGCGAGAGGCCGTCGGAAAGGCAAAAGGGGAAGGATGGAAAAACGGTTTGGATGCCGGCTTATTGGGTGCCAGGGTTGGGACACATGGTTGCATTGTACGTCTCACGTGCTACATAGGGGTAGTAGAATTTCGAGATTGATGAAAAGATAGTTTGATGAATGGAGAGAAGCTGGCTAGTGAATTAAGGTAATTAAAATCCTGAACTATGGCTGTATCAAAAAGATGCTGACGAGTGTATAGAGACCAAAGTGCCCATGGTGAGTTTGGCCCAAAACGTTGCCCGAAGCGGGAATCTGTTTATATTTGGAGGCTTTTGGACCCTCAGATTTATAACTGAGGGCATTACAATGCAATATTTAAGCGTCATCTAGGTACTGATACATTGGGCTAGGTATATTTGCACTTAATCTCGGAGGCTCTACCCATAATATTAGTAAGTCGCTTGCATTTCTCGAGTAGCTACACAAGACTGACCAATATAGTCTCAAATCCAAACTTGGTAAAGGCGTCAGTATATGAGTGATGGCATATTCATATCCACGATCACTAAAATTGTATTAGGGTACTACAGAAAAGGGAATCAGATGTTGCATTCAAAACTGTTGCGTTGGGTCTGTCAACAAAGGTAGATACTTCACTGCCACAAACTTGAAAAACCATGAGTCGGCATAGCTTGTGTTGCTAACAGACATCTCAGTTTTTTGGACTACCTAAAAAGGCAGAGAAGGTATATATGGATAACTGGGAGGTAAGATTGCTTCATTTTGATTACTACACCAAGCTAAACGTTGTCACAAGGAATACACATCTATTTTCACTTATCTCATGAAAGAACCATATCTCAGTAGCATGCTGGACAAAACCCTACGCAACCTTGAAGGGCTAATTCCACAGATGGTTTCATTCATGGACAGTGAGATAGATCAGCATCCGTGGGAGAAATGGGCCAATGCTGAGTACATTTCAAACAACGAGATGGAGGTTGACCTTATGGCCTTGGTACGAGATATACTTGGGCATGCTTCTGTACCATCTCTTTTTGGTCGTGAATTTCTGGATAACAACCCTCATGTTCTGCATGATATTTATGAGATGGATCGTGGTATGATGTATTTCATCATGGGCCTTCCATGGTTCACTCCTTGGCCTGCTGTTGCTAGAGCTTATTATTCTCGCTCTCAAATTCAAAAAGGTATGACCAAATTTCAAGAGGCTCTTGATGCTACAGTAGATGGGAAGCAAGTGGACTCCTCGTGGGGGGATTTGGACGATGTTAGCGAGTTCATCCTGAAAAGACATGAACTGTTTAGAAGTAAGATTACAAAAGAATTTATCCTTATGGCAACTGACATCATGGTAGAACATGGCCTAAAACCGGATGAGCGCGGAGATATATCTGTAAGTTGGCATCTCTTCCATCTCTTAACTCACTATCTAACATTAGTATTAGGTTATCTGGGCTCTCATTGTGAACTCCACCCTCCTCGTCTACTGGCACCTCCTCTACATACTCTCCACCCCCGGACTCGCCGACAAGATCCGCGCTGAGATTTCCCCCTATGCAACTGTCACTCCTGGCGAGAAAATCGGCTCCATTTCAGAAGCTCCACACATCCACCTCTCTCACGAAGAGCTATCCAAAAAATGCCCCCTTTTCAAATCCACCTATCTAGAAGCCTCACGTTTATGTTCCCAGCCCGTATCTCTTCGAAAACTGGAAAACGATATCACCCTCACCGATGCATCATCTAGCAAGGAGACTGACAAAACTACCTACATGCTCCACAAAAACGAATACGTTACGCTCCCCCACGACCTCCACATGCGCGACCCTTCATACTTCCACTCTCCTACCGAATTCAACCCCGAGCGTTTCCTCGCCACCGATGAAACTGGCAACATCTCTGTCGACCCCCAGACTATCCGTCCCTATGGTGGCGGACCCAGTATGTGCAAAGGACGCGTATATGCTGAGCGAGAATGTTTGGCTTTCGTGGCTGGGATTCTCATGTATTGGGACATCGGACCCGTTGCGAAAAAAGGTGAGAAGAAGGGTAAATGGACGATTCCTAAAATGGTAAAAACCAGTGCGGTGTGTTTACCGGGTAAAGAAACGAGAGTTAGGATCAAGAGAAGAGAGGTTTGATGGAGAGTGAGTTGGAGAATTTTAGCTTGTGTTTGAGAATGGCAAAGGAAGGGTATTGCGGGAGGTAGCGTAGAGAATTTCGATTTGAATACAGCAGCATGTAACTCCGTACGAACTTCTTAGTTGTTGGAGTAGAGCTATTCACTGAGTAAGGATAAGAAATCTGCAAAATTGTTCAAGCATCCTTATCCCTTTCAAGATCACCGACGCGGAAAAGCATGTCTCCAAAACCTAAACCCGAGAGCGAAATATCAACTTGAAACTTTAAGGGTGGTCAATAATTTTAGATTTAGACCTGCTGCCGAGATAGTAATTATAATGGTTATTGGCTTTCCTCTAGGCCTGCCTATTCAGCCAACATTCAAGACACCCATCCCGATGACGAAGACCACACACCACTCCCCCCCCCCCTACAAACATAAACGAAAATTGGTTGACAAGACCAGAGGAAGCTCCTGCTACAATAAACATCAAGATATTGAATCCATAATCAGGTAATGCGATGATCAAGAAGTGAAATGATGTAAAATGATAAAATATGACGGCGACGGCGATGCGGACATAAAGTGACGAAACGAAGAATAATCTAAGCTGCGAGTGATCACAGGAGTACACACTGCGACCGCTGAAACCAAACAATTTGCGAGGCCACTGGTGGACTGAAGGTTATATCGACAAATTCATTCCATCACACTAACACACAATCTACATAACACTTTCTAGATCGCATCTGGCATTCTGTTTTCTCGTTAAAATTTGATCATCTCAATCATCTCATTTCACATTTCTATCAAAAAATTCGCCCCAAAAACCATATGAATAAAGTAACAACCCACTCATTCCTATTCTTTTTCGTGAAAAAAGCTTTCTTCTAGTGATCTTCATCTCATCTTTTCATATCATCGTCTAATGTCAATCATCTCAGTTTGTCTTATCTTGTTCCCATATCATAACCCTAAAAGACGAAGCCGAAAAAAGAGAACCGAAATATGTGACGGAAAAATCGCAAGTGAAAAAGTAAAAGAGTATTAAAGTAACTTCCAACGCCTAATTGGGAGATTGTACACGATTGCACTTGAGAAAAATCTCGTGCTATCAAATCTACAAAAGAAGAAAAGATCTTTTGGTCCCCCTTCTCGCCTCCAAAGATATAAAAAAATACGCTAACAATCAAGATTTCATGGTACCCCAAGATTATCCGAATGCTGGAAGGATCCCAAGTGCCATATACAAAAGGCTCTCCAAGCCATGGCAGAAAAGATCTTAATTTCGTGGGTGTGAAAATGGTACAGAAGAAGGTAAGAAGTTTTGCATCAGATAACGGGACCGTAATTGTTCCCGCAATCAAGCACTTTTCGCCTCCTCGTTGTCAGATTGCTCTGCAATATCATCCTGAGTATATTCCATTTTTTCCTGCTGTTGCATGGCTTGCTGAGAAACAATCTCTGCTAGACGCTTTAGCCTTGGAGTTTGGAGCCCTGGGTCATTGTTAGCGTTTTTTTCTTTCTTTCTTTCTTTTTCCTTTTTTACAGAAATAGGGGAATAATTACATGAAGGTGTGTATGTTTCTAGAGCTGTAATGACACGAGGTTCAGCGATCTCATATGGGCCACTGTCATCCATATCAACGGCAGCCAGGAGTAATACGTCGCTCTTTTCCGTTACGCGAGAAGCGACAGCTTTCATAATTTCTCCATTAATCGGCTGTTCATAATCAGCAACGAGATATTGATTGAGCAACTTTTGGATTTGATTAGGTGAGAGCATCCAGCAGATATCCTGAATAATCTCAATATCGTTAAGAGTGGCCTTCTTCAACTGTAGGAGTTTGGTTGCTTGCTGTAATCATGTTAGTATATGGTCTTACTAGAAATACACAATGTTACTCACCATCAAATGCTCTAGCTGCAAAGTTCCCTCTGGCATGTCGTGACTCTTACACCATTCTTCGATTCTTGTGATGTTGTAGTTAATTTGAAGTCCCCGCTTCCATGACAAAAAGTTTCTTCTCATTAAAAGATCATTGAATGCGGTGACACCAACCAATCTGAGTAATTCAGTCACTGTCTGGGTTATAATCGAATCCTCCAAATAGTATGCCTTCATGGCTTTGAAAACGTTGTTGAGCAAGCTAAGCAAGTTGTCCATACTAAAGGCAGGTGCTGAATTTGTCTGAAGCAATTTACCCAAGAATCTGTTACTTTCATTGGTGACGAAACCTGGAAGTGATTGCGATTCGATGATAGCTGGGATAATCATCTTCTGCAATTTCTTCTTCAACACCTTCATCCAAGTGTGATAAATGTTGAATTCCAAGCTCTCGAGGTCATGCTTGACAATATCAAGGAGACGGTCATACTCGAAATTGTCTGACTTCTGAGCTTCATACCAGTCTTCAGCCAAGAAAACGAAAGAAAGCATCTCGTGAACATTAGACAACCAAAAAGCACCAGGATTGACAGCCTCATCACCGTCGTGTTGCATGACTTCATGCTGAATAGATTGCATGACATTAGCCAGGAATCTTTCTGACTCCTTAACGAACCCATTGTTCCACATCTCTGATGTGACAAGGTTGATCAAGTAAGATGGGAAAAGTACTTCCTTGTCTGTTGGTGGTGGAGTAGATGAAGCCGCTGGGATTTTAAGGTTCTTAATCAAACCAATTGTAACTTCTTCATTCAAGCCCTCCTCATCGGCCAAAAGATTCTCGAGCTCGAACTCAATGGTGTCAACACTGGGTTGGAATGTGGAGCCAGAGAGTGCTTGTTGATGGAGATTGTTGCTTGTGACAGCCATAGATACTGGCCTTGGGTTGTATGCTGCACTGAAGCGATCTAGCTCGCGTGGCTCTGCTCCTGCACTTCTACGTTTTGGTTTCTTCGAAGAAACCAAGTTGATAAGACCATTTTGTTGTGCAGCAGCAGCACCATTCATAGCTTCACTGTAAGGTGGTAGAATTGGGCCTGCACGCTTTGCAAGGTCAAGTTGATCTTGTAAGTCAACAAGCTGTTGCCTGAGAGTGATTTTCTCAGATTCGTGTAAGGTGCCCTCCTCCTTCGCTTTCTCGAGCTCTAAGTTTGATATTCTAAGAGACTCTCTCAGCTCTTTCTCTTCTTCTTGCAGACGCTTGATATTGACAGCTGACTCATCGAAGTTTGTTTGAAGTTTCGTCATTTCTTCCTCCATAACAGCTAGACGTGCGGCAGTTATTCCGGCTTGGTTGGCTTCAGTTTGCAACTCCTTTACCCGAGCTTCCAACGCATTGTGTCTGTTCTTCCATGACTTGATCTGGTTTTCATAATTCTCCACTTGAGTCACTAAAGTCTTGTTCTCTCTCTTCATCGTGCCAACAGACTGAGTAAGTTCGACGACCTTGTTTTCCAATTTGTAGGAAATTTGCTTGAGATCTCTTGCTTCTTCACGGATCTTCTTGTACCCACGACGTGCTGTTTTACCTCTCCAAAGACTTTGAACAATGACAATCTTTTTCCTGTAATCTCTCCACTTTTTAAGTGACTGCCTCGATCGCCACGATCGTTGGATGATCATAGCAGCATTTCCAACTCTAGTCTCCATGATTTCCTTTCTGCGTAAGAATCCCTTGGCAGCAGCTTGAGCGAGTATAACATTGTTGCGAATGGCCAGAAACTTCTTGCGCTGTTTTTGACCGCGCCAAACTCTTTGGATGGTTGTGGCAGCCTTAACCTTACGATTCTCTTGAGCGTTCTTGCGAGCCAGGTGACCTCGAACCGCCGATTGAAAAGTAAGAATCGCACTCCTAGCATCAAGATACTTGCGTCGATAGTACTTAGCTTTCAGATTCTTCTGAATCATAATTGCACAATCGTTAAGTCGAGTTGTTCGCAAGTTCTCCAAAAAGGCCAACATTCCTGCGCGGAAGAAGATCTTTGTCAGACCAAGTTGATACTTGTCCAATCCACCTCCACTGCTAGCACCGAGTGCTTTGGTAAGAATTATATTGGCCATATCACGGATTTCTGATGTCCATGCTGATGATGGTGTCAACATGTAGTATCTTAAAGCAAACTCTTCATATGTCCAACGTGTGGGATATCCCGCACAACTGATGCGGACTGTCTCAAGCACACCACAAGCTCGCAATTGACTCAAAACCATAGGTCCCTCGAATACCCATGACTCCTTAGCCTCGTTGGGCTTGATGCAGCGAATGTAGTGAACATCAGTACCGTTGATAGTGCTCATAAGCTCGATAAGAGATGACTTGAAAATGCCACCGAGAGTAGGTTTGCGATTGACAGCAACACCAATGCGTCTACCAGGTGTGGGTTTTGTTGCAGCTGAGGTTGTTGCCGACGCAGTATCCTTTTCCCTAACAGCAGAGGCAGCATCCAAAACTGTGCCCAAGAATTTGTTCGAGGAGGCTCTCAAAACTGCCATATGTTCATCGGGAACAGTATCACGATTCTTGTCAATAAAGCCGTCCGACTCATAAGTGACATCGATGGCATAATGGCAAACAGTGAATGACGATTTACCAAAGCGTGGCTTTTTGTAGAACTTGTTTTTGTCGGCTGCGAAATTATGGTGCAGCTTCGTGACAAATTGCTCGTCTGATCCCATGGGCAACCTGGATTCTTCGTCGAGGAGCGACAATACACCAAGCTTTCCCTCAATCAAATCAATACACGGTTGATTGTCCGAAAAGTCGATAAATGTCCAATCAATCTCCTCCCTGAGATATTCCTCTTGTTCGAGCTTGAACACGTGAGCGTTGAACTCCTGTTGGAGTTTCTCATTTGCGTAATTGATACAAAATTGTTCGAAAGAGTTCTTAGCAAAATGCTCAAAACCATAAATATCCAACACACCAATGAAAGTCCTCACACGGGCTAATACTTCATCGGTGGCAAGGGCATGGTTGATACTATCTACGAGCCAATCGAACATACTTGAGTAGATAAACTTCGCAACCGAGTCTCGCACAACAATAGCTTGTTGTTGAGTCAGGTTTGAAGTAATCTTCTCGCCTCTTGTGATCAACTGTTTCTTCACAGTCCACTTTGCGAACTCGACAGGATCCACGCCAAGTAACGCTGTCGCCTTCAACAATGCCGGCTCGTTAGGAGCCAAGACAGAGTCCGTTCTTGAGGCTGTGATCTTTACGTCTCCCAAATGCAGCAATGCTGCAAGCAACTTAAAGATATCCGCTTGTTGATCAGCGTCCACTCCAATTGTTGCCAAAGATCCCTTAAGCGCTTCGAATTCTGCTTTATCATCAACACCGTCGATAGTTGGCGAGCTTCCTTGGTTCAGGTAATCAAATTGCTCTACGGACTTCAAATCGAGTTCCTTTGCCTCGCTTTCCGATGCTCCTGCTACTAACTGATAGAAAACGTGGTAATTACGCTCCTTGAGTGGTTGGAACACTAATCTCGAACGCTCTAACAAGTAGGTCCGAATTTTGGCTCCAATGATGTTCGTCTTGTCGTCGAACATAATCTCAATATATTTTCCAAATCGAGAAGAATTGTCATTACGTGTGGTCTTGGCGTTACCGAAAGCTTCCATAATAGGATTCGTGGCCAAAATTCGTTCTTCGGTTTCACTCATTTGCTCTGTACCCCGTTTCGTCCTTGTCCCTGGCTGATCTGGGGATTCTCTAGTAGCAAAATATCGCATAATGTACTTGGCACTGACAGTCTTTCCGGCTCCAGATTCTCCTGATACCACTATTGTCTGATTCTTTTGACTCCGTAACATGTCCCTACAGATTGTTAGCAGGTCACCGGGGTTCGAATAGCAGCTACATACGCAAACGCTTCTTCAGCAATAGCAAATAAATGCGGTGCTTGAGTAGCTCTTTGCCTTCCCGCATACACCTGTACCATGCCAGGAACGTATAAAGAATCAACTCGTGCAAACGGATTCGTTGCTATCAGCACAATACCACTGTATGTGTATATTTCTTTCTGCAAGTATCGTAATCGAATTGCCTGTAAGACTGTACCGCATCGTCAGTTTAATGAGCCGAGAGATAATGTGTTCGATGACCTACCAGCAGGCTCGTTGAGATGGGAAAGATTCGTTAAATCATCACTAGCTTCGAGCATCGTTGGATTCATAAGAGGGGGTAGAGAGGCATTATTTGCTTGTGTCAACGCTTCTTCTGTGGCCTCTATAGACTTGGTCTGTCGGGAAATATGAAAGTCAGCACAATTCGGGAGGAGGGGGAGAGAAACAAGTTGCAGGATAACAAACCTCTCCATTTTCGAGTTGGAAGACAAGTGTGTACTTGTCTCCATTCAATGTTTTCGAAACCAATTCCGAAGCAACCCATCCTTCAGTGGTATCCGGCTGCCATGCCTTCGTACCAATCTCATAATTATGCGCCATGATGGCGGTGTTGGTTATCGAGAACCTGCCTGCCCTCGAATTGCTTCAAATATAATGGTAATGGGGACGTGGTTCTTCCAGTATCGGTCTGCATGAACCGAACCACCCTAATTGTAATGGTGTTGTTCAAGTAAGTAGCAAGATAGGTGTTGAAGATATGCCACCACAAATGACCTGTCTTCTTTTTCTTTGTAAAATAAGTACAAGATGCATTCGAAGATGGTAAGGAGGTTGAGAGCCACGGTATTTGGGATTTAGGATGCTTGTCGCGAGCTCAGTCGTCAACAGGGATATGTCTTGGCGACGCTAAAATATTTTAGTCATAAAGTACACCAGATTCCCGGTGACCCCTATTTTCGTGGATGTGGGACATGCAAAAGGTACAGGACTTCAGGAAAGAGCAGATCTGAAGAAAGCCACCGTACTGGACGTAGTCGGAGCAGGATGTCTCAACTTTCTTTCCTCCTTTCTTAACACTACGAGCATCCTAACTCCCAAATTAAAATTGACTCCATTCACTTTTCATGCAATCGGGTGAATTCAACAACATCAACATTTCTTTTCTATTTGACGAATCATGCAACACAAAATAAAAATAAGTGTTCCTGCTAACCTATTGGTATCTCACCGCTTCGATTCACTTCAAAATGGTAACGTGTAAATTCAATCCACAGTAACAGTAAGCATTCGGAGCAAATACAGACACAGCCGCTGTATTCTGTAAGTTTTAGACTTTCTACTGTATAGAGAGGTATCTACAAATGTATGCATGAAGTTGGCATTTTCTAATTCACCATTATTGTCCATTGTTTAACCCACATCTTGGCCATCCTGTCGAATTATCTCGGGGCTTGCAGTCGGGGAACTGTAGCTGGGGAAACCCAGCATAGAGTTTTGTGAAGGTTTACATAGTTCGTGCTCAAGCAGAAGTCAGTACTACTCGTCCATCTATTTGCGATTTACTTGTCTACATCATGTATCTGTGTAATAACGCTGTAGATACCTATTAGAAAGGCTGAATTATAGGTCAGGTACAATATATTTCGCGTGGAAATATAGTGTAGGGCTTAGTCTACCGATAAAGTTTTCTAGAAATCTTGGAAAATAACCCTGCATTATCGGTTGTCGAGTATCAAATTAGTTCATTGTAAGTTGGAAATTTTAACACAGAAAGGAATTTTCGAGTAAGAAGAAACGCCATTGAGCTCTGTAAGGAATGCCGGTAACATGGTTGAGGTAGATGCATATGGGCGAAGAGACTAAATCGTACTTCTCATTTGCCGCCTTCAACTTCTTCACATTTCTTGCATCGTACCCTTCAAGTATGTTCTGCGGTCCAAAGTCATAGTTGAGGAACCTGTGCCGAGTATATAAATCTCTCCTGGTAGTAGAAAAAGTATCAATTTGCCCAATCAGGTTAAGAACAGCGGATGATATAAGGCCATCTGATGTAGCACTTGCGTGCACTGTATTGATGAGACATTTGATGAACGGCTCATCCACTGCGTTCAATCCAAAGGAGTTTCCCATGAGACTGCGAGGCGGCGAAAAATCCCTTCGTGACTGGCTGAAAGACAAGACTGAACGTTAAGCTCCTAACGGTCTCTACCTCTTCAGACGCTGTTTTCCAGGGCTCTCAAACATTAATCATCAGCTGGAAATGGACACGAAAGCTTGTTGTAAAAAGGCATTGACGAGCCCCATTGGTGCTAAAGGCTTATTGCTCTTCTGCAAAGCTCAGAAGTGAATCAATTTGTACTGTGTTTGTGCCTAGCTGTGGCTGTATATACACAAACAGTTTTAGTGATGGGTGTATTACAAGCTTGAGACGCACACTTCTCCCATGCCAGAAACGAAAATTGATGCCACGATTATTGATGCATTTCCTTCTCTGAAGTACCAACAGGCAAATCGTTCAGAGCTTGGATAAGTTCGGGATACGTAGAATTTTCGTAGTAGGTGGTGCTGCGCCTTAGTTGATATTGCACGAATTTGCCCAAACCTGCCCAAACCGTGTATCCTCCACTAGCTTATTCGAAGATTCTAGTTTCAAGATTCTGGAAATGTTCATTTCCATTCCATAGATTCAATCTTTTGTATCAATTCAGTCATTGAAACTATTTGAATTTCTGGAATAACTTCATTATTTAGAAAAAATCGAATGGTCTAAAGTTTTTGATTGTTAAACTGCAGTCTGGACCATCAGACTCTCTGAACTGTTCTACGTATAGCGAGCTGCGTCTGATTATCTCCTGTGAATGATACCGATCTTGCATGATTAATAATATCTGATACTTCTTGAGCGTCTGTTGGCTGGATAACAAATGCAGGCGAAACCTCGTTTTCAAATGCAGCAAAGTAAGAGATCTTGTTTGTGATATAGCTATCGCTATATCAGGAAGCAGGTGTTTCCTAGGAAAATTGTCAGGCAATATTGAACAACCCTTCGTCACTGTTTAAGGCATTGTTACAATCAAACGATGAGGTGTCGTATAACTTCAGGATTCAAACAACTTTGGGGAATAGGGAAAATTGCAATCACAAACATTCTCTGTGAATACTCGGTGACAGGCTACCAACATTGAGAGAAGCTGGCAATGACTTCTTACTAAGAGGTTCCAACTGTTTGTCTATTGTCTCGATGCCACGCGTGATAGATAAGGTTATAATTGGGGTATGTAAAACATGAGGATAGCTTGCAAGATATCGCTTTAAAAAAGAACCCCTTTGAATGCAAACAGGATCCTATATATATAGAGTGTTTGAATCTGGTATATTTTGCACAAAATATGCGAATTGTGCACCAAATGAGATCTCTCGCATTGGACCTGAAGGATCACTTGATTAAGCAACCCGAGTTAGATCATGCTGGAGAATGTTGAGGTGTTGAAGTTCTTTTAATATGGGGATTTGATATCTACCTATGGTGCTTAACTTCCAGGTTGACATTGAAGATTCAAAGGAATAACATTTCAAAAAGAATTTCAATCAGAACCTGTGAGAATATTACATTATAAAACATTTCGCGCGGGGCGTAATCCACCCATATTTTTTTCACTGAGAAGGCTGAAGTCTGGGAAGATAACCCTGCAAAAATTTCGTTTTTCCGTTTGGTTTGTTGACGCGGGGTAAAATTATTTAATTCGATGAGTACTACCTACCTAGTAGGTACCAATTCACATGTTCAACAGATTTCAAATGAACAACATGATGTGTATATGCAGGATATTGTCTCAACAACCTTCTTCTATATATTTTCTTCACAAATGCAGAAACTAATATGGACTTGAATGGAATCGTGATTGTCATTTGACTTTTCCTAAGAAGAAATCTACATATTCCATGGGAATTACCAGTGGAAAATAGAGATCAAAAATATGGAAGGGATGTAAGCTTCTTAAGCAATTAGGCTATTCTAATAGAAGCGAGTAAAATACCGGATCAAAAATGCAGTTTGGAAAAACACCTATGCAATTGCGGACTATGCTTCCTGAACGACTATGTGTGCCAAAAGCACTTCGGAGGTACTCTTAGGCCAAGAACGTCGTTCTTTTGGAAAGGTAGTCAGGGAGTGAAAATGTCGATAACCCTCAAAACTTCATCTAACTCTGCTTACACTCAGCAGCCTCTTGCTTGGGCTTTGCAGCATCATCCTGACCCAAGTTAGTTCATGTGGATAAATTGGGCATCTAGCAACTTACATCCTCATCTGACTCATCTTCATCATCATCACGGTCTTCACTCATATCTTCCTCATCGTCTTCATCCTCAAAATCGCCTTCCTCCAAATCGTCATCCAATTCCTCGAATTGAAGGGCCTCACCAGTGAACCAATCGATTGCACGTGGAATAAGCTTCTCCTTAATATCCTCACCCAGCTGGTAATCAAGCTCAAGGCGCTCCTCGATATCCGAAGCCAAGTCATCATCGTCTTCATCGGTAGGTGCCTTGGGTGGGGAGAAGAAGTTGAAGAAGGACTCTGTTGGGACTGTCTTCTTAACAACACGGGTTTGCTTTGTGTCTGAAGTAATAATTAGTAAGATTCAAGCATGACCAAGTTGTAACAAACTTACTCTTGTTGCGTTGCTTCTTGCTCTCAACTCGGACAGTCAAATCTTTGCCTTCCTTCCAGTTGATCTTGTCACCCTCAGCGTGGTCGTAGATGAAGTCTCCACCGTAGCCACTCTCGTTCTGATAGAAGTAAGTCTTGGTGATTGTCTTATTAGTGAAGAACTCGTTGTCGGCAAATTGGAAAATCAAACGGAAACCAGGTTTGTCAAGGTATTCCATTTGGATATCGGTCAAGTCCTTGAGGGCGGCCTCATCTCTGTCTGTGATCATCTCGGCAAGCGAAACTTGGTTCTTCATGGCGGACAGCCAGAATTCTGGGATACCGGAAATCTTCTCAGCGGACTCATCGACCTTTTCGGCTTGTTCTGCGTCGTGCTCTTCATCGTCCTCCTCACCCGACTTAATCTCCTCCTCGGTAGGCTCGACTTCACCGTTGACGATCTTAGCTCTCTTCTGGTAAAGAGGAGTGAACTTGGCGAAGTACTTCTTCTCAAGCTCCAATACCTCTTCTTGGAATTCGGCCTCTAACTTCGAATGTTCTTTTTGAACGCCCTTGAGGCCGGCAACGCGACGACGAACGGGTGTAGGGAGGGACTCGACGTAACCAGATGAACGGCCTACGAGGGAGCCAAGCTTTCCTTGAATCATTTCGACAAGTTTTGGGTTTTGTGCGAAAATGGAGGCTGCTGTAGCGCGGTCGAACTCCTCTGCAAGATGGATGTCAGTCATTGGCTTAAAAACTCGGTGTAGGACGGAGTAACAACGTACCTTCCTTAATCGTGCCAACACCAGGTTGCTGAGCATGCGATGAAATAGGAGCGTTGTTCATTGGGGTATTTTGAGGAGTACTGGGAATTAAAACGTCAATATTGTAAATGGAATTTTTTGAAGTATTTGGAATGTCTATTTTGAAACTTACGGGGCGGTTTGGGGGTTGTTTTTCTTTGGAATGTCCGACATCTTTTCGATTATTTTAAATTACTTGAGTAGGTTGATAAAAGAACGGAATGTATCTCTTGGGGTGTAAGAGATTTTGTCTCGTGGCGATGTTCTTGAGAAGAAAAGTTCTTGAGGTGGAGGTTGAGAAGTTGTTGGATCTTAGCGTCCAAGATTTGTTTAGATTGTGATTGCGGGCTACCACGACTTCTGAAATAACCGATAAGGCGGGGCGAAAATTACGAACCTGAGGTTGAGATGACCAATTATCAGGCAGAATACGCCGAGCTATTTTAATAGTCTAGTGATTACTGGGTAGATTAGAGTGAGACTTTCCGAGTACTGCTTGTTGAATCGCGCCGCGCTACGAAATTATAACTTTTCTAATTTTCTAGGTTGGCCGCCAACGTTTTGGCCATTCACCGATAATGTATATTTCACCTTCATAATTATTTGGTTATCAGCTCAAAGGGTTTAATTTTTCGTCAATTCAATATGGCAGAATCCAATGGTTCTGCTGCTGCAGGCCGCCGGCCGCGGCGAAGTAGCTCGATCGCAAACTATAGAGGAACAAGTCGCCATGGGCTTTACAGAAGAGATTCCAATGTGTCTACTACAAGTTTCATGGATGATGTTGAGATGGCACATGATGAGATGTTTTCGGGTGCTGTTTCGGAATCAGTTCCCTCTAGTATTGCATCCTTCGCACATCGACGGTCACGAGCAGATTCTACTGCAAGTTTCACCTATTATCAAGAGAACGAGGACGATGAGCTTTTGCGGAGTACCGAAGACGAAGACGACAGCGCTATAATAGATGAGGAAGACGACATTCAATTCCAAGAGGAAGATTCGGACCTAGAAGCTGCCGGGTTGGCTATGAGAAGGACATCAACCATAGAATCCAGAAATTCCGTGCATGATCGATTATTGCGCAGTGACAGCGCGAGAACAGATGGGAGTAATCTTGGACAGGGTCATCGAACGAATCAAAAAATATACATCATCACAGAGGACCTTACCATAGTGGTCGCTGGCTTTCGAACAAGTACTTTTGGGTTTGCGCTATACTTGGCCATCTGTATACTTTCCTTTGGTCTTGGTTATCTATTGCTACGATGGTTGCCGCGCTGGCAAGTCCGGATCATTGGTACTCCATCCCCGCTGAGAGAATGTACTTGGGTTGTCATTGAAGTCAGTAATTATCGTATACTCGAAATTCCAATATTCTTTTCAAGCGACTTTGTGTGCCCCCTTAAATTGCAACAACACACGTGCTGACTTGATTTATGTACGTAGAACCAATGGGGAGAATTCGTTGTTCAAGATGTCGAATCAAAGGGATACGGGCGCTCTCTTTCTACAGTCTTCGGACTATCAGAAAAGAAATACATGTCTTATGATTATGACGACGATCCAATTTTGGACAACTTACGTATTCTTGACTATCGTTATATGCGGTTCTCATTCAATCCTTTAAAGGATAGGTTCATCCTTTGCAATAGTTAGTTCCATTCCTATCTGACTCCCCTACGGGCTCCAGCAATCCACAAGGAACCACGGCACCCTCAATTTGAAGAGTTTCAATGAACGAGAACCTATTGTTTGTCACAGGTTGAGATTCCAGTGTATTGGAATGGGAAACAGATTCAATACCTCGGGCAGGCTCAACTTCTCAGAAACATTCAAGATTCAAGGCTTCCTTGTTGTGGGAACACAGTCCAAAATATAGAACTTCGTGGGCTATTTCGTAGCCAGTGCGAACTTGTCATAATTGAACTGCGCTAACTAAAAATTCACAGGCTGGAAGGATCCGGCATGGACTGACGTAAAATCCATCCGTTCTGGAATCAGTGGAGAGGAAAAGGAAAACAGAGAACTAGTTTTCGGAAATAATATGATCGATATCAAACAGAAGACTGTTCCTCAACTTCTTGTAGATGAGGTACTTCATAATCCTCTCCTCCTAGAAGAAACCTCTACTAAATCGCTTAGGCATTCCACCCGTTCTATGTTTTCCAAGTTGCCAGTCTTATTTTATGGTCAATGGATCAGTACTATTACTACGCTGCGTGCATTTTCGTCATATCTGCTGTGAGCATTACTACTACACTTCTAGAGACTAAATCCGTGAGTACATACCCGGCAGATCGTATTATACACACTGACAGTTCAACCAAAGACAATGAAACGATTGAGAGAGATTTCAAAATTCGAATGTGACGTTCGTGTACTGCGCAATTCCTTCTGTAAGTCACGCGATTTTTCTTCTCTGGCAAACACAAGCTAACATTCTTAGGGCGTTATGTTCCATCGAGTGAACTCGTTCCCGGAGATATTTACGAGGTCACAGATCCTGCCTTGGGACAGTTTCCCTGTGATAGTCTATTATTGGCTGGCGATTGCATTGTTAACGAAAGCATGCTCACTGGTAAGGTCTACAAATCTCATGGTGACAAACTCTAACTTATTTTAGGCGAGTCCGTTCCTGTCTCTAAAGTTCCTGCTACTGATGAATCTTTGCGGCTTCTCAACCTATCTGCTTCATCCGTAGCACCGGAGCTCGCGAAGCATTTCCTGTTCTGTGGGACTAAGATCATCAGGGCACGCCGTCCTCACGATGATAACGATGGTGAGGCAGTTGGGCTTGCTATGGCTGTCAGGACAGGCTTCAATACCACAAAAGGCGCATTGGTTCGGTCCATGCTCTTCCCAAAACCTTCAGGATTCAAGTTCTACAGAGATTCGTTCCGGTACATATCTGTCATGGGCGGTATTGCAATGCTAGGATTTGTTGCATCATTCATAAACTTTGTCCACTTGAATTTGGCATGGCACTTGATTGTTGTCAGAGCTCTGGATCTGATAACAATTGTGGTCCCACCAGCTTTGCCTGCCACCCTTACCATTGGAACCAATTTCGCCCTGGGGCGCCTTAGAAAAAAACAGATATTTTGTATCAGTCCTCAAAGAGTGAATGTCGGTGGAAAGCTCGACATCGTATGTTTCGACAAAACTGGTACATTGACCGAGGATGGTCTAGATGTGCTTGGTATTAGAGCTGTACACCAGCCTGCAAATAGATTCAGTGATATTCTCACTGATGCAACATCCTTGTTACCTGGAGCGGCTTACGAACGTGACCCGACAGTTGATTACAACATCCATAAAGCCATACTCTACACAATGGCAACATGTCATTCGCTTCGAGTCGTCGATGATGAACTGATGGGCGACCCACTGGATCTGAAAATGTTTGACTTCACTGGTTGGTCTTTTGAGGAAGGCCAGCACAATTCCGGCGATGCCGATGATGAGGATTCGGGAGGATTATCACCTTCAATTGCACGACCTCCAGCAGGCATGGAATACGATTTGGATGATCAAGACAACGCCACTAACTCTCCTATTGAACTTGGCGTTCTCAAATCCTTCGAATTTGTCTCCCAACTTCGCCGAGCCAGTGTAATCGCCCGGAACTTTGGATCTCAAGGGTGTGACATCTATGTGAAGGGTGCCCCTGAATGCATGAAAGATATTTGTAAAGCGGAAAGCTTTCCCAGCGATTACGAGGATCTTCTTGCTTATTATACTCATAGAGGCTTTCGTGTCATTGCTTGCGCCACGAAACATATCAAGAAGCTTAACTGGGTGAAGATGCAGAAGATGAGCCGCGAAGACACCGAATCGGAATTGAACTTCATTGGGTTCATTATTTTTGAGAATAAACTCAAGCCGAGCACAGCTGGTGTGTTAGACGAATTGACTGAAGCTGGTATCAGGAAGGTTATGTGCACGGGTGACAACATCTTGACAGCCATCAGTGTTGCCCGAGAATGCAATCTCATCGACAAGACCGCTCATTGTTTTGTACCCCATTTCGCAGAAGGGAATTCGCTAGATCCCAAAGCTCAATTGTCATGGGAGAGCATTGACAACGGTATTTATAAACTCGACAATCAAACTTTAACTCCACTTCCTCCGCCCGTGGAAGGCGATGCGTCGTTGCCTTACGATATATCTAATTTAAGAAATTACTCTTTAGCCGTGAGCGGAGATGTCTTCCGCTGGGTTGTTGATTTTGCGCCTCCAGTCGTTCTACAGAGAATGTTAGTCTGTGGTCAAGTATTTGCACGGATGTCGCCCGACGAGAAGCATGAGCTAGTGGAGAAATTACAGAGTATTGATTACTGCTGCGGGTTTTGTGGCGATGGCGCGAACGATTGTGGTGCTTTGAAGGCCGCAGATGTTGGCATCTCGTTGTCTGAAGCAGAAGCCTCCGTCGCTGCGCCATTCACCAGCCGAGTGTTCGACATTACCTGCGTTCCTGAAGTTATACGTGAGGGCAGAGCAGCTCTAGTGACCAGCTTCAGCTGCTTCAAATACATGAGTCTATACTCGGCCATCCAATTCACATCTGTGAGCTTCCTATACGCATCTGCATCAAACCTCGGGGACTTTCAATTTCTCTTCATTGATTTGATCCTAATTTTGCCTATTGCCATCTTCATGGGATGGACTGGACCCTTCCCTACTCTGTGCCAGAAACGCCCTACAGCCAATCTTGTATCAAGAAAAGTCTTGACGCCACTCTTAGGTCAAATCACAATTTGCATCCTCATTCAGGCCATTGCATTCCAAGCAGTGCGACAACAGCCTTGGTTCATTCCTCCCCATCTTAACAAGGATGAATCCAACATTGAAAACTCCGAAAATACTACGCTGTTTTTGGTGTCTTGCTTTGAATACATTCTTTCTGGAATCGTCCTCAGTGTGGGGAAGCCTTTCCGTCAATCCATGGCACATAACCGTGAGTGTTTGCAAATCTTTATTCTTTCTTCCTGACGACTAATTTTTCTCTAGTGCCTTTTGTCGTCACGATTGTCGTAGCATTACTGTTCTCATTGTATATGCTCTTCGATCCTTCACAATGGTTGGCGAATTTCATGCAACTAACCGAAATGAGCTGGGATTTTGAGGTCTTCATCCTGTTTCTAGGAGTCGGATACATTTCGCTGGCATGGACATCTGAAAATTATCTGCTACCCAAACTCGGAAAATATTTGGGTATTTTGAAGACGTCGATCAGCCGGAAGCCTAAGCAGAGGAAGATATACAAGTTGGTGTTGGAGGAGATGCGCTTAAGTTCAATGCAATAATGGTTGCGGTGAATGAACAAACACACAATACACAATGTAATTATATTTGTACATAAGCTGGAAAAATAGATGGTTCATAAGAATCTTATGGTAGCCTGACATGAGACCCTAGACTCCCGTTGAGTCTACTTGAAATACTTTGAATCTGTTTAGACAATTGCTTTCAATCAAATTATTAAGCAATTCTCGGTCGTTGAAAATATAATCGTATACACAGAAAGGACGAAAAGCTAGCTTACGGACGAGTACTAGCATGAAAGCTAACAGGAGCTACGGGTACCGGAGTAGAATTTAGATGATGATATTAACTGGGGACTCTTCCGCGCACCACCCGCGCTTTGATGAACATTCCTAAACACAGAGATCCCGAGCTCCCAGCAATAATTGTATTTTAGTTTCCTTAATTCCCAGAAATATTCACGGGAACTATCTTCTGGTTCTTCAACCTTTGAAATCTTTAAACTGCTAATCATGAACTATGGTAAATTCAATCTACGTCATCTTACTTCAGATCCTGCATGACAGTGGCAGCTAACATTTTCTCAGACTGGATCCTCGATGGAGGCTATCTCCCAAATGCTGTTATCCGGCTCGGCATTCGTCGCCAATTGCGCGAGCGAATTGAGTTGATTAAGAGTACTTCATTAGAAGAGGCCTACGAGCGTAAAATGAACTATGTAGAGCTTCTTCGAAGCCGTCCTATTGCTATTGAGACGGCTGCTGCCAATGAACAGCATTATGAGGTTGGAACTGGCGTTCTTGCTGCTTGTTTGGGGCCGAGAATGAAGTATAGTTGTTGTTTGTATCCTAAGGGAAGTGAAACATTGGGTCAGGCGGAAGTGGAAATGTTGGAAACTTATGTGAAGAAGGCGGGATTAAAAGATGGGATGAGCATCTTGGATCTTGGGTGAGTTTTCCTGAGTTCTAGACGCAAGGTCTACAAAGGGGAATGGCATGGACTAATGTATTTCAGGTGTGGTTGGGGTTCAGGAGCATTGTACTTTGCGGAAGTTCTCCCAAATTCTAAGATCACAGCGTTCTCGAACTCGAGAACCCAGAAGCTATACATTGATGAGAAAGCCAAGGAGAAGGGGCTCAAGAATTTGACAGTCATCACTGGTAATGTCGTCGATTATGAGTTTGAAAAAGAGAGTTTCGATCGAGTTGTATCCATTGAGGTAAGCCACATGCAAGAATCCGTTCGAGGCAATGACTAATTAGACGAAGCTCTTTGAGCACATGAAGAACTATGAACTACTAATGTCAAAGGTTGGAAGAGCCTTAAAGCCAGGAGGGAAATTATTTGTTCATATTTTTGCTCACAAGACTACACCTTACGACTTTGAAGAGGGATGGATGAGCACACACTTTTTCGTGAGTAGAATTAGTTTATACTTGGGATCACACTTTGGAATCTGGGAGTGTGATGCAGTCTCACTCCATCGCCTCCCATTTCTGATGCACTTCTGAGCTCTGATTATACTTCGAAATTCTTCCTTCAATGACAGTTACTGACTCGTGTATGTTGTAGTCTGGAGGTACTATGCCCTCAGCGGACTTGTTATTATTCTTCCAGAAAGACCTCAAACTCGAGAGGCAATGGTGGGTGAATGGGCAGCATTACGCAAAGACTTGCGAAGTGAGTTCATCATTCAGTTTAAACTTTAGTCTTCTATACTGATAACAATTGTAGGATTGGCTATCAAAGATGGTAGCTAGTAAGCAGGAGATTTGGCCTCACCTAACAGAAACATATGGCGAGAAGGATACCGCAATGTGGTACTACCGTTGGCAAATCTTTTACCTGGCAGTAAGTTGCTTTCCTCTGTTTCTTCGAATATCCTTTGCTAACTCAACTACAGTGCGCCGAATTGTTTGCTTATGAAGGTGGAGATACATGGGGTGTATCCCACTATTTGTTTGAGAAGCCCAGCTCTTCGTAATAACATAGACACTGTAGAACCAATAGACCACGTATAATTGACTTAATTTTAACTCCAATGCCCAATGATATATTTCCTTCCATATGTACAGTTCTTGGCCCACTATCCGTATTGTGATTCCAGAGTCTGCTTTGGACGGTATCTCTTAATTGTCTGTGTCCTGGCAGCATATGGATACATCCTGACTGCCCCCGTACTACTTTCTCATTTTAACGTTCAATGATCCCAAGGATGCTTCCAGCCCAACAATGCAGGACCTAGATTGTGTCAGTTTCTATGTTGTTTTGACTAGATTCAAAGAGTGGCCGTACCATCTTTCTTCGCGCGGTACATCAACTGTATACAAATTAGCATGGCAATAGTGAAAAGGTTACATGAGAACACATACAAAGAACCACATGCTTGCTCCCAAAGCTGTACCAGCGAATCTGTATATAGGAGGAGCTCTGTAGAGTCCTCCGGGTCCTGGAGGTGGTTGTGCCATTATGCTACTGATCGTTTAGTACCAGATACAAACATAGCAGAGGAAAAGTTCCATGCAGTTAACAGCAGGTGGATGGATGACTTACGATAGTTGTGGGCGTGTCTTGCTTTCAGAAGTGAGGGTTTAATATGCAGATTGAGTCCCAGTCGCTCATACACAACTTTGAAATCCGGCCCGGGAGCTAAATGTGATTTGATGGCCTTAAATTTAAGGCCATTGCACAGAAAGCTGGGTACTCGCCCGATAACCTTGAACCTTTGTATTTAATTCACA
This sequence comes from Botrytis medusae, assembly GCA_019395255.1. Lineage (NCBI taxonomy): Eukaryota > Fungi > Ascomycota > Leotiomycetes > Helotiales > Sclerotiniaceae > Botrytis > Botrytis medusae. Next base: position 428,728 of record JAHXJL010000088.1, read on the forward strand.
TTTTCTATTGTGTACTGTACTTTAAATTTTCAACAAAACCAACCTCTTCCATACTGTTTTTCTGCTTCCTATTGTACCGGGGAAGGCAACAATGCTGTTAAGATCAATCTTAATCTCGCAACACGAGCCCTGAAATCGAAGCTTTAGTTTTAACTATCTACCCTCTCATCGAACACGATTCGAGACAGACGTCATTTCTTTACGAAGGAAACTTTCGAAATCCACAACTGCAAGATCGCATCCTCGATAATCTACGCGCACACAACAGAGTTCCCTCCTTCCATCTTAGTTTCTCGCCAGAATGGCGACCCCATCACGACCAGCACTGCAAGCTACCAATGGCATTTATACTCCAGAGCATGCACGCCAACATACTCGAGCGCAAAGCTCGTTTCGCGGCTGCTCCAGAATTTCAGATTATGAGGTCATGGGCAAAATCGGAGAGGGTACATTCGGAGAAGTACACAAAGCCAAATCCAAGAAAACTGGCATGGTCGTTGCTCTGAAAAAGATCCTGATGATCAACGAGAAGGATGGATTTCCAATTACAGCTCTTCGCGAAATCAAAACTCTTAAGCTCCTTTCGCATGAAAATGTCTTGAGTCTGGAGGAGATGGCCGTCGAGCACCCGCAGAAGAATACCGACAAGAAGAAGAAGGCCATCATGTACATGGTCACTCCCTATTTCGACCACGATTTATCAGGCCTTTTGAAGAACCCAAATATTCATTTTACGGAACCACAAATTAAGTGTTATATGCTGCAGCTACTTAAGGGGATGGAATTCATTCACAACAACAACATTCTTCACCGAGATATCAAAGCTGCAAACATACTGATCAATAATAAAGGTATACTTCAAATTGCCGATTTTGGTTTGGCGCGACACTATAATGAGCCTGTGCCAGTCGCGGGAAAGGGGAATGGAGAGGCAAAAGCGCATTATACTGTTGTGGTAGTTACAAGATGGTACCGTCCTCCGGAACTTTTTTTGGAACTGCAAAATTATACTCCAGCGATTGATATTTGGGGAGTCGGGTATGTTCAATATCTTGATTTCGAAGGTTTAGCTAATGATTCTCAGTTGTGTCTTTGGCGAAATGTTCCTTGGGAAACCAATCCTCCAAGGCGAGAGCGAGGAGCAGCAGCTTAAACTTATTTTCGATTTGTGCGGTACTCCCAACGAGGAGAACATGCCTGGATGGAGATTGTTACCTAAAGCTCAGGGACTCAACTTCAGCCCACCGCGCCCTTCAACGTTAGCACAGAAATTTCGAGAACAAGGCTCAGGTGCTATCTCTTTATTGCAGGAATTGCTTAAACTCGATTGGAAGAAGCGCACCAACGCGATCGATGCATTGAAGCATCCATACTTCAAAAACTCTCCTTTACCGCTAGACCCGCACGACATACCAATTCTAGAATCATCACATGAATTCGATTCAAAGCAGCATCGGGGCCAAAAACAGGCCCCACCACCTCCCAAAGGAGGCGATGTAGGCATGGGACCGGATCAGTGGGACCGAAATGGAAGCGGGCAAGGATATGATAACTACTCCAGTAATCGAAGCCATCAAAACGGCCGCTACCCTCCCCCTCCTCCTACACACGGTGGTTATAGAAATAGTGGTCCACCGCATCAGCAATATGATGACCGCAAACCAGCTTGGAGAAGAGATGATCGAGGTTTACCACCACGACCACCGCCGCCCACTGATTTCGCTTATGATGGTGGAAGATCAGATTCCCACGGACATCGATCCAGATCTCAAGATCTAGATGGTCGCGGCCATCGTGATCGTGATCACGCGCCTCTTCCTCGCAGTAGAGCTGGAGGCGGTGGTGGGAATATCGATACGTATATTCCAAGTTATAACACGAACAGACGACCAAGAGATGACCGCCCACCAAGAGATGACCGCCCACCAAGAGATGACCGCCCACCACGAGATGATCGACGAGATGATCGTCCACGACATAGTAATGGAACTAGACACGACTACGACAATCGAGGTTCCCGAGAACCTCGTGATAGTCGAAGTCGTAGTCCCAATCATGATCGTGGGAGAGATCGATACAGAGACCGAGAGCCGATAGGAGATCCTTATGCGCATCGTCGTTGATGCCACATCGGTTTTCTCGGTACGTAATTACATTATTATTCTGTTCTTTTAGCGTTGCGGTCATAGTTGCGAGGGTGGAGATAAATCTGTCTTCTTGATATTATTTTGCGAGATCATAGGAAGTGACTCGCGCTTAGGGATTGGCGTGGGTACCTTTTGGCTTTGGCTTTGGCTGTAACAATTTGGCGTTTCTCACTTCAATGTAATTTTGGAAGTATCAATGGAGGGAAGAGGTTATTTTCCCATTCAGAGCATCAATGAAGGAAATAAAAGAAAAGAGGGCCGGCTGGTAACAGATTATTCGATATTTCATCGAGCAATCAAATACATGAAGTTTCTCGGCCACTATATTTCAGGACGGGGAGATATCGGCATGTAATTTTATATGGGAGGATGCATCAATGGAAAAGAACAAGATCTCATTTTTAATCTATTCCAGAAAGATTCAATCACAAGAGGTGCACCGTGAGTTAGAGTCATGAATCCGTGGATTTTATGGAAAGAAAGGTATGATGGCGAAGAATGCTATGCTACAGATAGCCACCTACCTATCCTCGCTTTTGCATTATGTACACATCATATCATTTCAAGTATTATATTGCACTTTTGAAAGTCACACTTGGAAATTGGGAAAAGGCTGTTTCCGCGCTAGAACAGAACACACATACTTGCTTGCATTGTCCATTAGATTCTGGCGATTGTGATAATGGAAAATAAGAGCTCTTGAGAAAACCCCCCAATTTTAATGTTCATACACCGGGCTCCTTGGGGCTGGCCGCGATATACGCTATACGCTATCGAACTGCTTCTATCCAGTCTGTCTTTTTCTCAAGCCCCGTAAAGCCTTCCCAATCTCGGACAATGTTTCCTGAGTGAATAAACTACAACGGTATTTTCAGCATTCAAAGTCCAACGTTGATTCTGCAAACAAATCGTGGACACTGTTAACAACTAACTTATTAGACACTTTTTCTATATTTTGCATCTCAAAGCTTCAGTTTCAAATTTGCTATTGTACTCGCAAAAAATATTTTCTACGAGTCCTTCGCGGTTGTAATGAAACATCTATTATCAGTTGCGCCGGTTTTCCTTATGAGTTTTGCCGTTGATGCCATGCTAAAAATCGGCATATCCCTTCTCATACACCCAAACTCCATCCTATGCTCGCCAACCAGCCAGTTGGATTAGCCATGAAGAAACTTGGCTCATAAAATTACACTAGGTAGCATCAATTCAGCTTGGTCTGGGGTTGTGGGGCTAGTCTACCATGTTGTTAGTTTCAGGTTTACATTGACTGGAGCTGAAAGTTGCTACATACTTGAGAAGCTCGAATTCATTGTATCTCTTCAGATACTTGTTTCCGCGTCTATAAGCTTTCAATAAAGCACTGGGATGTTTGCTATGAGCAGGTCCGCCAACAAGTTTGACGACTTTTGATGAATCATGAAACATCGGATCGAAAACAAGAATATTTTTTGTACCATCAGTTAGTTTCTCGAATCCAATGATTGTCATTGAGTGACCTGAGACATAACAGTTAGATAGGCATGCAGAAGCAAGAGGTTTAGGATTTACCTGGATGTTGAAAGTATATGGGAGGCAGAGTAGTTTCACGAACTTTGCGGTTATAATCGAGAGCACCATCAAAAAAGTAGGATTCGATCTTTGAATACAAAAGATTGACTGCTGGAGGATCTCCTCTATCCTTTCTTGTCTTCATAGCCGCAGTATCACATCTATAAAAAATTTATCAGTTCAATGTGAAAATTCAAGAGTCTTGAAAAGCATACGGGATACCAAGAGAGCAAAACATTGCTTGAGCCTATTGTTGATTTGTTCATGTTAGTTGATTTGTATGATAGCTTAGTATAATAAAGGAGAAGCAGGGAAGGCCACCAACGTCAGGAGTTCCAATGTACTTTCTTGTTCCACGAATTCCACCAGTTTCTATTCGACCTTGAGAGTTTATTCCTTGGTCCCAGGCGCTCTCAATATATTCTTGAATATCAAAAATTGTTGGAACAACATCACCGAGGACCTTATGGCCAGGGAATTGGGATTTAACGATATACGAACACATCATTTGAATGTTTCTGTAGCCACAGAAGCCCCCTAGATATATGGTTAAAGGGAGAAACTCGGTAGGAAAGTGAACATCATACCCTCTCTCATAAGTTTTGAAACGTGAAGAACAGCCGGATCACACAGGTAAGCATAGCTTACTGAGCGATCTTGGTCCAGAAGCTGGGATAGTACTGGAATGATACCGTCTGCTTGATTTGGACAATATTTGACCCTCCTCAATTGACCATCTGCATTAATCCTGTTGATCGTCTTATACTGGCCATCTGCTTGGAGCAGCTTTACGAGCCATGACGGCATTTGCTTCTCATGCGCATGGGGACCAAGCTCTGCTTTCTGTTCATGAATGAAGTCAATATCATGTGATAATTAACATTTGAAAAAGTCAGAACCTACACCCAACTGACGTGTACCCTTGGCAGGAGGAGGTTTGGACTGTGATTTCAGAGTGATATCAGGCATTTTCAAGATCTCTCTCCATGCTTTTGTCCCAGATTGCGCTGGCGGTGGCTCTCGGGTTTCGTAATTATGTCCATCACCGACGTCCCGAAGTGCGTGTGAGAGTTTCGTACCAAAACTAGCATCTTTACCAGCACCATTCTTGACCTCTTGTCTAGAAGACCCCGACGCGGGAGTATCTAAATCCATATTCCCATCCTCTTCTCCATGCATCTCGATATGACTATCAAGCTCATCAAATAATACCATTTCTCCACACCCATCAATCGGACAATCGGCATAGTTAACATCATCTGGATTTACCATCGCGACAACACTTGCACTATCTTTTACTACAAATGGTGATTGTCCTTCCGCATGTAGTGTTTCCAAATGTAACTTTCTTTTCATTAGCCAACAGGATTCTCTTTTTTGACCCAAGGTAACATTTCGGAAAGTGAACAAACCATTATTTGATATTCGCTTTCTGTTTTGAACCCACAAAAGGGACAAAGCATTTCTTGTACCTCTGACATTTTGACCTGGGCCATGCGGTTGGTTGGGGTGTTACTGGATAATGAAAGAATTACAAAGAGCGGTACTGTTCACGTCGAAAATGTATATGAACGAATGTATGAACAAGGGTCGGAGAGGTTGTTTTATACACGGCAACTTTAATCGGCTCCAGGAAATATGAAACGGAAGAATACTAAATGACGGTATTGATTTGAAGTAAGGTAGGCAGTGAATTAAAGACAAGAAAGGTTAAGAAGGAAAGAAGATGAGATGAAAGGTATTGGTTGGTTTGAATGATTTGTCGGTCGTTTGCTTGCTTGCTTTGCTTACCTATTGTGATTTGTTAAATGAAAGCGAGGCTGTTACAATTTATTACCTTGACTCCTCCTACCCAGGTATATACGAAGTATGAGCAAAAGTTGCTGGGTAGATAGTAGTAGACGTTAGAAGCCAGACTGATGAGTTGGCTGGTTATGTTATGTTAGCGTTTGGCATTATTACCTATAAAATGTCTAGAATATACGATAAAATAAACATGGTAAGTGTATCTATCATATAAGTGCACAATTGTGACGCTTCTCTCGGCTGAAATAATATTAATAATTTGGATCATTATTATGCAACATTGATCAGAGTGAAGTCGAACTTTCTTTCTTCAACGTTACGCCAAAAGAGAGACATTGTCACATGAGAAGTGCAGCTTCCAACGCCATAAAGTAACTGTTTTCGGTATCGTACATAATGTGTACATGTATCCTAACAAGTTCAAGGGTATGGGTGTATCTTTTCCCCCAAGGAACTCATGAGAACGACAACAGTTGACTCTCCCACCACAACACAAAATGACACTCCAGCTCAATGTTAAAGTCAAAATTGAACAACGTGTTGAAGCCAAAGTTAACGGCGGCGGATCATCGGTCACTGAGCGGTCACTTATCGGCCATGAGATACGGCAAGGCTGACCAATGGTATAAAGTCCCCTTTTAGACCCAAAACATTTTTCTGTTATCTCTAGCTTCATATTCTTTACGTTCCTTTCTCAATTCACATACAATAGTGGGATCTGATTTTACGTGCAACATGTCTCCTCGTTTGCTATCACCCACTCTCCTCCGAGTGTGTCGGAGAAATTACTCTACATCTAGGACCGTTTCTTTGTCATTTGATTTGCACGAACCTGCCAATGCCTCGTCCAATGCTCCGCGAGCCATCATCTTCATGCATGGTTTATTCGGATCCAAGAAGAATAACAGGAGCATTAGTAAGTGAGCTTTCCTTGCGCACCCATCTTATCGTCGTTGCGGCTCACTAATCTTCGACTCCAGAGCTCTCGCAAGAGATCTAGGAAGGCCTGTCTATGCTGTTGTGAGTCACATCATTCGAAGAACTTCGAAGAGCGTTCATTGAGAGAAAATAGGATCTGCGAAATCATGGCGACTCACCGCACCACCCTGAACACAATTATACGGCCATGGCAGCTGACGTAGCTGGATTCATAAACGAGCACAAACTTACCGGGCCTACACTGATAGGCCACTCAATGGGAGCTAAGACTGCCATGGCTCTAGCACTTGAATCGCCAGAAATGGTCGAAGATATAGTATCCGTGGACAATGCACCCATCGATGCGGCACTCCTCAGCAGCTTCGGAAAATACATCCAAGGAATGAAGAAAATCGAAGAAGCGGGAGTCTCTAAGCAAACTGAAGCGGATAAAATCTTGCAGGACTATGAAAAGGAGCTTCCTATCCGCCAATTTCTCCTCGGAAACCTTGTGCGCACTGAAGACAAGACGCAGAAATTCAAAGTTCCTCTCAAGATTATCGGAGCTGCTTTGGACAATTTGGGCGACTTTCCGTTCAAGGATCCGGATGCGATACGCTTCAACAAACCTACGTTATTTGTTCGTGGAACTCAAAGCCACTATGTGCCAGATGAAGCACTTCCTATAATTGGAAAGTTCTTCCCCCGATTTGAATTGGCCGATATAGATGCTGGGCACTGGGTGATTTCTGAGAAACCAGAGGAATTTAGACAAGGTTTGTCTTTCCGTTCGTGGACAAAATTGTGAGATCCTTCGCTGACTGATGTTGAACTAGCCGTTGTAGAATTCTTGAAGCCAAAGGAATAGAAAGGGTAAAAATGTACAGTCTATTATTGTGTATATGTAAAAGGGTATCTGCCATAAGCCCATGCCATCCAAAAGAATAATACCCACGTAACGCCTCCGCATACATATGCTTCGTGTCCACCGATCCAAGTACCGTGTACCCAATATCTTATAATGTATGCCAGTACCACTTGACCCAACTTGTTGCAAGATTATGTCTAGCAAGCGCATCCCGATGTAGAGTTATCGTTGGTTCCTCCGATCGTGACCTGTAAATCAACACATTAGCACATCCTTCCACTGCACCACCGCACGCGCACAAAGAACTTACACCACCCGACTTCCTCTGCCCTCCCTTCAACAACTGCGGTCTCTTGACGACCTCTCTCACCACGCCTTCAAAAACTCCCCTCACCCCCTCCCTAGTCTTACTACTACACTCTCCCCATCCTGCTACACCCCTATCTCCCCATTCCTCCGCCAGCCTTCTTCCCTCTTCCTCGCTCACCATCCGCTTCTCTTTACTGCCCAAATCACATTTCGTCCCCACAATCCAGAATACACATCCATCTACCGCATTATTCTCCGCTTCATCAATCCATCTACCCAGACTATTGAACGACTCGCGATTCGTAACATCATAGACTAACAATACCGCATGCGCACCCCGATAGTAGGAATTTGAGAGCGTGCGAAAACGTTCTTGACCTGCTGTGTCGAGCAGATTAAGCCGGTAAGGAGAGCCGTGGATAGAGAGGGTTTTTAACTAGAGTGAAGGGAGGTATCAGTATATATGCGCTGTTGTCCTGTATTGTTTTATCGCATCCACCCCTTTTATCTATTCAAATGAAAGAGAAAGAGAATAACAAAATTGAGAGAAACAAACCTTAAAATCGACTCCAATAGTAGCAGTACTACTTTCTGAATCAAACTGATCATCACAATATCGTATGAGCACTAGACAAAAAATCCTCTATTAGCACAAGCCTAGCCTCTTATCTCAACTGTGATAAAACAAATGGGTGGAATCGGGGGTTGTACATGCAGATTTACCAGCTCCCGATGGACCTATCAAGAGAATTTTGAGAGTTGGTATAGATTCGTCGGATGCCATCGTGAAAATATTGATAAGTGGTTGGGGAAACAAAAAACTATAGTATGTGGATGTAAGGTTGAAGGTCTAGAAATAGGAAAGGAAGTGGTATGCATATAAGGAAGGAAAGACGTTTGGGTCATGTTAATCACAACGTCATTCGCTAAAAGCAAGGCTGATGCAAGATCAACAACGCCACCAGTGTGCATTCACGTGGATCGTCCTCATGGACACTGTGTTTTTGCATTTTTTTGACATTTTTGGAATTGAATGATAGCCCAAGGCTATATGTGATGCAAAGTCACGCCTATATTGCCCAAAGCCCAGACTTGACTACATATCATGCACCATCAAACCCAAACCGCATAACATCATCATCCTTGATTTATACTTCCTCCAACACCTTCTCCTTGAATTCCCTCTCAACCTTTTGACCCTGCTCATCTGTGTTTGACTCGCCGTGGAGGTTAAGAAGAGCACCAAGGTCGAACTTGGGTGCCTTCAAAAGCTTGACTTTTCTGATGTGAACCTAGTGTAAAATTAGCATTTAAAATTCCACCTTCTCTGAATAGTTGAACATACGTTTTGTAATGGGTAGATGCCTTGGGTTGCCTTCTCAATCTCACGACCGATAACCTCTGGGATGAGCTTGGCGGTGAGTTGAGTGAGAGTGCAAGTGCTGGCCTCACGTTGAATGATCTCGGTCATCTTCTTGCGGATGGCTCTGATTTGGGAAGAGGCAGCGTATGTGGTCTTCTTGATCTGGTTAGGTCTGCGCTTGGTGAAAGCAATGGCGAAGAGGCGGAGGAGATAGTCGTCGGTGGTCTTGACGGTGATGTTGGCCTCGATCAAGGATTGCCACTTGCGGACAAGAGATCTGAGCTTGTCTGATGTGAAGTCGAGACCGTGGAAGTTGGTCAAGCAGTTCTTTCCTTGAACCTCATCGACACGGAGCTTAACCTTGCGGAAAGCGTGGTCCTCATCCTTTTGCAAATCGGCCAAAGAAACCTCGACGATTCTTCCCTTCAATGAGTCGTTGGCGTTCTTAAGACCGGTGGTTCTGTTGACAAGGGTCTTTCCGACACTGTAGAGATTATTAGATGTAATTCGAAAGTTAAGTAATGGGATTGTCGTACTCTCTGATTTGGAATGAAGATGGTGCCTTTGATAAATATTGTCAGTCTCGGCGGATGGATTTCGGTCTCGAAATTGAACATACCTTGATTTGGTACCAATCTTTACGGGTGAAGGGATCCAAGGTCTTCTTCTTCAAACCCTTCTTGCCCTTAGAGAGACGCTTATTCCTGTCGTGCTGTCAGATTCCAGTTCTTGATGCTTTGCCCCTCGTCCTCGTTCTTTTTCAATTGTCGCGAACCCGTTATATTGAATCCGTATGTTGCGATTCATCGATTTACAATAGCACAGAATCGAGGAAATAGGATGTGATAGCGAGGGATTTACTCACTTTCCGACAGCCATGATTGCGATTAGTTACCTTTTCGCCGACTGAGATTGAATTGTTGAGTGGGCGTTGGTGGTCTGGTGAAATCAAGAAGAGGTCTTCAAACAATTTTGATTTCTGTGCGTAAATGAAAATTAAGCGAGTTATTTTTGATAGTTCAAGTGGTCCAAGCGCTAAGAAGGGTCAACGTACTAAGAAATGCGGCATACCCAATCATTCAAAATCCATGGGAAAACTTTTGCAAATTTGATGCAATAAAGCATTTTCAGGTGAGGGCGAGGGTGGAAGGGGGAGGGTGGAGGGGGTCAATTTCATTTGGAATCATTGGACCATCGAGGAGTATTATGTTTGCTCTATCTCGATTTCTAATGTTTGGCTTCTTCTCCCTGTTGCAAGGGGTCCCTCCATATAGACAGAAAAGTCGGCATACCACTCACTCACTCACTCATAAGCTGGCTCACGCATTAAAAAGCATTTGAAATTTTGATTTCACAGTTCCCAGTATCTATATCAATGAGAACCTGCTTATTAGACGGGTAGGTAGGCAGGTAGGTAGGCAACAAGCTATTCTATCTAACTAACTACGGATTCAAAGTGCTGATAGCTTGATTCAACATCGAACATTGAAAGGAATGTTTGCGGGTGATCTACTTTTGCCATCACCCGACTGTACATTCAGTACATCCAGTACATCCATCCATTGCACAGTTTGTTCCGTCCATATGAAAAGATGGTAACCGTAACCGGTACCGGCATCGGTATCACTTGACTTGACCTACCTAGGTATTACACTAGCACTTTGCTACTTTGTGAAAATTAAGCAAATAATGAAAATTCTCCATGTCTGTTCATTGTTCCGGAGCCTCGCCGAGCCTTGCCGATGACGCGATAATCTACCAGAGCAATACTTTGCGAGTTTGTGCTTGTCATGCCCCTCAACTTTACTAGGTTTTGACTCATCCGTACATGAACATAGAAAACTTAAATTGTTGATTATTCCCTATACTTTTTGGAGATTCACTTTCTCTATCCTTCATTCTTCACAACTTTTCATATTCATACCTATATTCATATTCATACCTCTCAATCAATTGCTTCAAAAATGACTACACCACAAGATATCGTTGGGGCAAGCGGCCTTTCAAGAATGGTTTCCAATAGCATGAACTTGAGCGGTTCCCCTACATTAAGTTTTCACTCTCCACCCTCGAGCTATGGAGGTTCGATGTCGAGAGCAAATGCTCAAGCTCAAGCAAAACAATTGAAGCCATTTGATAAAGAAAACATCAAGATTTTGCTCTTGGAAAATGTCAACCAAAGTGGAAAGGACATTCTTACCGGACAAGGATACCAAGTTGAATCACTGAAGAGTTCTTTACCAGAGGCCGAATTGATCGAAAAGATTCGGTATGATGAATGAAGCCAACAAAGAAGCAAGCCTTGCTAACAACATTTGTATAGAGATGTACACGTTATTGGAATCAGATCGAAAACCAAGCTCAGCGAGAAAGTCCTTCGTGAAGCCAAAAACCTGATTGTGGTGGGATGTTTCTGTATTGGCACAAACCAAGTCGACCTTGATTACGCTGCCGCACATGGAATCGCAGTCTTCAACTCTCCCTTTGCCAACTCTAGAAGTGTAGCAGAATTGGTCATTGCGGAAATCATTGTCCTTGCACGTCAACTTGGCGACCGATCGAATGAGTTACACAATGGAGTTTGGAATAAAGTCAGCAACAAGTGCTGGGAAATTCGCGGAAAGACTCTTGGTACGTAATTCCACATCTGCCCTCTTTTTACATGGGCTGATTCTCAAATTTCAGGTATAATTGGTTATGGTCACATTGGCTCGCAATTGTCTGTTCTTGCTGAAGCCATGGGCATGTCGGTGATCTACTACGATGTTGTCAACCTCATGGCTTTGGGTACTGCCAGACAGGTTCCTACTTTAAATGAATTACTCAATACCGCGGACTTCATCACCTGCCACGTTCCAGAACTTCCAGAGACCAAGAATCTTATTGGAAAAGCACAATTCGATCAAATGAAGGAGGGAAGCTATCTTATCAATGCCTCCCGTGGTAGTGTGATTGATATCCCAGCTCTTATTGAAGCCTCCAGGAGTGGCAAGATTGCTGGTGCAGCTTTGGATGTATACCCAAGTGAGCCAGGTGGAAATGGACCTTACTTCACAAACGAGTTAAACACTTGGGCGGAGGATCTCCGTAATCTTAAGAACATCATTCTCAGCCCTCACATTGGTGGCAGTACCGAGGAGGCACAACGTGCTATTGGTGTTGAAGGTATGTGCTTCTCCAGCATTGGAATTATCGTCGGCTAACATGATCTTTCAGTTGGTGATGCTCTTGTTAGATACGTGAACTTGGGTGTTACCCTTGGAGCTGTAAACTTACCAGAGGTCAACCTTCGTTCGCTTACACTGGACGAGTCCAACCATGCGAGAGTAAGTTCATTGCCCGTGACTATACGACCGTTTTACTGATTTTAATAGGTCATCTATATCCATCACAACATTCCTGGTGTTTTGAGAAAGGTTAACGAAATTCTCGGTGACCACAATGTAGACAAGCAAATTACTGATAACAAGGGTGATGTGAGTAGATTTGGGGGGGCTAAACTGTTGCAGTCGTGTGCTAATACCTTTTAGGTTGCCTACCTTATGGCTGATATCAGCAACGTACAAACTAGCGATCTCAAGGATATTGTTGAAAGCTTAGAAGCTTTGAGCTGTAAGTTCCTCTACACATTTACTCAATCGCACAAAACTAACATATTCAGCACGTATCCTCACCCGTGTGCTTTATTAAACAATGAAGAAATAGAATTGGATGTACAAATTTGCATTGGGAGTTTTGAATTAAAAGGGCATTCAACAGGAGTGGCGGCGCTTGGTCTTGGGGTTGCATCTAAACAATCCCTTCAACATAGGCAGGGCGGGAGACGCAAAAAAGGTTCACCTGAGAATTGGAAAATCGGATCAAAAAAGTTGTATAATAGGCATAGGATATAGCCCAGTACATTTATTATATTGGAAATAAAACACTTCGTGGCTTCGATCATAATCCTGAAGAACTGATTGAATCGATTGTGTGTGGTTTTTCTGGAAGGAATATAACAACTACTAGAATCGCAAAATTTCAGTAAGCTGTTCAATGAACAGTAATGGCCAAGTGGCACTGATCCGAATATCATGGAGAAACCATTAGGATTACATGCGATGAGCGATTTTATTGGTTTCACACAGCTATCGACGAATCGAAAAATATACAACTGTGCTAGAGATAACTTTGCTTAAGCCGATGTTCTGCATTTAAACTTATGTAGCTATATAAACATCTTAATCTTGTGTTATGAGACACAGGATCTCGACTTTGGAATGTACTATGACAAGTTTCTTACGTACCAGGTCAAGGCAATAGATGTGAGTTTTTTCTTCTCCTCGATCATTTACGCCCTTTTTACAATTCCGACCTCTATTATCTATGGCACCACCCTTCAATCAATCGATCTACTCAAAAAAAAACACATATATATAGTTTCGTGTGTGTTTTTCTAAAAAAAATTTGTTATAAGATATTCGATTAGATTGTTAAATAAACAGCAGGTATTTCTTTAAATAACGCCCAAGACCAATGTATATATGAAAGGGTATATAATGTAAGGAAGGAATGCCAGCCATAAATACAGATTCCCAATGTACACCGAATCAAACATTAAACCCATATATACGGAGCACTGTTTACCCCAGTGGGATCACATCCCATTCATTCCTCAATGGCATGCCATACCATGCCATACCATTCAGATCAACAGCAATCCCTCATCCGTCAAAAATCCGAGATTAGAACTTAGAAGCTCAGCCCAGATCCGCCGAGACAAAGACCCTCAGATTCGTGATCGAATGGAATCGAACCAACCCATACTTTTTACTAAAGAATTACCACCAGTCCCGTGTTCCGGACGCCCGAACACTTATCCCGTCCGTCCGTCCATATTTCCATTCCATCCGTGTGATGCACGGAAAGAGGTATCAAAGAATATCCGAATATCGAAACCCGTCCGTCCCAAGAACCAGCCCAAGAACCTATTACTATGACGATGATGAACGATTGTTTTCGTTCCCCTATGTACTTTATTTTTCCTCCTCTTTTTACCATCCCTCCAATCCGAACAAAACGATTTTGTAGAAGCGTCTCATGAGACGCTCTTTCGCTCCATCCTCTCATTCGGTTCTTGGTATCCTTGAAAATCTTCAAACGAGGGAAAACTAAAGTAGCCCGCTGCTATCACTATCATCAGCCATTTGTCTTCTCTCAAAATCCCAATCGCCAACACAGAAAATACAGAAGAAAGAAAAAGAATTAAGAGAGAAATAGAATGTACTAACACTGATAACCGCCCGAACAACCCTTCATCCCCAATTCTTGCTTACAGCTCCTCGCCAATCCGCTGCCACTCTCCGGACTCCGAGGACTGCGATTTCCAGGCGTCGAATACGCACTGCCGCTATCTCTTCTCGAGCCCCCTCCATTCATGTGATCCTGTTGAGCCGAGTAGCTAGCCACCCTCGTGAGAATCGACGCGGCTTTGGTGGAGGCATGCAGCGTAGCGAGATCCTTACGCGAGGCATTGCCGGTGACGAGGGAAGGGGCCGTGGCATGTGCCCTCATGAGTTTGGGTCGTGAAGACATGCTGGGTGAAGATCCGCGAGATTGAGTTTTGGTGGACATGGTGAAATTCTACCTGACGGGGAAAGAGGGGGATTGTGATTGGTTGAGTCACGTTTGATGTACGGGCGAGGCGAATGAATGATCGACCGGTGATGATATATAACCTTTCGTTTTCTCCACTTGGGTCGAATGATAATCCGGAGTAGACCGATTGATGAGATTGGTTGAAATTGATGAGAGATTTGAAGCTTTTGATGATATTAAATTCTTCGTAGAGAAGTGATCAAGAGTATATTAATTCCGGGGAAGGTTTTCTAGAAGGAAAGAAAGAGGAGTAAAGCAAGTCGGGCGATACACTTGTCTATATTAAATAACACACACAAAAAGCATGGCAGGCCTGTTAAGCAAATGCAAAACACTACGTAGATAAACAACTCAGGCCGATTTAGGACATCCTTACCAGAAAGCCGATAAAAAGGAAAAGGCTCGGTCTGGCCACATGTGAGATCGTGAGCTAATTGCCGTATTCATACCGTCCACGCCAACAGTAATGATGTGGTGGGTTGTTAATGGTTATGGTGTTGTACACATGCATCAAACGTGCATAGGAAAAGGTGGGCAAGCTTACCATCCAAAATACACTATAAATGATGACCCCTCACTCGGGCCCGCCTTACTGGTTGCCCCCCAATAACTGTCTGGATACGACTCAAACTTTACGATAATATGGCGTTCCCCCCCAATTCTCAAGAATCTTGGAAGTTGGGAAAATTGATATATATATTACGGGGTTTGACTGCATATGATACTTGTGAAGCCACTACTGTACCTACTTTCTGTGGTTAGAATACGGTAATGTTGTATGTTTTGTCAAACAAGTCACCATGCTCAACCGAGATCTGACAAGACAAAAGTTAAAACATTGGTAAGGTAAAAAAAAATCGTGTTCTATGTACTAGACTACGTTTGGTATGTTAGGCATTCATACTGCATGCAGGTACATATTGTGCGGCCCGAGTCATGACTGTTTCTTTCCGCGCGTGATCAATGATCAATACTGTATTTCTGGGTCAGTTTCATAAAGTCTCACTACTGCAAAATTTCTTGAAGGGGTACATACTCATCCCAACTACGTCCCTTGACAGCAGCAAGTTCCTCCTCGGTCATTCTGTGACCAGTAGTAAAGTATCCTAGTAGTAACTGTTCAGCCCTATTACAAGTTATGGATGGTGAATGATGCGTGCAAGACTGACCTGCTGTAATCTTTGCATCAATTTCGACCCTCGAATCAGCTGGGATCCATGATTCAGGAAGCTCAACTCTCTCATGGATGGGAATTCTAGACGTTTTTTTAGTAATGAAAACTAACGTCGCGTGCGTGATTCTTACCCTTGACCGACTATGGCATCGTGTTTCATGCTGTAAATACGGTTACTCCTGCGTCTTATGTGGTGGATTCAAGCAACTTACTTGCTCATACTTAGCATTCTGTCGATTTTCTTTATTCCCAACCAATGAAGAATGTCGGGCATCAATGCCTGGAAACGCATATCCTTTACACCGGCAATATTTTCCGTACGTTTGAAATATTCCGAAGCTCGATCAAGTCCACGCTTTCTAGCGTTATAGACGAGGTACTACATGACCGAGTTAGATGGTTGTCTCAAAGATCCAGAGAAGTGATAAATCATGAAGATCTGAGGGGATAAAATGCGGATGTCATCGGAAAATGATTAGGAAGTGGGGAGATGGTGTGGTGAAGTGGGTATAGGTAAAAATCGATAAGCCTCGATGTGCTCCACAGCAGAAGGATAAATGCGGTGCAGACAACCTATCAGCCGCGGAAATATTCAAATACCTTTGTAACCTCTCCAAGAGCTCTACCTTCTTTTCTGAAGTAAATCACTCGAGAAGCAGTTAGTCATGGCGTTGAAGCACTGTCAAATACATAACTCACCGACTAGAAACACAAGAGTCAGTAATTGCCTGTGAACTTTTGAAAGAAAGCAAGGAACAAAATTTGCATAAAAAGCGAATGTAGTTGGGAATCCCAATTGTTGCCCATGTGTCGATTGAACACAAGAATGAAATGTGCAGACAGAGTTGAATATTAGGATTGTGAAATGAAACCGATTGTACTTACCCCCACTACCACCCTTTTGCGCCTCCTTAACAGCCTCCTCGATACCATAGATCAGGTAAGGACGACATGTACAAATATCAGATCCGAACACGTCACTACCGTTACACTATTACAAGAAATCAGCATGAAAGATCTCCTAATCGTAACACCTCAAAATTGCGGCATTTGATTTTTACCTCGTCATGAATTCGTAAAGCTAGGCGAACATTCTCATCTGACATCTTCGCGGGATCTCCAAAGCAGTAGACAGTCAAACCACCTATAGATAATTAGATATCTCCAAGATGGATCGAGATTAGTATTTCATACCAATTGGTGGCATGAAGAGCTTGATATCTCCTCTGGTAATCAATTCGGGATATGATCCACCAGTGTGCTCGAACAATGCTCTCCTCAGAACCCCTTCGGCTAGACTATGGGTAAGCAGAACGACTTCCAAAATTGTGATAGAAATACGAACAAATGCCAAATCGCTCAGCAACCCCAGGTAAATACCAAACCTATAGTATAATTAGACATATAAATTTCAAGCATGATAATTAACATACTGGTTCTACGGCGAATTTTGTGACTGCAAGTTCACCAGCCTCATTCAAGCAAATCTTGCCATCCGGCTTGAGCCGACCTTCACGAACGCTAGCTTCTAATTCTGGTAGCTATACATATCATTAGATCCGGACTGCTACCTTGCTGTTTAATGTTGCAAATTACCTTCATGTGAGCTCGGGTGATTGCTATCAATATAATTAGTCTTGCTGTCTAATGCGATGTCGACCTTCCAGAAGACTGTCAAAGTACATACCAATAGTAGGTCTAATATCAACTGAGTTTTGTCAGCGCAAAGCTACCTTGTGCCCTTATTTGGAGATTACTTACCATTCTCCTTCTCAATTGTGTCCTTAAAGAGCCATGGAGCGAGATGGCCCAAAGGGTCCATCGATACTATCTTCTTCTTGTCGGCCCATTGAGGAAAGGGTCCAATGTTGGCGGCAGGTTCTGTGTTTGTGAAATCTGGTCTAGAATGTGTTAAAAATTTTGCATATGAGATACAAATTGTTTGAAGCCTACTTGTGGTCTGCCTTGATTTCCTTGCTAGCAACGGCCAAAGCATAATATATCGAATAGGATCCACCGTGAGCTATCAATGTCTAACATCAGATTACATCACGAGTTATTAGCAGACAGCCAAAACATACCTCCAATTGCTAAGACAAACAATTAGTATACAAACAATCTGTGAAATGGTGAACAAACTTACCGTTACGTCTTCGGGCTGTTTCTGTAGCTCTAGAAACAACTACCGGACCTCTGATTTGCGGATCGCTATGGCCCCATTCCATAGGAAGTGGATTGATACCGGATTGTCCGGGGTATGTTCTTGTATCATAATTCAGTTAAAATGTTTCTATTCCCTACATGCATTTAAAGAAACTCACGTGAGAATGATTCGAGAAGTACCGGTGCTTGCTTTTTGGGTGTAAGAAGGAATGGGCGTTTCATCGGGCTTCGCCGCTGAGATTGTTGGAGACTTGGGCACCTCCGCTTCATTCTCATCCTTGGATGCACTTTCATCATTGCTTGCAAGAGGCTCGGAAGGTTTGGAAATAGATGCTGAATCAGTAGAAGCAACATCTCGAACTTCCTTCATACCAGCTAAGACATTGACACGACCGGTAATAGCATCGACGTTAGATGACAGCTGGACCTGGTTGAGTTGTAGACTTTTGATGGAATTCAGGATCTCCTGCATTAAAGCGGTCTGGTCAGGAGGCGGAGAAGACATCTTGGAAGGCAGCTTTGGGATATGACTGATTTCAGAAAGAAGCAGGTTTGAGAGGAAAGTAAATGATTTCAGTTAATTTGGAAAGGGAGCAAGCAGGTCTTATAAATGGAAGATGAGGGGTAAATGGGATTCGGCGCGTTGGTATTGTTTGCTTGTCAGATAGCTACTAGGTAGGTAGGTAGTAGGCAGTTAGTTAGTTAGATAGATAGGTCTCCAGAGGAAGGCACAAGAACACGTATTACGTGAATAACAAAAATGGCAAAGTGACTTTCCTCTTTCTCATTGATGATACGAGGAAGGAGATGGATAGACAGATAGATGAATAGATTGAGAGAAAGTGGGAACAGGATGATGAAATCCGGATGCTAGTTGGTCATATCCGGCTGGTATCTGTGGTCAGAATGAATAATGAATAATGAATAATGATTGCATTCCTATCATTGACTTCCTTTATAAAGCTGATGTCCACTGTTCAAATTGGGCCGGCTGTGTCTATCTAAGATAGCACGCACGCTCGCACGATACCTAGGTAGGTCTATCGGCCCCACTATGGAGTATAAAGAAGGAAGGGACTTGCACGATGGATTTACGGAGGGAGCTATGGAGTGAAGTGAGCATAAGTTACGATTTGCAAAGAAAGCCCCGTGCTCCAACCAAAGTCTCGAAGAATCAAATGTGGCCGTAGAGATATCTGCTGTAGGTCGTGATTCATTCCAGCCAGCATATATATATAGTATGGATTCAATCCAGCCATCGTACTTGGGATGTATGCCTATGGATTGCTCGATTTTGAGTCACAATTCGTAATATTTATTCTTATTCCTCTGTATACTCTGTATCAAACCCAATCCCAAACCTCTTTTGATCGGAAACCCGTCTTTGTCTATACAAGTATTAAGTCATATCCACCCACCTACCATACCTCCCAGCACCAGTCCCTACATCATCGGCAGCTTCCTAAACTTCCCAAATTTCTTCCAAGAGAGGAGTGATATCGCTATCGATAAGCCTACACCCCTACAAATAAGGTATCAAATTACAAGAACCAACCCAACAAACCCAGTCAGCAATCGGCCTGAACCTAAAAAGATCCTCCCCCGAGCTCCCAAAGCTTTGTTGGTGACGCTTAGAAACTAGCAGCACAGGCTAGCAAGTCGCGTCTTTACATCTTCCGAGCCGCGCTTGAGTCCCACTGCATTTTCTTAAACATACCTTATCATTACTCCTAGCCAAATCTAAAGAACTTCAAAGAGCATAATGGTGAGTAAATATCTATCTTCAACCTCTCTTGTTGCAATCTTCTAATCCATGCATTAGGGTAAACGCAAGGCAGCCAAGAAGGTCCAGGGTCCTAAAAAGGTACAGTATTTTTCGCAACGTTCCCGATTCTCTTCGACATGCGACGCACACTGACAACTTGCAAAGAAAGAAGTCCTTAGTACAACTTTCCCCTGTCTATTTTGCAATCACGAAAACTCGGTCATCGTAAAGATTGATAAGAAAGCTGGTGTTGGTCACTTGTCCTGCAAAGTATGCGACCAAAAATTCCAATGCGCCATCAACTGTAAGTTCTCTGCAACAAAGGAAATCCGGTAGATGTTCATGTAAAGCTAATGTTGGCCCGCATATAGATCTGTCGGCTTCCGTGGACGTATATGCCGATTGGGTTGATGCTTGCGATGCAGTCGCAAAGGAAGGAGATGATGGAGGAGATCTTGCCCCCGAACGTGCGCCTGCTCGACGTTCATCTGGCGCTGCTGGGAAGGGTGATGCGGATGACGACGACAATGATGACGACATAATAGGAGACGAGGATGGGATGGGTGGTTACGGTGGCGATGGAATAGTTGCGGACGACGAAGATTATTAAGCTTGGGATTTTTGGCTTGGGTTGTGATAATTTTACTGTTTGGAGTTTGGGAGGCTCACGGTTGGCGAAGCTCTTCACACGGTTTTGCTCTGTGATTGATAAATGGATTAAAATCATCACCTCTTTAGTTGCAAAACATGTTGGTACAAGTGACAGATTGGTTGGATACACAGACAGATAATGTTATTTTTTCCCTTTTTCTTTTGGTAGACAGCTAGAATATTAAGGAGACATTGGAACCTAGAACTTCTACATGGTATAGAATCTGTCGCCAAAATCACCAAGGCCAGGGACAATATAACTAGATGGACGTTAGCAAAACTCAATACCACCTGGCGAGGATCATACTTCTTTTCGTCGAGACCCTATCATTATGTTAGCTGAGTTGTGCATATTGAGAAGAAAGCAATAAGTGAGTACCCACCTGATCAATAAATGCTGTTACCACTCTAACCTTCTGATACTTCTTAGCGAAGGACTCGATGCCTTCTGGGCTTGCTATCAAGTTCAAGAATAGAATTCTCTCTGCTGGAACTCCTCGAGAAATCAAAACGTCTACTGCCATTGATGCAGATCCACCTAAGTCAAGCATCAGAATGGCACCATTCAAGTCTTCGGGGGGGTGACTTACCTGTAGCGAACATTGGATCAAGAAGCAATACCCAACGCTGCGCAATATCTTCTGGAAGTTTATCATAAAAGAGCTTAGGCAATGAAGTTTCCTCATCTCTTTGTATCAATATTTTGCCAATTCGCACGGAACGACAGCAATCCCGCAGTCCCTGCTCCATAGCTTCACCAGCTCTCATAATGGAAACACCACATATCTTTCCTTGAAATTGGACTCCTGCATAGGTTCGACCAACTGGGGTAGTGATCGTGTGCTCTACCACTGGTAAATGATTGAGACCTTCCTCAACCAGCAAACGAATAATTCGGTTCGAGTAAAATATGAAATCGGCTCGCTGCGTATTCTTGTCTCGGATCATGCTATATCACTCGAGGTAAGCATGTGGTATGGGTACGTGCAATAAATACTTCAATGACGTACGTGAGAAGAGCAATAAGCTGCGGGGTTTGAGGTAATGTGTGAACATTTTCGAAAGAGACTGGAGTTGAAACCGTTGCAATAGGTTTCTCGGGGCGGTAATCAGGACCGACACATTGTGCGGGTGATTTAACACCTTCTAAAGATTCAGAAGACATTTTGTTGCGAAATTTTCTGAGGAGTAGAGCTTAATGGGGAACACAGTCGAGATGGACAATGAGGTTCTTCTCGCTACTTCAGTTAGTGGCAGGCAAGTTTAGTGACAATTTTGTAGCTTTATAAAGGTAGCTAAAGAAACTTGTTCATTCACTACTAACCTCAAGGATATCCTGCTGATTATTGCTCAAAATGCATACAACACAGAGCTGCAAGAATGTAGTTCACAACTCTGCGGAGCCCTCCGTATGATTTCTCGTGGGGCCGGTACAAAGCGAAATGCAGTGTGCGAGGAGTAGATAAACTGATAGCCGATAAGAACAGGGACTGTCTTGGCAGGCTCTGAAGAGTAGGTGATATTACAATTCTATGACAAACTGTTTTCAAAGTATTAGTAGATACAAGTAGATGTTCTAGACTCGCTCACAACTGGAAAAGGTCAAGAATTAATATCCCTTATTACCTGGTGAAGAGAACAACGGCTTTTGTTGCTGTTGGGAAATAGAGATCAGTGGTTGATCTTGGATCTTTTGTCAAGGTCGAAAGATCAACGACTTCAATCAATATAAGGTTGTGAATTTGCGGAGAATGGCCTAGTGATGCTAGGGAGGTAGGTAACTGTGCACAAGATTCACAAGGTTGGATATGGGAAAACCGTAACCCGCAGAACAGATTCCAATCCTTTCCTTAGGAGAAAGATCCCTCTTTACTTATTATTGGGTGCTCGGTGTATTTACTAATAGACATCTTTAGGATTTCAATTTGTGAAGACAGTCTAAGAACAATGACTGTTAGTTATCTTCCAATAACATTCGGTAGGCAAGTGGGGTATCGGAATAATGATTTCCCGGTACCATCCTTAGGTAATCTTAGATCTTTCCTCGAGTACGTACTCCGGTAATCAATGCTTTGAACATTCCGTTCACGGTTGATCAATTCAAATCTACAAACCTACAAACCTTCCTGTCAATGGTTATAGCAACCACCACTCCCTCACAAAGTCACTTTCTACAGCCGAATATCTTCAAGGCCGTACCACTCAAGGTCCTATATAAATTGCATTTTATTGGATAATTGCTTTGCGACAGCATTTCCAACACTCGATGTGCAGATTCACCTTTGCATATTCCGAGTTACCCATTTCCCCCGCGCAGCATGGCGGCCTATGAAAATATGGCGAGACCTAGGAAAGCAATAACTACATATGGAAAGCCAGCACGGAAACATCTTGCAGGTCATAGCTATACAAAATTAGTCCATCGCACAACACCTTCAGACTTAACAAAGACAGGTCTCAATACAAACAATGAACCTAGTGCATCGAATCATGAAAGACCTCGCGATATCTACAAGCCTTCACCTAGCACGCCTTCTGCCCTAAAAACACAATCTACTGTCGATTTATACGATGTGCCCCTCAGCGATGAAGAGGAACCTCTTTTAATGCGCAAGAACGTCGCCAAATCTGCGCCTAAACTTAAGGGAAAATCTGCGATGTACGGTGTACCTCTGGGCGACAAAGAGGATGAATCTACGAGGCGGAAGAACATTCCCAAACTAAAACAGAAAGTTTCACAAACTTCTACCATATATGATGTGCCACTTAGCGAGGATGATGAACCACCCTCGGCGAGGAAGAATCTTTCCAAATTACCACCAAAGGTTACGCAGAAGCAATTGACTGTTGAAAAAGCGAAGCACTTTGTAACAACAGAATCCGCGATTGTTAAGTCGGTGGAAATGCCCGAGCGCAAGAAGAGGAAATTATCACCAGCTGAACAGCCGCGACGGGAGCCTTCCAAGCTTGCAGCAACTTTGCCCAAGGTGCCACCACATCCTAAAATTAGACAAGCGAAACCAACTACAGATACTTTACCAAAACGACAGGTCGTTCATGCTAAGCCTGTTATGGAGTCTGTCCAGATCAAACCCGCAGTACATCGAGGTCCACAGAAGCAGAGTAATAGAATGCCGGTGCAGCAACGACCAAGATCCTCTACCTCTACCGGCAGCGCTGCGAGCTTACGGTTAGCTGCAAGTCCTGGGCGTCATATCTCTCCAAAGGCTACGAAAATATGGGATGCCCTCGACAACGAAACTCAAGAAACCACGATGAGTAGTCCAGATGAGCTCTCTCTAGTCGTGAGCACGCCGAAGAGAGTATATCCAATGGCCAGAAAGTTATCCAAAACTGCGGCATTCGCAAAACCGGCTAAACTAACCCCTCGCAAACGACTAATCGATTCATTAGTCGAGCAGACGCCTCGCCAAGATTCGGACAATGAAGACGATGATGATGAATCTGGGAACGAGCATGAAAATTCTCAGCTCGAGGATCACTTCCAACATCTGAATAATTCAAGAGCCCAGAGTCTCACCCCAGAAGTACCTACTTTTACTGCACCTGTACAAGCTAGTCAAGGCCCCCCAATCGCAGGACCCAAGTTTACGTACAGTCGACAGCGCTCCATGCTTGTCGAAGAAGACATGATGGAGCAATTGGCTTTTGACATGCCTCTGGAAATTCCACAAAGCTCACAACGTCGCCGAGGCTCTATACCTAGCCTAAAACCGTTATCAAGCTTTCGCGAGGAGGAGCAACAAGAAGATGAAGCCGCAAGTACCGCTATCCGCACGATTCATGAACTAAGGCAAGCGGGAGCGAATAGTCGTTTTGCGGACGAAGTAGAAGATTTGCTCGATCGTATTGGGAGGCCCTCCATAAAGTTATCGTCTATGCGACGGTCCGGTCTTTTAGACCTAGGTTTAAAAATGAAGGACAAAGCGTTTGTTCGGCAATTCCGTGCCCATGGTGCTGAACAGCGACTATTTATCGATATAGGTCAAGAAGCTGATGTCGTATCGGGATTCTTGATGACATCACTCATCACTCCTATTTTGGCAGAGGGAAGCGCGCCTCTCGTGGTATCGCAACTTCAACAACAAGGTATTGCAAAGCTACTCGGCCGTCTTATATCGGTTGAGAAAAGCTTTGTCGCTGTGATAAAGGAGCGCAAGACAAACATGTCCAAAATGGCACAAAAATCAATGGCAGCATACCATGATTCTCTTCTTGCTCTTCCAGCATGGAAGGATCTTAGCCCACGTGAACTTTCCCCTCGAACCTTGGCCCTGAAATGTCTTGAACTTATGGTCAGGCAATGTAGGGAAGCTGGAGATGCTAGTGACATAATATCTGAAGAGCTGAATACCAGTTTGTTTGAGATTTTGAAGTTGTCAAATTCGGATGCCGCGTGGGATTTCCCTCACGGAACAGAGGCAGTCGACTTTTATTTGACACTTTCCACTCTTGAATCCCACTCTCTTGTGTCAAGAATTGCCCAAGATGAGACAACTTGGATTCGTCAGTTTTTGCCTATCGTAGGAAATACCCTCAATACCGCTTTGAATAGGCCACTTGAGAGCTTTGGCGAGCAACAAATTTTGGCATTGAAATTGACAGTGAACGTCACCAATCACAACTCGAAAGCTTGCGATGCAATTGCGGACTCGGATCTCATGTTCACTATCCTTCGCATCATCGTTGCTAAATTTAAAAGCATGTCAAGCTTGTGGGCGGAAGAAGAAATCGTCGTGGCTGTGGATAATTTGATCCTTCTTATTGGAGCAATGATCAATTTTGCCTTGTGGAGCACAAAAGCGCTCCAAAATATCAATGATTTTGCTGGGACGGCTCAGGATCCTCTAGATGAATTGATTCGCCTTTTTGTAGATAATAGAGAGAAAACCTTTGAGGTGAGTTCGTGCGTAGGGTTCTCATTCCGATATACTAACTTTGATAGGTGGACTCTCAGCACGAATCACACAAAAACGTTCCATTTGGATACTTATCGGTATTATTGGGGCATTTTTGTTTATTGCCGGCCATCGAGAAGCGAATTCGGATGCGACAGACAACAAAGACACTTCGGCCCCTGATTACATCTATCAATGAATTTATCGTTTATCATAAAGCGGCTGACGATGAGATTGCTCCCAATGAAGATGGACACAGTCCTCACGTTACTGTGACGAAGCAACTCGAAGATCTCGTCCAAAAGTTATTGACGATCAAAGGGACTTAAGAGTGAATATAGAAAGGTCTTTGGGAAGGCCAGTCAAGGAAGGCGTTTGATGGGGTGACGATTGTCATGAGTATAATGGGTTACAATGGATATGATACAGATGTCTCGATAAATGATGATATATTTGAGGCGTTTAAATGGGAGAAAAGGATTGCAATATACCCTAGGTGCAGTTGTTTCGAAAGGGACGGGATTTGGGAAAGGGGGAAGTTTCAGGAAATTATGATATTGGGGGAATCTTTAATCGAAAATATCCATAGGGTATAGCTGGGTTTTCACGATTAATCTCTGGCCACCCAAACAACACAATACTATATTACTATTACCATATTTATTATAGATTTGAAGACATGAAGATATTTTATCGCCTAGCTGTCTGCTCATCTGATTCTACGTGTTGTCGTGGCAGCTTCAGAACAAGTAATCTTTTTCGGCTCACCTACTATGTGTTTGAACGTGTTTGACGTGTGATGAGGTCGAACTCGGGCGATGGATTCCGGTCTGGAATTGCATGACAGCAAGTACCGTTGAATGCGAAGTACTGTAGCGATGATCAAATCCACACCAGGAACTGTCATCTTGCCACAACTTCCCATTCTTGGCATGACCTTACACTATTTAAGAAAAAAGTCCTCATACTTTCGTCCTGGATTTACTTCCAGATCAAAAGATGATACAAATCTGGATTCATCTAAATTTAATCTATTTTATTAAACTCTTACTTAGTGCTCCTCTCATAGTCTTTCCAGTCTTTTGATTTATCAAGTTGGGGTAGTGTCGTCTTCCGAGCCGAGCTTAATCTGGGTCCGCTCAGCCTAAATATTAGCGCTCAGGCGCTGTAAGAACTTTGGACTTTAAACCCCATTGAAGCACTAATAAACTGGTCGGTCTAGCAACTTATAATAACCTCCTCAGCCTTGTCCTGTTTCATCAGACAAGAACCAACAAAACAAAAAACATCAAAAGCTCTTCCATATCTCGCTCTCCTTGTATTCAATTACAAGAAACCCCTTTTCTTATAATTTTATTCAAAGTCATTATATCTTCTTCATTATGCCTGCACCACCTAAACAACGCAAGATTGCTATTGTAGGCAGTCGGTCTGTCGGTATGTCATTATAATGTGTGATGTAAAATACAACACGTCAAAGTAACCCTTCTCTTCTACAGGCAAATCTTCACTCACTGTACAATTTGTCGATGGTCACTTTGTAGAAAGTTACTATCCAACTATCGAAAATACTTTCAGCAAGGTCATCAAGTACAAAGGGCAAGAATTCGCCACTGAGATCGTTGACACAGCTGGTCAGGTAAGATATCTTTCTATACCATTTGATTCAAGATCACATGTCATTACATAGTTGAAAACACGACTAACAGACTTCATATTGTAGGATGAATACAGTATTTTAAATTCGAAGCATTTCATTGGTATTCATGGCTATGTGCTTGTCTATTCTGTTGCTTCCATGCAATCCTTTGAGATGGTAGAAGTCATTAAGGATAAGATCTTGAACCACTTGGTATGATAGAAATCCCACTTTTACTTTGACTTCCTTCAAAGATGAAGATCTCTAACACTTTATAGGGTACTGAATGGGTTCCAATCACAATTGTTGGTAACAAGAGTGATCTTCGACCAGAGCAGCGTCAGGTCACTGCTGAGCAAGGCAAGGCATTGGCTGAGAAAATCAAGTGTGCTTTCACTGAAGCAAGTGCACGTTATAACGAGAATGTTACCAAGGGGTTCGAACTCATGATTGAGCAAATTGAGAAAGGTGAAAACCCTAATGAGCCTTCAGGGGATTCCAAATGTATTCTCATGTGAGGGACAAAGGGAGTGGAGTGTACGTTGGAATATGATATCTCATGTCTGAATGTGGTTAACTTAGTATGGGAGTTTGGAGTTGGGAGAGGCATCTTTCTAGATATTTAGTCACAGAGGCATAGGTCTTGCTATGTCTTCAGTTAACGTTGATATTACAAGGAGGCAGTTTGCGAACGGTTCAATGGCATACGTTAAACGGTATTCACTATCTGCTCCGACACGTTGGTCTTGTATAGATTGCATTGAAGAGATCTGTACAACACCTTGATTAGCCTGTACTAAACATAGATTCAGCATACAAAGAAAGTATCAGGCGACGAGGTCCACTGAAGGTGGTAGTGCGAAAAGGGGCAGTGAATAACAAAAAATACACATCACGTGTCGGGTCCAATCAGCCAGAATGTTATCTTAGCGGAGCCTTGCAATCGCGACCCCACCAATCGTACTTTGAACAATTTACTAGTGACTCAAAAAGTTGACCGGCCCAAACATACAGGACTCCTCGTCGCACACATATTTAAGTTTGTTAGACTGTTTTCAGAATGCTTGACGTTAACGATTTCATTACTGAGAGGGGTGGAAACCCACAAAAGATCAAGGACTCCCAGCGCCGCAGATATGCTCCCGAAGAGGTTGTTGATGAAGTGATTGCTATGTATGAGGATCACCGCAAAAGTAAGCCAGTAAACACAAGCCCAAGTATATCACTACTCACAAACTATCTCAGCCCAGTACGCAGCTACACAGGTCAACAGCAAGATCAACGAAACTCAGAAAGAGATTGGCGCAAAAAAAAAGGCTAAGGAGGATGCTACCGAATTATTACAAAAGAAAGCCGATTTAACGAAGGAGAAGAAGACTTGGGATGACGCCGCAGCAGAGAAAGAAGTACTTTTGAACAAGAAGATTGGCACAATTGGTAACTTTGTTCACGAATCTGTGCCTGTGAACAACGACGAGGTATTTTTACATGGGAAGCATGCGAGGTTCTTCAGGTTCGGTGTGGCTAATGAGTACTAGGATCACAACGAAGAACTACGTACATGGGCCCCCCAAGGTGTCACTGTTGAGAAGAAGGACGTTCTTTCGCATCATGAAGTTCTGACAAGATTGGATGGTTATGATCCAGAGCGTGGAGTTAAGGTTGTAGGACACAGAGGTTATTTCTTGAAGAAGTGGGGTGTCTTCTTGAACCAGGCTTTGATCAATTATGGCTTGGAGTTCTTGGATAGCAAGGGATATACACCATTACAGACCCCTCAATTCATGTTGAAGGAGTACATGGCGAAGACCGCACAATTGGAACAATTCGACGAGGAACTTTACAAGGTTGTCGATGGAGATGCCCAAAACGATAAATATCTTATTGCTACCTCTGAGCAGCCAATTTCAGCTTTCCATGCCGATGAGTGGTTGACTGCTAAGGATATGCCTATTAGGTGCGTAAGAAAAACTTAGGCGAGAAGATATTGAACTGACTTGAGCTCAAAGATATGCTGGTTTCTCCTCATGTTATAGACGAGAGGCTGGTTCCCACGGTAGGGACGCATGGGGAATTTTCAGAGTTCATCAATTTGAGAAGGTATATATTCTTTGTAGCATGAGTTTAATCCGCCTTTTCTAACCGTTTTAGATCGAGCAATTCGTTCTCACCGACCCAGAAAAGTCATGGGAGGAGTTTGACCGTATGATCAGCTTCTCAGAGGAGTTCTACCAATCCCTAGGTGTTCCATACAGAGTTGTCGCAATCGTCTCGGGTGCTCTCAATAACGCAGCTGCCAAGAAATATGATCTTGAAGCTTGGTTCCCCTTCCAAGGAGAATACAAGGAGCTTGTCTCTTGCTCAAATTGCACAGATTACCAATCCAGAGCTCTTGAGATCAGATATGGACCCAAGACACAAACTGGAATTCGTAAGAACTACGTCCATGCACTTAATTCTACTTTGTGTGCAACTGAGCGTGCGTTGTGCTGTCTTTTGGAGAACTTCCAAACTGAAGAAGTAAGTAGAAAGCAACATTTTTCTGGTTCTATTTACTGACTGTGATTAGGGATTCAACGTTCCAGCGCCACTCCGTAAATATCTCCCTGGCGCCCCTGAATTCATTCCTTTCTCCAAGGAACTGCCCAAAGATACTACATCCCAAAAAGCAAAGGGTAAGGCTGAGAAAGCACCAAAACCAAAGGTCGCACCCATCGGTGCTACCCCAGCTGAGGCTGCGGAGAAACTGAAGGATATGACAGTCTAAATAGAGTTTGGCTTCCAACAAAAGGATGAAATAAAAACAATAAATGCAAGCGCTGAGGATTAATGAAAAGCCGAACAGGTAATTTCAATAAACATAAAAGTTATACGATCTGAGAGCGTTGAATAGAAGATTTATCTTATGAATGGGAAGTAGGCGATAGATATCAAATATAAAATCAGAGCTCTCCTTGCTTCCAACCTGGCTATGAACTATTGTGCGGTGTGATGTGGTGTGGTGTGATGATATCTATGGGACCAATCCAGACGAAAGACTACAATAACTGAAACCATGAGACTTGAAAGAGATTCTCGCGTGAAATTAGATATAGCTTCTGATGGACGCGCTCTCAAATCTATTCACTACCTACTGGTTACCGGTTACTGGTCTTTTTTTAAAGTATTCTCAGAATGTAGGCTTTTCTAGCACTCGAGACATTGCTTGACAGTGTCCCGTCAAGTCCTGGGGCGTACTGTAGATTCCCACGCCCGTCAACAGAAAGCGCTGCAATTTCGCAGGTCGGGGCTGTCTACCGCTCCAGATTGAGCTCTGTATGACAGATTAGGGGAGACAAGCAGTAAAGGTTTGCAGGTTGAGTATAAACTAGACGATAGTTTTTGTAACATAGTTTTTATAGTATTGCTGCTTTGTATCATGGCGCTATTGCTTTGATGTTCGGGTATGACGCGTGTTACATTATGGAACTGGAATCAGATGAAGAGTGCTCTATACGATGTTCTGGGATAGTGGATGGAGGAACGATGAGCGTGAGAGCCGGACCATGGTGACACTGCATTGCATGTGTCTATTATTGATTGTAATACGTACTTAGTTTAGACACATGATCAAAATTTTCCAATAAATGCAATGGATGTGCAACGTCAAGGATATCAAAAACGAAGGATACATATCTCCTACAAGAAGATCCATTCATTCCTTACGAACATAGTGTTCGACATACCTACCCAACTATCTGGTGTACAAGTACCTACATAAACCTACCATGTCCCAAATACATCCACCATAGATATATATATCCCAAACCCTCACCCAACTTTCGGTCACCAAACACCACATAGCGTCGCCCTAGCGCAGTTGGTCGACCACTACGCGTTAACTGCCCGAAAGGGTGGGTGTTGGTGTTTGAGCAGCGACTGTACTGTCCCCATATCGAAGGGTACAGCTGCGAAATAAAATCCCTCCTCGGAGGAGTTTTTTCCCCTAGACCGGTATTTTGCCATTTTGTTTTGCTGTTTCGTTGCCTGGTGATTTGTTTTGCTTGGAAATAGTGAATGGGTGGTGGGAGTGGGAGTGAATTTATTTTTGAGGGAATGTCGTCTGATGTTGACGAGGGGAGTTGTAGGAGTGAGTGAAGGTGAGAGAGTTCAATTGAAGTCGAGAAAGCGAAAAGCACGGACGGAGGGAGGAATTTGTGAGAAGCGATAGAGGAAGGAATATATCAAGTAAAGTTTGTGACACGTAGCTGGTGCATTATTTCTTTTGTTGAACAGTTGATATAATACAGAGAGGTGATTCTAACTTCTCTCATGCCAAGAGGGTTTCGTCCTTACACTTGAATGACTTTTGCATCCTTCCCCTTTAAATCCAAAGGTTTGTGCTTGCTCATTTCTAGCTCATCTAGAACCCTACTGCCTCTCTAATTTCAACCATGGTCCTCTCTGCATTTTCCCTCGCCTTAACACCTCCCTTCCTCGCTACATCCTCCACATACCCTTCATCCCCCAACAGTCTCTCATAATTCTTTCTAATCGGTTCCAATCCAGTGTTCACTGCATTAGCAGTCTCCCGCTTCAAGTCTCCCAAAGTAAACTTCTTTGCCTTACATTCCTTGGCTATTTGCGCAGGTGTTCGTTTTGGGTTTTGGGTATCGAATGATGACCAAAGTGTGAGAAGATTGGAAACGCCTGGACGCTCAGAGGGCGAGTAAGAGACAGCGTTCTCGGAGTCAGTTAGGGCAGACGAGATCTTTTTGGTAATGGTATCGGGTGAGTCTGTGAGTCGGATACGGGAGATAGGGGAGGGGTGCGATTTGGACATTTTTTGGGTGGGGGATTGGAGGGACATTATTCGTTTTGTTGGGGCTGGAGGTGTGTTAGTTCTGGAGAAATTTTGATTTCTGACGATATAAACTATATGAAAAATTATGCTATGAAGAATAGGAATAGGCACTCACAAAGAAGGGTTTGAGGTGCAATGAGATGGGGCCCATATGCATGGTTGAAATTTGTGACGCATTCACGGGCGAATTCCAGATGTTGGGTTTGATCTTCGCCAACGGGAACGTGAGTTGCTCTGTCGTTATATAGTATCAGCTTCGTTGTCCGGGCCAGATGGCACAAAAATTAGAAAATGTGATGAAATGAGTAGATGTCTACTGTGCATACCTATGAACCAAAATATCCGCAGCTTGCAAAACTGGATACGAAAACAAGCCCAACTTGAGCTTAGATCTTTTGTCGCCATCTAATGGTGAAGCATCATCTTCGAGAGATAATTTGCTCTGTTACATATCAGTGAAATGGCCAAGTGAAATATGTAAAAATCGGCGGCAGGGAGATATAGACAAACCTTCCACTGTGTCATACGAGACAGGTATCCCATAGAAGCCGTGCAGCTTAATATCCACATTAACTCCGTATGTGCTGCGACCTTCAGACATACATAAGTCAGCTTCATTCACTACCAATCAAACCAAATCTTCAATTACACCTTCGCTTTCCACCACCTTGTCGCTTCCATAATACCAAACAAAGACAATACAGCACCTACAGAACTCTGATAAAACACCGTACTCCTCTCCGGATCCAATCCAATAGCCAAGAGCGTCGCCAAACTCTCCTTCTTCCACCGCTTCAGCTCTTCCCTTTCCTGCGGTATCGTAATCGCATGATAATCTACAATTGAGTAAAATAACTTCGTGCTCGATTCCGCTGTATCTTGTAACCGCACCCAATTTTGTAATGCCCCAAGATAATTCCCCAGATGCGGTATTCCAGTGGGCTGGATACCAGAAAATATTACTTTTGACGGGGAGGGTTGGGTGCTTTGGTGCCGTTTGGATACATGATTCAGGGGAGCAGCAACTTGCAGAATTCGTGACTTCACGTTCTGGAGCATCTGCCGGGGTGGATAGCTTTTAAGCATGGTGGAATTGGGGGGGTTTTGGGAGGCGATTGATAAAGGAGGGGTGGCTGCACGCGAGATGCGAGTGGGATGATCTGCCTTGAAAATTGATTTTCGAATGCACGTGACTAGTCTCGATTTCTATATGCAATTTTGGAGAGCAAAAACTTTCATATCAGGGGTAAATTCTGATACGGAATGGCATTGCCTCGATAAAAATCCATTGGTGCTAGTGTCTTGATTCATTTACTTCTACATATACATATCATACATCAAGACCTGACCCAAACTCCACAGTTCATGTGTATTCCCTCTTAATATCTATTTTTTGTTCGTCAAATCCTTTTTGGATGTTTTCATGACTTTCGAGTTAACCCGCTTCATGGCTCAACCCTCATTCCAGGAGCGCTACCTCCTGCAGCCGCTTTGAAGCTTTCCCTATTCAAAATCTCCATAACCTTATCCGCAGTCTCAGTACTCTGTCCCCTACCAAACAACTCCCACTGTGGCTCCATGACTTCCTTCATCTCCTCCATACTAGCATCCATGGCTTTACCCACGCCTAGTCATACATATATTAGTGATATCCCCGCCCATAGCAAAGAAGAAACTCACCAATCTTATTATACTCCCAAACATTCGCCTTCATTCCTATTCCATAGTACGCATGTTTCCTCAAAAAAGCCAACCACAAGCTCACGGTTTCTGGGTGTCCATCCTTAATTTGAATCAATCTCCTCAACGTTTTTCTCTCAAAATTCTCTTGACTCTTCTTATGAACGAAATGCGATCTCGGCACAGTCCATCTCTCTATCATTCTAGGCAGTGGTACAGGTCCATATGCAGGTAATTTGAGATAATATGCAGCGCGGAGAGCGAAATCAGAAAAGAACTCTAAGTTGCGAATACTGTAAGATCGAAGTTGGAGATCGCATGAGGGGACTCCATATTTGGCTTCGCGGCGGAGGGGCTTGAGGTAGATTGCTTGAACGTTACGGGGGTAACGGACATTGAAGATGTCTTCGTCGGATGGTTCCTCAGTGGCAAGTTCTGCTGTGGGTGGAGTTCTGCCGACTAGTTAGAGAGTGTTGAATCTATGAGAATATCAAGGTAAATACATCGAAGCTGCTCCTGCAGAAGCGGGTTCTGGTGCATCACTGAGAGATCGTTAGTCTCCAAACTCCAATAATTGAATTGAAAGTGCGTACGGTGTATTCGATGAGTATCTAACAGACTGTGATGTGAATGGTGCAACCGCACATTGTGGTGTCTTGAAGGCATTCGAGAAGACTGGCTTTGCCTGCAAATATTGTCAATTGTGTTCCTTCCTTGCGCAGTATGGGGGTTTATTGACATACCGATGCTCCCAGCCTATTAACTGTGCGCCATGGTATGCGCGTGAAGATTGGAGTAGCCATGCCTGGCTTAAAGGTATGAGAAATGTTAAATTGGACTTTTTGGGTAGAGTTCTATGATATCAAATAATTTGAGGGTCGGATATCTAAGCCGACATTTATCCGAGAGTCACTTTCTGGTTCAACCATCTTCATGTTCATTCATTATCTTCTGGTATTGTTCTCACTTGAAAATTAGATTGCAAGAAACCTTTCAAAAGTAAACAGAATTCATGTAACTAGGTACTCCCAATATTAGTTGTTCTAGGTGGTCGTCGTAAGTGTTTTTTAATCAAACTTACCAACGTCCCAAATTATTCCTGTCAATTGAGCTCACCGGGAGAAATTTCGAAGCTCACCGGGAGCTAGCACCATGAAATCACAACGTTTTCAGATGAAATCACCGATCAACTGATTCAACCTTGGGGCTTCGGATGACTGAGAACAATGGAAAAGAGTTAATACTATGGGCAATAGGCACTTGGCATAACAATTTGTCTGGATACTTTCGATCCTTAGTTTGAATTGATTTTGAGAGTCTACATTATGTCTTCTAGTTAGCGCTCAAGCTGAGTAGCAGATGGGCATTTCTTGATACATCTTCAGTTTGATCGTATATTCTGTCTAAGCTTTATATATTGAATTATACAACGAGAATATGGCGTCCAAGTAGTTAGACAAGTAAAGTGCTAGTGTGCCCACGAAACCTATATCAACTGCTCTGCTGTTGAGAGGATCGAAATAAGTTTCTCGGACATGATCCTAACTTCTCGACACCTCACTGCTAGCCTACTGGGTATTTGACATGCTTCTTTGTAATATCTGAAAGATATTTTCAGTATTGCACAGGCTAGTGTAGAGCAGTGAGTAGAGACTTGACAGAGATTCATCGATCATACAACATCCCACAACACTTAGAAAGACTTAAAGAGTGTGCTCTGAAGAGCGTGTATACAATCTAGTCTGGCAGCCAACGTCGCTTCCCGTTCAAATAAGTTTCAAAGTTTCTCATGTTGCCAAGACTATACAGACTTGTAGATCTAATCGAAAAGATTGGTAGTGCTGTCAATTACTTCATTTTCACATGGTAAGAGAGTCGAGTCTGATATATTTACTTTCTTGCAAGAAACGAGAGTTGAAAGGTAGCAATAGGCGACCACTTTCCCGGGCTTCCTTTCATTCACTACTAACATGCCTCTTTCTTTCTTCAGGAATTCTCGATCAATATCTGATCCATTGAGCTGTAATGTTTCTCAAGTTTTTGTTTGAAATGGCAAAAAGGTTGGCGTTAACCACCACACCTCACTAACAGAAATATGGAGTAGGTGGATGATGGACGCCCGAGAGGAGCTGATCTTAACAGTCTATTGAGGGAGGGTGACCCCTCATGCCATTGAGTTCTCTGGGCTCGGGCTGCCGTTCTAGGAGCTACCCCTTGAACCTTTATCGACTCTACTGTGGACAAGAAGAGCCCGATATTAGATTTCATGCTGACGCTAATTCTCACATGTATATCTTCCTGACTCAGTAAGCATAGATGGGTTGAGCTCTCTTCATGCACAGAGCTTATCAAGCCTCACAACAGCGCCTGGCTAGACTCAGGAATATGTCAGTCGTTACGCAGAATGTGAGTGATGTATAAACTTTATCGCGTGCACTTTCACGACCAAGTTTATACCACAATAACCAACAGTTAGCGACTTTCCAATTTTAGATGTACTTTTAGATGTACCTGCGTGATTTTGCTAAGTGGAAAAAGTCTTTCGTGCACTTTATGCAAGAGCATTGATCTTCCTTCACTCCCATTGTCGTGATCCGTTCTGGCAAACAGAACAGCTATAAAGAATAGAAGCCATAGTCTACCTCGAGAAGTATCCTATATCTACCTTCTTGATAATGATTTTTGCAATATGTGAAGTTGAGCTTAAGACTTCGTGATGTGGGCTCTAGCAAAACCATCTTTCAAGAATCTAATTTATCGATCTTCTCTATTTGAACCATTTGATACCAGTCCCAAGAGGTATAATGCCATGTCCGTATTCCATATTCCTCAGACAATAGACACCAAGCCGATTGCCACGTTATATTTCTGCCATCTACACTTCTCAGAAAATGACAAAAGTACCCACAGTATTATCAAGACATCAGGTGCGTACTCTACAAAAAGTCCACAAAAGATTTAACAAGTCCTTCCCCATTCCTAACACACAGAGCCCATGAATACCAGCAAGTCAAGGAAGCGAAGAACAACATCGTCATAAAGTTCAACCAGAGAAAGAATAATGGTAACATAATTAACAAGAAAGTTGCCGACGGGCATGTAGTGAGAGCATGATCGTAATAGAATGTATCGGGCACAGAATGACACTTAACTTTGAAAGGTAGAATAGGACCTCAAATTGGTCTTGGGGAAGCCAACCATAGGCTGCTTGATGATATACACCAGACTTGAGCTCGGAGAATCCACAAGCAGCCCCTGGAACAGTCAAGGTGCAACGAATATGCTGTAGTGCTTTCGACATAGTATTGCGAGGGGCTATTGTGAAGCTCAAGTCAAGACGTAGCTGTCTCGTAGCACGCCCCCTCTAAGAAAGAGAGACTGGCGTTTCAACAATACACTCTATTTGGAAGTTGAAATATATCCTTTGCTAATTTCTAATTTGTGGACAGTTTGGGAGGGTGGTACAATATCAGGGGCACTGGGTCACGACACTCAGTCACAAATTTATCGAGCAATGGGATTTTGTGATGATGAATAGTTATTATTGAGCTTCGTCTATTCATTTTTTTGCTATATACTCAAGTGTATCTGAAGAATACAAGAGGGCATCATGCTGTATTGAAGCATCTTTATTCTGGAAAGTGTGAAAATGGCTAGGTGGATGACCAAGTCTGCCGAAAAATAAAATGAGAGCGGACTTAGCTTTTCAAGTACCATAACACCCCTCGACTCTTCTACCCACTGAAGAGGAGACGAAGCTATGGGGATCTCTTCACCGAGGTATCGGTCACATGAAGTGGTGATCTGCAAATACTGCGCGAAGCTATACAGTGGCGCGTCAAAGTATCACTGAGACCACCTCACATAGTATAGTACCTACTAAGAATATCTGATGAAATTGTTAGTAACAATTCTTGAGATCAAATCAAATAATAAAGGATATGGTAATATGTTCAGAGTCTAATTATAAAATCCACATGTATTCTTTAAGACAGGGATAACTGTTGACTATGTTTTTCATCATAACATAAGGGGGATGGGAAATGCTGAGAAAGTTTGAACGTACCGATAAAATAGCAAAAAGAAATTGCAAAACACAGTTGTCTGTAGCAGTGTGGCTAAGACTCTGGTATTCGTCAAGATAGCTTGGTATGTCTGTGATCAAAGCTGAGGTGTTCTTGAATGTGTAAAGCATACAAGGTTCGGCGTCGAGATCATGTCAGAGGCGTGTCTGTAATTTGTAATCAAGTCTGAAAGGTTGACTTGTCATGGTGTCTTCCGACCTCTCAATGCGCTCATCTTCTCTTTCTCAATGCCTTCATCTTCTTGTAATGCTCTTTCTTTCCACTAGCCTTTGCAGCTTGGATATCATTGTACTTATTGCGGAACTTGTGGTTTGCCTTCTCACCCGCAAGGACTTGTTCGACGAAGGTCTGTTTGCGTTCCTTGTTTGTGAGGCGAGAAGAAAAGAACTCGGTGGGACCTTCTATGACTGTGCCTACTTGAGAGTACTCTGGAACTTCCGCTCTCGCCGAATCCTTTTTGTAAAAACGTTTGGGGTCCAATACGCTTCTGAGACGGAGGAGTTGAAGGTCGCGCTTGAGCTCTGGAGTAACCACAGTCTTGGGCATGTTGTACCACTTAGCTCCAGCAGTAGCTTGTTTTGCCTATTGATGATAATGTTAGCTTAATGTTCGAGACCAAACATTGCATCAAAAAGACTAGTATAGTGGCTTCTTCTCAGAGTAACTATGAATGTAAAGTCTTCAGCTTGTGCAGGTTGACGCCCAAGACGGGGCCAGGTCCTGCGTCCGTTTATATGGGATAAATTTTCCTCACAGAAGGACATAGCGCGAGATAAAATAGATTGACTTCTTACCTTTGCAGCTTTAGCTTTCGTCACAATTGGATCTTCCACTGTTCGCACACCATTGGCCAGTTTCCTGTCTTTGGCGGGTACGAGTTGAGAAGCATCCACGTGTCCTGTCGATGTAATGTATGGAGTGATTGCAGATGTTGAGGTTTTACCAAGGCTGTGAGGAAGAACATACGTTAGCAAAGCACAAAATTGAAGAAGTCGCATTGTGGGTGAGACTTACTTTGGAAGAGAAAACTTGGTAGAGCTATCATCGCTCACGATGACTTGCTTTGCATTTCTCATCCGCTCCTCGGCATCCTTCAGCAATTGCTCGATTTGAGCATCAGAAAGATCATTGTCAGCCATCTTTGATGATGATGATGGTGATATAAATTGGAATGAAGATGAGAAGGATTGGATGAGCTTTAAGAGAAATAAAATATTCTAGGTGGATCAAGGTCGCCTAAAATTTATTTCTGCAAACTAAGCTAATCCTAGCTTAGTTATCACGGAGCTTACCAAATCAACATGTCCGTGCTCGTGACTTTCAGTCCTTCGGTCTTTCAGACAAAGTCGCCCAAGCAGAAATCAAGATACACGAAGAAATACTACTAGGAAGTGTCTGCAACTCTTGGAGTTCTAGAACTAGAACTAGAACTCTCCAGTCTTCTTGTCATGCCGGTAAAACATGTAAGTCGACTCCTACATTACTTTATCCATCAGTCGTGCCAATCCCCATGCACCTTTTGCCTCGTCTTGCCTCATATTTTGCCTTGCACTCTTGCCTCACTGTCCGCCCTGTTCATATGGTGAGCCAACGCACAAAAGAAACGAAAGATAGGAAAGAGCTGTCAAAACCCCCTGCACAGATGACATAGTTCTTGTGTCATCGAAGTAGCATAATGATATATATCACAGGAAATATCTATTGAGTTCAATTGAACATTTAACTACTATTCTATAAATGAGGTTTCCATTGAACATATAAAATTTGAGCCGAAAGAAAACCCCCAACCGCCAAGCTAATACTGAAATTTCCCCTCAGGGCCTCAGCTCAGCACATTCACTGGTGATTGAGTTATCCAATCCCCGCGTCGCCGCTTATTTATCCGTCCACCATCCAAACAATTGGTGCACCTATCAATCAAGCTCCCACAACCTTATCAACTTCCGACCAATCAAACCCCCAAATTCCATAAACAAGCTACTCCATCCATCGCGGTCGTCGCGCAAACTAAAGCTTCTTAATTAAAAAGGCATTCAATTCACTTTGAACCTCTCCAAAATCATTCAAGTCAGCCTATCTGCAGCTAGCCTGCCGTCGCTCATCGTCACCTAGCATCCGAGGAACGAAGCTTGCGTCTCGAGGACGAAGACGAGTCGACCGTACCCACAACATTTGACTAACCTTTCTATCTCCTCATACACTGCGCGCCAATTAGTCTCGACCGTAGTAAGATACTCGGAGGGAATATCTAAAGAGCTCAGAAGCGCGACCTCTCGAGATCTTTACCCACGTACAACCTCAATACGAATCGGGAGAAGCAAGCATAAAAACAAATATGGATCCTCCACCACCCGGCTCGTCCCATGGACAACAGCAGCAGCCATCCGCTTCACAACAACGTCCGGCGCAGACGCAACAGCCTGTTTATGATACAAGTCAAGGAGGTCATTATGGTATGTTTGATCTCTACACTCATTCGTTTCTTAATTTCTCGATCCCTATCATTATATCAAGCAAATACTAATTTATTTTGCGCAATAGGTGCCAGTGCCTTGGTATGAAATACTTACACATATGCGTTTCGAATTCTACTAATGGTATAGTAGCTATCCCAACAAGGTTTTGCGCCTGTTCCAGAATTCTACACAGGAGCTTGGGCAAATGTAAGTTTTCATCATATACACACTTAAAAGACGAGAGCTAATTTAGTGGCCAGGTAAACCAAGGTCTGCATGGACAATACAAGGACATTCTCACAACCTATTGGCAACAAATCATCAATCATCTTGAGGGTGACACCCATGACTACAAGCTCCATCAACTACCCCTCGCACGTATCAAAAAAGTCATGAAGGCCGATCCCGAAGTAAAGATGATTTCTGCAGAAGCTCCAATCCTATTCGCCAAGGGGTGTGATATCTTTATCACGGAACTTACTATGAGAGCATGGATCCATGCCGAAGAAAACAAGCGTCGCACCTTGCAGCGATCGGATATTGCTTCTGCATTGGCCAAGTCGGACATGTTTGATTTCTTGATTGATATTGTTCCACGTGAAGAAGCCGCAGCTCACGCAAAGAGACCTTCTGGCTCAGGACAAGCTGCACCACAAATTCCCGGCGCTGCTCCCGGTTCAGCACAGCTTCCTCCCCAACAATCCAATATTCCACAACAGCCTGGTCACCCCTCTCACCCACAATCTATGCCTCAAGATTATTCTCTCGGCGGTCATGGCATTGCTCCAGAACAAGACCCATATCGTCATCAACCAAACATGTATCAACCACAAGTTCCTCCCGGTCAACCTGGCCAGTATGGCGCACAACAGCCAATGTATGGTGAAATGAATGAGATATATGGATATCCAGCCATGCCTCCGCCTCAACAGGTTCGTCCCCCATTACCCCTTTGATGCAATTTACCCCTCCCTAACCGACATCTAACAAAGCCTTAGCAAATGTACCAAGTCCCACATCAACCCCGTCAAGATCCAGTTAATACCGACGCTACGCATCATTACCCACGCCAGGAAGGTGGTGACGGCGACGCTGATGCTGAGGGCGAGCGTGATTACGAGGTAGGATAAGATGATGGAGGTCCATACGGTAGTCGTTGTTGTTGATTGGCGGTCAAGTGATGGAATGGCGTTCGGAGGAGATATGATATGATCTTTCAGGTAGTCTAGCTTTGTGTTTTTTTTTGCAGCAACAGGCGCAGGATATGTGAATGTGAATTCCATACAATTTCCCCCAGATCCCTGGTATGGTTTTGAATTTGGTATTGATGTATGATTTTCAGATGAATATCCTAGTGACACGTGCATTTGATCATAAAAATTGACTTTGTTGTCCATGGAGAGAGATAGTGATCAAATGTCTACATATCTATGACTTGTTCATGCCAAACCTGGACGAAAATCCAGCAAGGCGATCTGGCTTCGCCGGGCTCGTTATTGTGTGAGTTAGTCTGTAAAATAAAGTTAGAACATATTCAGAAACATAACTTGTTTTAAGAATATATCACAAGCAAAAGGACGTACTTTTCCAAAATCTTAGGCCCATTCAAAGCATCCACTCTTCCAAACTTCTTATTTCTGGTACTGATATCGAAGAACTCATCCGGATTGTCTGTCTGCATCAAATAAACTGTTTGTTGTAATTCGTCCAGATTCTCTTTGAGGATAAGAGCGTTGTCAAGGGAATCAACGAATTCAGAGAGGTAGGCTACGTCTTTTGCGAGTGCCGCGACGCCGTGAGGATTGATTTTTTTGACTTCGGGAGAAAGGGGGATAGCCTGGTGGGTGGTTAGCTGTCTTGAATTACGAGATGGTCAAATTCAAGCCTACCAAGATCATGTTTGCGGCGTGGGAGAGAGCATCGAAGTAAATGAGTTCTTTGATCTCGCGGGGCAGGGTAAGGAGGGTGGAGCTCATGATGTTGGAAAGATAGGTTGTAAGAGTTTGCATGTAGTTACTGGGCTCGGATACTAGAGAAGGTGCCATCCTAGATTGGGTGAGTCGTTAGTCGAATTCATGATAGAAGATAATATGCCGAGAATCCTTACCAATCATAATCTGCCGTCTCGACCAGATCATCTATCTTGGAGTTGACTACTTCGAAAATACGCTTTTCCGCGTCCTTCTTACTGCTCGAGAACTTTTCTGTGGCAGCAAGAACAATTGGTCCACCAGCTGATGTGGATGATCGTGCGGCTAAAAGAAGTTGTTCCAATTCTCGACTTGCTGATTCGAAATACTCAAGATTTATGAGGATTTGGACAATCTGGCCCAGGTACTGGGTACTTAGCTTTTCCACGAGAGGGTCACAGATATCCTCAGACAGAAGCTCATCTATCGACTGGAGAAGGATGAAATTAGTTTGGATAAGAACAGCAAAGCAAAACTATTCATGCATACCTTCTTAAGTGTCTCATCAATAATGTTTGGCTGTTGAAAGTGATCATCCATTATGAAGTAGAATCGATTCAGGAAATTTCTGATATCTATACAGCACATTGGGTACATCTGGGAGAATGGTAATACACCAGGGAATCTAACAATTGTCAGAACGATAAAAGCAGATGACAACTCTTTTGACTTACGTGTATTCTTCTTTCGGTCTGTCTGGAACATACCAACTGACTTGAATGATTTTATCAAAGTCTTCTTCGCTATTGACAGGCATGGGCATGTATTCATCGGTAGACACAATCTGGTGAAGGTCAGCACAATATCCATTAGAACTTCCGAAAAGCTACTGACCTGTTGGAAATCTGTGCTGAATTTCCGTTTTAACAAATCAGCATATCTGTAGAAAAGCTTAAGCACATAAGCATCTAATATGGCAACTGAATATCCCCAACCCTATGACCTAAAGTTAGTACTTTGACCAATTACACCGTGCTTTGCAAGCTTACCTCCATTGTTTGGATGAACAATGCTATCACATTCTTGGTTTGCAGAATAACATCCGGGTTATCGAATTCATCCAAAGCTTTGGAGACTGCGTTGATGGCGGCATGACACATCGAATCCCACAACTCATCGACCTAGAGAACATTAGCTAATCTATAACCTCTCCATGAACGAATCTTGGCCTACATCAACTGGAGAACGCAAATTATGGACTTTCCGCATAGTGGCCTTTTCTATTATGGCGAAGCCAGCAATACCTTCCAGCAAAGCACTTAGGAAATGTTCGCTCTCTTCATCAGTCAAGTTTACGGAGCTGGGAAGTAACAAATCTTTCTGCTGCCTTCTTGTGGCAGCATATTCGCTTTTGAATTTCTCAATCTGACCGAGTGCCTCGTGAATATGTAAACACTCAAATAAGGGGTCGAAATCAACTTGGAGCTCCTCATTGTTCAACACGTCAAATTCCTCACTTTCATCATAGACCAACTCGATAGCTGAATTTAATTTGAAGTTTCGAAGATACGGATTCGCCTCCATACGCTCCTTCTGCCTGCTCCGTCGAATATTTGTATGATAAAATGCCACTTCCCCTAAGAACTGAGACGTCTCACGAATGCGATAAAGCCAAGTATTCAGATCACTCATTACTGCTTCTGAGATAGCTTTCTGAGAGGAAGGAATCGACTTTTGAATTATCTCTGCGAGGGTATGTTGGGTAGCATATTTGTTCTGAATTGTTGGAATCAAGTGCTCGTTCTGAAGGTCGTCCAGCGCCTTGAGAGCTGCATAGTACTTCTTCTTCCGTATCAAGTCATGCGCTTGATTGACGGCATGTAACACTTTCAAAGATTCCTTTAACGCCTCAGAAGCTTCCGCAATATTCTGACGAACAGATCTTGTGTCCACCAATGCCTCCTTTTGTGCAGCTAGCTTTTCTGTGCTCGCCTGAATGGATTGATTGAGCTTTAGAATTTCAGATGTAAGTTGGGAAGTTCCTTCTCGAACTTGTTGGAGCTGATTGACGGAAGCTAGGAATTCTTCATGTTTTGTTAAACCAATCCGTTCGATGTCAGCCTCGCGATCGTCCGCATATTGTGATAGACTTCGTATGAGTCCAGAAGTTCTATTGGATAGGGTAGCGTCTTTTAGGGCGGGTATCAGTTGATCCAGATAATCGGCATCAGAGGAAGACAGTATGATCTATTTCCGCGGGTCAGTTATGGGAGTAGTATAAATATTGTGACAAGGCATACCTGTTGAACAGCTTGCCTGTAATCATCATATTGTATAGTTTTTCGAGGCGGCATACTGGAGAACTTGGGTTGCAAGCTTGTGACGGCAATCTAGACCATGGAAGGCTCCAGTTTGGACCATAAAATATCAATGGAGAACTATTCGTAATATAATATTCTCCTCCCTTGTGGTTTCCTGTTGATGTTCGAGGGCCAGGCTGAAGGCGGATCGGATTAACCTTGGGCCTAGGTCAAGCTCGGACTCACAACTACCTCTACCTACCTAGTAAGCTCAAGATGCAAATCTCTTTTGATAGAATGAAATGGCAAACCTGCTCTTAGGAGCAACTGTCTAAAGAGTCTTTGTCATGTTGGAAATGATCTCTTGTGCCCCTCAACAAACCCTCATAAAGTGTATGTATGGTATGATGATAATCCCAAGAGACTCTTTGAGAACATCAAAGATACAGATATATATATTATTAGACGGAGAAATGGGAGTTCGAGATAGCTGTTAAAGAGAGATATGGA
Organism: Botrytis medusae; assembly: GCA_019395255.1. NCBI lineage: Eukaryota > Fungi > Ascomycota > Leotiomycetes > Helotiales > Sclerotiniaceae > Botrytis > Botrytis medusae. Next base: position 473,422 of record JAHXJL010000088.1, read on the forward strand.
ATTGAATGGCTTTGCTCAAGTTGCGATGAACTTGCGTACACCAAGTATACATCAGAGTCTGAGTCTTTCTAATAACTCCCCAATCCACTACCGAAGACGTGCCGACTTCAACTATTCTCAAATACTTAGAGCCGCCGAATAGGATTACATTGCTCTTCTCTTATTTCTTCTCACACCTTTTAATATATATACATATATATCTACGAGTACAAAAAGAAGGGTTAGAGGCTTCCAGTTATCACTTCATCGGACTATGTCTAAAATCCATTGGGAGTGATGATCTTGGATGAAGTATCAAATTGTCTCGAGATTCGCTAGTGCTTACCAACCCTGGAATTTCTGGATGAGGAGGAAAGAACGAAAGTCAGGATCTTCTAGATATTCAAGCCGACCAACTGTAGTAATCGGAAAGAGTATTGTCAAGTAAGGATCAAGATCTAGAAAGAAGTCGAGTCCAACTAAGGGTTGAAATTAAGTCACTCAACAACTTGGCTGTTGAGCAGCCGACAAGATCACCTAGCTGATATACTCGTCTTATCTTGCAAGTATATAGCGTCCTTCATTGATAGCGATGTATTTTTGGCGGATTTTATGATTTTAAAGGTCCAACCCAATTTCCATTTGGAGAGCGGGAAGCCTCTCCCGTTTTTGTTCCTCGTGGCAACAACTACATTACTTCGGGCCATGATGATATCGGGCACGGGATGTAAACCTCGGAGAACAATTCACTTGCCTGATAGTCCTTGTGGATACCTACCTGCTATCTAGGTAGGTACCTTGCCGTCTCCTTTCCGTCGTGGCCTTGATTACAGCCTCAGTGGAGTTACGACCAATTAAGGAGGGTCATAAATAAAGTGAGGATTTCTAGTCTTATTATACCAGAAATCGCTGATGGTTCACATAAACAAAAGACAGCGATGTCATGATGGCACAAATAAGACACATGGAGAGTACTTAGAGGAAATGATATACATATTTGACTCCCATGATATACCTAAATTTGATGCTGATGGTGTTTTCCGGCTTATCTCCCGAACTCGGTTCATGGTTCCTTCCCGTCTTGCTCATGCTTTCCTAATTTTCTCCCCCCAAGGTGAATACTAAAAAAATCCCTCCTCACATCCACCTGGAGACAATCCACTATTCATCAACATCCTCCTTCTTCTCTAAGGCTCTTTCTTGTATCATACCAACTTTAATGAAATTCACTAACATCTCTTTGGCGCTCTTCCAACTCTCCCCGCTTGGAGTTTCCAATGCACTGTCGTTGATAAGTTGAAAGTCCTCCATTCCTCTACTTTTGTTCTTTTACACATACAAAAATTCTTGGTTTGTTCGTTCAATCTACAATCCTTCAATCTTCAAGCATCCCAACGATTGTTGTCAATTGGTGATTGTCATATCATCAATTGAGCAATAATCTGTGACCTACAATCATTTTGAACTCGTAGACTGCCTTTTCTTCAAGATCTTACACAATTTTCACGTCCTTGGGACATTCATTTCTGACACCTCTTCTTCTTGCCAGTGAATCAAGAACTTTGTTTCTAAGCATGTCGTCATTCAATCGTTCATATGGTCAATCGCCACCCTCCCCGGTGTCCAATGGCGCTTTTGAGTCCATCCAAGGAACTCCCAACACTGCCATCACCGCAATCTCTCCGGAAGATGCCAGAGTCCCAAAACAATCAACAGCAGACTCTCGTGCATCTCCTGTTACTACAACTGCTAATCAACATGATCCTTTTGTAACAACTGGGACCACCACAAGCAGGGCTTCGGCTCAACTTTCTGCGACCGCTTCTGCGTTTCAACCCTTGCACCTCTATGGACCTGCAGTTGGTGCACCAATTACGGGAAACCTTATCGCCAATGGATCTGGACCCACTACTCTAATTCCAGGTACAATTCAGTACTTGGACAACGTGGTTGCTTCACAATCACCAGTTCGTGAGTCCGAGGTTACCAGTTATGGTGTAAGTTCTGATTTCTCCTTGTCCCCACCCTGATACTAGTTGCTAACAGTTCATAGAAATTCAGCACGGATACTGGTGCCACTCGTTGCATCAGAGTTACGGATATCTACCAGAAGGTAGATGTCAATAGCTGTGTCCAATACTCTTTCGAGGTTTGTTTTTACCTTACAAACCACTTATTTATCATGTCTTTTTCTAATGAACTATTATATAGAAATTGAACAAGGCTGGAGTCATCATCACTGGCGGAAAGAGAATCGAAGTAACAAAAAACAATGTTGTATACATTAGGATGTCCAATATTTACGAGGCAGCCAAGGTTTATACTGTGATCAAGGTCGATCATGTCGATTGCGCCGTTGAATACATCAAGGTTCGTCGAGATCCTCACTTCCCATTCAACAAAAACTAATGTTCCGACAGGCCAATGACTTTGGTGGTGTTCGTGAGATCCTGCACTCCTCATGCAAACAGGAGCTAACATTTCCCTAGGCTATTAGTCCTCAATTAAGAACCGTATACTCTGCCCACGAGGGTCAAGTGATGCTAACAGCAACATATCCGCCACACACCAACATTGATAAGAAGGTCTTTGAAGAGAGTCTCCGTGACTTGTTGTCTGTTGAAGGAGAGCTATATGCATGGCAAAAATTTCTTGCGACAGAAGCAGGCACCTTCCGACTATGTGCAGAGTTTGTTGATTCTGCAATGGTGGCTCGCGCAATTGAACGCTGTAACAACAAGCTCATTGGTGTATGTATAATCTCTCGCGATACGCCTGATTGAATATCACTGACTTTTGCACAGAATATTCTTGTTAAGTGTGAGATGCACACACCCGATGTTGTAAAGAATCGTGGTACCTCGCGTAACAATCTGGCACAGGCTATAACTCCCACACGTCGCTCGGCTCCTCAAACTGACATTAGTGATGTGCTTGGACACATGTCCCTTCAGGCCCCCCAAACTCCTGGATTTCCTAACAATGCTGCAATGTTCAACTCTGGCAGCCCAAATACTCAAGGTATTCAATACATGACCACAAATCACTATGGAATGCTACCATCCGCCACAGTTCCATACGTCGTAGGTAGTATGGGCGGCATGTACACCGGTCAACCTCTAGCTTTTCAGACAAGTTTCCCTGCTGCACTTGCAACAAATCGACCCTCGCAGGTTATGGAACCTTATGAATCTTTTGCTGCACAGGCATACTCGCCACACATGTACGCTAGTCACTTTGCTCAACAAGGTGTCCAGCGCTATCCATCCAGTCCACAGGCTTATAGTAACAACTTTGGTTACATGAGTCCTCAGACCCCCAACTCTCGCGATGTGACCCGCAGTGGCAATCGTCGCCAGCTTCCCGTCGCTCGCACACCCCAGGGACAACTTCGAGGACGCGGTACATCTAATCCTGCTGCTAGTCATCACAACCATGTCGATATCAACAAAATCAATGCTGGCCTCGATGTCAGAACCACTGTGAGTATACAATCGTTCCCCCAAGCCTGCTGATTCCTGATTTTCTTCTTAGGTGATGTTGAGAAACATCCCAAACAAGGTCGATCAAGCCATGTTAAAGAGCATCGTCGATGAGTCTAGCTTCGGAAGATATGATTTCATGTATCTTCGAATTGATTTCTCGAACGACTGCAATGTCGGCTACGCCTTTATCAATTTTGTTGATCCTATGGACATTATCGAATTCGTCCTCGCTCGCTCAAACCAAAAGTGGCATCGATTCAAGAGTGATAAAGTTGCAGAAGTCTCCTATGCAACCATCCAAGGCAGAGACTGCTTGATTCAAAAGTTTCGCAACTCTTCTGTCATGCTCGAGCCACCTCACTACAGACCAAAGGTAGTTCGATCAATAATTGATATTGCACCACATACAACTGACAAATTGATGTAGCTCTTCTTGACTCACTCTGATGGGGCTAATGTTGCCGGTTTGGAAGATGAATTCCCTCCATCTGACAATGCTTCCAAGCTCAAGCGAAGCTGTGAGAATGCGGAACACGTTGGTAAGTTACCATCTAATCGTCTTTCATATTGGCAATTTAGCTGAGACTTTGAAGGGCTCTTTGCGCCTAGTGCTGGCCAACATCTACGTGATGAGCAACGTCGCCGCCGCTCTCAGTACGACCGAGGTACAAGCCTTGCAGAGCGTGAGGAGTATGGCTTTGACGATGACGAGGATGATCTTCACCGCAGCCCTTGTGCCCAAGGCTTCTCACAACACTGTAAGATTGTATTCCTTTACTTCCCTACTCAAAGTAGCGTACCCAGTATTTCCGTTACTAACATTTCCTAGATTGAGTAGCTGGACTTTGACCATGCTTTCAAAAGTCATCCATACAATTTGATGTCAATTTCATGCTGCCAACTTTGGTTCCTGCCTGCCAGCTATACTCTTGTCAGATACCATCTTTTTCTGGTCTGTTGATATGCACAAATTTTAACTCACTTGGGGAAGTTTGGGTCAGTTACACGACAAGCCTCATATGATTTACATTTTGAAGCAGATTGGACGGACCATCTAGTTGACTGTTTCTATTTCTCTTCTTTACACGGAAAAGTTTATCATATTGCTACATATGAACTTCTTTCTTGCGACACCAGAACTCTTTGCTCAAATAAACTACTTTGGCGATTACATTTGTGGTGGCTTCATGGCCCCGGTTTTGAGCCTAGGTACAACTAGCTTTTGACAATAAAATAGAAGAAATTTTTGCTATCTGTTGATTCGGTTCCCTCGTATGATTTTAAATGTGCTTTTTGATGCTTTTTGAATAGAATTATCAAACCCATATATTGAACTAGTTTCGCATAATCGTGGCTGTCGTCGCAACCACATTCTACTTTAAGCTAACCTGTCTTCCTGCCCGCATTTAGCTACTGTGGTCTACTTATTAAGCCAGTTTTGACCGCCAGTTTCTCCCCACAAAGACACAACGTTGTAAATAGAAATGGTTAAGGTAGTAGAGGCGGTGGTGGGTGGTGGCGGCTAAAAGATAGAAGTTGGTAGTAAAGGAATGCATGGATGAATGTATAGATTTGTGGTGGATGACTTATTGTGATAAGAACGGGTAAAGTTATAGTGATGTATGGATGTTTGGCGAAGACAATTGATGAAGCCTTGAAGATTGAAGGATGATAGCTAGATACGTATCTGGAGAGCTTCAGATGACGGCTGGATTTTTGGGGTAGGGAGGGCCTAAAATTTAAATGGGATAGAGATGATATTTTACATGTGGAGGGAGGAAGGAAGAAAGTTGATGGGTAATTAGGGAAAAGCTAGGGTTGCGATTTTGAAGTGATCCTCATATCAAAGTTGGAATATGAAAAAACATGATATGATGTACAATTCAACAGAGCTCTGTAATCGTGTCAATCGCAGAACTTCTCGAAATAGTGTTGAGAGCTTTATTGGTGTTTCTTCTCTTCAGGTGTTAGACCGAGTCGTCAGTTCTTATTCACTTTTTTATCGTGTTTTTATGTCATCTATTGTATAGAAAAGTGACTGCGCTATGTAACCGTGTGATAGTGCGCTTTAATACAGATGCTATATGGTAGCCCTAGTGAAAACAAATGGATTTGATGTTATATGCGAGAGTTGTTGGTGAAGGTTTCCTTTCTTTTTAGAGAGACACAGAGAGAGAGAGAGAGTCTGCTCGCTAGCCTGTAGAGGTTAAGACAACGAATTAAGGAATTCACTGGTGATCAAGAAGGAATGTTTACTACATAACAAAATTGTGATGGAAATCTTCTGCAAGCGTGCAGGAACCTGAATCGACCTAGGGTTCTCATGAATATCCGTTCATCCGGAATGAATCCCCGCTTCGTAGATAGCTACCAATATTTGCTGGGCCACTTCGCATTCTCTCAACATCAAATCCCAAAATGACGAGTATTGGGCTCGTGCCTGGCACTTGATAACTTTCACTTTTTACGAGCAACCAGTGTTGCCATCGGCGACCTCCACTTCCCACCGCGCTTCCCTATCTCGATAGCTTTCTTCCGATAGACATTCGCAGCCATCTTCGCTTCTTCCTTACTCAATCCATTCCGGGACGACAGCATTTCTATGATAAGCGACTTGGCACGCGATTGCCATTCAATCATCATGTCATTTATTTCAGGCCTTTGAATAGTTGCAAATGTGTGGTCGGTTACATGCACGTCCTCCACGGATAAACTTTGAAGAGCTTTTTCTACGTCTTCAGGTACATCGTAGGAAAATCCTTGGTCGCTCCAGTTCTTGAACATCTTATCTATCTCGACTTTCCATGAGGGGTCGCTTTCGTCATCGGACTGTGTTATCTGTAGGCCGTTTCGGTAGCAAATGTCGGTCCATTGAAGATACCCACCAGGTTCTGTGTTGGTTATTCACTTTTTGTCGGTGTGATTCTGGAGAATGAGAACGGGAATTCTTACTGAGTAACTCGACCAGATTCTCCACAACGCCTTTGATCTGTTCGACTTTATGGGCGAGCACGACGAGTCGTACGTGCACGACATCAAAGGTACCATGGTATTCTTTAGGAAAACTCTTCGTCATATCCCATAATACGAACTTGTTTTCCGGGGCAGCATTCTTGAAGAATTGGTCGGGAGAGATGTCGAACCCTACTGTTTCCAAAAGGTTATATCCTCCATTCGAAAATTCCTCAGCTAATTCTCTGAGCCAAACCCTGAGTGAGTAAGAATCAGTATAGTATTTTGTGACCTAAAGAATTGGAGCTATCGCACCCGGTACCTGTTGCGATATCTGCTACTCTGGACACATGTTCCTTTGGGATTCGGGGATCAAGGACGTGTCCGTCTCTGACAACCCTAATGGCTTTGCTCTGTTGGTCTAGCCTGGGACATATTAGTATGCATGGATATTGCGAGTTGGGGTATTTCTTGAGATTAAAACCTGTCTCTCTCTTCCTCGTCTCTTCTACTAAGCAAGTAAAGTTCCTGATCCGGTGACTCCCCTTCAACCGCAGTGACTTTAGTAGTCGGCAATTTAGCGATGACAGTCGCCCTCTCTACCGCCGCAGTTTCCATTTTTAATGCGAGTAACAACTATGACCGCGTGTAGATATTTTTATATTTTGAATTTGGACACTACAGATAAGTATCGAGCAAAAAGTTCGAGAAAGTAATTTCAGATAAGAGACTCAGGTCTATCTATGATAACCCTTGATCCAGCATGGCTCTCAGTACTCCTCTTTATCGCATAGTACGGACAAGAAAAAAAAGCTAAATACTAACTGAATCCGACACAGTGGCTATGTTTCATTGCAGGACACACAATTTTCAGCTATCCACTGGTCAATCACAAAGGTGGATTTAGCGAAAAGAGGCAAGACAAGCGATGATACCCCTGTGCATACGTGGGGATTCGGAACTGCCGAAACTGTGATATTCTGGAAGAATTTACCACAGAGTTGGAGGCTTGAGACGGCTATTCAATGCGGAGAAACTCAATATGGTTCAATGAAGATCGCGTGGATGGCAGTCTTGGAGTTCGGTGAGACAAGAGTTCGTGCGCCCCGCACTCCCCCCAATCACATCGTGTAACCTAGAAGACATACCTATGGGACAGCTGATCAAAGATTGCTCATATGAGCATTATTGTATCTGCTTATCAGCCAGACTAGTCCAAACATAGCGAAGTATGATTCAGGGTTCCCTGATAAATCGATAGCAGTAGGTCTCCGCGTCACTACACTGTGCGCATTCTAACCATTAACGGCGACAACATTCGTAATCCTTCAGTTGCTATCTATCTCCAACTCATCGGAAGTAAGCTTCCTCGCTATGTTTTGTGCTGATGATCTGTGGGAATGGGTTCAATGTAAAGGACGCCATGTGCAAGTTCCTGTAAAGAACGCGCTCTCAACGGTCTGAGTTTGTATTTAGCTGGCATATAAATGTCCATTCTGACAAGCCGGCCTCAAATCTGTGAATTTAATCCAATTAGTATGTGGAGTACATGAGGAAGTTCCATTATAGTATTGATTAGGTAGTGTTACCTAAGTAGTATTAGATGTAACCGAAAGCATTGTTGCATAGAGCTGAAGTTTGGGAGGCGTTGCAACCTACCTTCTAGAGAACCAAGCTTAAAAAGCTCACATGTAACGATTACGAGTACCGCAAAGAGCTAGCCGAGCACGAATCTCAATATGATATCTTTTGCGATAGAAGGATGTTTTATGGGCTCGCAAGAGGAAGCAGTTTTAAGATGCAAATCATGTATCTAAGAGTACCTCACCATAATTGAGCTGCCTGACATTGTGACATTGTGACACTGTGACAATGTGGCGTTGTGACATTGTGAGCTCTATAGCTTATAGTCCTTCGATCGAATCCTTAAGCGTCGATGATTACATTCTTCAAAAATAGCTTCCCTCTACCACACTATTCGTAGCCGGTAGCATGTGACCAAGTATCATCTATCTAGCTTGGCAGGAAGGAGTGTCAGGCCTAAGAGCTGGAGAGCTAGGTGCTTTATTAATAGGCTGCGGATAGTGTGCCCCGTTGCGTTAGGTACCAACCCATTGGGTATGTATTAGTCGATAAGTTAACCATATCGAGTGTAAGATATGTGGTGGAGGAACGTACGTCGGGCCTCAGAGATGGTGATTTGTGGTAGTCCTGTAGCCGGTCAATTTTCCAACGTTGGTGATTAATCGAAACTTCCGTTTGCTCTTCTCAGACTATCACTATATGAGTGAAATTGCCAGTGTGAACTTGCTACCTTATGGGATATTTATTGTGCATCATTTTCCCCGAACGATAGAAATTTCTGTGAAATATGATTGGATGCTGACGCCGCGTTTCTGGAAGGACACTTTTCGTGATTAGAGCGAGCTTGTCATTGTAATTGAAAGGTAATTACACTACGTGTTCTTGATCGTATAGAGCTTTCTATAGTCCGCCCCGTAACTCAAGTTTAAATGTTGTGAGTTAGCTTCATTCCGCTCCATTATATTATCTCACTTGAAAATAATACATGTATCCCTTACATCAAGAAACATAATCATTCACAAATCTTCAAGAGCCATGATCACGAAAATCACCATCAGACTGCCATTAGTTGTAAAGTATGTTGTATTGGGATCGACAATGCCATCATCGTTTATGATCGCCCAATCCGTTACCTTCGGTCCATCTATTGCAAAGTAGATTGGTTGTTGATTGTGGAGCGATCAAAACTCTAGGATTGGCTAATGCTACTTGAAAATGACTTAATGTAAGGCGCTGGATTCAGTACTGATATAAAAGCTTTCTTTAGACGGACGTACATGCCTTTGAGAATCCCCCAATGTAGCCTTGGTCATGACATTCTGACCCCCATCAAATCAAACCGCTTCATTGCCCATTCAAACTATTGAAGGGAGTCAGCTAGATCATGTCTATTCTTGTAAGAATACATGATACATATGGCACCTATAAGAATTGCAGCGTCGACCGTCTGTAGGTTTAGACAGAAGATTTTATGAGAAAGGGAGTCGAACAAGGCTTTCTAGAAAGTTAGGACCTCGAGAGAAGCTCCAAACGCTAGAGCTTTGCTAGATTCAAGTACCATTGAGAAATTTTCTGGGGGATGACATGCGTAGGATTTGCGCTTAAACGGCAATCAAAGTGGCATGCTGCTTGTTTCATAGAGCCATGAGCGAATGTCAGACTGGCTATAGTCTGCGACATCATCAAATGACATATAGATAGGACATCTGAGTGAGTCTAAAGTAGGATCGTACTCCAGTAGTGAAAATTGGAGAGCGAGAGCGAAATATTGAAAGAGCAACACCGGAAAGAACTTTACATCTCCTGACAGTTCAAGTAGAGCCTTTTCAGGCGTAGAAAATGATGAACTATCCTAAGTCTTGAGATCATCTCGGAAAGTATCTTCATCTAATGGGTAATATCGATGGTTAACTTCTCGGAAGAAAGTCTCAAGGAGGCTTCCGATAACTGCCTAAAATTTTTTTGGAGAATTAATGGAGGCTTTGGTAATGAGGAACCCGGCTGTGTCATGACTCTATACCATTTTCAAGATACCAAGCGTTGTGTTGCCATTCCAACTGGGCTTCGCAACTTCAAATGCACTGACATGAGACATGGGGCATTGGCTCAAGCTCTATGACTTCAGATGATTCTCCGTTGTCGAATGAGACATTTGTGCTTTTCCCCAACAACTGCCGCTTCTTGGTAACCTCGGTTTCAAAATGGCATACCGATTACTTGTTTCGAACAAAAAATTAGAGCAAGGAAATGAGCAATAGCACCACATATTATTAGTATTAGAAATAGCATTGTGCCTGCTCTAACGCCCTTTGCTTGCGCCGATATCGATTGCATTGTGTGCATGAGAACACTTTCCTGCTCCTCTTACAACGGGTCTTCAATAAACTGCAGAGTTTCGATATCACTTCTTTTTGAGAAGTTCTGCCGCTTTGCTCTCGGCCATGACTTTGCACGGGGAATTGCGTGTCTCTACTTATTATTAAGGGTGACCTGTTGTGGGAGACTAGACGATACACTCGCACCATGGCTCATGTTCTTGCAGCCACACGATATAAAATCTGTGGCGCTGAGTTCCATGATCTTTGGGTGATCATCACACCAAGTGGCGGACAAGCAGACTTTATTCGATTTGCCGTATATCCTGATCTTTCCTATCGTTCGGTCCCGTAACTGCAGCGGTCGTCATCAAAACTGACTGAGCCGTCTCCGTGATACATGTTTCTTTCTATAGCCGACCCAATTTCTTGATTCACGGTTAAAATTTCCTATATCTCAGAAGAACTATCGGATGATTCTCAGATGTGCTGCGAATAGAATTGTTTTGACTTCAAATTCTAGAGCGGAATAATTTGTCCTTGGACGGAGATACTTCGGATCAAGATAGGGCTACGGTTTTCCTAATGAGGATTTCCCAGGGGACTTAACCCCACTCACTTCAAACACCGTCGTCAAAACTTCAGACAATAAACACGAGTTTTTCAATTTCTTTACTTCCTTTCGTCCAAAATACCTTGGCGCTGGTTTCAACGTTGCTATCCCACTGCAAAAGCTGATCTGATTTTTCCTGCTAATCTATTCAAAGCTCATTGCCGCTCAAAGCCCCATCTTAACAGTCCTTGCTTGGCAGCGGGTCAGACGTCTTGGATTCTTTACCTATCAGGATAATATCATACTATTCTTCGAATTCTTATACCTTTGGGCAGAAGATGCGAGGTAGTATCCTTGGGTCCTGTATCACAATCTTCTGCCGAGGCGACGAAGAGTCTTTTGTATCTAAGTTTGGAGTCAAAGTAGGCTTGCTTTGACTTCCAAGAACTGCCATCTGAAAATCTGATACGGTGAACATCTGAAAAATATGATACAACGAGCGTGCAGGCATGATATGACGATTGGGGGTTGTTTCTGAAATCGTTTTCAATAGGTGGGAATTGGTTCCTATTCTTGCTCAGTACTGAGAAAGTATCGATCTCAGTGATAGGCAGGCAAAATATTTCGAAGATCCACGTTGGCTGCAACAGATTTTGTAGGAGAATTGCATTATTATTCAGGAGGCAAGATGAGCTATTATCCATGACGAACTTGTATCGTGAAGTTTGCCTGGTACACGGTTCTTAAAAGACAGGAGAATCTTCCTTTCTACCGTTTGTACATTTACATTCCCATCTCCAGTTTTGTTCGCAGTTCTTTCACTTTCATTACACTTTCAATTCTGTACAGGATCCGGGCGATTCTCCTATAATCTAACTCTTATTCATTCATTTCTTAGTGCAGGACACCTTCCTTACCTTCAATATGTATACTTCTATTTTATTTCAAGCGGCATTATTGTCTGTCGCTCAAGCCCACGGTGTTATCCTTGCTGCTCAAGGTATTGCAGGATCACCCGCAAGTGTTGGATTTAAAGGTAAACTTCCGATTTAAATTTCCCCATATTTCGGGATATTAATCTAATTTAATTTGCTTAGTCGACGATGCTATCGCAAGAAATTGTACCGGCATCAGTCCTTGTCAACAAGACACAACCATTATTCGCGATTCAGAAATCGCAGCCAACATCGTCAATGAATGTGGCCGTACAGAACTGAGCGGCAATATTGATGTAGGAGAAAACACCGAAAATGCTCTCTCCGCCAATGCAGTCACAAAAGTCAAAGCCGGTACACTGATGACCGTCACCATTCATCAAGTCAACGCAGATGGAGCCGGCCCCTACACCTGTGATCTCGACCAAACCAGCAATGCTGGTGTCATTTCTCAAAATCTGACCGTCACCAACAACGTACCAGGAGTCAACGGACTATCCCAAGCCAAAACTCAAGACTTCAACATCACCGTTAAAATGCCTGATAACCTTGCCTGCACTGGTGCCTCCACGGGAAACATCTGCACCGTCCGTTGCCGCAACAATGCCGTTGCTGGTCCCTTTGGTGGTTGTTTTGCTGTTCAACAAACCGATGTTGCTGCTACAAGTAACAGCGCCAATACTATCTCTACCGCTCAAACACTCAAAGCTATTGAAGCACAAGTCCAAGAAAACAACGTTGATCTTCCCGTCGCTGTTGCCGCTAATCAAGCCGCTGGTTCCGCCGACGGCGTAAAGGGTTTCAGTGGTGCTAATGGTATGTCTATCACAATCTCACAATGAAAACATACAACTAATAAAACGAACAGCCCTTCTCAGCGCCTCGATAACATCAAAAGCAGCCCCCGTTATGACCCTCTCTGTAGACAATGTTGGCGTCAACGCAGCTGTCGCATCCGCAACCACAACCTCGTCTGCAAAAGCAACCGCAACTGCTGCCGCCAAAGGAAACGGCAAAGGAAATGCCAATGCGAAGGGTAACGGAAACGGAAACGGAAATGGAAAAAATAATAATAATAAGGCGAGAGGATCGAGTTTGAAGTGGGCTAGTAGACTATTTGCGGCTGATAACTGGGAAGAGCCTTCAAACTAGACTTTGGTGGTGCTATATAGTATAGTGGATTTCAAGGAGAAGATGAGAATAGATACTGGAGGTGCATGTCAAGAGATACCTATTTCATGAGAATGAAAGATGCTTTTTTTAATGTATATAAATAAATTTGGAGAGATCACTTTGAGGCATATGTATATGATATGGGGATGAATGAATTGAAAGATTAGAAGATTGTCAGATTGTTTGTGCCCCAGAAATTGTGAGTGGGTCGAATATGCTTTGGAAGGAATAAGATCTTGGAACTCGAGTACGTTGCAAAGTACTCATTTGTCTAACTACTTGTTATGTGTAACTGTAGGCTATATTCTAATAAAGTCAAAAGATACAATGCTGATCAAAAAGTACAGAATGTGTAACTTGGCATCGTCTAGTACACCGGTGATGTTCGGATGATACACGTGGACAATAGCTTTTGGGTCTTGAATCCATTCTTGGTCCATCTAAGCTATGTTTTGAACCTTCTTGTCGGAACATTCCACCCATTCTTTTCCCACGCTACCACTGGTGCTATATATCCATCCAAATACAGCAGCTACTATAACATATTTCCCTCGACACATCATACGTGAAATCAATCCGAATTATCCTTTCATGAGCTCTTCAGACACATTGTAAAACAGTACAGTTTCATGCATCCACACCAAGCTATAGGTAGATAAAATAGTAAATTCGTAAAGTAAGGTAGCCCTAAGTGTTTTTTCTTCATCATCATAAATGTAAGAAAATGTATCCATAAGTCATCAATCATAATCGAGAGAAATCCATCGCCGCCCAGCAGAAGCGCGAGCCCCCAATGCAACGCTCACTCATAACATCATGATTATGTTCATGACCCACCAACCATCTCTCAAACGCTCAAGTGGAACAAACAGGTTTCCCTCCATGCAATGCATCGCTATCCTCCACAAAGAGTGTAACCTCCGTCTTCACCACATGTAACAATCACACCATGCAAAACCACACCATAAACCCCCCCCAGAATCTTCCTCCCGTTTGCCTCGGCCACTCGCTTACTTGCTCACTATAAACAAGTACTTAATCATCACAACGCAACCACCCGTCTTCCAATCTTTAAAGACAAAAATAGAGGAAAGTTGCCTCTCCGTAAAGAACGTGTATAGGAATATCGAGTCGCCTCATTTTCTCCACGAGATTCCGGTGCTGTGATACCCAAGAAAATCGTGGACCCGTTCGCCATACACAACAGTATTTTGCAATAGTATTTGTGTATTGTAGATATTGTAGATTCTTGATCATACCGCTTCAAACAGAACAAGAGTTCATAAGAAAACTAGAAGGAAACATAAAAGAGCAAAGGAAATTCGTGCAATTCGTTGATCTCATAATGATGTGGAAGAATGAAATGGATAAAAATGAGTATATGGAACAATTCGTTAAGGAAGTCGTTAATGGCAACGTGCCAGTGGAATATTCTTTCCTTTTGGTAATATGCCGCCCGTAATGATCCGTCTTTGTCATGGGTAGTCGTAAGTCGTAATTTTCCATTTTCCTCGGGGTCCCTGCTGTATCGTTTCATGTATAGGTGGGTAGTACGTAGTGCATCGTATTGCACCAACATGTATTTGCCGACAGTCATTTCTTAACTGCCGACCGTCATTGGGTATCTGATATCTCTATTTTCAGATTCGGAAGACGTGCTTGAGGAGCTGCTACTGAGCGTTACAGAATGTTGCCGTTGACGATCATTCCTCTTCTTATTGCGGCTGGCCGTCTCGTTGGCAGGCAATCCTTGGATGACGCCATTACGAGCCAGCATCCCTCCATTGACTGACGATTGACGGCAAACCATAAAGGCCTGTGTGGCGGCATTCTCCTGAGCCAAGGCATCGGTTTGGTATGCTAGATCTGTTTGGTACTCCTGTCCATTGACGAGAACGAGACAGGTGAAGCCTTGTGCGTCGCGGTACGTCTTGTACTGGGGACCTTGCCAACCCCGTCGACGGCACAAATCTGTCTGCATGTCAGCGGGTAGACTAGGGATTTTGTTGCACAATTTGTATTTTGAGGGTGAATGTAACGCCGGCGTTCCATAATCTTGACCCATCAGGAATAGCATATCCATTGGAGCGTGTCTGGTAGCGCAGCGGATTATGGATCCCAAGGGGTTGGTAGTAGATTAACATAGTGAG
This sequence comes from Botrytis medusae, assembly GCA_019395255.1. NCBI lineage: Eukaryota > Fungi > Ascomycota > Leotiomycetes > Helotiales > Sclerotiniaceae > Botrytis > Botrytis medusae. Next base: position 488,548 of record JAHXJL010000088.1, read on the forward strand.
GCGATCGATTCAGCCCCCTTTTGATGCAACGCCGGCTAGGGCAGGGTTTTATCAAGAAGCCCAATCGAACACAAAAACCCACTGAGGTCATGAAGAAAAAGTTCCGAACTGATGAACCAACGTACTCTCTAAATATGCCATGTAGAACCCCATTTTGGTATTCTTGAGATGTCAGAGTATGATCGGATCCCCAAGACAGAAGCTATGTCCGTCGTCTGAAGTGTGGTAAGACACCCCGTCCTCGATCGATACCAGGCAGTGAGTATGCCTTGAATCTAGATAAGTAATGAACGCTACAGATCTGACGATATGGATGCAATTGAACCCAACGTTTAAGGTATACAGGGAAATATGCACACTCAGTGCCGTGTATGTGAATACAATGATGTATGGATAGTGTTGTGGTGTTGAAGAATAAGGCTGACTATGATTGAGTGGATGTTCTAGGGGTTCTGTGCAGGACTTTCCTTCATTAATGGCGAGACATGTGTGATTTATTGCAGAGTCTAATGGTTAGCGTTGAACAAGGATCATGGAGTGATTTCCCGTAGCAGAATTAAGAAGCTGTTTAGATAGGACAATGGCTTGAACCATCTGCAAGTCATGAATGCGGCTCTTTGGATATGATGGCGAGCGATGTGTTGGCGTGTGCCGTTGCCAGTGATAATATATCAACATAATTAGGCAAACTCCACCACAGCATGGGAACGCATAGAAGCGATGATCTTGGATAGCTTGAACGTACCAAATCTCCGTTCTGAGAAACGTCTGCAGATATTGAAATTGACGATGCAGCGGGGTGGCAAAAAGAGCTCGCGAGATACCTTGTCCCACTGATCCGGACAAAATATGGAAACATGCCACTGCCATGGGGGTGAGTAAAAAGTTTGCGGACCGCGAGCAGAGAAAAAGAGCCAAGACTCAATGGATACTGTAGCATCATGGATGGATGGCAAAAAAGAAGAGTAAATCTTCAGCAATTACGGACTTTTTCCCAGAGAGATCCGCTGGGTTGGCCGCTAATGCAAAGAAATCGATGGTATTACAAAAGTACCATGGGTCCAAATGCAAGAAAAACGTCAATATTGCTCGCTAGGTCAGGGACATAATCCTCCAGAAATTCATCTAATTGTACCTACTATCTACCGATACATTGATATTGAATCCTTTGACCCCGAAATGGCTTGTGCTTTCCTTGAAATGGTGCCATTGAGTGCTTGTTGATAACAGATGTGGAAAGATGAAGGCGTTTCCTGTTCTCGGGATATGTCTCTATTGCCCCGCACTACCACGGTACATTGGAGGTCGTGAAGGAGAGACGAGAGAAAGAGATCGCAACAAGCAGCGCGATTGACGCGGAATGACTGGAGTACGGCTTGACACGAAGTCGGTGAGCCTTCAGTGCATGAACAGTGGCTGGAATTGACCGGCCTTCATCATCGAGTATTGTGCTTCAATATTTGAGATAGTTGATTCGCGAAAGGATCAAAAAAAGATGCGAGGCAAAAATCAGCCAGGTCTACTACTAACCGTAAACAAGGTTGTGGTGCGTATGCTTGATGAGTTGGCAGTGCGCTTGACATCTCAGTAGTAATGATTATATGCCGTTGAAATTGAATATGGTATAACGGTAAAGTATATTAAGCAAAGCGTGAAGATACCGTAGATCTAGAAGTCAACAAGTCGCTGGTCGGATGTACTCTAGATGTATGAAGTGTGTACAGAGTAGACGACTCTAGAATCTGAAGCTGGAAGGAAAAGGGATAAGTTTGGGAAGATTATTCGTTGATGGTTCGTGGAATTAAAGGGTTTTCCCCTTGATCCCTCCATGGAACAATCAAACACCGAGAATGTCAAACCACACAAACAACCTTATGCAGCACAAAGTACAATAGATAGTCTTTTTGATCGTACTATCTTTCGAGATGTCCAGAGTTACCAGCTTCCTTTTTGGTTTACTGTTTTTCATTTATTTGGAAGGATTATGGAAAGGACCGTCGTACCGTCCCGTACCGAAGATTCAACCGTTACATTGACCAGGTACTTGGGGGTCATTTTTCACAATTGGGCCACTGGCAAACTTCCCATTGCAATCGAGCGAGCATATGTACCAAGTAAGAATCCTGCAGAATTGCCATTGATCATACCGAGAATCCTATCGTTTGGTGCGAATGCAAGCTCGGAGACATTAGAATACGGCCGTGAGAAGTTGATCTGACATGGAGGAAGATGCATCGAGATTCGAATATTTCCAATTTGCATCATCTACATCTACAACTTCCTCTTGTTCACCCACCACCCAGACCTAGGTTTCCGTTCTATTGCCCAAAAATAGGTGGCGAGTCGGAAGAAATTGCTCTAGAGGGAAGTAATAGATTCGTGAATACGCGATGTGGGTATATGATACAAAAAAAGTACAGGACAGTGGAAATGGCCTGCAGGTTGCAGCTGTAGCAGTTCTATGCAACTAGCGAGTAAGTGAAGGGGTTCTTTCTCTCTTTCTCCTCTTGCGAGGGAGAGGGGAAGGTACCATGTACCTAGGTACTTTAAGCAACGAAGTGGAATCAAAATGCATGTCCGGACAAAAATTACTGGAGCTGGAACTTCTACATACAGTATCTAAAGTACAGATCAATAATAGTATCTATCTCCGAAGCTCCCCAAAGTCGGGAACCCTCTCGGATCCTGGATCCATTGATACCGGTACCACGATACGACATGCCCTCAAAAGTCCAACACAACAACACACACTTCACATGGTCGACCCAATATGTATCATGTTGCCATATCCACTCCTCACTTATACAAAAATAACAGAGTAGTTGGTGGTACCTTGCGGTGAGCTCATGACGATTCAATGAGACCGAAAACAGTTGGTAGAACCCGAAAGAACCGACCAATCTTCAATGTGGGGGGGGATGACCTCGACCACCAGTTTTCCATTCGATCTTCTTGTTATCCCGATAAATTGGCGGACCATGAGAAAAAGAACTTCCCCAAAGCATCCACTCTTGGAACTCCACTCTCCCACCAGTCTAGTAAAAATCTACTCGGTATCAAAACGGAATAAAATGCGAAGGGAGAAATTCATGCACTTCATGCAACTTACCAAGGGGCTACAGTACCTAGCAGTATAGTCTCTTTATGATCTATCATATGGCTTCCATGTGAAGAGAGATTAGTAAACCTTTCGTTCTTTTCCGGGACTGAACAAACAGTACAGTAACCTTACGATGCATCTCGTAACTGCCACCTGTGTTGCCATTGGGGTTAATGTATCTCACAAACGCCGCTTGCTTTTAAATCAACACAATTTTTCTGTCACGTTCAAATGATGACCCTGTTGGCAACAAAGAAGGAAGGATAACAATCAGGCCATTCTCAAGCTCAGCCACCGGGAAAATGTAAGATCCAATTGGTCGGTTGGACTTAACTAACGCATCGTTGAATATGTCTCGCGGGAAAATGGATTATGTACATCACGTGATATGTAAAGGTTCACCCCCGTCGCCGACGAAGTGTGAAACTGGCGCCATTCATATGTGCAGACTTTTCATCCCATAAGTACCAATCCCGAGCCAATGTAAATTCAGCCCATATATTCAGAAAGTTGGTACGTTTTAAAAGGTCCCTTTTGAAGCGAAGTATGCCCGTGTCTCCTCAGCAACGCCCTCTGGTATCACGAAAACCGGGTGGAGAGTCCCCACCCTATCCTCTTCATCATATATCTGTGTTGTCTCAACATAAGGCTCGGCTGTCCATTGATACGGTGAAACGAGCGTTCCACTCGATTCCGTTTTCTGTGCAGACGTGTTGAAATGCCACTTATGCTGTGCGGAACTAAGACCTGCCAAAACATAGCATGTGTGATACGAATCAGAGCGACTAAAATAGAAGATCAGCATTCGTGTGGAGCGGAAAAGAAGAGATCGGCTCCTCATGCTTACTGGCTGGGCTTATCCCTCAATCCACCCCGATTTCCTGTATCCTGACAACAGCAGAGGATGTATCTGATCAAACCGTCGCGGCTGTAGAGATTTACTGAATCTGGATTCGAGGATGGCCCTCTTTGAGTTTGCTGCGTTGGACCTTCAAGGCATGCTTCCAATAGAGGCCAACATCCTCCAACCCAATGGGAGTAGCACCCGTCGACTAACTTATTTGTGCGACCTGAGAAGCCGCCTTCCGGCGCATATTGACGTGCTGATAGCCATGAAATAAAGGCTGGCACGTCAAGATACCTAGATATGTTTTAGCATGGTGATTCGTGGATGATTAGATACACAAGTTTAGCCTACTGAGGTATCGTGATGTGTGGTTCACCTAAAATACACAAACAGCCTAATGCTAAGAACGCATACGCGCCATGGGCTTCGACATTAGGTCGAGCACCTATACCGCCCTCAAATGTTTGACCTATTCTATTAGCACATGCTTTAATTTCTTCTTTGTTTTGAACATACATCTCGAGATCCATTCCGGAAGTCCATCGATGAAAGTGGTATAGTCCGAAGATCTCGCGGGAGCATCTTGGGGAAGATCGAGAGGTAGACTCAGGAGTGTAATAAGAATTAGAGCACAATATGCACCACTTTGAAAAGTATCAGTTTCCCGTCCTCTATCGTCCTACTTTCGGAAGACTTACCGAATATCTTCCTCGCCACCCACAGCCATTCTAAACCCCCCAGTAGACATCTTCAAGCTACCTAGCCATTTCCACATTGCCTTGCGATCAATGATATCTAACGCTTCTTGTCCACCTACCATGGAAATCGATAGGATATTTGCATAGGTAGTGGCCAAATGTGACATCTGACCATTTCCTCCACCAAACCCTCCAGTCGCATTCTGTATGGGGCGACATGTTGCAATAATCTTTTCTCGATATGATGATACATCTTGACCCAAGGTCGAGAGACCAGCCAATGCCCAGTAGAACATCCATGGTCTGCTTGCATCAGCAGCGACATATGCCGAGGGCAGCTTTTGCAGATTCTTATGAAGGAATTGAATATGCTTTTTTCGACTCAGATGTGGAACCCCATATGGATTATAAGTCAATCCAGCTTCTTTTCCCGAGAGAAAAGGAAGACATTCTTGAATGGTTTGATCTTGAAGATGAGATGTCTGAGTCTGCAACTGATCGTGAAGTAGGGGATACTGCGTGAAGGTATCGGGAATCATATTTGTAAAAGCCTCCGCTGTGATTGGTCGGGATGAGCCGTAAACAATATCTTCATCAGTTTCAGCCTCAATATCTGCTTGTGATGATGGAGATTCTTGGACAATAAAACCAAGTGTTTGTGGTCGATTTTCTAGTGAATCATCATTATATAAAAGTTGATCTAGTTTGCTGGAAGGAGATAGAGATGAAGACTTTTTATTCGAGCCCTTCTTCTCTTCCATTGCACGTCGATTAAACTTCACACTGTGGTGAGGCTTCTTTCCTTTGATAATGAAAGTCATGTGGGTTGGATGTTTTTTTTGTCTAAGATTCAAGGAATACAATGATCTTCCATTATGATTCGCTGTTGGTCTTTACCATTGTTTTACTGAATTGATGCTTCGAGGTTGGCCAGGTCAGTGCTCGCTTACAAAAATTCTCACCACAAGAGCCAAAGAAGGCTACCGAAGCCTGAAAGTCCGTCCATCTTTATCAAAAATCCGCATTTGGTTGAATTTGTACCATTGCGATTTATATTCTTTGTGCTCATAATCCGATTGAAGATGCAGTGCAAGCAAGAAAGCAACGTTCCATACGTCTTCTACGATTTTTCCAAAGATCCAAAATGTAATTCTGTTGCAACACGTTTACATTTACATCTGCATTTACATTCACGAAATGCAAGTTGCCGTAAGGCGAGACTGCAAGCAAGTTAAATCTCTCAATTTTGATAATTGGGCTGCTGTCATCCTTCGGCCATAGCCGACCTATGATTACTGGTGGTACGGTGCCATTTTGCCCAAAGCATGTATCTGCAGACGTTGGATGCCAGCCAGGGCTCTAATTCGTTCGGTAGTCTGATCAATTCTACTACCTTTTGCTCCTTCACTCGCAACACATCAAATCCGTATCATAAAGTACAACGACGAAGGATATATGTGACTTGGGGATAGTGGCAAATAATTGCTGATGGCCCAAAGGAAGTTTTGAAGGGGCAGGAAGAAGAGACTATCACACATAGAACATGATATGATCACTCTTTTCCGACACTGATAAATATCTCATTTCATAACAAGAACATTTCACTACCTAACATGGGGCGCGATATGCGAGGAATATGTCGGCAGGCGCTGATTTGCAGAACGTTTTCGGCTTAACCAATGACGATAACCGAAAGGAAATTCATCCGCTGCAGGCGTATGGTGTTGAGGCGTTTTTGCATGAATTTCGATATGCAGCTGTCGGAGGGATGGGCCGTTCTATTAGAGGATAGGATACGAGGAATTTTTAATCAAGAAGCCATCGTGGGTTACACTGCTTGTATAACACCTGCTCAATCAATACATTTTGTACATGAAGTAGGTATTTGTGCCAAGTTAATGATGAAATTGCGAAACGATGAGGGGAAGGAGGGGTGGGAATGAGGGGCATAAATGTTAATCGCATATGGCGGCTGTTCGTTGATTGCTTTTTTATCTTATCATACAATCTCCGTACCTGGTAGTGTCTCAGATCTCGTTGGCACGTTGTCAAGGTCCACCAGTAATTCATCTATGTGGCACGAATGTATACACATGTTGTGCCAGACAGGATAGTTGAGATATTCTCAATCCGATATTGTTTCGACAGAGGGCATTTGTGAAATGCCGGTAGATTTCTAGTTAGGCACGGGAGAGTTGTACATAGCGAACGTAAGCAGCATAGCGTCAATAATTGACGAAGATCATCTATAATCACTCCGATAAGAATTGATTGTGGGTGAGGTTGAATTGAGTTTATTGCAGGACGGGATCCCCTGGTTCACTGCCACTTCAATGTTGCATCTCTGACGCCTCCTTCGTGTAAAACACATAGAAATGAGATAGAAACTCACAGGCGATGCACGGTAAAAATCCTCGTTTGATTACTGTACATGTAAGTAAATGAAGTGGTGGTCACCATCTTACAGTAATCATCCAGGTCCCATCAGCGATACCCAGGGTAACTGACCGGATCATACATTCAGCGAGCTCTTGTAGAGTCAGTTCTTGAGGTTTGACAACGCTTGAAACAAAGTTTAGACCGAATTGGAATTTTCTGGATTGTGATAGCTCGGATGCTAAGCTCACTCTACCCTCTCGGGTCTAGGCGAAAGATCTGACATGCCGAAGCCAAAAGGAGAGACGTGCACACACAACAAACGATGGGATTTTGAAGAAATTTGAGAAAAATTTCGTAGGGAGAGGCAGAGAGGGTCCAGGGGACCATCTTATCATCTTTGGCGTCGTGGATGTGGGAAAGGGTTTAAAAAAAAGTATATAGCACTCTAATCGTAGGATAGATCCGAAAGATATTGATTGGCGGAGCAACCATTGAGTCAAAATGGAGACCTCAGCCATCTCAATTGGGGATTCAAAAGTCTTTAGTCGGATGTCCAGAACCTGTTCTAGCAATCGCCACTGAAATCATTCGATCTCGTCTACTCCGTCCATGTAGCGTTCGGGAATCCATTTCATGATTTGTTGTTCAGTAGATTTTCATGTACTGTACGGAGTACTATTGACAGGTGTTGTTCTTGACTCAAATTAGTGGTAAGTAGGTAGGGAAAGCCTAGCACCCGCTATTATATAGCTATTGTTTTAGGTACTGCGCCGCTAATTCGAGCATCAATCGTAACTACTCACAGGCTATTTCTCCACTTCCCTAACTTCCAGCCCCTCTTGAAAAAATAGAGGGTTAACTTACAGTGGTAGCCCACTAGGTATCAAGCTACTCTGAGTCTTAAGCCTCCTTCCAATCACTATTGCTTGTTATTTTCATGGGTGAGCCCTGAAAAATCCTCTGTCTTCCAGGGACTTCACCAGAATCTACCAAAGAAATCGAATCCATTGGACACATGACTTCTTTGCTCGCAGTAGTCTCATGCTGCCTCATGCAGTAAGAAGACGCTTGTGGCTCCAGCCGTCACACCTGATTCGGCGAAGGCTTGCCAGTGGGCTCAAAATGGCTGGGGTCGTATAAGTTTGCCGAATTCCCACACCGCTCCTTATGTGGATCCTACCCTCACTCTACGAACTTCTACTACCAATAGGCCACACACCGACTAACATCGTGAGGTTTTCCTCTTCTTCAAAGAGCGGTGTCTTCGACCCTCTTTCTTACAATACTATTGACCATTCCAACAAGCAATCCGCGACAATGAGCTCAAATCTTGACTTCTCGCCAGAAGGTCTATTAGACCTTTCGTTCGAGCAACGTGACCCACGATATCAATTTACCAATATGACTACGCGTTCGACTTGGCCACTGCCGTTGGATATGGCCTCAGGAGGATCTGACGACCGACGGGAAACTTCGCCAGGGCATAGTGGACACCAACAGTATCAAACCGGACATCATCATAATTCTCCCACGTTATTGACAGATTGGCCAATACAACAACAACCTCAGCATTTGTCACCCCAGCAACTTTCCCCTCAGCAATTGTCGCAATTCATCCCGGATAACTCGTTGATGGGACCACAATATACATTTGGCAGCCCGTATCAAACCTCACCTCTCGACTATGGCTTACCAGCAACCACACAAGCAGCTCTCGAAGCCAGTCTCCAGATGGAAGCTCCATTCAACGGACTCGCACAAACGGTTGAGGCACAGGCGAATCAATGGCAGGATTGGCATGAATTCGAGTATGCGATGAATTTTACCTCGAACCATGGAATTCCAAGTATCGGACGACAAAGTCTGGGAAGCAACTCACCGACGGGTACCTACTTGGAAGTGCTCTCGTTACCCAGTTCGAGTAGCGATCACGGATGGTCGACAGTCGATACCTACCAGGATTTCAACACCTATCAACAAGCGCAAAACCAAGCAATTTTCAACCCCGGTCAGACATTACATTTGCGAAGTCACTCGGATTCATCGCAATCCGATGGTCATCAATCGATCGATACGTTTGGTAGTTTTGAGGATTTGTCAGGATACCCATATTCGCCGTACTCACCGGGCTCGGACAGCTATTTGGATGTGACGGGTGGACATAGGAATTGTTTCCACGGCGAAGCACACCACCACAATCACGATATTATCAGCCCCGCCGCAGCCGTTCCCCCGCAACCCATCCAAGCTCCATCTACGAAATCCACGGCTGCTTCCACGACTTCCAACCGTACCTCCCCATCCAGCACCTCATCGCCTCCCGCGAGACGCAACTCCGCACCCCGCAAGAGCCCCACGGCCAAAGCCACCAAACCGGTCATCCGCCGCACCTCCAACGGAAAGAAGGATGCCCCAACCGAGAAGCGCGTGGGACGAAGACGCGGCCCCTTATTACCAGAGCAGCGCAAACAAGCTAGCGAGATAAGGAAACTGCGAGCCTGTCTCCGCTGTAAATTCCTGAAGAAGACGTGCGATAAGGGTGAGCCCTGCGCGGGATGTCAACCTTCGCATGCTCGTTTGTGGCAGGTGCCGTGTACGCGTATCGATATCAAGGATATTGGTTACTTTATGAAGGACTGGAAGGCGGATTATGAACGTCACGTGGGGAGAGGCGTGTCTGTTTATAATATCAAGGGGTTCTCGCAAAAGGAGGAGTTGCTTTGGATTACTCATGGGTATGGATTTGCTCTGCCGATTATGGCGAGAGAGGTTTATGTGAGCGATGATAGTTGCTTTAACGTCGACTGGGTTGAGGGTGATCATGAAGAGCCCATTGAGTTTGAAACTCGCACGGAAAGAATGTCAGCTGGTTCTGAGGGTGTCTCGAATGAAGCATTATCTGAGTACCTCGACAAACACATTGATGGACCTTTTGAAGAATTCATCGATGAGTACTTTGAGGGCACCCCATTCATTACCGAGATCTTGAAGACTGCTCACCGCTACTACATGAAAGAGAAGGTTTCCGTCGTTCGCAAGGCACTGAAACTCGTTCTTGCCTACAACCTCACTTTACACGTTACCATGGTCGAGCAAAGAGGAGACGAGCACCCAATGGAAGGAATCATTGACGACGAGGACTCCAAATTCAACGGAAAGGTCGTTGCCCCCGTCATGATCAATTTCCAAATCAAGTGTGCCCTCGCCGACATGTGGCGCGAACTCCAAAAAGAGATTCTCGAAGAATTGTCCTCGCTATACTCTAGCGTTTACAGTGGCGACAGACTCAAGAACTGGCCTACAATCTTCATGCTTGCATCGATTCTTCTCGCCGTGTGGGAGGAAATGCAATTTGATTGTCACTACCGCGTTCCCGACCAAGCAGCCGTCAACAAATTCTGCAACGATATGGAAACCACCCCAGTAGGCGTCATCGTCGGATTATTCCATGCCATTTCTCAGAAACTCCCTGCGTTTACCGATTGGGAAACTAGAAGACATGGTCAACTCCTCAATAACAACGTTGCTGTCTGCGAAGCCATGACTGAAATGAGAGGTCACGTAACCAAGCATGGTTTGTTCCCCCCCTCTCTCATCTACTCTCCAAAAAAAAAAATAACACAACTAACCCACCCCCTCTAGAATCTTATCTCAAAACCCGACCTGACGCAAAATTCGACCGTCGAGACTTTGACTGTCTCTCCAACAAATTCCTCTCGAAACTCGTCATTCGCGCAAATTAACCCACGGATCCATCTATCCATCATCATATCATGATTTCCCTATAATCGATCCTCCTCATCCTTCCCCGTTTGCAAATATATACCTACCTACCTACCTACCTCACCACATGCTATATAACTCCCGATTGCATACACACCCACACTCACCCTGTACAAATTTGTTACCCGTCCGTCTCTGGTTTGCGGTAACAAGATAACGAATTCAATGCTCTTCATGACCAACCATTCATGACATGATATGAAAAAAGAAAAACGATTGCAGGAACATTTTTCCCCCCGCTTTTTCTCTCTTTCCTTTCTCTTTCTCTCTTTCTCATATTCCGCATTGCGTGTAATCACGAGATGGAGAATATCGAAAGTGCACACACGAGAGAAAGGAAGAAAGGACGAAAAAACGAACGAACGAATGAAAAGAAATAATTTGTTAATTTCCTATTTTTGATTTTTTGGTCCACGGCATAGCGTTTTGGTTGTCATTTTTTTTTTTCATCTTTCCATTTTTTTTTTCATTTCTTTTCAATCTTTTATCATCACCATCACCATCCTCAGCAAGCAAAAAGTTTCCTCCCTCCCTCATTCCCTCCCAACACTACAACGACCCCCCCTTAACGAAACAAACGAAACATGTTTATTTTCTTCTTGTTGCTGCATATGTATATGTATGTACGATCCGAGTTTCCAATCTCGATCTCATCATTCATTGCACTGCATTGCAGCAAAAAGAAAATCAAACCTTTAACGAAGATCATGGAATTTAAAGAAAGAAAGAAAGAAAGAACTCTTTATAACGTTTTACATGACATGTTTTTTATCCTATTTTATGTTTCTTTTTCTCTCTTTTTTCTTTCCAACCTCTTTCTCATGGAATAAATAAATGGATGGATGGATGGAGAGGGTATTCATATTCAAGTTCGTTTTTTTATCCATTTGTTTTTTTTTTGCTCTCATCTCGTCTTGTTATTTATCAACTATTTTTACTGGACATGAGAAATTCTCGAAAGCGTTGTTATTTATTCAAAAGAAGGCAGAAGAAATGATCGAAGTAACTGCCGAAATATGAACCTCTATGAAAAGATTATTATTTTTATTATGGCATGGCGTGCATTGAAACCTTTTTTATTATTATCTCTTTATTTTTGTTTTTTCTTATGGAACGGGAATCTTTCAATTGGGCGTGCTGCGATGGGATGAATTGACATGAAAGATGGGCGAAGAGCAATAGCGCGAGCGATGGGTGTTTTTTTTATAGCTGCGAAGGGGGGAGAGAGGCATGGAGAAAGAGGGGGGAGCAGGAGGAGGAGGACGTGTATACGGAGTTATTAGTTGCCAGACGCAAGAAAGGCATTTTTATACGTGGGGGGAAAGGGTCGTAGATAAAAATACCAAAATTTCAAGCCTTTTTCACTTGGTGAATATTTAAGATTTTTGAAGATATTGATACTTTTGATGTGCTTGCTATTGCTGTATGTTTCTCCTGAGATTTAGATGCGTATGCTCATTTCGAAATCCGAGCTTTGAATAGACACTTGATTGTGTAGGTTGGATTTGGTTCTTGCTCGTATACTTGGAAAATACCTTCACTTTGTATAATAAGGACTTACTTGGGTTCATCTTCGGTGATCTCTCGGATGCAAGATGCTGACTCTTGCGTTCTTTCATATGCACGCGGTTATCACCGACCAGGGGAATGGAAAAGATAGAATTAAACTTTGGGATTGATCGGATGAAAAAGATCTGATGGTTTGTTTCTTGGAAAGAATTTGCATTTCTGCTAGTTTCTCAGTGAGGCGTTGAATAATTGAATCGAGAGGCAGATCTAGAACTCACGAGACGAGGGAAAATTTTACATACGTAGCCCATTCCTTTCAGGAAGAGGTCACATTTGAGGCCCTATCAACGTCAACGTGGGTGGAATGGCTGTAAACTTAGCCAGCAACTTCAAGAGTGTCTACAGAGGACGAAGTGTGTAGAGATTGTACGTCTTTTACCTCTCATCCTCTCATCTTCTCATCAGTGTTGCATCCATTGCCGACTTACAAGACAGATTCGGAGTTTTTGACCGGTGTCCCAAGGTGTTCTCTTCGAAAAGAGTTTGTATCTCCGAGACCTCATCGGGGTTTCCAGTACCAGTACCAGTTTCAATACCAGTACCAGATACACATATGAAAAATCATACGTTCATTCCCTCTTTGAACCTTGGAAATGGGTCAGCTGCTGACCAAGTGTACCAAGAAAAAGGATTCATTTATGTAGGAGTATGCACACTGTTTCTCTGCTTTTGTATTGCGTTGTCCAATCTATGCACCTGCATTTGCGACCTGGATTGGGCGGACATGGTCATGGACAGACGGATTGATTGTTGATTGATTGAGTGACCACGATCCATTTTATATTTGAGTGCAAGAATCAGGGATGTTGATACCATCTTCCAATTTCTTAATCTTTTATCCTTTATCTTTTATCGTGATTGAGATTGGGGATCGGGATTGGGATTGCAATATTGAGCATGGAAATGACGTATCATTTTATAAAAGGAAACCCTTTTTATAGATTCTGATGATGTGGAAAGGAAAGGAAAGGAAAGTTTGGATTATGCGATAACCTGCTGCTACTTGCTAGTGGATTGCGAGATATTCTCTGCAGGAGTTTGAAACGGAAAGTGCATCGGATTGTGTACAACTGGCAGTTTTTGGCTGGAAGGTGCAGACAGACTCAAGCATCAAGACTGAGACTGAGACTGAGACCGAGACTGACTGAGACCAAGACCAAGACTGACAGACGATGAGTAGAAAGGCAAATGTTGGAACTGCAATAGACAGAGAGAGAGAGATAGAGATGGGTCCGAGTACGGAGGCGATGAAAGGCAAAAAAGGAAAAAAAGCGAGAGGTTGGAAAAATGGTTCAAGATGTGATATGATACCGGTAAACGTTGACCTTTTCTTTCCATGAATCATTCATCTATGGAATCTTTTCACTGTAAAGCCAAATCCCAGTTGAGCGAGACCGAGTTGAGGTAGAAGGCGGGGTTAATGGTAAATTAATCCGTTTTAGGAAAGGTCTAGAATTGATAAGGGGAAGTTGCTCAGTTCTCAAGGTGTTGTTGACGTCCGGAAGCATTTGGCAATGTGAAGTAAAGTGCTCACACTCACAATACACTCACAATACACTCACAACACACTCACGATATTACCAAGGAGATGTTGAGGATTATGATCAAAATGCAATACAATATGGATATGGATATGGTATTACATGTACGATGACTAAGAAGAAGTCATCTAATAATGATCTCGACTGTGAAATGATGCACCGGTGTTCCGTAATATAAGTACAATATACACTGTGTTGATTTATAATCAATCATTCATTTACTCCGTATTCACTCAGGTCCAGATTCCCGAGAAGATTCCATTTTCCATTTTCCATTTTCCAACGTAGACAGCCTCGGAAGATTCAGGCTGAGTTTCCTTTTTTTCCCCCTCCCTTTGAATGGAAATCCCTAGAAGGAGCGAGTCAACGGTGAGTAAAGAAGGCGCAGCAACAGTACCTTGAATCCTTGATACGCCGCCTATGAACCTGTGATTCATTCACTCATTCTTACTAAACTCTAAAAGGTGGCGTGGCACTAAGCGATAAGGCAAGTTCAATGCGCTTCCGCTTCCTCCTTTCAATGCCTACTTAAACACTCCATCTCACCCTCAAACGTCTCCTTCTTTCTTCCATCATACAACTCCATCAACTCTCTCTCCACGATCACTTCTTTTGATTCTCGAGAAATCATCACCCACAATATTATCTATTTCATCAAAAGAGTAATACTACAGAAACATCATCATGCAGATCTTCGTCAAGACTCGTAAGTTGTCACCTTTCCGTTTGCCGCCTGCGAGCGGTATCGCCACTTCACTTCCAGAAGCAGCTTCCATCAACCTTTTTCGTCAATCATTCTATCAAAAACATCTGCTAACAAGTATCTGCTACAGTCACCGGAAAGACCATCACCCTTGAGGTTGAATCTTCCGATACCATCGACAACGTCAAGGCCAAGATCCAGGATAAGGAGGGAATCCCACCCGATCAACAGCGTTTGATTTTCGCCGGTAAACAACTTGAGGATGGTCGCACTTTGAGTGATTACAACATCCAAAAGGAGTCCACTCTCCATCTCGTTCTCCGTCTTCGTGGTGGTATGCAAATCTGTAAGTTAAACACCATTGCCATCGCATAACGCCACAATTTACTGACATCATCATAGTCGTCAAGACTCTTACTGGTAAGACCATCACCCTCGAGGTTGAGTCTTCCGATACCATCGACAATGTCAAGGCCAAGATTCAAGACAAGGAAGGCATTCCTCCCGATCAACAGCGTTTGATTTTTGCCGGTAAACAACTTGAGGATGGTCGTACCCTCTCCGATTACAACATTCAGAAGGAATCTACCCTTCACTTAGTTCTCAGACTTCGTGGTGGTATGCAAATCTTCGTCAAGACTCTCACTGGAAAGACAATCACTTTGGAGGTTGAGTCATCGGACACTATCGACAATGTGAAGGCTAAGATTCAAGACAAGGAGGGTATCCCACCCGATCAACAACGTCTTATCTTTGCTGGTAAGCAACTTGAAGATGGCCGCACTCTTTCGGACTACAACATTCAAAAGGAATCAACATTACATTTGGTCCTTCGTCTACGTGGTGGTATGCAGATTTTCGTCAAGACCTTGACCGGAAAGACCATTACATTAGAAGTAGAATCGTCAGATACTATTGATAATGTTAAGGCGAAGATCCAAGATAAGGAGGGTATCCCACCTGACCAACAACGATTGATCTTTGCTGGAAAGCAGCTGGAGGACGGCAGAACCCTTTCGGATTACAACATTCAAAAGGAATCGACATTGCACTTGGTGCTCCGTCTTCGTGGTGGTCAATAAATGTTTTTGATTCGATCTGCACATATATTCTTTAGGCGTTTTACGATGACCTGATCCAATGGTGTTATGGGGGCTGGTTAGCAGGTTCTCATCATAGTGCACTGGCATGTGCCACATTATTGATAGATAGTATTCAATATTCAAAACTATATTTTTGACATTTAATTCCGTACTCTTTTGAATGTGATATTGAATACATGATGTGATTGTGATTGAGATTAGTATGTAAACAGTTGGTATTAATGCTTAACTTCCTTATCGTACCTAAAATGGAGTTGGAGATAATGACGGTGTTATGCTCCACTACATCCACTCATGAAGCTAAAGTGATGCGAGGCTGCAGCCGCACAATGAAATTTATACCCCAGAACCTTTCCTGTCCACAATACTTTATGTGCTGCAACACCTGCAAAACTACTTTTTAATACGAACGCAAATTTCTTGCGATAAATCATTGACAATCTATATCTACTCTTTGGGCTTTGAGTTGCCAAACAGAGTTTTTCCAACGAGTAGCTCGCGCTACGGTTTCCGCAAACCCCCACCACGAAGCTTTCGCATGGCATTCGATTCATGCAGTCGTGAATGAAATTATGAATGAATGAAGAAGTATGCCATCATACTTTTATCATCTCAAATTTGAATTATATCCTTTGCCAGATTTGGACCCAGAGAAAGTGAGTAAGAGAGAGAGGGAGAGGGAAGTTTGGGTTCCGGGTGAGGGAACGGATATTTTTGGCTGTACTTCACCATCCGCAGGTGGAGCTTGCACCTGGCCGAAACATAAACCTGTTGCTTGGGAACAACATAGGAGGAGAAAGGGAGGCACTGGGAGCTCAGCAGGTTCTGTGCTGGAAGGAAGCACGAGAAATATTATAAAGGGGACCGAGAGTCAGATACAAGCGAGCAGTTTTCAGGGCGCTCAGAACGGAGATTTGGGTTCGGGGGTAGCAAAAGGAGGGGTCATTGATTGTGGACCTTCACGGCAGATACGATCTGAAGAGTCGAAAAATCTGGTTGTATTGAGCACGACGAAAAATTCGCAATTAGAAATCGCACCCCCGAGCGCGAATTTGGTGGATAAGAAAAGAGATCTGCAAACTTCAAAAAAGGATTGGAGATTTGGGAGGGTAAGGGTTGAGGCATTGGATATGGATGGCGTGAGGGGATACCATCGTAGAGGGGAGGGCAGTCAGGGTGGTATTGTCATGAATGCAGGACTAGAACCGGGTGGTCGAGTTACAAAGGCGAGATTCGAGGAATTACATACTATAGGGGAGAATGGGTTAGAGTTGAAGAATACGGAGGTGGGGTGGGGAGTGGTGCATTTATATAGGGATGGGGAGGAAACACCTGGATTGATGGGGGTGGAAGTTTATAATGCCGATACCGCAACGCATCCTACGAATGATACACAGAGTAATGGGTCGAGTGAGATCGACGGAAAAGTCAGTGCAGAGGATTGTACTCTATTATGCATACCTGCTGTGCCGAGCTATCTTACGTCGAGAGACTTCTTGGGGTTTGTGGGAGAAAAAACGATGTATGAGATTAGCCATTTTAGAATGGTTATGACGGGGCGGATGAACAGGTATATGGTACTCATGAAGTTCAGGGATGGTAATGTGGCAAAGAAATGGAAGGCAGAATGGGATGGCAAAGTCTTTAATAGCATGGAGGTACGTTTTCACTTTAGCATGAGGCATCTTTGTTTAGAGCTGACGATATCCAATATAGCCAGAAACCTGCCATGTCATGTTTATAAAGTCAATCACTTTCCAAACTCCCACCTCTTCCAAGTCAAATACAAGTTTCCCAGAACTATCCCACGATCCTTTCACACCAGCTCCGATGCAAAATAACCTTAAGCCTTTCCCTCCTCCCACTCCAAATCTCGTCGAACTTCCTACCTGTCCTGTCTGCCTCGAGAGAATGGACGATACAACGGGCCTCTTCACGATTCTCTGTCAGCACGTCTTTCACTGTGCATGTCTTGAAAAATGGCGTGGCACAGGTTGTCCCGTATGTCGACATACCAATCCTTCACTAGCAATCGCTTCTCAGCAGTCCACCACACCGTATGACCCTGAAAATCCACCATTTGGAAGTGGCGAAGCATCACTATGTAGTATTTGCGATTGCACAGATGATCTCTGGATCTGTCTCATATGCGGAAATGTCGGGTGCGGACGCTACAAAGGCGGGCACGCCAAAGAACACTGGAAAGATTCCGCGCACAACTTTGCACTGGAAATCGAAACCCAGCATGTATGGGATTACGCGGGTGATATTTGGGTTCATCGACTCATCCGCGATAAAGGCGATAATAGTAAAGTCATCGAACTCCCCTCGTCACGTTCTAGGGGTGCACTGGCGCCCGCGGAAGATGTGGATATGGTTCCGCGGGAAAAACTCGAAAATGCAGGATTGGAATTCACACATCTTTTAACGTCGCAATTAGAGAGTCAGAGGGTTTATTTCGAGGAGTTGGTCAGCAAAGCGGTTGCGAAAGCCAGCGCGGCGAGCGAAAAGGCTAGTCTTGCGAGTCGCGATGCGGAAGTGGCGCTGGGGAAGTTGGGAGAGTTGGAGGAGAAGTATCGGAAGTTGAGTGTGGATACATTGCCGAGTTTGGAGAGGGAGTTGGAGAGGGAGAAGAGGAAGGCGGAGAAGGCGCAGGAGATTGCGAGGGCGATGGGGAAGAGTTTGAGGGAGGAGAAGAAGGTGTCGGAGGGGTTGATGGAGAGAATTGGGTTTGTGAATGAGGGGGTGAGTAGGAAGGAGGAGGAGGTGAGGGGGCTGAGGGAGGAATGTGAGGAGTTGAGAGAGGCGAACAGGGATTTGATGGTTATGATTAGTGGGAGGGAGAAGATTAGGGAGATGGAGGAGGCGGGGGAGTTGGGCGAGGGCGAGGCGGAGGCGGCGGGCGTTAGTGTGGGAGAGAAGGAGGCGGATAGGAAGAAGAAGGGAAAGGGGAAGGGGAGGAAATAGAGATGCCGCCGCCGACGGAGATGGGGAATGCATGATGGAAAGAAGCGATTGATTCTATTTTGGCGTAACATAACATGGTTTGGCGAATGGGTTTTGTTTTGTTTTGTTTGGGGGTTGGGGGTTGGGGTTGGGATTGGGATTCGGGTTAATGAAATGAAGTTGATGTAAAAGATGGTGTTGCTTATTCGATACTGGGTACATGCACATACATGTATGGGATAAATGAATGAGTGGGTGAGTGGATGAATGACGACAATGTATCTTTACGAGTAGTCAGGTACAGACAGAGAGAGATATGTCTACAGGCAAATCAAGAAAGAAAAAGAAGAAGAAAAAAGAAACACATGCATCAAGTATATCTCTCCACTTCATCCGAAAAGTCATTGAAAAAGTCCGTGAAGATGTTATCCTGTCCATGTGTAACTAACATTTGCTTCCCCCCTCTCTCTCTTCCTCCCTCCCCACAACTCACAATACAAATCACACCTCACAACTTTACACCACGGCTTGCTTGCTTGCTTCCTGCTCGGTTACTTCATTTCAATCTTTCATTTCAATCAACTTTTTATTCGATGAGAGGAGATATCAATCATATATATATATATATATATATATATATAGATACGTCACATTGCATACCCAATACAATAACCATCCATACACACATCAATACAAATACACCATAATATCATCCCGCCAAAAAAAAAAAGGGAACAGAACAATCACCATTGAAATTTGGAAACAGTCTGAAAAAAATACAAATGTTCATCTCTAGAATTTCTTTGGCCACCCAAAAGAAAAAAAATGCATGCATCCATAAAAACATGTAATACATGACCCTTTTAACCCCCAAAGCCAAAAGCCAAAGCCCGAATTCAACAAGATACGATAGAGAAATGGCAAAAAACGGCCAGGTAATGAAGTCCATCCATAAATTACTTTACTCCTTCCTTTCCTCATGCCCTAGTTTCTTCTCTCCATAACTTTTCATCCAAAAAAAAGTACCTCTGTCCATGGTTTCCTCCACTTCAAATCTGTCACTCGCCCAGCGATCCTTTCCCCTCCTTACATGATAATGGCCGGAACGTCAACATTGGCCTTGATGCTCTTATGTGGGAGAATGCTTCCTCCATTTACATAAATCTCATCACCAATCGTAACGTCATCACCCAATACACTGACATTTTCCAAACGTGCCCATTTACCAATAGTAGAGTTCCAGCCTACGATAGTGCTCTTAACCCAAGCGTGATCCTTGACTTTGGAGCCCTCGAGGAGAACACAACGTTGTAAACGAACACCATCGCCGATAACAACATTGGGACCAATTGTTACGTTGGGACCAATGCGGCAGTTCTTGCCAATCTTGGCAGAAGGATCGATCAAGACATTACCGCCGTGAACGTATGGGGTGTTTGGTGGAGTAAGGAGCTTGGAGCCCTTCTTGGTAAGGGAAGAAAGGTAAAGACAAGTACCGGAAAGGAAATCCTTGGGTTGACCAACATCCATCCAGAATCCTTCCAAATCGAAAGAGTGCAATTGACCATCGGCGCAAATGGCAGGGAAAGTCTCTTGTTCGATTGAGGTAGGGCGGAGGTCGATGCGCTTGAGGACACTTGGGTTTAAGATGTAGATACCAGCGTTAATGCGGTTTCCGACGAATTCGACTGGCTTCTCTACGAATCGATCGATTCTGGATGCGTGGTTTGGTTTATGAACAACGACACCATATTTGGATGGTTCTTCAACCTTGGTTACGACAATGGTACCTTCATCGCCGTGTTTCTTGTGGAACGCAGCCAAATCTGCGAAAGGATATTCACAGATGACATCTGAGTTAAGAACGAAGAAAGGAGCATCATCCTTTCCGAGAATTTCTTCTGCGAGTTTAAGGGGACCGGCTGTACCTAATGGTTCGGATTCGATAGAGAATGTGATTTTGACGTTGAATCTTTCTTCGTACTATATGTGCCTGCATTAACATCTGCGGTGTAACCCATGAAATTTTTTGGGGCGTGGTAGCAGTGAATCATACCTCAGCCAAATACTTTTCCATAACCTCTGGACGATAATTTACGGCCAACACAATATCTGTAACTCCAGCTTCTGCCAAGGCCTCAACTTGATGTAAAATCATGCGCTTGTTACCGAATTCGACTAAAGGTTTTGGGAGGGTAAGAGTCTATATGTCAACAGTCAGTTGATGGGTGTCTTTGGGAAGCTTTGTAACTTGTGCGAAGGGCGCCATGTAGAGTTCGAATATCGTATCATGGCATTGGGAGAACGTACGAGTGGGCGAAGACGGGTGCCAAAGCCACCGACAAGAATGAGAGCTATTTGAACATGTTAGCGATACATTGCCAGAAGATCTGCGAATGCGGAAACGGGAACGGCTTACCCTTCATCTTGATAGTTTGTACGAAGTAAAATGTGTAGAAGGGCTGTATGTATTGCTAGTTCTACCCCACAGTTTAAGAGGATAAGAACAAGTGTCGAGAAGAAGTAAAATTGAGTCGGATGTTGATCACCACTTATACCCAATGGAAGACAGTGAGTGTTGAGGTGTCCTTGTGAAATGGATATGCTCAAGCACGAATTGATTTGTGGAAAGGAGAAAGGAATATGTAGATTGTACAATTAAAATTGATTCGAAATAGAAACCAACGAATGTATTTGTTGCTATTAAAGTATTTAGCAAAAGAGGAGAAGATTGAATTGAATTACAAAAGTTCAAGGTTCTCTTTTTATGTTGTTGTCGTTGATGAAGTTGGGAAGAATTTATGTTGAGAAGATGTGTGAATGTGCGGTACAAAGTAGTAATAAGGGTTTGGGGGTCAGTATCAGAGAAGGCCACTGTGTCAATCAATGGATGGATGGATGGATGGGTGGATGGGTGGGTGGAAGGATGGTACTAACTAACCAATCTATTTTGGGGGGGGGAGAGGGGGAAAAGGGATGGAAGTGGGAGGGATGAACAGAACGAACAGAACCAACAGCACAAACGAACGAACTCGCTTTCCTTCCTTAGATTGTAATTTCTCGATTGGTATTTTTAAGTGTTTTAAGCGTTTTAAGCGTTTTAAGCGTTTTAGGCGTTTTAGGCGTTTTATGATACTGGGGAAAGGGGCTACGCAATAAGCCGTAGAAGGAATAAAATAAAATAATAAGTGGCTCTGAAATAAGATTGAAATCCCATTCGATCATTTCCATTGGTTCAAAGTTATATAATCCAATGAATTCCCATTGAAAGAACACGTTCTCGACTTTTATATTGCCGTCTCTAACGTCTCTTGCTAGTATATTTAAAATTGAAGGGCATGATCGAATGATTGAAGTTGATGATGTTTCTGGGTGGGTAGGTAGGTAGGTAGGTAGCTAGCTAGCTCTGACTTGAGTCAAATTTCAAGATGCATGCTAGCACTATCATATAATAGGTACTGCTTGCTCGTATGCTTGCTCGTATGCTTGCTCGTATCATATATTGTCTGTATCAGGTACTCTATGCTGGTGTTCACTTCTGTTCCTCTCTGTTCCTTCGACTCATGTGTTGTTGACGATATATGCACATAAATGTCAAACGAGTACGGGTAGTTACGGGTAGCTAGCTAAAGGATGCACGATGTATCATGTAAAGATTGGCAAATATCTAGACAGTTGAGATCTAAAACCCCATCTAGGTAATAGTAAAGTATCTACAAATCCAGAGACAGTTAGATATTCGCATTTCATGACTTTGAAAATAGGAGTACGAGAATATTAAGGTTAGAAAGAAGTCAGAACTACCTGATCTACCCTACCTGCGTAAGGTTAATCAGTCTTGGCCTGTAAGGGAACCCCGTTAATATTCATCTTACAAACAACCTCCTTCATCCCCCTATTCGCAAACTCAAATAACTGAGGATGCCATATCGAGGTTTGTCTACATCGTACGTATATCCCTTTTCCGTCCATCTTACATATTCGTGATTTAAACCCCCCTTCCCCCCCCCAATATACCACCAATATAACACAAGACAACGCGCAAGACGACACCCCCAAACTTCACGTCCAACTTCCTCATCTGTATGCAAGCAGCAAGAATCGTACCAAAAAACAAATCATCCTCTCGTGTTCTTCGATGGCACAAAAGTCGTAAGATGTACTGATACTTGCTTTCCCCCCTTCATACGAGGTGGTGGAAGTCGCCGATCCGAACTATCGTTGCCCTTCCGTATCAGAAAGCATCACGAGATGTGAAAAAAATGATAATGTGGCAGTGCATGAAAACTCAAACTTGACACTATCAAGACGCCACATCCCTCGGCGGTTTTATGAGTTGGTTTGCCGATCAAACATCAATTACGTCGTCTTGATGCTGACGGATGTCGTCAATACTCAACCATTGTCGTCACTCAGCATACATGCCAAATAAGAGTGACTGATGTTGCGATTCTAGTTTGCACGATAACATATGATAATTCTCAGATTCTAGCTTTTAACTCGAGCTTCATAATAGTTTGTTGGAATCGGAGTTTTTGCAAATGGTTTGGGTTACCATAGTTGGTAATCCATCCATCAATCGATTTTGAATCTGAGCTCGCTGGATTAATCAAATCATACCTGTTGGTATACCACCAATCTCCTGAACAGCATGAGCAACCCCGAATATTCAATGAAAAAGGCATCCTGAAAAAGCCACACAATTCATCTGCACTCTGCGAGATCCTCTCACAAAATGACTCCCTACTCCCAACCCCTTTCCCTCCCTAATCGCGAAATTCGCATCCTCATCCTTCATCCCTTAAACCACGGCACCCCAATTCAATGCACCGTCGAAACCATCTCTCTCCTCTCCCGTCCCTCATACGAGGCATTGTCTTATGTCTGGGGCGATGCCTCCATCCGACAAACCATCACATTCAATGACACTCCCTTCTCTGTTACTCAAAACCTGGCTATTGCACTACATCATCTCAGGCTACCTAATAAACCGCGAAGGCTTTGGGTTGATGCCATCTGTATCAATCAATCTGATATCAAAGAACGCAATGAACAGGTCACGCTGATGGGTGAGATTTATTCTATGGCAAAACCAGTTTTAGTTTGGTTAGGTGAGACCTTTGAGGGGTGCGAGGAAGCCTTTGATTCGATGTCTAAAATCGATATTGCAAGTGAAGATGAAATTCTAGAGGAGGAGTCTCAAACCATGTTTTCTTTCTATATTCAACTTGTTAAGAAAGAATGGTTTACTCGTCTGTGGACCATACAAGAACTGGCACTAGCGGATCAGGAACCTCTAGTTGGTTGTGGATTTACCTGGACTACCTGGAGTGTACTGTCAAAAGTGTGGCAAAAAGTTGCGATGATTGAATTCACGAAGATGGGGATGATTATGATGGAACGTGGCGATGAGAATGAGAATTCGGATAAACCTGTTGTTTCGCAAGGTGTACGCACCAGTACTATCAAAATCGATCTTCTTAATAATTTACGCACGGCAGTTACTGACAAAAAAGGTGAAGACCTCCGGGATCTGTTACTCAACACCGTTACATCCAAAGCAACGGAACCAAGAGATAGGATATATGGTCTACTGGGCATGATGAGTTCCTCAGACAGAAAGGCCATCACAGTAGATTACAATCGATCTCTAGGAACAATATACGCAGACGCCATATCCCACATCTTCCATAAGGGAAAAGGACCTTCCTTTCTTTCTGGTTTAGAACTAGCAGGTCCCAACCCGCCAAATCAGTATTCTTCCTTTCCATCATGGGTGCCAAGATTAGGCACCAAATCTCTTCTTCATTCTACCCTTTATCACCCCCCAGGTATAGGAGTCTCAGGAGCAGGTAGCACTGCCATCAATGGTCACATATCTCCCGATCTCAAAACACTCTGCATAAGAGGTCTTCCGATTGACACCATTGCCGAGAAATTTACCTTTGGCCCAAACAATGAATGTCTTACCCAACTCTCCCACATCGAAGAAATGGTCCTCAAAGCACAACATCTCGCAACCCGCCACTCGCATCATCGACCCTACCTGCACACTTTCAAAACCAAAGAACCAGTATGGAAGACCCTAATCGCAAATAAACTCTACACCGGAGCCGGCCGTGAAGTGGCACCCGAAGCTTATAGCAAGATGTACGATATACTACTCAACAATAATACACAGAAACGCCATACCAATCACAATATTCCCTGTCCAGAAACCGAAAGCTCGCACAGCTACATTGACAAAACTAGAGACTATAGACTTTCGCTCCTAAACCGCCTCCCCAACTCCGCATTCTTCATCACCACAACCGGGTTTTATGGCGCGGCTCCTAGTTCGATAGATATTGGAGATCAGATAGCGATTTGGTTTGGGGCACCTGCTCCTTTTGTTTTGAGAAGGTGGGATGTTGAGGGACGGAATAGATCATGTGATGGTGATGATGGTGATGATAGTAAGCATTCCGATACTGCAAAAGAAAAAGAAAGAAAAGAAGAATATCAAAGTAAGATATTCGCAGCCGTCACCGTAGCATATGTAGCGGGTATCATGGATGGAGAAATAGTAGATGAGATTTATTGTGAGGATTTGGAAGAGGATGTTGTGTTTACTATTCGGTAGGATGGGTTTCTTCAGGTAGGTGGGTAGTCTTTTTACTTCTCTTTCCTATTTTTGCGTTTTGCGTTTTGTAAGGGAATTGTGGGATTTCTTTATCTTTATTTCTTTTTCTATCTATCTATATATGTATATACCTAAATAGGTAGATATGTAGATATGTAACTCGCGATTGAGAATCGCGTGTAGTAGAGTTAGAGTCATGTGTTAATTTTGAGTTTTTTTTTCTGGATGGATATAGTTCATAATTAGATAGATATATCAATACCTATATATTCAAAATATCAACCAACCAGCCACCTACTTGTATTGATCCATCTATTCATTGATTTACTCACTTCTCCATTGAATAATTGACTGCTTGCTCATCAAACAACACCAGTAAGAATGGTAAAAAAGTAAATACGCAGAAAGAAGGTAACAAAGAGTATTAAGAGCATTAAGATTCAGAAATGGAGAAATCAGCTGGAAGGAGGGAATGGATTGTTATCGCGATTGTTCTTGTACCTGTTCTTACAATTGGAAATTGGAAATTGGAAATCGGGGAGAAGAAGTGCAAGGAAAGGATAGGATAGGATAGGATAGGATAGGACATGACAGGACAGGATGTGACCATGGTGAGTTTCTTACGCTCAAGAAATTATGGGATTATATTTGTATAATTACTAAACATAAATATATATATATATATATATACAACCATCTATCTACACACATTCTCCTCCTCCCCCTCCCCTCTCTTCCCCTACCTCACACCAATCACATCACCATTACCATCCCCATCCCCAAGTCCCTACCTCTGCCACCTCCGCTCCTCTCTCATAACCTTAAAGAAAAAGGAAGGATTAAATAAAGTAACGATAATGACCACCTGCCTACTCGTACATACCTAATACTCATCTCTCCCACTTGGATAACATACACAATTTCTCTTTCTCTTTCTTCCCTGCTGTCACTTTCACTCTCACTCTCACACCCATCCCTCGGCTCCACACCCGTCTTTTCTCGGAAACCCTACATGAAACACCCCCTCGTTTACAAATTATGTATGTATTTCGGCGCAAAAAAACTCCTGCAAAATTTTGAAATCGACTTTTTTTTTGGACGCATTCCCGTGCGATATTCCTTGTATTTACGTATTTACATGTGAATAAATGTAATCCGACTTCACGGAATACTATACTATACGTTGGTAGTATGCTATGCTACATTGAGCCTCCCAATTATTACTATATATGTGTATCCTTTCGCCCCCAAGCTCGCCGGCATCTTTTTTCCTTTCCCTTCCCTTTCCTTTCCTTCCCATTCCTTGCTTTGCCCCAAGCCTCCCAATCCCAGCCAATCTTTCCAGCTGTCAACTATTGTAATTGCAGCATCCAATATGAAATTTCCGCCGCCGTCGTTGCAACTGATGCATCCTTCTTCGATTTTTCGCCAACCCGCCCATCCTATAATACAATTTCCATCCACCCAAATCCCTCCCTATTGCCACCCTGCCCAGCTCTTCCCAATGCCCAATGCCCAATGCCCAATTGACCGAAGCCCTATTTCCAATTTTTATCACGGCCCTGCGCGTGAGTACCAAGATCACCCTGGGTATACCGGCCCGAAGAAACAATTCGCGAACCTGCGATTAAAGAAAAAGAAGAAGGCGCTTATAAAGAAACGATGATGACGGGAGAGTAATCGATAGAAAGAAAATATGAAGAGAACGCTATTCAGATGAGTATGTGCGAGTTTTGGGCATGCCCTACGCCGCCTCGAAGCTTTCCGGTATCTCCATACCAGACCCTGCTATATGCACCCAGCCCCGAACCAGAAAATGACGCAAGAAAAATAAAGGCTTCAAGATCTGCCTATATATCCAGTCCTTACCCGAGGAACAAACAAATGAAAAACCAAAAGGCCATACGGCCGTGAATGGTGAAAATTGACCAAAAAAAACTGAGTATGGTTATATGCAATGAAACGGATAAATGAAATGGGTATTTTGTTACGGATGAGATGTCCTTTTAGATCAAGGTCAATACAACGCATATTTTTCCCGATGAATGGTAATTATCTGTAACCTTATTGATAGTATTCTGGTTGCGATGTGGTCACAATATGTGCGGGAGGTCGACTTTCGTAAGGATCTCTGAGAGGCAAACCGAAATGGCCCTGCTCTGGATATTGCCCTATGCTAAGACTTTCTCCTGGTAGTGGTTCATATGCAGTGTCTCTCCGATATCCGGGAAATCCAGGTGCGATGGGATTCCTCCCGAGATTTGATGGCGGTAGCATGCCGGTAAGACTGCCGTGTGAGATATGTGTTCTTGGCGGGTATCCCATAGCTTGATAGTTGGCAGTTGTCTGTCTGTGATCCAAGGGATTGGGCTCTGACAATATAGGAACGGTTGAATGCAGTGGCCCTTGCGAATGTGCATGATAGTAAGTGGGAGATGGGCGCTGATTACCCATATCGAACTGTAAGGATCTGGGTTGAGGCGAGTCATGGATGTGAGTATTCGAGAGTTGGTTCGAAAAGAACTGATCTCGAACCGGCGTAGTCATTTCCTGGGGAGAATGTGCATAATTGGAGGAGTTATAGTCGTTGTAACTCTGCAAAGGATGTTGGCTTGGAACATGATGGCTAGCAAAAGAAGGTTGTTGTTGTTGCTGCTGCTGTATATTAGCGTACCCTCTATGCCATTGAAGTGAATCTTCAGAAGCTTGTTGATTGAAATTTGGGCTTTGCGATTGGCTTGAAAGGGTATTAGTCCTTACACGCTTTAATCGGCGCTCTTCCGGCGACGAAGATTCCTGAGAATAGACTGAGTATCTATTCTGCATGCGTGTAGTTTGATGGGGAGCTTGTTGTTGTTCGCTGTATTTACTCGCCTCGGGAGAACCTGAATCTTCGTCCGGCTCTTGGATCCGAGCACGATACTTCTTGGGCTCGTAATCATCAAACGCAGGACCGCGCTTTCTGAGCAACGACCGAGGCTCCTTACGAACCCTCAATTTGAGCCCCTGTTCCTGGAATTTTTTGGTCATAGTGGTGGACTCCATCATTCCAGGAAACGCTTTTGATGAATATACATTAAACTGATCAGACGAAATGCATCCCATCCAAACCACTTCATCTTCGCGGCTCTCGAAAAGATTGAACTCCAATATATAGGTACCTTCTATTTTGGCCGACAAATCGCCAAATACAAAATACGCGCCCCATTCGTCAGTTTCCGGATCCTTGAGACGATGACAAGATGAAACAGTGGTGCCTGCTAGCAAAGCTCCATGGGATGTCCCAGCTTGCATATCTGTGACTGGCGTAAGGCTACTCTTCATAAAGAAATGTGGGTCTGAAAGAGTTAGTGATTGAAAGAAAACCACAGTGATTGCCTTCATACTTATAATGTAACGCTCACTGGGGTCGACCGCGTGGGATATCAAAAGCTGAACAACGGGCGGAGGGTCGACTGCTCGACGGTCTGGCCATGAATTAGATTTATACCGTTACATAAGACTGCAAGCTAATTTACCTTTCTCTTTGCCCATGTTGACTCTCGCATAGCGAGGCTGTTGTCGGATGATTAGTTTGCAGTCTTGGCTTCATTACCATACATTAGTTGTTGTCCAAGCAAAGGCTAGTTTGGAAGTTTGGCCGGACTAATGAAGGGCATACCTTTGTAATCCAGGAATCTGGAGAGATTGAGCCTGCGCGAAGTCGTGCGATGGTTGAGAATTCATACTTATTATTATAAATTACTTTGTCTAATTTCGAGATCTTTTTATTCACCGATTCAATCGTATACTCTTGTGCTGTGCTTGCGCCACAGGTGTATGAAATCGATAGTTCGAGTATTGTGTGACTGAGAAATAACAAGAAATGGATTCAGGAATAGAGTAGGTAGGAGGTAGGCAAGATGTTCTTCTATACCCGAAGTCTCGTTATTTCCCGGTAAGTTGTACTTGCGATAGAGGTAAGTTTGGCTGGCGTTGGAGAGTGAGAGTGAGAGTCCGAGTCCGAGTTTGATGTTGACTCCTGATTACCAACTCGGGAACAAACAACTGCGAAGGAGCTTGGTATTGATAGATAAGAAGATGAGATTCCTTGATCTTGTTGTTGTATGGCGTCTTGTGGCCTCGATGAAGGTGAGCGTAATTGATTTTTGAGAGTGAGTGGAAGAGTGCAGGTAGAATCAAGGACGGCCAGAAAGTACTGGCGTTGGATAAGAGAAGATCAGGAAGCATGTGTCCTAGATTCTTGATGGCGTTCAAAATGATGTACAACCCTATTGGTGGTTATAGGCCTAGATAATCTTCGACGGAGTCGAGGTCCCTTCGAGATAGTGCCGCCCAAGACAGTCTGCAGCTACAGTGTGTCTTCCTTTCGATTTTATGATGTATGCCAGAGAACTGTACTGTCTGTCAAGATGTGTATGTGAACGCGAAGAAACGTTGGCAAGAAATGAGAGTGGGCTGCCTCTGATGTTGAAGAAACTGTGGAGGTTCTGGGTTTGGTATCTCGTTGTTTTGAGATTGAACTTGATATTGAGGAGATCCTTGAAATATCAGATGCGAAAACCAATAGACAGAATTCTCCACTTTGATGACTATGGTAATTGAGGAACTCTTGGCGACGATATCAATGCCGTGAATGTAGAGTTATCCAAGATCCTCGGGTCTTCGATTCAGGTGAACTCGTAGATATACGAAGTGAAGATTCCACGGTCGTGTATTGAAGAAATGAAAACTGACAATATGCGACTGATGTAAAGGACCGGGTGAGTAAGACCCTAAGCAGTTCTGATTGGTGCTTCACGAGCAGCGATACTCGGTACTCGACTTGGACAAAATGATGGCGCGGATAAGAAATGCAGGGACAAAAGGGCTTTCCTTTCTAATGCTCTCGGGCCAACCAAAGTGATCGAGTGATTGAACTGAGTAACGTCTTTGAGCTCTCTTTCAAGTAAGTACTATACCTTACTGTCTGTAGAATGAGGTGATTTGAAGACTTTATATGAGGCTATGAGATCGTGACGCAAACGATACATCAAAGTTCTCGTTGTCGAGTAGGGGAAAATGTATGGAAGCGATGTATTTCATCTAAGTCTGTTTGTATAAGAACAAACAAAATACAAGTGACGAACTCTAATTAGAATTTATCTTTGTATGTAAGGTACAAGAATACTTTTTCGAGGAAGAAGTCCGTGAGGTGGTGGTATTGGTGGCAGTGATGGATGTAGAAGGTTCCGGTGAGGCAGTTGCAAGCCCAGGCTAAAATTGTGTCGCTCTTCCCCAACTTCAAGAGATCTTGATGATCTCTATGGCTACTTTCCACCTACACGGTAAATTTCTGGTACACTTCCGGAATCTAGGATGATATGGAAGGATTCTGATTAATGCCGAGTTGGAAAGGTAAAGTATCGTTATGGGTTTCAAGATTGCCTATAGGGCAAAGGCTAGAGGGATATCTTTATTGGTTCAAAATGAATGAAAATGTGTGATGTTGAAGAAAGAGATAGACGGGTATGTGGCTAAGCCGATAGACTAGCAAAGAAAGAGAAGGAAAATATGGAATGAGGCGAATTAGCTTATGAGAATATGGTGTAAGTGATTAAGTGGAAGATTCTGGAGACGAGATATGCGGTTATGTTGCCCGTTGCCGAAGTCAAGCTTTAATTCGATGAAGCACTTGAATTTCCTCGCCTTGTTCATTGATAGCCAGTTAAGATGACAGGGTCCCAGGTCCCCTCTAGAACCTCAATAGAATATATATGTTTAAGAGAAGGACATTGGACAAGCGCTTCATGCCTGCTCATTCTTCTTCACACCCATGTTTAGCACCCCAGATATATTTGAGATGAGTGATATTGTAGTAGGAAGTAAGTCTTCTCGTTCCCGGTACACCCACTACGGAAGTTCATATATACCGGTTGTAAGAGCAGAGCAGAGCAGAGTTGAGTCGAGTTGAGTGGTGGGAACTTGAGTCATACAGATCGTCTCGCCCTTATGAAATGATTAGATTAGAGTAGTGAACGTTTCCAAGATTCTTCGTTTGTGAATTGACAGATAGTGTGTGGATGCATGTATCGTTTAGTCTTCCTTGTTGACAAAATAGAGTGACATGGTATGGGGCCGCACAGTCCACTATCTATGGAGTAGATATATTAGATATATTGATAGAAATGATTGCCACAATATAAAAACCAATCGAGATCTAATATCCTTCCCTTCGAGATACCTCTTTTTCTCTTCCGTGGCTATTAATTTGGGATTTGCCAACATCTAGCATGGGTATCTTGTTGTCAGTGTGGTCTGTACCTGGAGTTCTGGACTCTATAGTCGAGTCAATTTTGCAGATTTCGAATCTCCAATTTCCAATTTCCAGGGGCAAATGACGTTGAGGAAAGGTATTTTAAGACTGTACGGAGGTAGCTGTGGGAAGATGTTCACCCCGATGTAAGGATCTTATCTGGCAGGCGTGCCATAGACCCAGTAGTCTCAATACAGACACTGCAGCCAAAAGGTAGCATTGGCAATGGACACACAAATGAATTTAGTAGACAGGTAATCACATTAAATGAAACGTAAAGAAAAGAAAACAGCATATTGACACAATACGACGCGGGACTTACCCATGAGCTCCATCAATTCATGTAAGATCTTAATTTGATGCACCATGCACAGCGTTTATTGAAGCAGTCGGCAACCCAAACAAAGACCCCCCCCAAAATGGAATATCGGACGGAAAATGATATGTGATAGGCGCGAGAGATAATTAAAAGAAAATGGCGTTACTTACTTTACCTTGGCCGACCTGCTGTAGTTGATTGATATCGATGAGGGAAAGTATCACCCCAGGTAGAATTGGCCGAGAACAGAACATTTTGTGTGTGCAGAATCCTTAATAGTTCATATCGTCCATCGATTGGGAAAATATCTCTTCTGACCTGCCTTTTGCGTTCACCTTGCTGTTCTATGGGCAAAGTGCTTTTACGGTACGGTTGTAAACAAACAGGAAACAGGAAGCAGGAGATATTGCATGCACGTACATCTACAGCAACTAGCTACAAGAAGATTTTATACGCGAGGAGTTTATCCGTATATACGTAGATATACCCTGCATGTACTATACATATTCACACACACTATACCTAGGTAGGTACTAATATAATAGAAGCAGGGATTCTGGGAAGAGGAAAGAGGGAAGAGGGAGGAGGGGGGAGAGGGGAGGGGGGAGACCATGCTATGCATCAATAGCTCGTGGCTGCTCATACCACCACCACCACCATCACCACACATCCAACCTTATTACTGCCCCCCACGACGCCAATTCATCATCACTATCAAAATACCAGAATTGCGGCCAATGTATAAAATTGTGATCATTCTTACAATACAACATCCACCTAAGTACAACTACAATTCGATGTACCAGTATATCGCAAATTACTATGCGATTTGTACAGTCATACTGTACCAAGCTTGAAATTCATATTTATATGCATATGCTCTTGTAACACATACGCATCACTTTCGGGTCCCTTGGAGCTATTATTAACTACGCTCCAATTTCTTCAAAGCATATTGGTTACAAAAAAAGCGTTGACTACCAGGAACCCAATACCGGTTAATCCTCATCAGCATATGTGGGAACATCCAGAATCATCGTCTCAAAATACAGCTGGATCTTCACAGATGTGTTACAGGTGTGGATACATCAGAGAGATAATCTGACCGTTGATACTGCTACTGTTGTATTGGTGGTCACTGACTGACATTTGAATTTCAGGGAACGAATCTTGACTTGGAATTCAGAGGCTAGAACCTGTCAAACGCTTAAATTGCTATCGCAGCGAGACGTATCATATGACGAGATGGAACCTCATCTGTTCCTCATAGGTTAATTTATAGCCGCTACAGGTAACAGGATATGAAAGGCTTCATGCAATGTTATGTCCTTCCTCCTACCTCATTTCGTGGAGGTTGAAGTAGCAGGGGCATGGATTAGTATCTTACTCTAGAACATGGGCTAATCGATTTTAAGCAGTCTCAACTCCGAGTCCGAGACCGAGTACAAAGATTGGAAAACAGCATGTTGAAATGAGTATGGAGAAATATGTTCAAAATTCAATTGTCTAATAAATTCCAAAGAAAATGCCCACAGTCAATACTTGAAACAGAAAATAGTACATGATTTAGGAGTGGTAGTCAAGCCAAGAGATAATTGCATGAATTGACGGATATAGAGGTACAGCCATACTCCTATGCACTATACATCGAGCGAAAATTTATATACCTTATCAAGCCATGGCTGACAGCATAGCATAGAAATTCTCAGATATGTTAACAGAAGTTCCAGATACCAGTTTCTTAATAATCCTGATGAAAACCTCCACGACTTTGATGTCCAAATCTTCTTCTACTCCACTAACTTCTTGATCCAAGTACATCACTTTCGGTCGAAGATTCTACTTTGGAAATTCCCGGGACTGATCAGGAAACGGCACTTAATGGCAAATTAGCCTACGTGCGGCGAATACTCCTCGTCTACAAGGTATATCGGAACGCTAGAAGGAGAAACTCAGAAATATATACAGGGCTCAAGCCTTAGGGCCCTATCAGACTCAGGGTATTTGATAAAATCTCATCTGGTATTGGAGCCACCGTCCGGCGTTCACACACCATTGAACATGGGATATGGAACTATTGTCGGACGTTCTTCCGCTGCACAGATCACTCTTGGGTCGAAATCTACAGCTGCACTCAGATGCACAAAAAGTCAGTCTTGCAACGCGGGCTCATGCAGAACAGGGCCATCATCATGCACGCCACAGGCCACACAGCATATAATCTTGACCTGTCTTCTATATAAAAAAAAACCTATTCTGCCCTGATTTTTTCACTGATGTTCTTCGCCGCATGAATATTGGCCTTCACCAGTGATTTGATGGACATACGGGACGTTACATGAAGCATCCCGCTTCCTTCCCGGACGAGAGAGACACATGGCAATTTAACTTTCTTAACGACATGTCAGAAAACGAGATCTCGACCTTCTTGCCGGCGATCTTCCCTGCATGTCAAGTTACACAAAATAATCAGCTCTTACGATAGCAGCTTGGGCAAATTACGACAGGCCCAATTATGTCTCTGCCCTCACAATCATTACATCTCATTATTAAATTCACTCATCATCTTTGACATTGGGTTGCTGAGTTGAGCTGGGCCTCCGCTCAGATCTTTTCCTGAGATTACGGTATTCTGGTGCTTGTGTGGTTGATTTAAATCTTGCAGGCCTACTTACGGACGCGGACAGTATCATCTAATATGAGATATCATCTAAGGATATTATTCAGGGGTCGAATTATGCTGGGTGTGCCTCGAGCCATAATCATATGTCCGACGCTTCTCCAAATGTGCTCCCAAGCCCTTTGTGACGAAGTGGCGCGGATCTTTGATACCGAGAACTTCATATTGCTACCCAACTATCATGCACCTTATTTATCAACCGTTTTACTAACGATCCTGCATGCTAGTCCGTAACTTGACTATTATTATATTTGACATCTGTCACCGCCCAACCGCCAGTGCCATTATGCACATATGGAAGGTTATGACGGTTGTAACAGCTAATAACCGAGATTTACGAGAAGACAAACAGATGGTAGGTGCTCGTGGAATGCCAAGACTACGATGAATCGAAATTAGATTTGGGTAATGGGAATCAAGAAGTGCGAGCCCTGCAAGGTATATGCCGGTACTCAAGTTGACGGCGCTGAAACTCAATCA
This sequence comes from Botrytis medusae, assembly GCA_019395255.1. NCBI lineage: Eukaryota > Fungi > Ascomycota > Leotiomycetes > Helotiales > Sclerotiniaceae > Botrytis > Botrytis medusae. The sequence goes on from JAHXJL010000088.1 coordinate 523,613, forward strand.
TTGATATCCACAATAGAACTCCATGAAGGTTTTCCCAAGTTCTAACATCGGGGAAGCTGTCAACCCTGTGCCGGCTACTCCACATCAAATCTGGATTGATAGGTTGTTTGGTGGCAGACTTTGGTCTCTATGTAACTTCTGCAAAGTATGGAGCATCAGTTCTATCAACGTTCCCGAGACAATCTGCACAGATCAAGCTCCTTTAAGGCGAAAGATTGCGGAACAAAACATGGTATCGGTACTTCCATTAGACGTTTGTTTTCTAAATTGAATATAAATGTATCACTTGGATGCCGGTGGCCCTGAGCGTGGTAGAACATGTCTAGAAGACAAACCGATGAATCAGTGGGAAAACCTGATACGGAGAGTGTCGTCTTCATGTCTCGGGTCATATCCCCGAACCAGAAATAATTCGGGAGTGCGGAAAAGTCAAATACATCGACAAATAAATTTGATTATAGTACAACTCGAGTCGAAACCAAGACAGCAAATGTTCATTCAAACAATTCCCACACCATTGAAATCTCGGCTGGGGTACACGTCAAGATTTGAGATTCAAGAGTCAAGGGAATTCGTATACTAAAGCCAGGGCACCATCTTACAGGTTTTCAAGAATAGGACCGGATGGATTATGGATTCAAGGATGAAATTCGATATTATCTTAAACTTCTAATGAGGTTGACCTCAATCCCCGGCCAAACAAGGACAAGGATTTTCAATAGAATTTCGCTTCTACGTCAATCATTGGCTATTATCAGTCCGTAATTTCATTATTCTTGTGGTTATGAAATTGCTGTAGATAGGTCACCTTGGAAGGAAAAGTTCGAAGGTTTCGAATAGGGCAGTACTGTATATCTGCTTCAGAAGTCATCGTAATGTGTATGCATCACAGCCGACTAAATTGCCGCCGATCAATAGTCCTTGCAGTTGTCGAAACTCTAAATCGCTACCGGATCGCTCATTAAATTCAAAACTCGGATAATTATCAAGGGTCCTTGCCGAAGGCCGTTTGCACGGTTCAACCGTTAGGAATCCTTACCGCCGCCTTCGAAGTTCGAACTAGGATTGATACCCCCTCGCCCTTATCTCATTTCTCGAACTGTCATTGTCAAGGACAAAATCTCTTCCGGGACGAAAGTGTCCTAGACACCATCCGACTTCTAGTTCACTTGCAATTCTTCTTTAGTCTCAGTAATCACTAGACGTTTCTATAAAAAAAATGAAACCATATGACAGCATGAATTAAGATCTATTCAACTTTTGGCAAAAGCTAACAACAATAGGATCATAGCAGAGTCAATTGAACTCATCATACACATGTTCTAAAGTCTTCAATATAGGCGAGTCAATTGTAGCTCAGACTCAAACGCCGAACACATATTGTCTTCCGAGCACACAATGCATCATGGTTGAAGGGAGTTGATGTTCTCGAATAATTTTAATGTTCGAATTCAATTTATTAAGCATTGGTATCACAATCCCCCGGGGATATCAAAGCAGTGGCGCAGCAAGCACTATCGGCGCTGGGGCTTACATGATGATCCTGTAGCTCTCAACATAGCTGCTTCGTAGTAACGACATTTGGGCTGAATGATTAAGAGTATCATAGATAGTTCATATGATTGCCCACATAATTTTCTTTAACTTCCACTCGAAACATTCAAGTCTGCAAGAGCAAAGTGGGCCGACTTACTTTCACATGTCTTCACTAGGCTTTCTTACATAACTCCAAATCATTTAAATATGCTTCCGCATCACAATTAAGCACATTTGGGCACGAGTTTGAAGAAGTTTGTGCAGGGATTTATATGAGTGTACCATCCAGTTCTGCATCGCACAGGTACAAGTAGCACCACCCCATGTACAATTTTTATGTTTCGCTAGTGCGCATACTGTGGCAGTCATCTGATTTTATCATTGGAGCGATTGGAAGGAAGTATGTAAAGTTGAGGGCCTCAACAGAAGATGGGTTTGATTAGATGTTCGTTCGGAAAAGCTACGGACAAATGGATCTCATACGATTCTCGCCCGCAAAAAATTTCAAAAATCAGAATCAGTTGCATGCAGCGTGCAGTCATCAATATAGGGAAATGCTGTTATCGTGTTGCGTGGCTAATACCTTCTTCCTAGTCTATAGGTGCGCATGTTCTGCAGAAATCGTTCTTTCGGGAAGATCTTGGCAACGAACTTGCTCTTAAGGTTGATGAAGCAAACGCCATCTTAAGTTCTGACACTTGTAATGTCAGTGTCCCAATTCGTGTCATCATTCGTGAAACCTATCCATTTTCAGTCATCATGATTATCCTTTCTGTCAATTACCATCACCATCAACAAACTTCATAACTATATTTCAACCGGTAACGAACGATGACCTGTTTCACCAACAGGCAATAGTCATTTGAATCTCATTCTCCTCGTCTTTGCAAAATATTTCAAGACAATCATTAGCAACTAGGAGATAAAATTTGAACTTCAAAGGGCGAAGCAAGGCTTCACGATAGTTATTGGGGGTCAAAATCTGTACTTCCCAACAATTATTCAAAGCGATAATTGTTTTTACTCGTGCAACCTCAAAATTGTATACTGACTGCACAGTTGCAGATTCTGCAGACGAATTCTGATGTCTACATCTGAGAGCCATAGTATTCAGCTTCCGGATATGCCCGAATAGTTAGAGCCACATGATATACTGACGTCTCATGATACTGATGAGATCAGTCTCGGATTTCTTCTTTGAGGCTACAATAATTGCCAATGTATATATTTTCTCGAGCTCCCTCTTGTCTGGTTTTATCAAGCGTCAGCTATTAATCAATATCTTCACGAACATCATGCTAGATAATGCATCTCTTTCTGCATATGGTTTATTGGAAGCATCTGAGTACACCTGATTGACGATAGAGGGATTATTCGTGGCCTCGTTTCCCAATACTACTTTTCCAAGCTTATACGAACTCTTCTGACTTGCCAGTGTCATTCCCTCGAGTAGCGTCAAAGCAGAACTGTGATGTGTCACAGAATGTTCATGATAACACGACAAGAACGCTCGCCTTGCATTTACCCTTGGATTGATTATTCATGCCTTCTGATACACTACATTAAATATTGATCAGATATACCTGAGAATATCAAAATTGCTATTTCGGGACATACAATTTCTATATCGGTGATCATTAGTGTGAGCAATGCAATATTGTCGCCTACATGATCTGCATGCAATGAAACCCCCTGAACTTGTCTTGATCGTTCTGCCGAGACCCAGGAAATCAGTATCGTCAGCGCAGAAGCACATGGTGAATCACATTTATACAAGAGCTATTGCACATACTATCACTGTGGAGACTCTCTTGCACGCATTGCTCAAACATGTCTATTAATGGATGGCCAACATCTTTTCCGATTCGTTCTTCTCTCACCAAATAGATGCTGCCACGATGTCTCTTGAGCAGCTGACATGAATTTACATTGTTCGAGGGTGTATACTTGGAGCATGGTGACCTTCGCCTTAATTGGCTGGTCTATGCAGGATCATCACTACAATGTCTCTCTTGCAAAAATCTTCAACTGTTCCAGTCTCAATAACTTTAAGGCAAAAAGCTAGTCCGAGATGGGTATCTCTCTGAACTCCCAACGTACTTAGTTTTTGCAAATTATGCAAATCCGAACCACAAGTCCTTATTTGAATAGCTCAACATGTGGCAATAGTTGCCTGTGGTCTTCAAATAAATGATAGAATATTACAAAATATGATATTTCAGGCTGACACAGATTTGTCCCGACGACTCGAAGGCCCCCCTGAGTTTCTATTTAAAATAAGACCAGCGCCACAAAACTCAAAATCAAAGTCAAAATACCAAAGTTTAGATACTAGGCAAAACCCGTACCCAAAGACTAATACCCCCATGCCAGAAACAAAGACAAGAATAGAAACAAGAATTCCAGCAACCCAAAAACCAGAAAGTGACGTCCCCCATGCCAAAACCCACACACTTTGACGTCCAACTCAGACACCCCATCTATATTTTCCAACGCCGATTCAAGATTCAGCGAAACCAAGACAGGATAGACAATTATCGTACGATAATTCACGTGAAGTGAGTAAAGGCCGGAAACCCCGAGCGAAAAAAAGAGATTGAGAAGGAAATGGAAAATTCCACCTTTAGATCCCAATTGACATTTATGATTCACGTACACGGCACGGATACTATACGGGATTCTCAACACCGGAACGGACCAGGTATGTGGAATTGAACAAATGGTTAATTTTGTGGAAATGTATAGGTATATTTGTGCTTGGGTATGCGACATAACATGTATATGAGCCATTGTGTATGATATGCGTGTTACGTATTGTTATGAATAGAATTAGATACAGAATACAAGAAATCGTCTCCACCCCCTCCCTCCCTCACTCCCTTGCCATCTATCTCCACCACCAAATCCAATACTCCTAAACGTCCTCGCGGATGATCATTGATCTGCATCAATCCCAATAGCAATAGCAATAGCAATACCAAAAATATTATCAATATCAATATCAATAAACATAGCCTTCCACTCCCTAAGCTCCGCACTGCACATTTCCTCCGTAGATTACCAACAAAAAACCCGTACACATTCTCAAACCCCCCGATGGTGGAAGCGAAAGAACAAAGAAGGAAGAACATACCCTCTTCGAAATTTGGCACGTACACCTCCTCTCGTCCGTACTTTACGAAAGAGAGGGGCAAAAGATTATGCAGCGAGATAAGTTAATCCCCCGAGGATCCATCGCGATCCACAGGGTTCGGGGTTGGATTCGTTCTCGAAGACGCGGACATGGCTGCAAAAGACTGGGAAGGGTGAACCCATGTTTTCTCGGTACCAGAAAGTGCGCGGCTTGGGTGCCAGCGGTTGGTGGGTCCCGAATTGGGATTTCATTGGGTTGGTGCTGCCGCCAGATAGGTTTAGATGAGATGGGCGGGGCGCTGGAAGACATGCGAATGGCATGGAATGGTTGTGGTGGTGGTGAAGAGAGAGCATCTTTCTCGGGCATGGATTTGCGGATTTGCGGATCGCGGTTGGGTTTGGATGGGCTGAGTGATGGATAACGGTTGTGGGACTGGCGATATTAGAGCGGGGATGGGACGTGGGGGCATGGGAACTGGGATTTGAGAGTTTGCCGTTTTGGGAACGAGGGTTGAGTGTGAGGTTGAAGAAGGAAGGAAAAGAGAGAGAGGATTATTGATTGGTTTGGTAGGTGTATGTATGTATGTATGTAGTATAGGATACAGTATCTGACTAAATGATATTGTTTTGACAACAAGAAATCTGAAGAATTCTATTGGAATATTTTCGTTGTTGTGATTTTGTGAGTTGTCTTGACTATATAGGATGGGAGGGGGAGAGGGGAGATTTTGATCATTATCATGCCCATTTACTCGAATGCAGTAGGAAGACAGAATGAAAGTTGAGAGGCAGAGAGATAGAAATAGAAATAACCTCAATAAAGAAGACACACATAACAGCTGCAAATAAATGCCTACATATGGTAAGATGGTGAGAAAACATCAAAAACTCCAGCCCCCCCCTCTCCCTCCAGAAGTCCGAAACCAAAGACGAAGAGATTCGCAAAATCTAGGAATTTAAACACCTCACAACATCTCTTTTCCTCCACCAAATATCTATTCAGAGAGATTCTAACAATCTATTACATTCATTTCCATTAGTACAAATACTCCGATTTCAATCCCAAAGCCATCATCCCCCTCCAGCATTTAAATCGTCAACATCCATTTTGTATGATATAGCAGATAGATACACAAGCATTCATTCTCGAAATAATACAGAAAGTCAGTACATACACACATAATCCATACAATCCGATTATTTACCTACCTTCCACATCTTTGAATATTCCCTCGAGGTTCATCCCACCTCCCCCCAGAGCCGATAAATTCATCTACCTACTCTACTTATCTCGCACTTAGGAACATCAATTCCACGCCGCAAATATCCAGTCCAACTCATATGGAGGATTCTCAAAGATATCTAACATGACATACTACTTACTATACTTCCACAATCTACCCTCCCAAAAGGAATATAGATAGCACAAACCCAACACTAATTTCATTATTCACCCCCAACTCTCACAATCTTCATATTCATATAAGACGATTCATACACACGAGGATGTATTCCCTAAATTCTACGCTATCAAATGCAATGCGACATCAATGCTAAACACGGGTAGACGTTCTTAGCCACAAATTCACCAGTGGTGTCAACGACTCTCGTTTGTTCATCATATTTCATGCCATAACCCATTGTATCTCTTTCCCTCCCATTCTCAACGTTTTGACGTCTCAATATCCCATTAAATTCGTGATCTTAGTCCTAGGCCAAACAAGCGAGAAGATTCGACGTATACCATATGTACCTTCTTGTTCATATCGTAGCTCGGGTCGAGAACATACTTTGAGGGGTATACTAGTAATCCAATCGCGTAAAAAGAGAACTCCCATCCATGTCATCACCCATGCTCTTCAAGATCATTTAACATAAGCCTCAATTACCATCGCAAGCTCTACCCCAGGTATTGTGCCATCACAACGCGTACCTCATGCAAAATAGGATTTCCAGAGCACGCCTTCTAAATCCTCCAACTGTTCGGGTGTGAAATACTGTTGCGAACGATTAGTTATAAATTTCTTTCTGAGGGAAAGAGACTGTAGAAGGCAAAAGAGTGACAGAAACATACCTTCTGATCCGTTACCCAAGTATCCTGTCGGGTTTTCTTAAAATCAGCCAAAACGCTCTTCACGGTCTTGCCAATTGCACCAGCATCATTTGCAGCTCTACTAGCTAAAGTGGCCAATACCTCTGGCATCCACTCGGGTGGTGGTGTTGCATATGGGAATGCGTTTACCAAAGCACCTAATCCGAGAACAGCCGCATGTCTTTTGATAATCTGAGTATTTGAATTCACTGGTGTGCTTGCACCTTGTACTTTCTTGGGCATAGGGTTCTTCTTGAGAGCTTGTGTAAATTTGATGCGCAGAGAAGATAGGATATTATTACGAAGAACGATGGGCGAACATCGAATCATGCCAGCAAGAGTAGTAGATGCACCAAGACGGACTTCGAGTTGTGGGTCTTCAAGCATCTCGGCGACGGCTGTAAAGAGAGCTTGCTGCTCCGCAGGCCTGATGAGGAATATGCGACGGAAGTAGATCACTTGCATGTTGATCAAGGTTCGTAAACGTTGATGCCATGATGCGGATACCTTGCCGATACGGATGAGGGCCGAGATAAACTCACCATCTTCGCCAGCACGGAACGGGATATTGGGAAGGTGGCGGTATACGTGATAAGCGAGACGCTGAAGCTCTGGATCTTCTTTGACATCCATCATATGTAACAATTGCTCCATAAATACATTCGGGAAGAAACTAATAAGTTGGGTACATTCGTAAGATTGCAGGGTGGAATCAAGCCATAACAATACAGTTTTGCTACCATTGGTATATGAGGTTGGCGTCTGCTCACCCGGAGCTCGTTGGCCACGCCAAACTTCTAGTCGCTTAAAGACGTCTCTGATGGTTGAAGAGAAATCTTCCGTGGGTTCGTAAGGCTTGATACCAATGGAAGAAGCCGACTTGTTCGCCTCTAAAAGAGTGTCCACATCTCTGAATGCCTCGAAGTATCTCATACGATATATGGTAGCAGTTGCGCGGCCAATTGCTTCTCTCACAGCTTTATACGGGTGGTCGATGTGGTCAAGGAAATCTCGTAGGATGGGCTCGTCGTTGCGGAAATGCCAACCAGCATCAGAGATAGCAACATCCAAGAGCTGAATCTTAGAACTATCCTTGAAGGCTGCATTAGAGGTGATATCTAACCGAAATGAAACGAGGAAATCAAAAAGTTCTCTTGATGATCTGGGGTCTCTTCCACCGATAACCATATGAAGACCGGTGACCCAGTAAGTCAAGTTTTCTGGTGTCAACCCTTCGGAGAAGACGTTTAACATGATAGGTAAACAGAAAGCCCAAACCTCATCACGTTTCTTATTCGGAAAGTCATATGTGGAAAGCATAAGCCCAGCCACGATTTCTGCTGTTGCACGATGCTGATGTTTGTCACTACCATCTCCGTAAACTTTTTTGACCTCTTCTTTGATATCATCAAAGTTAGCTGAAGTGAGTCCGGAATGCATCAACTCGAATGTTTGAACTAGTAAAGTTGTATTCTGCACTCGAAATCGATCTGCAGAGGTGTCTCTTGGCTCTTGCTTCATGTACATGAAGAATTTTTGATACCAGTCTAATGTCAATAGAGACCCGATCTGCTTTCTCGCAGAAGTTTCTAGCTCATCGAAATCCGTAAATTCTATAGGGTCTGCTCGCATGGCATAAAAGCTCTTACCCCAGACAAGCCATCCGGGCCAATCACGATCCAAATAATACTCTGGCTGTCCAGGCTCGGCAAAGGAGTCCAAGAACTTCTTCGTCCACTTGGGATCTTTATTATTCACGGGAATCTCGAGCTTGTTAGGCTGGAATTCCTCTTCGCGAATATACTTCTCGAAGCTATGGCCATAGATAGCACGAGTTTCAATGTGATTCAAGATGCGAGTCATGAATTCAGTATGAGCAGCTCGAAGTCCGGGATGTTCAGTGACGGCTCCTAGCGTAGCGAGCTCAATCATTTCAGGTGGTGCAAGTGTTTGCACTCGGAGACCCAAATTGTTGATGAACAAAGTACAACGCCCAGCAAGCTTCCAGTGAGCAGTTTTTGCAAATGCAGTAAGCTCCACCGCTAGTTTCCACTTCTTTTCTTCTACTCTAACACGTCTTCCAACAATGAAGTCATTTCTGGTCTTGATAGTGGAGTGACAATCTTCTTGTGGTTCTATTTCTTGAATAAGAGCTTGGTCGAGAACAACGAGAGTCTCCATTCTTCTGCCAAATTCAATCAATCCTCCGTACATGGCAGTGTTACCTACCTTTTGAATAGAGGGCTTATCGACAGATCCAGACTTAATATATAGATCAATCAGCTCTGGCGCAAATCGCCAATCTTTGGAGATTGTTTTCGTAAGGCTACCGAATAATAACGTATAAAGGCACCCTTTGATCCGGTCAAAATCATTTGTTTCCAAAGCTGTCCTAAAGGCACTGAGTAATTGGGGTACAACTAGAGGTCGACCGCCAATAACGCTCTTCAGAGCTGATTCCATAGCTTGCTGAGCCGTGACTCGAACTTCGGCATATTGGGAAATGGCGGATGTTGCTAGATTTAAGAGAAGTTCTTTGTCAAGATCCGACTTCTGTCGCGCCGATGCATTGTGTTTAGAACGCTGTAGATGATAGCTTCCAGCGCGCTTTATCAACAAGGGTCTTGGATATACCTTCCTAAGACCGGTAACTTTGAAGGACCGAATCTCTGAGAGGTAGATTTTGTTCATTCGTTCTAAGGTATGAGCAGACTTCTCATTGCCAACATCTGTGATCCATGATTTGTATGCCAAGTAAAGCGCGGTGAAACAAGGGACATCATCTTCTTGATACTTCATGAGGAAGTTGTGCATCTTGCAATATAGGTGACCAACATCTTCGCGAAGTTTGTGTATACGAACATACGCTGGGCTATCCTTTTCCAAAAGGTATCCCGCACGATAATGAAATTGAGGTCTGGTTTCCTCATCTTCGGAAGCTTCCGCTAAAGGATCATCATCACCTTCCATGGGGTTATCTCCATTCATAGCGATATCGTTATCCGAATCAAACTCTGCATGTAGATTCCCAGAAGCTGCTTTGGGATCGAATAGGACAGAAACACCGGACATCATCAACCGAATATGTGTGAGAGCTCTTTCAACCTCATCTGACCACTCTTTGTTCTTACCATTTCGTGAGACGGCAGGAGAATCGCTGGTTAAGTTGTCAAGCTTCTCGATTGAGGTCTTTACTTGAGACTCAAATAATTCAACGGCAAGATTGATCTCATCGGAGGAAGGCACATGCCATTTTATCGTTAATTCGGATGGTTTAGTGTTGCGACCCCAATCACTGACATCAAGGCCTCTTTCAAAAACTTCTGGTTCATATAGGGCAGTATCAACAGGATAGATTGTGGTGAGGTTGAGCAAAAGGTGATGAATAAAATTAGAGACATGAGTTGTGGCGAGGCCGTAACATTTCTCCTGCATGTAAAGAGCTATATCAAAAAGCTCTTTCTTATATGGCATGACTGCATCTCCGACATGAACAACAATCATGCTAAGCATACTCAAATGCCAAACTAAAGCTCGATCGCGAGGCAATACGTCAGAACCACCACTCCTGTTAGATGCAGCATCATTGAAATCAATCTCGTTTCGGATACCAACAACAAGCATCGGCAAAAGCAGTTTTATTGTCCTCTCTGGATTCGCCTTGCACATTGAATTGACGATAAAAGCCATTGCATCTCTAGCCTGGTGGACAACATGGCTATTAATGAAAGCTGCCATTTTCTCTAATGCCATGTCGAAGAGATCAGGCGACAAAGAACAAAACAATGGTGTGAGAGCGCTAGGCAGGACATTGACCACGTTTTCCTCCGGAGCCCCGGTTCGTAGCCGATTTTGTTCAGGTAAATTCTCCAACAAGGTAAATACTTTCCCGAGCAGAGCCAAGACGAACTCGCCAAAGCCTGCGGTGGAAGATCGCAAGATATTGGCTTCGTCCTCGTCACTAAGCTCCGTGTCATAGTCGATCTCCACGTTTGGGCCATCTCGTTCCAGTCGTTCCATCTCGCCTTGCACCCAATGAATAGCAAGAGATGTGTCATGGATACCATCGTGATTCTTTGTGAGATCCGTAAATGGTATACTAAATGCCACAGCCTGTATAAAATTCAAAGTATATTGGGTTTTGGACAAATCGTTGGCATCGATACCAGGCAAAGCTAGGGCTAGCAACGCTGTAATATGACAACGATATCCCTTATGTTTTGACATAACATTGGCGAGCATTTGAAGGCTACATAGAGATGAAGAAGTTCGATGGACCTCAACCAAACCTTGAAGGGAAGGGTAAAATCTCTGCATTGCTCCTGGCAAGATTAAGTTTGGTTCGAGATTTGCTAGACCTTGAAGTGCAACAAAATAGTAGTTGAGAATCTTTGATCTTTTGGAAAAGATTCCCATGAAAACTACATCTTTAAGGATGAGGACGAATCTCTTCTTTAATTCAGGAGTAATGCGTCGCGCGGGTGGTGTGTCCATTTCGCCACTCTGTTCTCGATTCCAACGCAAGAGGAAGAAATCAACGAGATGAAAAACGGTCTGTGATAATATATCTGCCCAGTTTCCGTTGTTCGACGGATGGAAAAAGGTATCAATGGACTGTATCAACCCCTCAAGATTTGACAAAATCGAATTTTCGCTGTTTAGAGACAACGGCGAAAGAGACATCACTATCCATCGTGCAATTGTATATCCAACAGGTGTTCGCTTCTTGTCTGTTTCGAGATATACGCCAAGCCCAGAAGCCATGTCAACCATTGGGCTATATGGAGTGGTAGCTTGCCCAACAGGTATCTCTGTTAACCTCAAAATTGCCGTAAATATAAGATCGGATTGTTCCTTTGTGAATATACCATGTTCGGAGAATTTAACATGTTCGTTAGCTACAGAATCTCGAGCAAGCCTCGAAAACATGTCTAAAAATGTTACGTCAAAGATCTTGGAGCGGTTGACAAGTGACCAAAGATGGAAAAGGGTAGGCAGGTAATCTTGGGGTTGTTGAAGTAAGCCCGATTCATTTAATGATGGCTGAGTTGGCATCATCATGTTCAGAGCTCCAAGGGTAATGAATGCGTATGAACAGTCCGAGGTGCTGAAGTATGGTAGAATCTCCTCAAACATAGCTTTTCTTTCACCAGGATCAAAAAACTGCGATGCATAAGCTGCAAGACTCGCAACGTTCTTGTGGCTTCGCTTTCGGCTACCCTGATGCGCCGCCATTTCATGGGGAAGAACGAGACCTTTAATTTCTCTCCAAAGCGGGCGCCAATCAAGAATAAGATCTGCTCCGGGTTTGAGGTGATGCTTTTTTCTAATTGATCATTAGTTGTGCAGAACAACGAAGACGACTCAACCTACCTAGTCAAAAGAAATCTAAACATGCTCTCAAATCTCTCTCCATTGCTCAAGTCCAAGCCTGGGGCCAACGAAAGCATGTAATAGAGCTTTACAAGCTTCACCCGCAGCGCACGAGTAATGTCGAATTTCAGACTCAGCCATGCTCTCAGCTCTCTTGTCCAATGTACAGCACCAGGTGCAATATCTTCAGCCTTGAGAGCAATGTAAAGCTGCTTAATAATTTCTGCCAGCGCCACATTACGTTCGGTCTCCTCCTCGACTTTATATGGTAATAGTTTGAAGTAGGGAAATGTTCTGGGCCTGTATCGTTTCTCCCTGTCGGTATCGATTCCGTCGGCCCCAAAGCCGAGACCTGGTGAAGTTGCACGCGAAATCGTATCGCTCGAACCTCCTTGGAGCATATTCTGTAGGTACTGCGAATGGCTTTTGCCATTTGTGAACCCTTCGTCCATCTTGCAAATCGTTATATTTGAGAATGGCGGCTGAAATTGAGTGATTGGGTATGATAGAGAGAATCTATTAACTAATTATCGTCAGCAATTATGAATGACTTGAAGGGAAGAGCATCGCACAAGTACCTGTACAAAGCAGGCAAGTAGCTTCGTTGATGGGAAGGCGATCTCTATCACACACGACAGAACCAGCTTCCAGATAAACCCCAAAGCCGCAGTATTCGAGTTCTTGAAAATTACCCAGAAAACAATAGGCTACAAAGAAGCTCTATTCTCATTAAATAATCTGTAATTGATGAAGAGGGGCAAAAATTGAATTTGAAAGAGTGTCACAGCATAGAAGTCTTTGATAATTATGATGTTGGACAGAGTGAGGGAACACCAGCCTTGTGCCTCGAGATCCGTGCGGGAACCGGGTACCAGAAGCTGTAGACAGGGGTTATTGAAGTGCTCCGTACAGTGTAAGAAGGGAAAGAGTGGTGGTGTTTGGTTTGATGTGTTTGTAAGTGCATTCAAACAATAGAGTATGTAGGTCCGTAGGAATGAGGTAGGAACGTAGGTACCAGTCAGTACGGCGCGAAAGGAAGCTCTGAATGATTTGGTCTTTTAATAAATACGATGTGAATCTGGATCCAAACTTCAATGATTCTTATATCAACTCTAAACAAGGAGAATTCTATAAGTAGTCAATCAGTCAGTCACTCAATCAGTCAGTCACTCAATCAGTCAGTCACTCAATCAATCCATTCACGAGAATCAATGGAAGTGAATACCAGAGGTTATTTATGCAAAAAAAAAAAGGAATTCTTGTTAGGCACTGAGTCGTACGTAAGGTTCACATTGAATGTCGAGATAGGTACCTGCTAGCTGGGTTGTAACTTGTAACAAGCCTACGTGATCACCACTGCCTGGAAGGAATTCCAGAGGCAAGCAGGCAAGCAAGCATGCTGACTCAACACGAGATGATAAATAGCATGGTACTCCAAAGGTTGTGAAAAGAACTGTGCCGTTTCATTGTTTTAAAAATCCTACCTATTCAATGGAGCCTACTAACTATACTATATTTTAAACATACAAGCAAGAGTAGACGGAGTATCATGTTGTGTTCCCAAGAAAAACGAATATGCCGGAGTGATATCTACGAACGCCAAGCCAAACACATCCAATGTGCCTCATATTCCAAAATTTATATATATATACCTGAACCCAATGCTTTTTATGATAATAACGCCAACGTTAATGCCGACCAAAAGTATTGATACAAAAGTGTTTCCTATTAATATTACGATAGGGGAGAACGAGAAGGTCGACGGCGAATACAGTTTATAAACGATCTCCATCGGCTGTTCTTCCGTTTCATTGGAGGAGGTTTACCATGAGCATCTTCGCTCTGCCCATCGATGATTTTGTTGTCGGTGTTCTGTGTAGCTGTGCTCGAAATCATGTGAGCAGACTGCACTCTTCGATGAGGAGTCTGCGTAGGTGACGCTACAGCAGCCAACCCAGGAGGACAAGAAACACGGTTCGAGATATTTGCCTTAAAATTTTGACTTTGGTTGTTCTCAGGAATTTGAGCTATGCTTTCTCCTTCGCTATCGCTAGCAATTGTGTTTATCTTGCGACTTGCTGCCCTTTGCATGAACGCGGCGCCAGTAGATGTGGCTCTCGCTCGCCTTGGTGATGTAATCATATCCTGTGATGAAGACGCTGTGATGGAATTCGCTTTACCAATATTGCATCTGAGAATTTTTTCACCAATAGCCCCAAATGTAGATTCCGGCGTGCTTGAACGAGTAGAAGTCAGCGAATTAGCAGGCATTGATCGCATCTGGTCTGGTGTAAATGAAGCTGCTCTGGTTCTCCCGTTCATAGAGTCTCTTGAGTGTTTACTTTGGCTGAAGGTAGCCATAGCATCATTGTATTTGAAATAAGGAGACCAGCCTTGGCGTAAAGAAACCCATATTCCCGTGACTTGAATCAAAGTCCTCGTAGTCTCATCCATGAGTTGAGGCATTCGCTCGATGATCGTATCCATCCCGCCATCTTCGTCGTCGAGCTCACCGGATACCTCACTCACCGGTGTCGTTGTAGTTTCTGTTCCAGACGGAGGAGATAGTGAGGTATAATAATCCGGGATATCCAATTTTGTTTGAGTAAGAGTCGCCAAGATTGCGTGTCGGCGAGAATTTGGGTCTATGATACTGAAATTGAATTTGACATCGTTATTAGGCAAATCGGTGATATTGTGATGGTATGCTTTTTTCACCCATCGAATAGTGGTCACCTTTGCTCCTGATTCGTCGAATTTCGTCATTTCATAAGAACCTGTTGGTAGTGGGCTTGCTAACCACACAGAACCATCACCTAAAACTATTTCGGCTCTTCCTTGAGAGCCCCCTTCATCCTTGGGCATTTGGCAAACAACTGCAACAAGATCTCTATTCGAAAATCCCTCTTCATCAGAATCTGTATCGTTAATGGAGTGTTCCGGTGTATCGTAGTCTTCGCTCCTCACAATCATAATGTCATTTGCACCCAATTCACCTTTTCCTCGAAACATTCGAGGAAATCTCTTAGCCAGTCTGGAGACAAAAACGGTTGAAGGAAGGACGTCCAATGTAGGTCTGGGCCTTTTATCGACTGACAATAACTGCAATTGCATTAGCAATTTCGGACGAATATTCAGTAACCGTTGCTTGTGTGTCAAAGTTGGAGCCGGGTGTGCCAAGCTGTATGCTCTGCTAGCTTTGGATGATCTCTTGCGCCGCCGACCTCCATTTGTGGTCCGACTTCCTTCCGAGTTCGCGATCGATCTGCCATCTTCGCTCATTCTATCCGTTTCAGGCTCTTGAAATCGAACAGTGTGCACCTGTTGATGTTCTAACTTGCGAGGTATATATTCGGATAATGCTCTTGAGGGTCGAGTTGATAAAGCCGGTATTGGATTCTCATTAGTTGTAGATAATTCTGGGCCAGGATTCGAAAAAGATGATCTATTCAAAGGTGATCTTCTAGGCATAAAATCGCTGCGTGGCCGAGCAGGAAGGCTAGAACGCGAGTACTCATGGTTGTGCATGCCGGCTGCTGAATGTAAAAGCATATTGATGAGAAGGGACGTCCCAGAAAAGGGACGTCCTCGTGTACGAGGGTATCCGCGACTGCGAAGCTGCTCTTTCGAGGGATCTGGAAAGTTTCGAAGCTTTGAGGTCGCTACTAGGTTTGATGTTCTCCGTATGCATGGAAAGAGGTGAATTCGTAGGGCTGGCAGAGAAAAGGCTAGAAGAATGTATGTATGAAGCCAAGAAGGTGAATTGATCCAATGGCTGGAATCTGAAGATAACGATATTGCTTGTTCCCAAATTCGCACGGATGTAAGAGCTGGTGGGATAGACTTTATATTGAGAGTGCTTGTGGTCAGACGTTCGCTGGAGACTGAAGATAGGTCTTACAACACCCGAGATCTATTCACATAGTCATCATTGTTCGATAATGTCAGCAAATTCCGCACAACGGCGTAAAAATTGAAGGAGATAGATGGAATGAGAAGCAGGCAGAATTGGAATGGAAGAGCTGAATGTCAGCAATAACGTCTAAATATGTATGAGTTGGCTGGGAACTAATCTGGTAACCTTGGAGTGTTGACAAACAAAAGAAGGTTTCAATCCCTTGGATCAAATAAGCTAAATTCGAGTGGAGTTCCAGACGGAAAGACCGGGTTTGACAGTACCTCTTTTGTATGTTTCTGAAATGCAACAAATAGACGTCAGTAATTTGAAGTAGGTAATCCTTGATCAGGTACTTGAACATCCCTTACAATGATCAGCCGATGCTGCATATAAACACCTGTAACCCTACCTGCCATGCGAATTTGGTCTCCGAGGCTCAGCAAGAGCCCCACCCAACGTACAATGAATTCCTGGAATTTATATCAAAACTCTGCAAACTGTCAGTTTATTTTTCAACCCTCCGAGCCCTCTCCACACGATTGCATAGAATTTTCATTTCTAACCCTCCGAGGAGCCTTCTCCACACGACTGCATAAAAATTTCATAGACGGATGCACGATTGGCCTCGATAAGAGAAAGAGTTTGTCATTGAGGGATGGGTTCGTGGCAGAAAAAAGAGGTCGGTGCAAGGAATCTTTTCGGTTTCCTCGGATTGGGTCCGACATCCGAAATTTCTGTTTCATAGGCAAGAGTAAAGAATAAGAATACTACTGGGTAATAATTTACATCAACGGAAGATGGGACGACAATCAGCCGACGCTTAATGCAAGAGTGATTGTCGTAATAGAAAATAATCTAGAAAAGTCACACTTACCTACAGTGCTACGTGATATCTAGGCAAGGTCATCACATTCATTCTGATCAGCCTTTACTCACAACAGCCTTGGAAATACACGTTTTGTTGTGTCACTATCAAGTGATCTACTACAGATAATCCTCACGGACTTCTGGAAACGTTTTCATTTTCCGATGCAGCCTTGAGTCGAGAATTTGGAATACTCACACTTCATACGATATACACAATGTACCCAGGTAGGTGTTGCTGCAACTCTTATATTGTTTGCTTTTAATCGCAGGGGTCTCAATGACTCGATCTCGGTTCATAGACGATCAATAGATACCTACCTAGATCTTCAACTGGTGTGCCGTGCTGCACGACAGGCCTCTTCCTCTATGCCTTTTTCTCTCTTCGTATCAGGATCTAGCTAATGAGATTCTTCGAAAGGAGTTTGAGGCAAGAGGTGATGGTTGATTAAAGCCTTGACTGAAGCTGATCATGAAATTTATCTAATGAGATTGGGATAAAAATAGGCTAGTTTCAAACAACTAATAACTTTCGATCAGCCAAAATTTGGTTAAAACCCCCCAAGATTTCTTTGAATAAAAGAGGGATATGAGTCTTGTCTCCTGTAAACATATCTTACATCCACTCTGTACTTCAGGAAAGGAATACGAAGTACACCACTCATTAGTTCTTACTGTCCAAATACTTATATCCCTCAATTCTTTCTCTCCTCGAACCCTCCGAGCCACCGAAGTCCCTTGTATCTACTGTTAATAAGCCTGGTTAGCCTGAGCTTGTGATCAACATTTTAACTTGTTTTTGTTTACTCTCACTCTTACTCTGGTAGAACTTCGCTTAACAAGACCTTAAAAATCTTGGGTCCTTAATATATCCTTGAAATTTTTGAGTCGTACAAAATCCATCAACTTGCAAGGTACGGAAATTCTTATATTTCCGTTACAGATTCAAATCTCTTGGCATCAAATCCCTCGGGTAACCTCTGCTTAGCGAGATGTGAATGTCTCTTCACCGCTTCCTAATCTTATCGCAACCCCTGTTGAGGAACACACGAGGAATATGATTTGAAGTCTTCTCTCCAAAGGGCTGAATCCAACTGCCGAAACCTCATTTCGTCATCATGGCTTCAATGTATCTCCATCCGCTTGGAGCACCAGTTCGTACCTTGATAACATGTTTTATACTCTGGAAGATCTCGCTTCTGCTCGTTGCAGCTGGTAGTCCAGGGCCAGGCTATGACACATCTACCAGTCTGTTACTGTCGAGTCTGCATTCGATCGGAAAAAAGAAGTTACCATCGGTAGTGCAATACCTCATCAGCAAGTTGGTAAGATGGGATGCAATTTACTTCGTACACGCGTCAAATCGCGGATATGTCTATGAGCAAGAATGGGCGTTTGGGTGGGGCTTCACCCGCGTGATAAAATTCAGCACTATCGGTAAGTACAGAAATAACTGCCCGTCTGTACGCGTCGTTGACCAAGGTAGGACTTGAATATCTTGGAGTACCCCACTATGATGGGCTGGAGGGCTTGGTGGGGATCTTGATTGCTAATATCTCCCATCTATTTTCTACTCTTGTCCTGCACAGCCTGACCTTAACACTCTTCACATCAAAGAGATTTGCTTTGGTTACTGCTCTTCTGCACATTATATCACCGGCTGGAATATTTCTGTCTGCTCCATATGCTGAGAGTTCTACGGCGCTATTGACCTTTTCGGGAGCATTCATTTTTGCGAAAAGTTTTGGGTCTGGAGAGAGCAACGGATCTTTAGGTCATGACCTTCTTATCCTCATTTCTGGCATAGTATTCGGTATTGCTACTACTTTCAGAAGTAATGCATTGCTAAATGGACTTCTCCTGCTTGAAGAAGCATTCAGAATTCTTTTGAGTCTGAGCAATGGGCTCAATATACCCACCATTCGTCGCCTTATCATCACTGGTTTGGGAGGCATGTGCGTTGGGATTGGCTTCCTCGCACCACAGTATATTGCATATCAAGAGTATTGTGGGGCAACGGACAACGTGAATCCAAGAATATGGTGTTCGAATACCCTTCCAAGTATATATGCTTTTGTACAGGCCTTTTACTGGTATGTCGTTGAATCTGATGGAAAATGGAGCGCATCTAACATTCACTAGGAATAATGGACCGTTCAAATATTGGACAGTTTCGAATATACCTCTATTTTTACTTGCAATGCCTATGATCGTAATCTTAGGAGTATCTGGCAATGGAGTGTTACGGGACTCTCACTTCCAACAAATCCCAGTCACCCCTCGGAAAGTTGTTGACCCGCCAGTTAATGAGATCCGACAAGTCCATAAAGTCCAGATCATCCGGAATTTAGCGCTCTCACAGCTGATTCTCACAGTATACACGTTGATAAGCGGTCATGTTCAGATTATTACAAGGATTTCATCATCTTCTCCTGTGTATTTATGGTACATGGCGGCTTCGGTTGGGACAGGAAAGGGTTCAACAGTCACAATGGCTGGAAGGTTTATGATAACATATGCCGGCATCCAGAGTGGTTTGTTCTCATCATTCTTACCTCCTGCATGATTTGGAAACAACAGTTGGGGATCTGTAAAAGTTGGGGATGATGTTGGTACTTTATTGGTACATATCAAATGGGGAAAATGATAGACGAAGTGATAATTAAAACTCCTGCAGGCTACTTATGAGCTTTCTCCTCCCGTCAAAGATGAAAGAAATAGAGAAACGATATATCAACCAGTAGGTATTTAACAGCAGCCAATCGGAAAACTGCATTCTTTTTATAATTGACTAATAATCAGTAAATTATCCCCAATTCGATACTTCTTACATCCATCACATCACCTAAATAATTGTAATTAGCTCATTCCAATCGGAAAGCTGCATCGATCATTAGATGTATTTTCACAAGGTTTATCTTCATGTCGTTAACCGCCTAAGGCATCTTACTAGCCCGGTTTAGGACCTAGCTGCATATTTCGAAAAGTGTTCACACTTCACTTCACTCCTGCCACTTAACGAAGCTTGCACTTTATTTCTACCTTACAATCTCCAGTACCTCTTCGGCCTTTGAACAAGCAAAAAATCATTGCATTAATACAACTTACTACTACTATTATATTTCTTCTTCTACTCTTTTCTTTCGACTTGCCTTTCAGAAGACCCTTCTCTTAAGATTTACAGAAGACTTCTGAAAAAGGCCTTTCATATACATACATCAAAGTTCAAGGGAAGAAAAGAAGAACAAGAAGCAGAAGCCCTTCAAGCTATTTCGTCATAACATGATATTGCAAAGTTCAAATACTTCCAGTTATCTAATTCGATTGCATCACAACACAGTCAATCAATCAATTAACCATTCATTCATTGTGAATATTCGCTCTTACAAATCTTTTGACTATATCGAATAAAGTCCTTTTACAGATTACTTCTAGGGAAATAGAATATCCAATATAGAACAAGTCGTCGAACCTTGGACTCAACAAAAGGCTCAAGCAGCTTGACAACTTCTTGTTACAGCCATGTGGCCAACAAACAACGGCTTTCCAAATAACGGACAATATCAATCAAACAACTTCAATCAAGATGATCTATCTGGAACTACACCACTGCAGTCTCCTTTCTCTGGCGGTGCACCAGGCCCCAATTTCTTTAAACAGCCAAATATATTACAATATGATGAATTGAACATTGATGGTTACAACGGCCTCTCTCCCGAGATTCCTATGTACAACCAGGCAGCTTTCGCACAAAATCAATTCATATCTCCCAATCGACCACCAGTAAGTGCTTGGGACAGACGATCTAACTTTTACTTTAAACTTTAGGGAGCAAGCGCATACAGCTAACCTCTACCTACCTGCCCAGTACTCCCCTCAATTGAACTCAACTAATAACAGTGTGGCCCCTCCTACTCCTACGCCGACAAAAGAACAGCTTGCTGCCAAAACTGCCGAATTAAGAGCAAGATTGATGAAGGGAAAAGAAGGCCGAGCCAACTCAGCTACCCCACCAGTTCCTGCGCCGGCAAAACAAATAACTGCGATAGAGTCGTCGAGCTCATTGCAACCATCCCCTAAGAGTCCTGGTCTAGGGGTAATTATCGACGAACACTCACGCCGGGAAAAAGAGATAAATGATCTCATTTCTGATTATTCCGAGACCAGGCCAATAGCAGAGCCAAAAATGAACCCTGTGGCAAGAATTGGTATCGCCAAAAGAACACCTCCTATCAATACAAACATTCTATCTACGAACCCCCAAAGTTCAGAAACTCCTACAAGAATCAAGAAATCTAGCGATGATCGATCTAGTAATGGCTTTTTAGCAGAGATCGAAGTTAGGAATGTCAGAAATGGGTCGATGTCGGAAGGAGAGATACTAGATGAGCCTAGCCCTAAGAAGCTTCCGCCCACGGAGCCAAGAGGAAATCAGATCAATATAAAATCGGCTAACGTTAATGAGAAGTCTCTTAAACCGGAGGATGAGCGCACAATTCGACCAGCTTATATTCGTGTAAAGGTTGAAGAACCTGGCCCCCTGACTCGACGTCCAGCACAAGCACAAGCATCAAAACCTGAACCTCCTCGTTTTCGAGATGAACGCAGAGAAGAGGGCGATTATCGACCAGAGAGAAACCCAATCTCCGATCATAGATATGAAAAAAGGTCGCATCAAGAAACTGACAAAAACCATCACCCACGCAGATTCTCTCGCGATAATAATGATGATTATCGCCGTCCCGAGACTGCGAAGGAAGACGCCAAATCTTCACGAGAGTCTGAGCCACCAACATTGGCACAAGTTCTACCCCATGACACTGATTTGAGGGAATGGCTAGACATGACTCAGTATCATGATGTAGTACACAGAAACAAGTTCCTAAAAACTGCACGAGCTCTGAAGGAATTGGAAGAACAAAAAGCGAAGCTCTTGGCAGGTATACAAGACGGTCAAAGTCTTGTAAATTTTAACGTAGGAACCTTGATGAACAGCTTGATTCAACCTCAGAATACCCCAGCGGTAGCGGAGCCTACAGATCTTCGTGATCGTTTGACATCTAACAAGCGCAACTACAGTGAAGTCCAAGATTCTCAAGGGGAGGCAAACTATGGAAAAGTAGCACGCCTTGAGGATCGAGAATATGAAAATCGCCGTCGACAAAGTTCAGTAGACTATGACTCCTCTCGCCGCGCCAATGGTGACCGTGGAGGACGTTCTTATTTTGAAGAGTCTCGTAATCGTGGTCGAAGTCGCAGTAATGATCGTGAAGTGTCCCCCGGTCTAAGGACCTTTGAGAGCAGACCCCCTGCACGGACTGCACGCGAAAGATCTTTTGAAGTACATGGAAGTTACAGAGGAAAAGCCTTTGATCCAAATTATCGAGGTCGAGGAGGTCGGGGAAGAGGCCGTGGTAATTGGGAGTCGCACGATTCAAGAAGTGAAGTTGGATTTGGATCGCGAAATGCGCTTGGCAAACCTTATAAAGATCCAAGAGGTTTTGATCGAGGCGGGAAAGGTGGTCAGTGAAAATCACCCATCTTGTCCGACACTTCTGTTTATCTTATTTCATGTCAATAGAGATTGCTTTAGTAGCGCTTTCTTGATACCCATGCAATTAGTTAACAAAGGATTCTATCTGAATCACTGTCTTGTTTGCTGTGAAGTTGAGTGACGAGTGTCTGCCAATACTTATAGAATATTCCTGAGGAGATTTGAGAAATTCACATACTAATAACGCTATCAGATACAAGATACTTTATAGTAAAATCTTTCAACGATGAGAATGTTACTAAATGTATAGAAGATGTAAGTGGGTTAGAATCAATCAATTAAGATCGATTCGGCTAATATGCAAAAAGGGTATATGGACCACCCAAGCACAAAATGGGCCGATCTTCAAGGAAGCCTTCGAGACCTGCAAGAACGTCATTCTTATCTTCTCAATCAACAAAAGTCGAGCTTTTCAAGGTTATGTGTGTATCCCCTCTCCGATTTTCCTTCCCCAATTCCTCAAACTCATAATATGAAACCGATAGGCGAGAATGGAAACCCTCCCCGGTGCAATCCAAATTCCTTCCTGGCAAAACTCGATTAATTGGGAGAGCGCTGGTGCATTTCGAGTTCGATGGCTAGTCATTTGTAATGTGAGATTTGGGAAGATAGGCCATTTGAGGAATGGTTTGAATGAAAATTTGCCGGTGCTGATTGGGAAGGATGGACAGGAGGTTGAGGAAGGTTGTGGGAGGGGGTTGTGTGAGTGTTTAGATGGGGAGGTGGAGGAGGTTTTGGGGGAGTGGAGAGGTGGTGAAGAGTGAGGGGGATCGGAAGGTAAGTCGGGGTGTGTAGGGTAGAGGAGGGATGGACGGGGAAGGAATCTACTATGGATTATCTTGTAAGTGAATTGGTAGGATTTTTAGTCCCGTTATTCGTTGTTTATAGTGGTTCTTTCTTTGCCTTTATATTGAATTGCGTCTTGGACTTTCCATCAGCCAATTAATATATACATACATACACACACAAATAAAAAATTACATTATTAATACTATTGTTTTTGTCGCTAGGTATCTGCTTTCATAATACGTACACGCGATGGGATATACATAAATTTGTGTTTCACGGGATGTCTCGGGAGTCGGTAGTGAGATTATTGATCCAGAAAGTTCTTGGAATCGATTCGCTTACACTGGTGATGAGATATTTCACTTAATTATTGTTCCTGTTGAGTTGATTCCCGGGTAGAGTTTTGCTTGGAATATGTTTGTTCATAGGTGAATCCTGCATGTGCCTCTTTTTAACATAGTGATGTTCTTCTCAAAGAGTGAGATGTATAACAGATTAATCTTGCTATTGGTTAATATGCTTTCCAACAGTGTGTTAGCTTATGCTGCGCCATATCTTTTCCCATCGACTAGCACATAAATACTATCATACCATATCCATTCCACTACTTTCTTCGCCATGTTACTTTCAATCACTCTATATAATCCTCACTCATCATGACCTCTCGATCCCCCGAAATCCTCCTCTCCGCACTCGAAACCCTCACATCTAATCCACCCGCTTCACTCCTAGAAAACCATGTTTTGAGAACAATTACTCCTCTATAAACTCTACTTTTCCTATAAATCTATCTTCCTTATAGATTCTATTCTTCCTTTAGATTCTATCCACCCTTTCTATAGATTCTACTCTCCTTATAGAATCTATTTTCCCCTTGTAAAATCTATTCTTGCATCCATTATGAAATCTAGTCTAAAATGACTAGAATCTTTAAATTCAGGACAGATTCTACTATTGAATTTAAGGGGTATGAGAGTAAATTGTCTCTATATCTTAGGGCATGAGAGTGATTAAATCGCTTTTGGAAGGTTTAAGAGTAATTTGTCAATATTCATACCTATACCAGCAACCAACTCCGAAGCCAGATGCACATGGTTTTCTTAGCGACGAAGCTATATATTTTCTAGCTGCATGAGTATTCCTAACTCGATATCACGGATATGGAAAACCAGATCTGGTATTGGCGAGACTACATGGTATTAGATTGCCATTTTAGGGGACTTGGGACATCTGTCAAGAGCAAAGAAGCACGGAAGTTACGCAACGCATATTGGATGGAATAGTTTCATATAGAACTTGTTAGTCATCATCCGCTTCCATCTTTGTCTTCTTGAACAGCTAAAAGTATATGAACAAGGATTCAATATCCACCAATAGAGCTCTCTCATGAAAGCAAGAAAAAAAGCTGTGTTCGAAGGATAGAGGTTAAATTCTTCGGATGATTGTATGACACTCTGGGAATCCGGTGCGATAGTCGCCTACTTAATTGAGCAATACGACATCGATCACAAGCTCACTATCACCTCGTCCCCCGAGAAAAACAACCTTGTTCAACGGTAACACTATCAATCTACTGGCCAGGGACCGTGCTTCGGTCAAGCTGCATGGTTCTTGCTTTATCATCCAGAGCCATCGGAGTCGGCAAAAAGACGCTTTGCTATCGAGACTGTGAGAATAATCTTTGTGCTTGATAAGGTGCTGGATGGTCGCGAGTGGCTTGTGGGAAATAAGTGCACATGTGCTGACCTTGCGTATGTCGTTTGGAATACTTCTGTTGGATTGTTCATGCAAGATCAACCAGAGTGGAAACAAGAGAGATTTCCCAATTACTTGCGTTGGCAGCGGTCGATGATGGACAAACCTAGTGTACAGAAAGCTCTTAGCTTTACTAAGGAAGAAGAGGTGAAGGGTTAAGAGACGCGCTTCCGTATTTAGTTAGAGAGTCAATTAGTCTTTTGAATGGATTGTTTCCTGCGTTTGGCAAAACATCGACTCTCTTATAGATCATGAAATGACAGATACAAGCTCGAGTTTGTGGGATTCTCACATTGAGCCCAGATATAGCCGTGATCGCAGAAGTTTAATCAACAAAAACCGAGAAGGCAAGACTTCCTAATGTCATCAGCTACTTCTACCGGCCTTTCTAAGATTTATTTTGGTTGTGGGTAGTTCGTGTGAGAGACCAGCCTACAACGTGTCATGGAAAAAGCATTTACTTTCTGAATTCAACTCATAATGATGTGTTGTACAATTGTCATATTAATAGCTAGTACCATAAGTTCATTTAATTTTCAGAATGCTTGACAGTTATGAGTTGGACATTGAGTGGTGATTTGTCCCAGGTCCAAAAAATCTTCTGATCAGTCCAGTCCTGCAACTTCTTTCCGCTAGGAACTTGGATGTGGAAGTTCCAAATAAGCCGCGAGAGAATAAGGCGCATCTCCATCCAAGCGAGTGGCTGACCGATACAATTGTGTGTCCCTAGTGAAAACGGATGAAACACATTTTTGGAATCAGCTTGCTTGTTTATAGAAGTTCGATCCCCAGATTTTTCCAACCATCGCTCGGGTATGAATTCATCTGGTGAAGCAAAGTTGCTAGAAGAATGAAATAGAGACCAGCATGCCACTGAAACAGTTGTGCCTCCAGGAACAAAGTGACCTGCGATTGTAGCACCTCCACTCGGTACCTCGCGCCTCAGACTATCCGGAAGTGGGGGAGACATCCGTAAAGACTCATTGAGCACCGCCATAAGATATGGCAGCGAACTTGTCGACTCATTGGTTATTTGCTCTTCCTTGCTGAAGTTTGTGCGAATTTCTCTTTCCAAAGTCTCTAGACACTTAGGACTTTCAAGTAAGAAGTGAATCGCGGCGGTCAGAGTAGTCGTTAGAGTCTCGCTGCCTGCAGCAATCAAGGCCATAGAGTTCATCTCTATTTCGCCCATTGAAAGGGCTATTTCAGCCGAATACTTGTTGTGATCGATGACATGAGACATAATATCAGGATGATCGACGTCATGATGAAGTCGGTCTTGGACCTTGAGATGACCCGTCTCAAGGGCTTGGCGTAAATCTCGGAGAGCAGAAGCTGGAGTAATTTTCTTGAGAAATGCTTCAAGCAGTGGATAGTATTTGATGGAGTTTGCAATAAGAACGGCTTTAAAATGAAGAACCACTTTAATCCATGGATGATATGAGCTCTCTTGAAGACAATTGAAAGATGAGCCCCATCCCAGATCCCCAATGATGTCAAATGTCGTGAAGTTTAACCATTGCACTAGATCAACGGTACGGTCATCTTTGCCCTGCTCAGAGATAGCTTCGTTCAATCGATCGATCAAAATATCTATGTATCGCTTGACAGTTGGCTCGTGACTCTTTGTAGCTCTATCTGAGAATGCTGGCTGAAAAGCCTTTCGAAATCGAGCATGATCGGTCGCGTTGGCAGTAATGAAATTGTGTGCCTCAACGCCAGGTGGCCTAGAGCTCCAAACTTTGGGGCGAACAAACTGCTTCTGCAGATAAATATCTTTCCATGCCTGGGGATCTGTGAACGAAAGCTCGTCTGGTGCAACTCGCAGAACAGCACCGTATTCATCGTGCAGACTCTTGATGCGATAAGGGAGAAGTCCAGAAAGCATAGTAATTATGAACGGGATTCGCGATACAGCCCATACTGGGTTTCCATTGAACTTCGATAAAGGGTGAAAAAAGGTGTTGAAAACCACAATGGTGGCAATGTACTAGCAAGGAAATTAGTTTGCATTCTTGTTTGAAAGTTGGAAGATGATCTTGTCAATCTTACGCCTAAAACCGATACAAATAATGCATTGAATACACTCCCGTAAGTCAGGTTATCCATTTTGCTTCAGGAAACGAAGAACGGAGAAAAGGTCAAAAGTTAGGAACGGAGAAAAAGGTGATGATGAGGACGATGAAAATTCTGAGAATACGGAATAGCTCTTACAATGAAAATGCTATCAAGTAAGCAAAGTACTTCGTGGAATTTAATATACTGCGCCTCATACTTGCTGCAATGTTTTTCTCTCTCCAACAGTTGTCTACATTGCATGAAGGATCAGTGCCAAGCCTCGGTCCAGATCTTGCAAGGATTACAATCAACCTTGTCAGAGTTGTAGGCCTTCGAAAATTCTGCGTGCAGAATTATGTTCTGCTCCTCGAATATTAGATATCTGATTATACAGTAACAGCTATGAATACTCGGGTTATTGAGACCGCGTATGCCACTGGTCAAGCAGGAGAAGGGATGAAACCCAACGGCGATTGTTTTTTAGAGAATTGAAGCTGCGGAAATCAATGCCACTACGTTGAGAAGTCCAAGTGTACCAGAGGCTACTGCGCCCAGCCAAAACTCGTTCTTTTTATTGCAAGTTGATTTCACTCCAGATGTCGCTTATGCTTGAGAGCTTAGCGGTACGTAAAGCTTCAAAGATGATTGCCGTGATGTAGCTGTAATCATTGACGATGGCTACTCGAAGATGTGTATAACACTACGCTGTGTCGTCTTAAATCTTGGCTGACAGTTGACTTCTGCAGTATAAAAACAAATTATGGGTACTTGCTGGAGCCGAAATAGATATGCTTGTTCTTCCACACAAATATGTCGAAGAACTCAGAAACCTGCCATCATCAATCACTAGCCCAACAGTATCACATGCTCATAACCCGGAAATGAGACCGGCGAATCTAATCGTCCATGACTTCACTTGCCCAAACCTAGATGGGATATTGCTCATGAAAAACAGCGTTCGAAGCACTTGCATCTCAATTCTTTAGTTCCAAACTCAGGAACCGCTCAAAAACTTGACATCTAAGAGTATGGGCAAGGAAACAAACAACGCTATATTGTCCCGCCTGGGTCATGCTTATGGACTTGCCGATATGTGGAGTCTGCACATGTTCCGGTTCATGCACTCACTGGTGGTTCGTTTTCAAATGGGCTACGCCCATTACGACCCTTGAATTTGCCAATTAGTGTACTGTGGTAGCTTTTTTTTTTTCTCCGTAGCAAATCGATTCTTTGTTGGTAACTTAAAAACGCAGCTAAGCTGTATTCACCAGCTCTTCGTGTCAATTGAGATGCTTTTAATCAGTATTGTCGGCAGTACCAACTAACGTCTTTGACCAATTAATGTCCACGACGTCGTTGCCCGCTTCCCATACTTGTTGGATGTCAATTTCCGTCAGCAACACGAACAAAGGCACATGAGATAAGTTGTGTTATACCGCCTTCGTTAGCCAGGATCAGTTTTCCTGGGCAGAATGACCCTATTGGTGACAAAGCAAAAGCGGTGTAACATCGCTTATTGTATCCGTGAATCTTGACTCGTCTATCTTGATCGAAATTGCTTATCTGTCAGAAGAAGAAAGGTGACTACTCCAGTAAGAGGTAACACATACTGTAGCATGTACGCAATCCTTACTAGATGTACACTTGTTTGTCCGAGCTAAGTCTCACGCGATTAATTTTTGCAACATTCACCAACAGCCGTACAAGGCATTGGCATATCGTATCACCATACAATATTGAGAGTGTGTGAAATGGCAGAAGCATGAAGATCTTCTCTCATGCTTTGTATTTTAGGTGTCTGAACTTTATATCCAAATACCTCCTCCAAAGTCTTCTTTTCAAATAGAAACAAAAGCTCGCTGCACACTCCGTAGATAAGTAGATTTTCTGGCCCTTCCCCACACTGATAAGGAAACTACGGAATCCTTACTTCCTCTTTGTGAACTCAACTACAACTATATCGAAGAGTTCTTATTGCATTTCGCTCAATGTGTAGCTCAGAACGAAGCTCCTGTACCTGCAGTTTGATCAGTTCTCCTGTCTGTTTGTTTATGTTGTGCATTACTCAGCTCACAACTGCACGGAAACCATGCTAGACATCCCCTCTCATAGCCGGCTCTCCTCATTACTCTTCATTCCTCCAAACCTGACAAACCTCTTCGTCCTCCTCCTCATCTATAGTCCCCTCATCTACCTAACCATAATCTTCTTCCCCGCTCTCCCCATCCTTTTCGATATTCAAAACCCAAACCTTCCTCCAGGCCCATGGTACACGCACTTCACAAACTTAGTCCTAAAATATCATGAATGGAATGGTAATCGACGGATGTACATCCATAATCTCCATAAGAGATACGGAGATAGCGTTCGAATAGGTGTAAAGGAGTTCGCTTTTTGCGGGAGCGAAGGGGTAAAAGGAGTTTATGGAAATGAGGGAGGAGAGTTGGATAAAACGGGATTTTATGGACTTTTCAGACAATTGGGTGTTAGAACTACCTTTTCTACAGAAAGGAGGTTCGAGGTGCGTTTTTTTCTTTGCCTGTTGGAACAACATTTGCATTGTGGATGTCTTGGAAAGTTGGGGTGGAAAGGAAGGAACGGACTGCAAAATGGCTTTTACTACATTTGATCCCACAGGTCCAGAAACTTTCTAGTGAAAGCTAGAAGAGAGAAATATGACAGTAACGATACTAACGGCCTTCAACCAACTCGAAGCATAAAGAGAGAAAGAAGAGTATTGCAAAACCATACCGAAATTCCGAGATCCTCAAACCTGCTATTATGGATGGAATTAAAGAAAGAAGTCAAGCATTCCTTCGAAAGGTTGAGGGCTCAGAGAATGGAGTTATTGATATTTATGTGAGTTCTATCTTTCCCTATACATTTATAGAAGCTGTCCTAGTGTAAAAATAACCGTGGATAAAATATCAGAGATATGCACATTGTTTTGCACTAGATTGTGCTAGTCACTTCCTGCTTGGAAAGGCGAGAATCAAATCTATTGAAGAGAAAGCTGGTATGGAAATAATGGAAGAGATGACGTATCACTCAAGTCTTAAGAGTAAGTTTCTTTACCTCCACCTCTGCTGATCACTCCCCTCTATACTCCTCTAAAAATACTTTGTCGAATTTCCAATCTCACACTCTCACAGACCAGCTTCTAACATTATACCTCCAACCCCTCTCCACCTTCTTCCTCTCCTTATTTCCCCAACGTTCCACTCCCTTAACCAATACATACATCCTCTCCTCATGCCTCCCTCCAGCCCAAGAACCACACTCTCTTATCCACGCCCTCCGACACGCTTCTCCCTCCCTATCAGAAACCCAAATAGCAGCCGAGATACTAGACCATCTAGCCGCTGGAATCGACACCACCGGCGCCTCTCTCACCTACCTCCTACACACGCTCTCTCTCCCCTCTAACCATCCCATCCAAGAAAAACTCCATATTTCCCTTACCTCCCACCCACAGAACAATCCAAACTCCGAAAAATCATCAAACTCCTACCTCAACGCGATCATCGCCGAATCCTTGCGTCTCTACCCCCCAATCCCCATGTCTCAGCCTCGTCTCACTTCAGCATCCAAACCCAGAATTATCGATCGATATCTCATCCCCCAAAACTCAACCGTAAATGTCCAAGCATGGAGTCTCCATCGAAATCCCGCGATATTCGGTAAGGACGCCGAGATATTCTGTCCAGAACGATGGCTTGTGGGCGAAGATAGAGTGAGAGAGATGGAGAGGGGTTTTTTGGCGTTTGGAAGAGGAGGAAGAGCGTGTACGGGAAGGGAGTATGTTTAAAATTTTCTTCAATTTCTACCGTCTTCTCCTTTCTTTCTTTCTTCCTCGAATTTTCTGCGTTTTAGACAGAGAGAGTTTATAAAAGAATGTGTATTTCACGTTTGAGTTAAACTAATCTGCATATTTACACAGTCTAGCACTAGCAGAAATGCGTCATCTCATAAAGATAATCTACACGCAATACAGAACGAAGACAAAAGAAGGATACGAAGCAGATATGGATATGGAGGATCAGATCATATCTAGTAGGCCGAGAGGTCAGGAGTGTATGTTGATTTTTGAGAGGAGATAGAAAGTGGCTTAGACAAAGAGATTATATATTGATAAACGTATAGAACGTGTAGCGATGAAAAACAGTGATGGTGGTGAAGTTTTATAGTCTTATAGGTAGATAGAGGTTTCACCCCTCTCACTGCATTATCACTCGAAGTAACATGATCAATGATGCGTGACGTATACTTTTAAAATCATCGAATGAATATTGTTAAGAGATATCTAAGAGAATTGAGAGTTTAAAAATGGCAGACCACTGCGATTCAACTGGATCAGCAAAATACAACGCCTAAAAATGAAGTTATATCCACCATCCATGAACGGGTATATATTTGTCCTCGAAATTTTAATTCTCAGCGGCCGATGGAGCGGGAGCGTGCTCGAATCGAAGATGAAGTTTACCAGCAGACGGCCCGCAGGTGTATCCATCCATCTGATCGACGCCATCATCATTTATGACCAAGGTGCTGAAATTAGTGTAGATGGCTGCTACTATAAGTTTGATTTCTACAATGATGGTTAGTTCTTTTTCTTTTTTTGCTAGAATAGGAAAAAGGTGGTTTGTAAAAGAAAGAAAGAGATAGGTCAAGGCAAATGCAGAGTTAAGAGAGTCAGAGAAACTAACCAAGCATAGCAAAATTGCTCCCAATACACATTCTTCCTCCGCTACTAAAAGCCCAGAACGTTCTATCCCTTTCACGTTTCTGCTCCTCAGTCATACCATTTCCTTCCATCCATCGCATATAGTCGAATCTTTCTGGTTCTGGGAAAACGTGTTCATTTCGATGGACACTGTGAGCCTGTGCACCGATTCTAACGCCACCAGGAATATTCTTGTAAGCGCCAATATCGCAACTAGGATATGGGGTCATGCGGGGAAGACCACCTGGAATAGCAGCGCGGAGACGAAGAGTTTCCATTAGGACTGCATGGAGGACGGGAAGAGCATCAAGTTCTTTACGATCGGGGATTGTTGGAGTTTTGGAGGATGTAGACGTGGACGAGAAAAGCATGTTGGGTGAAAGAGTCAGGAGTTCTTTTCTTAAAGTTTTCTGAAGCATGGGATCGATGGATAAGTGCCATGCTAAATATGTAATCGTAATGCCTGCAGTTTCGTGGCCAGCAGCAAGATGATCGATCATTTCACTGTAGATACTACGATCTGGAAACCTGAGTGTTTCTTCCTTGAGAACGGAGTCCTCACCGCGCATTTTGCTTTCTTTTTCAATGCCAGATACCATCGCATTGTACACTACTGGTTCGTTGCCAGGTTCCGTATCCCATGTTCCGCCCTCCTTGAGGAATTTTGCAGTAGCTTCACAGCGATGCTGACACCATTCTTCCAATTCATCATTGGCGGAATCGACGAATGTGGGAACGATACGATAGATATAATTGTTGATGAATCGAGTGAGGCGGGGAAGTTCTTGCGAATAGAAAGTATAACGATGGCGACCTTGGTACAGCCTCATCCAATGCCTTCTATACGAGACTTCTTTGATAAAGTTGGCACTATTTTTGAGTCCAAATAGGTATGAAGAGACAAAATCCATAGTAGTGCCATTGAATAAATCGTAAACGTCAACTCCATGAGGACTTGAAGATGAAGCCAAGTTTGAAATGGTAGGTAAAAGATGTTCATAGAGAATGACCCTTGCTTGTTCAGCTAAGGCGGGCGAAGATTGTAGTGTAGATTTTGAGTAGGTATTCGAGATCATTCTCTTCCGAGAAGAATGGTTCCTCGAGGGAAGCGTTGAAAACATACATGGAATACTACCGCGTGGTCAGAGGACTTATTCTAAAAATCTTGCTAGGAAAGAAATTACCCAAAGTTATCAAAGAAGGAATACCACTCCCCCTTTTCAAACCCACCTCCATATACAGTTCGAACACCCTCAACGTCATTAGTAGAGAGCTCATTTGGACCTAATCGAATTAAGGGACCCAGTCGTCTGTGTAGCGCATGAAGTGTCCTATTTTCCCGACATTGAAATCTCTGAAACAGAATCCAGGCAGGGGAAAACGGAGATGACCAGTGTGCATTTGGAATCTTTGCCAAAGGTGAGATAAATGCAGGATGAACGATAAATCTCCATATGAGACCAATCAAGAGACCTGCAAACCCCAAAGTAGAGATAGCAAACATGATGATGGGTTTTCAGAAGTACTTCTTATCTTGAACCTCGATCGAAAAGCTTTGTAACTGTACGCAAGCAGTTTATGGGAAAGATCTGAATCCCATCAAACAGAAGAAGAATATAATCAAGATAAAGTGGGGGGATGGTTATCTGCTGATCCACACCTGAGGACTCTCAACAGCTTATTGGAGCCTTTGGAATGATTCAGTTCTGTGGCCTTTCACCCCTTGGCAAGTGAATGTACGATATATTGGTTGAATGTTGTTGTCGCATACAAAGTGTGTAATTAATTTGGTAGATGTGGTTGTGCAGCAACGCTTCTTCCTTTCATGAGTCCCGTATTGGTCATACTTTCCGACCCCTCCCTTATCAGTCTGGCGATGACACTTTTTACCCCACTAGGAGGCTAAGAGCTAGTGAAATCAGGGGAAACCTTGCCCAGACTGGAATCCCGAGCCGACCCGTGAGTCTGGGACCGAAAGTAGATGAATTGTAGTCGAGGGAGGCTTACTTTGATACTACCAGAACCTTGTATGAACTCCAAGTCACTTTAATACGATGTGGTGAAACACAAAGATTGTGTGGAAGAAAAGGGCGTCTTCCGAGAGATTAATAATCATGTTGATCATTACTCTGTACAATTCCTCGTAACGTGGGAGCAAGATAGGTGACAGTGATCAATAGTTGAGAAATCCCAATTTACCATGCCAGTGATGGCTTTGTAACCTTCATCGTTTCTGATATCTGACATACATCAAGCCGGGGAATCAATATGTGGAATATATATGAACAATGAAAGGAGATCCAATCTAGAAAAGATAGACGACAAAGCATGTATCACCTGTTTGTGACATGAATGGCATTCTTTGTTGGACCAAATCAAAGTTATAGCAACGTGAAGTACATGGACCCGGTTGTGATTCCTGTCCTTGCAAGCCACATGGATGCCACTCAATATAATCTAATAACCTTGTACAACCTTAGGTGCGTAGCCTTCCTCAAGATATGCAATGTCCTCTGCAGTTAATTTCCCAGAACTGGTGAATTTGACCGCTTCTACTGCTTGCTCAATTCTCTCTTTGCTACTCAAGCCAATAATTGGATTGACACTGTCCTTGTTAAGACACCAAGCAATAGCTATAGTTGCCATGCTAACTCCATTTTTCTTTGCAATCTCCTCCACACGATTAATCACGGTTTTATCGATTTCAGTCTCTTTGCTACGAATTAAAGCCTTGAGCATCATATCACTATTTTCACGCTTTGTGCTTCGCTCATTGAAAGGACGAGCAAGTGCTCCGCGGGCAATTGGGCTCCACGGAATGAGTCCCACACCAGTGTCTCTACAGTATGGGATCATCTCTCGTTCTAATTGCAGATGGTATAAGTATCTTGAAAGCGTATAGGGATGAGAAACATACCTTCTTCACGGTAAAGCAAGTTGTAATAATTTTGCATGGAGACAAATTTGTGCCAGCCTTTCTTCTCTGCGATATTTTGTAGCGTTTGGAATTCCCATGCAGCCATCTGCCATATGTAAGTCTCTACTGTTAATCTTATAATGCATCATTCACTTACACTGCTTGCACCAATATACCGAACTTTGCCACTTTCCACAACATCATTCAAGGCTCTCATGATTTCTTCCCTGGGAGTATCGCGATCGAGTCTGTGGATCTGCAGGACATCGATATATGTTCCTAATCGAGCAACGCTCTTGTCCACAGCATCAAGAATATGCTTTCTGCTCAAGCCAACTTGGTTGACCATCTCCCCATCATTTGTGCGAAGCGTCGAAATGTGTGGTTGTGTTCCATCTTCAGCAACACCGAAATAGCATTTGCTAAGGATAACAACCTTGTTTCTTGGAATTGAGTATTGCTTTAAAGCTTTCCCGATGATTTCCTCGGATTTTCCGTTGGAGTATGTATCTGCAGTGTCCCATGTATTCAACCCGAGATCGTATGCGTGTTTCAATAGTGGAAGAGCTTCATCCTCGTCAATTACCTTATCATGTTAGCAATGTGCTTGGTAACAAATCAAATTGAGGAATGGCTACCCAATCTTGCCATTCGGATGATCCAAAAGACATTGCACCAAAGATAACTTTGGAGATCTTTAATCCCGAGTTACCGAGTCTTGTGTATTCCATCTTGAGTTCTTTGGGGGCCGACATGTTGTACCACTGTGATGTTCTCCGAAAGCTTGTGACCTCGTGTATGAAGTTTCGGAGGAAAAGAATTTTGGGACGGAGAGATGGGATTTCCTTAACTTTTGGAATGGCTCAATGTATTAGAAATCTAGCTATCTGCAGGTGAGTTTTATTTGTCAATTCATGTGGAGCTACCCCTCATTGAACCACAATTGAGCTGCCGCTTTCCAGATCCGATATTCCACATGGTGATGTAATATGGGCCTGTGATTTCATGGTACCTTCTTCTGCTTTCTTTCTTTTTATACGTTGGTGCATTTGATATTAATCTTGGGAACTATGGGAGATAGATCTATCACCGGAGCAATGCTAGTTATCCCTTCTCAGCTCACCTGGCTTGTTGTCAAGAGGGTTAGGAATCATTATCAAGGTTGATATACTGTGAAGTTTTGACAGTATTGTAAAGCTCCCAATCAAACAATTTCAAGAAATGAGTGCAGAAAGCCTATGTGCACTGCTGCATAGTAGATAGATGTGTCTGGGACTAATTCAAAACACAACTCTAGCAAAGAAGAACAAACATCCAACTGACTTTTTGGATGAAGGGGTCAACATGGATTTTCTCGGATTTTATACCCGACTAAGCCCGCTCAAGCTAAGATAAAGGGTACTGATAAGCATTCTCATCCCATCCCACCTTCGTAAATCCGTGAGAGTGAACCCTTGCTTTGTACTTCACATACATTGTAATCAACTTGCTTGAATTTTGAGTAATTCAAGTCTTGGCCTCCAGAAAACTCCTCTTTCGTTGATTTATTCATGTATTTGCTCGAGGAAGACTACAACAATTCCAAGTACACGAAACGGTAGAAACTCGACGGCAGAACTAGATCATACACAGCTTCCAAAATGTCTCTCACAGTGTTAACGGACTCGGACATCAAACATCTTCTTCAAGACCTCACTCTAAAGGATCTGGAACGGTTTCAAGATCAGATGAGAAGGTCTCTTCATGAGTATTCCACGGGAACTCAGGATGACGACTGCTGCAGTTTGCATCAACCTAGAAGAACAGTGCTTGAGTCCAAGCAAAAAAGGACAACACTATTCATGCCCTCTACTTCATCTGCGGGGATTGGAATGAAAGGTAGGATCCCTTTCTTAGTTATATCCTAACACCAAATTCTAACACTCACAGTTGTTACTCTTCCTCAGCCAGGTTCTTCCAATGATACTTCAGACTCCGACTCTATATCTACCTCTTCATCAACTAAAAATCCAAGTACCCCTCAAGGCTCTCTTACACTCATGGATAAAACAGGGCTGCCATTCGGCTTTCTCAATGCATCAGAAACTACCGCTTTTCGCACAGCTCTGGCTTCCTCTCTTCTTATTACACCCCGTACCAAGGTCAAAACTATAACCGTATTTGGTGCTGGAAAGCAAGCGTTTTGGCACGTCCGCCTTGCTCTCATTCTCCGCGGTCCAACTATAAAACAAATAAACATCATATCTCGCGCTTTTACAGACCGAGTGCGCGATCTAATGAAGTCATTTCTCGAAGTACCCACTACTACGAAGGAGCGTGAAGGCTGGGCCAATGTGAAGTTCTCTGTTCTTAGCCCTGCCTATGGAGAATTCGCTCGTCTCGAGAAAGAATACATTCGAGCTTCGGATGTAATCTTCTGCACAACTCCATCAACCTCGCCATTATTTCATCATTCTATTTTAACAAATACGGAAGGCAGGAAGAAGGGACGCCTCATTGTCGCCATAGGCAGTTATAAACCTCATATGATCGAAATACCTCTTGAAGTCGTGGCGCAAGCGGTCAAAGTTCATGGCAGTGGACATCATTTCCATAGACATGCCGAAGAAGGCGGGGTAATCGTAGTTGATACGATAGACGGATGCAAACAAGAAGCAGGCGAAATAATCCAAGGTAATGTTTCGGCAAAGAATTTGGTTGAATTAGGCGAACTGGTCATGCTATCTCATGGGATCGACCCTCTCAATTGTTCTTCTGCGATTGATGATTCAGATGAATCTTCACGTAGCTCACTCGACCTCCACAATTTACGCATAGACGGGGCCGGCAACGGTGACGCAACACCAACCCCAAGTTCACCACTCTCCCCCACCTCTCCGCCTCTGGCTCGTAGCATGGCCAATATATTTCAGTCCGAGAATTCCACCTCCCCCTCATCTTCTCGCAGCCCTTCTCGTAAATCTTCTTTCTCCTTCCGCAAACCCAGAACAGGATCCACAAGCACAAATACTACTAATTCAAGTGGTACATTAGGAATGTTAGGGAAGGAGGTACAGACAGAAAAGGAGGATTCAATGAGTAGATGGTTGAGAAGTGGAAATGTTATATATAAGAGTGTAGGGATGGGTCTTATGGATTTGGTGGTTGGGGCAGAGTTGGTCAAATTAGCGAGGGAAAAAGGGGTGGGTGTTTCTGTAGAGGGCTTTTGAGATAGGGTAAAATTGTTAGATTTACGACGCGGAATCGTGTTAATGCGTTGCGATAGATACCACGGAAATTATGGAATTGGAGAATTATATGAAGCAAGGTGATATCATATCTAACATTCCTATCATACTTGCACGCTGCATGAAAAGCTCTTCTGAAGGAAGACTCCAATGATGGAATCTTTTTTTTTTTCGCTTTCTAAACGTGCCTACATCCAATTCCTCACTTTTACCATCTTCCTTCCATCTCCAATCTTCCGAATATACATCTTGCAGCACCAAAAAGTCAGCTGGTTTAGTACAAAGTCTTGCGAGCATGAGCAAGATCAAGAAGTTCCCCGGCCGAACAAAAAAAATCGAAAATCAGACTTGGGATTGATTATTATTATATCGTGGTGCTTGAAGTTTCGACCCCGGACATGCGGGAGGGGGGAGATGTTATTTGGTGAAACTATCCTGTCTTGTTGGAGATCGGGGTTGGAGTTGGGGTTTCGTTTTGTTGTATTTCTAGGAGTCTGTGGTGTGTGTAAGAGGGAGAGGAAGAGAGAAGAGGGGAAGGGAGGGGGAAGAGGTAAAGTTGTTGTGTCTTTTCGAGTATCTTTCTCTCTCTCTCTCTCTCTCTCTCTCTCTCTCTCTCTCTCTCTCTCGCTTATCCTGAGATCAGATCAACGAGGAGGGAGGAGGGAAGAATAAGGAATGATTTGGAGAATCAGAGGTCTCTCTCTTTCTCTCTCTCTAGTGCACACACATCATATCTCATCATATCCTATCACATCGATTCCGATATTATATCCTAGCGCAATCCATATACATACATACATATAAAGCAAGCCAACCATAATTCCATAAGTACACAAGCAAGCAAGCTTTCCATTCCATACCTACCCAAGCCTTCTACCTACCTACCTACCTACCTAACTATCTACCTTGTACGCGCGGTGAAATCTCCAGACCTACAATATAATATAATACAATGTAAGATCTTCGAGTTTTGGGTCAAGTCGAAGCTTAATGTAATGAAGGTATAAATTTTGTGAATTGTGTGAACTCGATGAGAAGATTTGGGATGAAGTATGGTAGTGTGATGTATTGTATTGAGTAGGAATGCTATGGCATACATATATAGATTCATCACATCACAAGAATACCAATTCGTCCCACTCCAGTCCCATCCCATCCCCTCAAGAATACTACAGACTACAGGCTTTCCTACACCAATGACAGTACTCCCTTCCACAAATCTCCACAGGAGTTTTGATCCTCAAACAACTGTCCAGCATATGAACCTATGCGATGATCATTCCATATTATCATGAATTTTTTTGATAATTTATTAAATGTCATTGTTTTCGACTTTCTAATCGATCTAATTGCCAAACAACTCTCCTTTCATCTTTGCTCGATTTAAACAAAAACCCGCCTTGCCTTTCAAACTCCCTATTGCCGTCTTCCCTTTCCTTCCTTACTTCACAGTATAACATGCATGTGTGCATATCCAAAACTCATCTATCCATACATTTCGTCCCCATTACGCAGTACTGAGCGTGGCTCCCCCCTTTCCAAAGACCAACATTCCATGCGCACCTTGCACTAACTCCTTTGCTCCTTTCGACTCCGCGGCCCCATCTGTTCCGGCAACATCTTCTTCTTCCTCCTCATCATTGCAATTTCCTACTCCCAAATCCCGAATCTTTCCACAGCCAATATCATACACAACACCATGAACCTTCAATCCCCTGTCGCGGATCGCCTCTTCCACAACCACATTGCCCATAAGCACCTCGACTCCTTTCGCAACATTCAACTCCGCCAGGCGGACCGCCCTTGCAGAATCTTCTTTAATTCCCTTCAATTCCTTCTCGTTCAATTTGCTCAATGCCTTGAGCGGCGCAAGCCAAGTATCCAAAACTCCACCTACCCTTGCACCTCCCAACGCAGCAGCAGCACCACCGCAGCAAGTGTGCCCGCATACGACAATATGCGATACTTTCAGATGCGCAACGGCATATTCGATGACGGCCGAGGAATTGATGTCGGTAGGAGAGACGATATTGGCGATATTACGATGAACGAAAACATCACCAGGTTGGAGGCCGAGAACGGTGGTTTCGGGGACACGGGAGTCGGAGCAGCCGAGCCAGACTGGGGGGGTGGTTAGGACTGTTGTTTAACCGTGAAGAGGGGGCTGAAGAGAGCGGGGTCTGTAAAGCGTAGGTGGGAGGACTTACGGATGCTGGGAGTTTGGCCCTGGGCCATAGTTGGGAAGAATTTGGGGTTTTGATGGCTTTTATAGCCTGCCCATGCAGCGTTGGAGCTCAAGGCATAATCGAAGGGAGTTTCTGGGTGATTGTTAGTATGAGCGTCATGATCTTCCTGTCGTCTTCTTTCTGTATACACTCCCAGATATGGCAAGAGAGTATACAAGAGAGTAGACAAGAAACGATCGAACAATTGTAAGAGGGGATAGTTACCAGAGCCCATTGTAATTCTTGTAACAATTTCTCAAACTTCTTTCCTATCAATTGAACTTCTTCCTTCTTCTTAATTCCACAAAGACTCTCCGGTTCTCTTATAGAAAATCTCCTAATCTTCGTAATCTTCAAGTACCGTATTTAGATATTGTAGGTATCCAGAATAGGAGGTTTGTAGGATCTCGTTGCGATTGTGTTGCGTAGGGTTTTACGACGATATAGATTGAAATATGGAGAGCAGAATATATGAGTAATAAGTTTTGAACGGGGCCGATCTTAGCACATTTGGTTTTCTGCAAAAAGTGTTGAGGGGGCCGAATTGAGTGAAATGGAGACTTCAGCACGTTCAAACTTAGA
Organism: Botrytis medusae; assembly: GCA_019395255.1. Taxonomy (NCBI): domain Eukaryota; kingdom Fungi; phylum Ascomycota; class Leotiomycetes; order Helotiales; family Sclerotiniaceae; genus Botrytis; species Botrytis medusae. The sequence goes on from JAHXJL010000088.1 coordinate 564,338, forward strand.
AACTTGGTGGAGCTAGTGGAACTGGAGAGAAGACTAATATAATATAATAAGATTCGAATTCAAAGAAAGAGAAGCAAGTGAGCCAGCCAGTCAATACGTACCAAGGAGCCAGGGAGCCAGGATTTTGGACTGGCACGATAAGAGACTGTACTTTTTTCGATAAGAGTTGGCCAATTGGAATTACTCAATTCAATTCGTGGGATGGGAACTTGGTGTGATGTGATGTGATGTGGATGTAGATGTGGATGTGGTGTGGGAATTTGAAAGCTGGATTGAAGAAATCTTCTTGAGAGATGATGGTTGTTTTTCTCTATCGTATATTGTACAGTATTTATATAGACAATGACTTGGGTATGTTGTAGATAATGTGTTTACGATATCTTGGACAGATCTTGTCTACACAGTATACACGCAAATAATAAGATTTGAATTAATGAAACTCTCAAGAAAAAGATGAATAAATAAGCAAATCGATCATCCTTCTAATGTAAAGACAACACCACACACAAAACAATCCATGTCTGTCTGTCTATCTGTCTGATCATTCCCAAGATCTCCGGAAGGGGAAAAAGCCACAGAGTATCAAACAAATACTTGTGACGTATCGGATCCGTCCAAGTGCCAGAAAGCGTCAATGTGTCACTTCTTACCACTTCTTACCACTTCGTACTTCCTCTGCCTTTCCCGCTGCTTCCCTTCGACTTTTGCTCGTCGGCTTCATTGCCATGTTACATCCCTCGTCTTCTTGCCCCCCCCCCCCCCGCCTTCTCTTCCGCCCTCCCTTCCGTCTTCCATTCCCATATAACTTCATATCCATCGTATCTATATCCCTCATATCTATATCCCTCAGATTCCACACATTAATCCCCAGTATAAGCCGTTACTCCCGAGACACCACAATGTCATTGATGCCATTTACTCCGGTCCAGATTCGACCTCTACATACAAAACCATATATCTTCATTGTTAAATAGCTTCCCCTGAGAACTTCTCGATTTCCATACCCATGATTCATCATTCATCGGATTCATTTCGTACATCGTACCCATGATCCATCCATTTCATACATGAAGGTACACCAAGATTCATTCCACACCTCCAAAATCCCGATTATCCCGACAGTCCGTCCGAGTGCCGGAGCTTGCCTTGGTTTCCCATGCTTTGCCGTGGCTATCAATTCTTGGTTGTGTTTCCCCAAGCCCTTTCCAAGAAAATTGTAAAAATTCTTCCTTTTTTCCTAATTATCTTTTCATAACCATAGACTTGGCTGTAAGTTGGGCATAATCTCAATGTAATGTATCATTACCTAACCATCATGGGATAATCCTAGTTCCGTTGGAAGTTTGATGAAACAAAATTTGATAGAATTGACTAGATTTTCTTGGGGGACGGGGGAAGGGAAGAAATCCCGATGTAACACAAGGAAATGAAAAAGAGATCACAAAGATTTGCAAAGGGCACACACGTACTGTTTGAACAAAATCAAAAAGTCAAATAAAATTATGGTATCATACAGCCTTCATATTTTGATTTCTTAAGCTGCTTGCCTAGCTAAGTGTCCCTGCCATGCCATAATATCATAAAAAACGCCGGAAGTAAAAGTCACTATATGATCATATTTAGATCTTGATAGCGCTCTCAAGGGCCTTGCGCTTCTTCTCAGTGCGGGCGTTGGCCTTGGCACCCATGATTCCACCTCCCCAGTGTCTGGTAGCGGACTCATCGTGTCCCTCCTTGATGGCTTGAACCAATTTCGACAACTCGGACTTGTCCTCGGAGCGAACCTCAGTAAGGGCGAGAACAGCAGCGGTCTTCTTGTGAACAACCGTGCCGAGTCTGGCCTTACCCTTGATGATGGCGTATGGGACACCCATCTTCTTGCACAAAGCTGGAAGGAAGATAACCAACTCAATTGGGTCAACATCGTTAGGGATGAGGACCAAAGAGGCCTTCTTAGCTTCGATCAAACCAACAACGTGGTTAAGACCGTACTTGACGGCGTATGGCTTCTTGCTAACGTCTTCCTTCTTCTTTCCCTCCTTGATGGCGGTGGCCTCCTTCAAGAGACGCTCCTTCTTCTCAGGCTTGGTCTCTGGGCGGTACTTGTTGAGGAGCTTGAGGGCTTGGGCGGCGGTGTTGCGGTCGAGAACGTGTTGGAATTGAGCGATCGCAGGTGGGACCTTCAATCTCATGTTCAAGATCTTCTTTTGGCGTTGAAGACGGACATACTCGGGCCACTTCACCATACGGGAAAGGTTTCTTCTGGGCTGGATGTCTTGACCGATACCGAAGTTACGGGTGCGCTTCTCGATGAGAGGGTTCTTATTCTCATTAGTATTTGGATGTACGTCAAAACGAGGATAGAATTCACGCACCTTGGCTGCCTTCTTTCCTGCACCAGCTTTGGACTGGGGGAATGGGGCTGGCGCCGCCTTCTTTCCGGACTTTGGAGGCTGTCATTGAGAAAAGTAGACATCAGCGAGTGTTCACCAAGTGTCTTCTTTGAACTCTAAAGAGACTACGTCTGGTATTTCTACACAGAACATAGCTCAAGCCAAATCAAAACCAAAAACCTCGAAAGGTAATTTGATTGAAAATTGCATCTCGACGTGCGATTGCTCGTAGAGGTACGAGAGCTGATGGCGAGTCGTATTATTTCATTAAAAAAAACAGTCAAAAACATTAATAGCTTACCATGTTGATCGATTTCGAAGCGGCGAGAAGTTGTCGATTCGTAGTTGTCGTCGAGAGGAATAATATCAACAAGAAAAGGTTTTCTCGATTTTGAGAATTATTCAATGTGCGCGCTAGAGACTTCAAAATCTTGGCACGCTAAGCCATTCTGGACTCTTACTCACGTGAGAAGCGGGCAGTCTGTCCGTTTGATAAACTTCACTATCGACATTTTTATTAATTCCCCGCGATGATTTGTGGATAAGAAATTCTGTGACATTGTTTGCCTTCGACAATCATTAAATAACAATGGCACCAACTCCTTGTGCCATTTGCAAAACTGCAAGAGCTTTAATTATTCGACCAAAGAATCATCAAAAACTATGTAAAGCATGTTTTATCGGTATCTTTGAAGCAGAAATTCATCATACAATTACTTCTACATCACTCTTCTCACCAGGTGACAAAATCGCAATAGGAGCATCCGGAGGAAAAGACTCAACCGTACTGGCTTCAGTTCTCAAAACTCTCAACGAAAGATACAACTACGGACTCGAACTCGTTCTACTAAGTATTGACGAAGGAATAAAAGGTTATCGCGATGACTCCCTCGAGACTGTCAAGCGCAATGCGGTCCAATACGATATGGCTCTTAAGATTGTAGGGTACGATGAATTATATGGATGGACCATGGATCAAGTAGTCGAAACGATAGGCAAGAAGGGAAATTGTACATATTGTGGTGTCTTTCGCAGACAGGCTTTAGATCGAGGGGCAAAAATGTTGGGTATCAACCATGTGGTTACAGGACATAATGCAGATGATGTTGCAGAAACTATTTTGATGAATCTACTGCGCGGAGATTTACCCAGGCTGGCGAGAAGTACCAGTATTGTCACCGGTGACGAATCGAGCGAGGTGCGTAGAAGCAAACCGCTGAAATATGCGTATGAGAAGGAGATTGTGCTCTACGCGCATCATAAGAAGTTGGATTATTTCACGACGGAATGTCTATACAGTCCCGAGGCTTTCAGAGGTAGCGCGCGAAGTTTGATCAAGAATCTAGAGAGAGTACGACCTAGTGCCATCTTGGATGTTGTGCGCAGTGGAGAAGACATGGCGAAGTTAGTGCCAGCTGAAGTTACCGGAATAAGTCACTGCAAGAGTCAGAAAGTCTCGTTGGCAACTACGAACGACGAGGAAGAAGGCAATGGAGGCTGTGGAACTAATGGTCGATCAAGTGGGGGTGAAATGGCGGATATGGAAAAGAAACTTCAAGCAGACGAAGAAGCCTCAGGAAGAGAAATCGATGTGGCATCCATCGCATTGAATACCACCAGTGGCCAACGTCACGATAGAATAGAAAAATCCCAAACACAAAAAGGTGCCAAAAAGGACGGTCGAAAACTCACAAAACAAACACTGGGAACGTGTAAGAAATGTGGATATATGTCCAGTCAAGAGATATGCAAAGCATGTGTTTTACTAGAGGGATTAAACAAGAATCGTCCGAAAATGGAGATAGAAGTAGATGTAGAGGATGAAGAAGAGAGTTCCACTCTGAGAAGGAGGATGGAGGGGTTGGCTCTTGCGGCTGGATAGGTTACATATATCACAGAGAAATGCCAAAAGATACCCAAGAAACATTGTCGTTTGTATCATGAACAATATTTTGCTTGAAGTGAAGTCTGAATTGTAAAAGTGATTTCCCGCATGCTCAGCCATCCCTCATCAATGTCTAATCTTTTAAAACTTCGGCCAGTCCAATTGGAGCTCATTTTTGAGTTCTCAACTACACTCATACCTTGCGATTATCCTCATCCTTCACACCAAGTCCAAATAATCACACACTATCCTCCGATTTACAACCACGTTCTTCCAAACAAGCATCATCATCATAATCACTACTGAAAGCAGCGCAGCAGCCCATCCTTCTCCTCTCATCCAACCACAACAATGTCCCCCCAATCATCCCAACCATCCTCCCCTTCCTCCAAACTCCTCCCATCCCCCTGTTCTCACCACCACTCCGCAGCCCCCGCCACCAACCTCAATGCTCTCCCTAAGCCAGAAACCCAGAAAGACAAAAACCGAAGCAAAATTAAAACCCAAAACCCACATAAAGAATTCACAGGCCCCTCTCCATTTCTCTTCCATGCCCTCCAGAAGAAAAAGAACAAAGATCTGAAAGCGGAGAGAGAAGAAGAGCAGAAGAAGAGCAGAGAAATAGAAGAGGGGAAGAGATTATTTGGGGGGATGGTTGCGGAGGTTTTGAGGGTTGGGAGTGAGTTGAAGGTGTGTATTTTTTTTTTAGCTTTTACTTTCAGTGTTTTGTGGAGGGAGGGGGCTTGAGAGATGAGGGAGGGGATATGATGGAAAGGGAAGGGAGGGTGGGAGAGAACGTGATGAGAAATCTAATAAACCGCAAAACTAGATCGACCACCCTGATGTAGCTGACTCGGTTCTAGAGCAGGAAGCTTGGAAGATGGTTTTTTACTAATTGTGCTGTTTGTGAGTAATGTCCCTTTGAGACCCTATTTCGTCTTGTATGAATTGTCTTCAATGAAAATACTGGATTGTAAGTTTGAGGGATTGTGCGCTGACATCTCTTCCTTTGGCAGGACTTCCTTCATTTTTGCGCATCTGGTGTGCCGCTGTGCGTCCGAAATATTGCGGTGTTTACACTCAAGCTCTGGGGAGATGGGATAAATGGGATAGATGAGATGAGATGAAAGGAAAGGAAAGGAAAGGAAAGGAAAGGAAAGGAAAGGAAAGGAAAGGAAAGGAAAGGAAAGGAAAGGAAAGGAAAGGAAAGGAAAGGAAAGGAAAGGAAAGGAAAGGAAAGGAAAGGAAAGGAAAGGAAATCAGATGCTGCGGAGAATTCAAAGTCCTTTCTGCGACGCAAGAGACTATAGATATTTAGTAAGACTAGCACCATTATCTCCCATGAGTTTTCAACATCTGCGTTCAAGTGTATTATCTTACACTTGCACCTTTGCAAAAACTTCACCAACAGACCCCTGAACCTTTTTCTCTGCTCCTCGGTCTGACCCATACACCACCAGCCCTTCTGCTCCCCCCTCTCTCGTTTCGACTGTCGATACAGATGCTAGAAGCGAGAATCCTGCTCACGGAGCAGATGTCATGACAAAATTCCTACATTCACCGGCAATAGCAAGCATTCTAGCTGCATAATGTGTAAATTTTCATCGGAATCAACTTGAGAGCGATTGTAGACTGGTGCACACATTAAGAGAAGGAAAAAGGAGAAAAACGTAAAAAGATATAAGAATGTTTCTGATGCTTCAAATGATAGAAGATGCGATGGATGGTAGAAAAAGAGAAAGAATTGAGGTTGCCTTCAAAGGAAGAAACAGATGCTCTCAACCCTTTCCTTGCTTTTTACCGTTTGAGTGCCCGGATCATGTAAGCGCGGATCTTTTATACACTCGAAAGGAAAACTCGTGGCCAGTCCTCTGCGTTTTCGGTATATTTTATTCGCGCCTCATGCCGTTAAATTATAATGAGTCCATAGGATATCAACGCAAACCTGTGATGGCCAGCTCGCTGCTGACCGGATGGAAAAGCAAATGGCTTCAATCCTCATTTATCAAGCTCCCGATATTTACGAACATTCCGGTGTATGCCTCTCTGGGCTCAGACGGTTTACCGATGAAGCAAGGCAAGTACATCGGCTTTTTTCTTCTAGTCGTCTTCAAATTCGCGAAGCCTTTCCCCTGCTCTAGATTTTCAGGGTTCTACCAAGCCAGCAAAGCTCTTCTATATATCCTGGCCCCTTTCCACATTTAGGGTTCAATGGTATGATAAATATCTGAGAACATTGAAGTGATGAAATAGAAGAGGATACATGGCCAGATTGATCAGGGACGATTCTGTGCAGGACCTTGCTCAGTACACGTGCTAGAACTTAGAACAATTGTAGTTTTTACTACGAGCTATATTCCCCTCAACCATCATGTTCAGACGAGGCCGTCGTATGTGTTTTATACTTCTAAGATACTATCGTGAAAGTAGCCAGACTAAAAGCCGCCAGGTTGTCTAAGAGTACAGCCCAAAATTCTTTTCTGTTTTTATGGCATCATGGCAATCAAAGACAACACTATACAATAAAACATAGCAACCATAGTGACTTAGGCATGCAACTTCAACAGACTATCACCCTCGATGCTTCTTAAATGCTTCTTGGGCCGACATTCCTTTCACGACTTCTTCTTTTACACGATCATCTGCTGCAACAAGATCTGGCAGAATTGAAATGACATCGGCTATTTTTCCTTTTGGAATGATGACAACGCCATTATTGGGATCGCAAAATGCCAAATCTCCAGGGTGAACGTCCGTGCCGTCAATTTTCAACGCCACTTGAACAGCATGGGGCTTGGATTCGGCACCAGCACCAACAATTGATGTGCCGCGGGACCATATCTACGGGACTCGTCAGCAAAACTCTGAAATCGATGGAAGCATCTTTGACAACTTGATGGTTGTGATTAGGTGATCTTGGCGAAGAGTAAAGGGGAGCATGCGGGGTTCCACGAGGACCCTTAAAGCTTAGGTGAGAGAAAAATGGCTCAGAAACTGACAGGTAATCCAGTAGCCTCTAACTCTTGAAGATCTCTGACCCTTCCACTAACAACCACGCCTTTTGCGCCAAGAACTTGGGCCCTCATCGCCATGATTCCACCTAGCACCGCATTCTTTTGTCCCTCGGGTTGACTGATAATCACGATCGAGTCAGACACGGTGAGATCGACCCAGTGCTTATCAGTGGGAATGTTTGCGGTGGGGTAATTGGAGAGATCTGTGCTATTTTTTGCGGTAAAAATAACAGTTGAAACAGGAGCAATAGTAGTTATGTTGAAAGATTCAGATGTTGAAGTAAAGGCAGGTTTGAGGTCGGGAAGGAAACCAGCACCTGGTACCTTGAGCTTGACAAGAGCATCTGCAATATCACATGCGGTGTATTTCTTTTGGAGAAGTTCAATTTGCTTTTTGAGGACGATTGCTTGATTGGAAGTAGACATTGCTGGTGCACTGAATGACAATTTGATAAAAGGAGAGTGAGAGGGAGAGGGAGAGGGAGCTTTCCGATGAAAAAAAGGAATAGAGAATATCCTCAACTTGGACTGGAATTGTTTTCTGTAGATAGACATGAGAATCCGATTGAATGACTAGGTGTTCACCAAATGATAATCTGCAGTTCAGGTAAGATGTGAGATGTAATATTGTATTTGATAACTTGTTCCGGCTTAGACATATTCCGGATGCCGCTCTATGTCTAAGTAGGTGTATGTATGCAAATGTTTCGTGCTTGTGATCCAAACCCAAGTCAGTTGCAAATGAAATTGGCCTCCTACCCTCACACCAGGAATTTCAGCCAAGAATCCCTCAAAGTCAGACTATCCAAACGGAACATCGACAGGAACCCATTCCAATGGTTCCGAAAGTAGTTTCCCCAGTTATTCTCAAAAAACCTTTCGATTGTGTGCACTGACAACGGGTAAATAGTAACCACAAAGTCTAACAGGTCTCAGATCTATGTAGCTCTTGGATTCTAGACAAGAATGACACAGATATGAACTAAACTATATTTGAATGACTAGGTGATACGAACATGAAGGATTTGAAGGGTTTGAAGGATCTCTCATACAAGGAGTTCTATCTCGAGGTAGATATCATACCTAGCTAGGTATGATACACCTACTCTGTATACAACTGTTATAATCAACTGTAGAATGTGACCTTTGTTATGTGTTCCAAACTCAGTTATATTAACTTACGATATTGTTATTATATAAAAGGAGCCGAGAAACCGCCTCCAGAGATAGATGATGATTGATATACAGATGACTATACGGAGTGCTATGTATTATATTATGCTATCTATATATCATACTATACTCTATCACATATCATATCATATCATACCCATATCTAAACCTACCTAGGTAAACACCTAGTAATGTAATGCATCTCATGATTCAATAACTTCAGCCCGACAGGCTTTTGGAGTTTTTAGAAGAAGAAGTAGAAGACTACTAGAAGACTACTTGCTAACTTCCTTTGACCTGATGTCTTTTCCTTTTTCCCCCTTTCGTTAATAATTGCAAGTGCTAAGGTACATTGGTGGTACTACTATTCATTGATCTATCTACTTATTCATTGTGGCAAGGGGTCAATACCGTTTTGACTGGGTAGTTGCAGGTTAAATGGTCCTATGTTCAGGTACTTACTTTTGATGCACATGAATTATCGCTAAATTTAATTTTAAATCTTTAAGACTTCGACACAAAAGTACAGGCCACAAAATACTGACATAAATTCCATTCCCCCTTCTCTCTCTCCCACGCTCTCCCTCTCTCTCTCTTTATTCTCCTTTCCTATTTCAATATTTGAATGAAGCAGTAATAGTCACGAAAGAAAGATCTCAAAGAATATCTTTTCATTATGTCTCCCGCCGCCTTCCATCCTATTGCGAAAACCTCATTTGAGGAGCGAGGATCGAAGACAAAGCACCCCTTAACAGCCTACCTCCTCCGTCTCATGACCCTCAAGCAATCAAACCTCTGTGTCAGCGCCGATGTTTCTACCGCCGGCGAACTTCTTCGATTGGCAGATTCTGTCGGTCCATCCATCGTCGTCTTGAAAACCCATTATGATCTTATCAACAACTGGGACTACAACCCAACAACAGGCACAGGAGCGCGACTCAACCGACTCGCACGTCGTCATGGATTCCTTATATTCGAAGACCGGAAATTCGGGGACATTGGAAATACCGTGCAATTACAATATACCGAAGGCACTGCCAAAATCATCGAGTGGTCGCATATCACAAATGTCAACATGATACCTGGGAAAGCCAGCGTGGATTCTTTGGCAGAAGCAGCAGCGCGATGGAGAGAGCGCAAACGTTATGAAGTTAAAACAAACATATCTGTCGGAACCCCCCGACCCGAAAGCATTGAAAGCGACGAAGATCAAATCACCACTCCTATAAGCCTAAACAACAATTGCAATGAAGTCACAGATGGTTCTCATGGATTAGAAGCACACGATGAGGCGAATATTGGACGAAAAGCTAGTATCGTTTCTATTACCACCGTGTCGCAACATTTCGAACCGGCCAACTCACCACGCTCGCGCATCGATTTCGACATTGAGGAAGAATCATACCCGGGAATTGATGAGGCGCCTTTGGAAAGAGGTCTCTTGATATTAGCACAAATGAGCAGTGCGGGAAATTTCATGACGAGGGATTATACGGATGCATGTGTAGAGAGTGCGAGGGAACATAAAGAATACGTCATGGGATTTATCTCGCAGGAAACATTAAATACGGATCCGGATGATGATTTTATTAGTATGACTCCAGGATGTCAATTACCGCCTGAGCATGATGAGGATGCCGAGTTGGCGGGCGATGGCAAGGGGCAACAGTATAACACTCCATCGAAATTGGTAGGGTTAGGTTGTGATATCGTCATTGTAGGAAGAGGTATTATTCGCGCCGAAGATCCAAAGTGGGAGGCAGAGAGATACAAGAGGAAGGCTTGGGAAGCATATCAAGAGAGGGTTGGAGCTTAGGGAAGGAATAGAAGAAGCAAAGCGAGCATTAGGCGAATGAAAGGTCGATCGGAGCTTGCTAAGGAAATAATTTATTTACAGGAGTACAAAGACGAGATGTTTGTCGATCATGTTGCACAAGGAGCACATTGGTAGCAAGAAATGATAAAAAGAGAGTTGGAAATTTCCATATATAGCTTATCTCTTAATTTGAGAGATTCAAGTTAGATACCCGTTAAAAAATATGTTTTTGTTTGCTTTTTGATATCTGTAGCATCTCTCCTTTTTTTTCGTCTGGGCTGCAATTGTAACCATCTAATTGATTCTGGTTTCTTCTATACCTTTTCACTTTTCTATACCTATGTTTTTTTTTTTTTTTTTTTTTTCAAAAATCTTCCCAGCAATTTGGGAATGTATAAATCGATAGCTTCAACGTCGCTTAGAAACCAAACAAATAGATATATACATGCGATGAGCTAGCCAGCTAACTGCTAAAGTCACATAGATTGCATCATAATCTGCTCGTCTGAACCCCCCCCCCCCCTTAAACTCTCTCTACATATTCAAAAACATTGTTCTTTCTCCTCCTTGTTGATTGCAGAGCAGAGTAAATCAACCCCCCCCCCCTTTCTCTCTCTGCGTGTGTGTCTCGGGAATGAGTGCTATGGATAGGAAGAGGGTGATTGTGAATTTATATCAATGTCTCGAGTTATACATTTGTATTTCTTTGTTTATTTATTTTTTCATAAATTTGTCTTGGAAAATAAACATGAAACATGTAAATTCGAAGTTTGTCATTTCGATTAATGTATTTGGGATATCCAAATACGTGTACTCCTATTTGCTAGCTGCGCTATCCAAGGACGTGTTTCCATCTATCCAGAGACAAAAACACAAAAGCTGGAACTGGAACTGGAACTGGAACTGGTATCCAAACATTATTCTCAACCCCGCTATTGCTTTTCGCAAATACAATATGAACCAGCATACATACTGAGCTCCTACGTAAGTACACCTTCCCCTCCTTCTGCCCCCGCATCCGCATCGCCCCTCCTCCTCCCACTAGCCTCTTTATCCGCCTCCACCCTCCTCATTCTCACCCCCCTTCCCCTCCCACAACACCCCAGCGCCAACGGCAACGGCACCACTACCAACGCCAACACCGACTGCAGAACCAACGCATTATACATATTCCCCGGCGGCCTCACAGTCCCATCATCCTGGGACCCATCCGAAACGCCCCCTGCCCTCAACTTATCACTCACAATAATAAAAATGCCTCCCAACAACTGACCTCCAGACCAACCAATCGTGCTCGTCACTTCCGGCGAGACCGGATGCGTGATCTCGATTAAATATTCCAGCGCGACCGGCACCAAACTGAAACTTGCCGCGCCCAGAATCGACAGAATGGCATAAATTGCCGCGAGACTGCGGGTTTGGGGCGCCCATGTGAATGCCAGATAGCAGATTCCCAGAATGGGTATTTGGATTTTGATAGCGAGGAGGTAGCTTTTGGTGCGGTCGATGAGGGGGGAGGTGATTGCGGCGGCGACGAGACCGACGACGATGAGAAGGGCGCCTGCGATGCCGGCGTTGGTTTCGGAGAAGGAATAGGGTGAGAGCATTTGGTTTATCAGGGAGGAGATACTGTTGAAGAGGCCGACGTAGAACCAGAAGGGAAACATCATCATGTAGAATTCAGGGGAGCGAAGGAGGAAGCGAAGTGATGCGCCCAGTGCATGTTTTGGCTCTTCTGAGGATGCGGAGCAGGGGGTTGGCGGTTCTTTAGGGATGAAGAAGGATGGGATGGTCGCTATGGTAGACTACGTAATAATTAGCATCGTAGAAGAAAAGGTGACTGTTCGAACTTACAATAATAGAGATATAAAGAACCATATTCGGTATACTCCCCACACTTCCCGCCCAAAACGGATCAATTAACTGCGCCAACGCACCTCCAAAAGGATTAGCCAAACTCATTACCGCCGTCGCAGCCACTCTTCCTTGGTTCGTAAACCACAAATCCGAATATCGAGTCGGCGCTGCCAATACAAATGGTTGAGCAACTCCCGTTAGGATTTGTCCAAACATAACTCCTCCAAAATTTCCATGCGGACCCGATCTTGTAGCCCCATAGCGTATCCAATTTCCCAGCAACAAAAGTACGGATGAAATGACAATAGCAGGTTTAGGTCCTCCATGATGGAGCACGTAGATAACAAACGGGCTGGCCAGCACGAATGCAAAAAGGAAAGCGGTACTGAGCCAATTAATCGTGGATTCGGAGACATTGTAGTATTGCGAGACCGTTGTCGAGCTTGCAGAGAAGGTTAACCACTGTACGCACCATCCAAATTAGCACATCTTCAACCACAACACGAGACACAGAATCATGAATCTCCCCAGAACTTGGTCAAAATGTAGTGGGCAAAATATGAAATTCTCTAGTATCACTTACATCCCAACTAACAACAATGTTCAAAAGAACCAATTGTACCAATCCAAACCACCTCCTCTTATACACCCTGAAGTTCCCCGCGTTCGAACCCGCAACATTACGCTCCGAACTCCTTCTCCGCAGTCCCTCCTCCGCAGCTCCATCCACACCGGTTCCACCCCTCCTTACACCTCCTTCCTCTTCATCCGGCAATAAATCATCCCCGCTATTCAATTCCGTCAAATCCAAATCATCTATATCCTCAATTTCTTCTTCTAGGACTGCCCTCTCACTCCCATCCTCATGCCCTTTTGCTACCTGTGCATTCGACATACCCGTCTGCGTATTCGTCCCATTCGTTCCCTCCCCCGCCTTATATTTAGACTTCTGTTTCGACTTTCCGCGTAGATCTTTCATTGCCGTCCAGCCTTTTGGCATACCGTGGTGATAATGCGTCTCCTTCTCGATGTTCCTCTCCTTATCTCCCTTCTCAATTATTCCAATTTCTCCAATTCCCAGATCCTCTTCTTTATTTTCTCCCGGTGCTCGATCTTTCTCTTTCTCTATCCCCTTCTCTGAATCCTCTGTATATCCCACCTCGATACTATCCGCACTATCCCCTTTAGTTTCTTTATATCCAATCTTCCGATCTTTTTCCTCGTCGCTGTAGGTTTTCTCGTCTTTGTCCGTATCGATATTTCTCTCCGCTTTCTCTTCTATGTTTTTTTCCAATCCATTCGAATTCAATTGTGTCGAAACCTCCATCTTCCTTCCTTCCAATCAACCCAGCTTACGCGCAACGATAAGCTTGGCGGGGCCCGCTAGAATTCGGTAATCTAAGTCAATCTTCCGAATGTTTGACTTCTGTTGATGTGGAGATGTATCGGGTGCACGAGTAGGACTTTAAGACAGAGGGGATGCCGATCAAAAAGGACGATGAATGAAGTATTTCCCTCTTCTATTCTACCTCGTGAACAAGAAATAACAAGTGCAAGTATGCCGTGTAACACAGTATACAAGCTTCAGATCAAAGAAGATTAGATATCTTAGTACCACACCTACTTATTCCACAAACTAAGTAGCTAAAGAGGGGATCCAACACTTCATCCCCTCACTCCTCACCCAGGTATATTGTCTCGTCTATTGTGTACTTCCATATCATCCATATTGATACATCATCTCACATCCAATCATCATTGGCTACACAATCCAAGCTCACATGCTCGCACGTAAGAAACAGTGTACACATAACATTCAACCCTCTCTGAATGGGCCGAAAGATAAGGTCTCGTGGTGCGGTACATTCATAAACAGGGACAAGACCAGGATACAATTATCCATTATCCGAATATATACAAAGCCCCGAAGTATGAATATCTATCTGTCTTCCGAATTGAGAAGAAACCCGGGTGATAGATAGAGTATTGAAGAGAGTACCTAGGCACTTGAGTATGTATAAAGGTATTTTTGTCGACGAGTTTTGCTTGTGATTGTAAGATTACTTTTGTCATCCAAGAAAAAGATCCGAAATGATAAGAGTCCCAATTCCAAACACGATCTAGAGGTATAAAATCAAGCACAAATTCCATAATGCCAAAGATAAAACATAAAGAGAACCAAAGTCAGTTCTATATCGATTCCTTTTCTATACTACATGCAATGCGTTCGGTGAAAAATGGAGATCTGATCTGATATGCAATGCAGTGCTCAAGAACGGATTTTGGTTTCATATTTGTACAATTCCGCCATCCTCTAACTTCTTCCCTTCCCTCTCCATTCATCTAAAAAGTTGATTCATGTTTTGTGCGTAATTCCGTGATGTACTAGGTAGTCGAGCTTGGATTTACTTGAGGGTGTTCCAGAGCTTGGGGGCAGCGCAGGCAGTGGCGCAGTGTGCGAGATGGAAGACTACAGTTTGTAGATTAGTAACTGGGGGTGGATGGGAATATAGGGTACATACACTCTTCAACACAATCCTCGCCGGGGTGTTGTTCCTTGCCACTTGTAACTCGCTCAACACACTCATCATAGTGGTGCTTAGAAGGAGCACAAGCTGCTGATTCCTTACATTCTGTTGAAAATTAGCCTTTGTGCCCACGATAAAGTGACTGTAGACCTGAAGCAGTTTCGGGAAACCCTAAGCTCTTCGTATGAATTGCATTTATTAGAATTTCCCTTCTCTGTCCAAGATCTATCCCAGCATATAAATATAGAAACCTACCCTCTTCAAACTTATCTTTAGGATCAACCATCTCCTCCTCTTCTTCCTCTTCTTCTTCCTCTTCCTCTTCAGGCTCCTCGTCCTTTGATTCTTCCTCTTCAGCGTCCTTAGCTGCTCTCTTGTCTGGAGTAGCTCCAGATGGATCCTGTACACAATCTTGAGTCAGCACATATCCAGTCCAAGTATAGATGACAATTTCCAGGCCTTCCCCATCTAACCAGTAAAAGCCGAAACCCCCGCACACATCAAAAAAGCATGTTATTCCCCTCCTTCCATTTGCCTTTTCCTCTGTCCCGCCTCATTTCTAACTCCACATCCAAATCTCATTCAAATTCTCCGGCAGACTCAAAATCAAAAGCCAAAACCAAACATACCTTTGCCTCGCCCTCTCCACCGTCATCCTTTTGCGCAGGAGTCTTCTCTGTACTCGAACCTCCGGAAACCGCCTCTGCCTCTGCCTGACTCCATGGTGTAGCAGCCGATACAAGATCGCTCCAGCTGTCGAAGAAACCCATCTTTACAATCGATTTCGGGGATTCAAACCAATTGTAGAACGTTGAGTGTGTTGTGGTCTTGGTGGTAGAATACTATCTGGTACGGGTCAAAATCCAGCGTGTCGGATGAGAAATGATCCTCGCCAAAATTGAGGCCTCAGTTGCAATTGGTCGGATTTGATTGGTCGGTGAATTTTGGTTCCTGGTTTTTCCGACATCAACTCGAAATTTATCATCAGTGCAAAATCTCATATCATTGATTGATCGATTGTGTGAAGTACAAAGGTAGGTAATCAATTTACAAAACACACAACATCATTGCTAATCGGTATCATTTTTTAATTTTTTGTTTCATTTCTCATGGTATAGTAGCTATTTCAGACTATTTTAGACATCAATTCCATCTTGAAGCAATTTATCATCAACCTCTCAAAACGCCATTGCAGTGCTGCTTTACAGCCCCATTTCTGATCATAGACCATGCCAAATCTTATGTGTAAATTTGTGATAGAAGAACGCCTTTCCCCCCCGCCATATATGTCCTACCTTTCCAGCATTCATTTATTCATGACTTCGTAATACCCAATGTAACAAAACATATGTAACACAGCATTCTATATATGTCGCTTACCCCCTCTCATTGTCTCTCGGCCTGCTGTCGTAATCGCTGATCCAGGTCCACCGAAACGGCTTGTGCTTGTGCTTCTTCATAATCTGGAGGGGGCTCAGCTGGCGCGGTGAAGGTCTCGGGCCGTGAACTTGTAGTTGTGTCTGCTACCCCGCTATCTAGAGCTCCCTCATGTGCTTCATCTGTAACCTCTGTCGCAGCTTCATAGGCAGGTAATTGCTCTAAATCCATGTTCGCCAAATCTGCTCCACTCGTTCCCCTCCCCCCATGTTCGCGTGCGACACTATAAACTTGGTATAAACGCTCCTTTATTTGTTCCAAACAAGAATGAAAATCGAAAGCCCCGCCTTCTCTGAATGTCATCTTGAGCTCGACCGAAGGATAATCCGGAGGAATCCCACCACCCGAAACCGGCTTGCAGAGAGCAGTCCAGTAATTGGCGCCGAAGAATGGCGCACGAACATAGCTATCTTGCAAATTGAGAATTGGCGAAGAAAATGATTGAAGTTCGGGAGTAGGTGCACTTGGAAGATAAACTATCTTCATGGGAATCAGTAAATAGTCCCAGAAATGCGAAAAGTAGAATAGATGCACCTACTCGTTGATTACTGATATAAACAACCCCAGCATCACTTTTGGCTGAATATGGCTCTGCGCCAGGAGGTGTAGTCGTCGTAGAAATTTGTAAACTCGTTCGAGGGGGTGAAGTATAAAGAATTCGCTCATTGGGAAGTTTGACGAATCCAGCCTCGTTAGAGGTCATTACCCAACTTTTTTCGCGAGTAGATTTTAGCATTTCTTCTTGTGCCATATGCAAGGCATAAAGATGCTGTTCTTGGTGAAAAGCATACATGATTGAGAAAATGGAGGTAAAACAGACAAGAAGAAGAAAGAGAAGATAGAATTGAAAATGAAGAGAGGAAAGAAAAGAAAATGACGGCAATGAAATACTACACTACAGAAACCACAAGAGACGACTATTTACTTACTTGATTGACATTATTGTCGAACTGCCTACCGGAAGAGATCTTGTATCCGCTTTTGGTATGATAGGGTCTTTCAGAAGGTGTGGGTCGGAAAGTAGCAGAAGTTTGAATGCAACCGGTAGGTAGTTGACTGGTACGGAGAAGTTGTTTGTGTAAGAAGCAGGGGAAATGGATATCAGTGTGTGAATGGGTAGAAGTGTGAGACCACAGTAGCAGGAATCGCCACGGAACGGTAAGAGGAGTGGGAAAAATGGAGTTGGACCCTTCCACGCTTTTTCCTATAATGTAGAAGCTGGGTTCTGATAGCGGGGGCAGATACCTTGGCTCTATGGAAGAGGGGATTGGATCTCCAATTCAATTGAATGAATGATTGGTGGAACAGCGCATGCAATGCTTTTAGCTTGGGATGATTTTGAGAAATTTTGGTGATTGGGAAGATGAATGGATGATCTGGCGGGCGTTGGAAGTTAAAGAACTTTTGTCGTTGTTTCTTGGGGAGGATTTCCCTTTGGGTTGGGGGGTTTTTTGGGAAGAGAATTCAATTGGTAAGGAAGAATTATGTCGTGTTGAGAAGTTGAGAAGGGCTCTCTTCTTTTCCTCTTTCCAACCTCAGGCTGCAATTGTCGATTTCTTGTTATTTCCTTCTATGTATGACTTTTGGAAGATGCAAGACGGAAGATGGAAGATTCAGTCAAGTTCTAGAATCATACCTTGTCACCTTGTCACCTCATTACCTTGTCGTCGGTTGTGTTGGACTTCTAGACGTTTATAGATGTACGGAGGGGAGGGAAGCAGAATACGAGAATCCAATCATTCGGTACCGTCTAATATATATCTACCAAGTAGGTATGGTGGACTTGAGGATTGGCAGCAGGCTTAGTCATAATAGTTTAGCTTGTTGTATTAATAAGCTTTTACTATGTCTTACTTCACCTTCGCGAGCTTCACTGCAATCCAGGATGTACGGTAGACTGCAAGAACCAACTTGACCGACTTGATCAGCCTAGCCAACCTGATCATCCAAATCAGGTATGATTTAGGATCAATACCTTCACTGTCAAATAACAGCAACAGCAACAGCAACAACACCAACATCAACATCAACAACATCAACAACATCAACATCAACATCAACAACATCAACATCAACAACATCAGTCTCAAAATCAGCACCAACAACAACAATAACAATTCGAGATAGCATAGTTACACCAAATTAGGGGTTTCACTCACTCATCTCACTCTACCAATCAATCCAAGCACCATTGCAGCTAACAAGAAGATCATAACCCTCCCCTCGGTTCCTCTCTCTCTAAACACACCACGGAGGTATATCCTTCACACCAAACCAGTCGGATACAATCTTTCTTCCCAATCCCATGTCTTTTCATCTCTTCCATACAAAACCATGTCATCGCTACACCTTCTTACTCGCTTGTACCTACTGTACTGCCCAGCAATGCAACATCAATGCAAGACTGTCTGCACCGGCAACACATCCATCATACAAACAACGGACAATCTTTTATCTACTTGCTATCTACTATCTACCACCAACCAAATCACCTAGTCCAAATGCACATCGAGACTAATATTAGGTAATTTTTATGTACCTAAGGAAATACCTCATTCGAGAATTTCCCACGTCGGATTTGGTAATGGTCTCAGATCTCAGAGCCTTCGATCGTTCATATTTCTTTGGTACGTATGCTATGTATGGTATGATGTGCGATTCATACCGTCCAACGCACAGGAGTGGATTTTGTTCTGGAGCTGAGAGTCGATAACCTTTAAATCACGTTTTTTCATCAGTCAGTCATTTTCCTTTCTAATTCAGAGCACAGAGCACACAGTCCCAATACACGAGTGACATATCAACATTGTCCACTTTACCCTCATCAAAGAGAGGAATCTGACTACAATCGGTGAAGCCCAAATCACTTGAGGGGTTTTTAAATGCTAATTCATAATATCTCTATCCCAATCTATATCGAACATTGAAACATGGATTAAAATGTCCTTCTCCAGTACCATTGGTCAGATGGGAAAGCATATTATCTTTATTATCTTTCTTGAACTCAAATCATTTATATCCTAATCTATCAGGAAACCCAAAGGCTTTTGGGTATTCCATCCAACTCTCCTCTTGCCCCAAAAAGATATCAAGTTATTATTGTCTTTAATTTCATGCACATACAAATCATCTTACCATTCATCAAAGTCCCAACACTCAAGTTTCAACCTCAAGTCCATCCAGAAGAACAAAACACACCAGCTCCAATCAATATCTTTGTCTTTTCTTTTGAAAAAAGTATCCCCCAGTGTAGGGATTTCTGAATAGATCTTCTTACTTGTCTTGGCGTCTCCTTCCATACTATCATCGCCAGCTCTTTGTGGGGTGCATGATTTACATGTCTCCTCCACTACTTTCTCAACAACTTTTTCTCTTCTATCGTGTATGGTTTGCCAGAAAGCGTGTTTAGTGTGCTTTATCACAGCCCATTTTATTCCTCCAGTTCTAGCATCCAAATTTGTCAAGAAATGAGAAGTTTTCTGAGTACCTCATCCTATTCAAAAGTCATTCATCTATCTCATGAGTGGTTCCATCAGGGGCTTGTTATAAAGCATATCAACATCTCGGAATTTTTCTACTCATCAATAACACACATATTTTCCTTTGACTTCGAAGTACTATCGTATTAAGATAATGAAGAGATGATGTCGGTCTTTATTTCCCCCAACGTGATTTTCTAAAAGCAGGCAAGAAAAATGGTATCTATAATCTCCTAATGTCTACTTGGACTGAGAAGAATGAAATATTTCTTTCATATCCCAGGATTTAGATTCTTCTTGGAGATGAATACATAGTATATAGTAATAATATTTTTCATTTAGAAGACTTGTCTTTATTACTTTTCAATATTCCGTTTTATCCCAAGGAATGAAATCACAACATTATTTATGGCTTCACAGCTCCCCCTCTTCCCTCTCTTCCTTCTCTTCCCTTTTTCCCTCCTCTTTCCTCTACAACAATAACAAAGCAATAACTATCACAACCACCAAAAGACAATCCAAACAAATTTCCTTGAAAAATCAAGACATCAAAATCGAATCACCTAACATATCCACTAACAATACTAACTCCCTCCCATCTTCATTGTCTACTTCAAGTACTATCCCATTCCTTTCCTACCATCCCTACCATTCATCCATTCAACGCCTCAAACTTCAAACCCAATATCTCAAATCCGGCATAAGTTCCCCCTCTCATTGAATTAATCCTTTTTCGGTTTAACATCAATACCATATCATAGCGTATTCATGTTCATATTTAGCCACACATCCAACATCAACACCCTAACCTAAATCTAAATCATATAATAAATCCGATCCCCCTTCCCTCTAGGTCTCCATCTACTAGAACTTGGAAGCACGGGGTTGAAAATAGAACAGCTCATTACTGGTAGAGTATTCGGATATTGGGTCATTGCGTAATCTAGGTAGGTGGTAGATGTGGTAGATTTATGAGAGGGGTATACCTGAGAGAGGAGAGAGGAGAGAGGAGAGAGGAGAGGGGAGTAAAACAATTCGCCGGTAATGCATATCGAACTCAAACTCGAACTTAAGGACCAGAGATAAATAAATAAAAATAGAAAGAGAGATTACAGTAAGAATTTGGAAGGATAAATGCTATCTGTATACATTGTATATATATAATGAATAGTGTTTTTGATATATCTTGTATGTTGTCTAGTTAATCTGGTGTTCAATTTCCTTCCTTCCTCCCTCCCTTCCTCCCTCTCTCTGTCTGCTAAAAAATAAAAATATAAATATAAATAAAAAATAAACTGAGGATTTTGAGCGTGCGTATACATGGATTGGTTGATTGATTGTCTTGATGATGTACTGGATCTAGGTTCTTTGGGTAGGGAGAAGGAAGAAGGAAGAGGGGAGAGGAAAGAAGGAAGAGGAAAGAATGGAAAAAGTGCAAGAGAGAAGAGAGAAATAAATGGGAAGATATAGGAGTGGATATACATATACATATACACATATATATATATCCATCCGTCCATCCATCCATATTGCTCACCATTCATTTCCTTGAATGATAAATGATAAATGATAAATTATAAATGCAGAAATGAGAAATGGGAAATGGGAAATATCGAATCTGTTCTGTTACGTGTTGTATAGCTAGTATCTTTGAGATGTATGGAAATTGGAAATTGGAAATTGGATGGATGGTTGGCTTTTGTCTGTTGCGTGGAGATTGTATGGCTATACTTACTTACTTGTTTGTTTGTTTGTGTATGATGTATGATGTATGATGTGTAAGATCTGAGGAGCAGAGAATGGAGAATGGAGAATGGAAAAGGAGGGGAGAGGAAAGAGGGGAGGATGATGTTACATGTGTTGAACTTTTTTTTTTTCGTTTTGGCTTTTAAGTGAGAAAGAAAGTGGAGAGTGTAGAGATGCTAGAACAGAGATGTCGGGTTTGTGATTTGTGATTTGCGATTTTTGGTTGGGTGGGTGGAGTAGATATGTATGTATGTATGTATGTATTTTTTGCTGATATTTAGGATTTGGGTTGGATGGGTGGCGTGGAGATATATTCAATTTATTGAGTACACATGTAAGATGGAAAATTTTAGGATATTAAGATATCGGAAGGAGGAAGGAGGAAGGAGGAAGTTAGGGAGAGGGAAGCGAGAAAACGGGTTAGCGAGGAGGGTAGGGGGTGGGAAAGGGAAAGAGAAAGAGACGGTTTGGGTTGATTTGTTTTTGATGGATTGTCTAATGGACTACAGGAGGAGAGGAGAAGAGAAAGGTGGGAGGATAGGAGGATAGAAGATTTTGTTTGAATCGGGGTTGGGATTTGATGATGATTGTGAAAGAGGGGGCATCGCAGGGAAGGAGATGGGAGATGAGTTGTGAGTCTTAGTGAAGGAGGGAGGGAGGGTTATGAGGAATGGTATGGAATGGAAGGATAGAGTGTGTGAAGGAGGGGAGAAGAGATAGAATTTCGGGTTATGAGTTAGGAGTTGTAGAGGGGGGTTGAAGGTTGGGTTTGTCGGGTTGAATAGGAAGTAAGATATAAAAGGGAGATAGAAGATAGAAGATAGAAGATAGAAACTTAAAGGAGAATGAATTATTGAGGAATGAGTGTTTGGAAGGAGAACTTTGTGGGTGGAATTATTGGGGATGGAGATGGGGAAGAGGGGGATGTGGATAGAGGGGGGAAATGGAGGGGGGGGCGTGATAGAAGAGAGGGAAGAGGGAAAGAAGAGAAAGGGAGGGGTATAAGAAGAGAGGTAGAAAGGAGGGGAAGAGAAGAGGGGAAGAGAAGAGGGGAAGAGAAGAGGGGAAGAGAAGAGAGGAAGAGAAGAGGGGAAGAGAAGAGGGGAAGAGAAGAGGGGAAGAGAAGAGGGGAAGAGAAGAGGGGAAGAGAAGAGGGGAAGAGAAGAGGGGTAGAAGAAACAAGAGGAATAGGAGAAGGGTAGAGGAGAAGGGGTAGTGAGGGGAAGTGAAGGGGGGATATAAAGAGGGATGTGATAGAAGGGAAGGAGGAGTAAGAGGGGTAAATAAAGGAGGAGAGAGAGAGAGAGAATAGGGGTAGTAAGAACACGTTATAAGTAAAAGGAAGAACCAGTTTCCCTCAGGTAAGTCGACCAAGCAACCAACCAATCACAGGTACAGATCAATTCGTTGACTTCAAACCAAAAAGATCTCGAATCTCGAGTGAAAAAGAAGAGAAGAGGGACCAGGTAGGACATTCAATCTTTTCATTGTTTGAAAAGCTATGCGACAATTGAAAGTTGAATGTGCTGACTGCCACAAAGGTCTCCAGTACAAAATGACACGAAACAAAATAGTCGCAGAGGGCCTAGAAATAGACAATTCATTGCCTGAAAACATCTACTACAATCACAAGCCTATTTTATTGTATAGAAAAAAAGCCAGCTAATATTCATCCCCAAGGTAATAAATATCTTGCACTCATCTATCACATCAAATTCATTTAGAACAAGTCAAATATTATTTAATCAATTTATATTTTATGCTCCTATTTAAAGCTTTAATACATTGAGAACACCGGCTTTTCCGATGTAGAAAACAACCGCAAATCTAACCACAATAGAAAAAAACCAGTAAACACCCAATAACCATCGTGTGTGGAGGTATTATCATATGCAGAGTAAAAGGAAATTCGTCAGATTAAAAAAAGAAAACATTTAGTCGACCTCCTCGATCTCAGCATCTTGAGCTGGTTCACCACCAGCTCCACCAGCTCCACCAGCAGTAGCCTTCTTGATGGCAGCCTCAAGATCAGCCTCTTGTTGTGCGTACTCCTCCTTGGTAGCTTGTTGGTTCTCATCAACCCAGGCAACGATCTTGTCAACACTGGCTTGCAACTCAGCCTTAGCAGCTGGGTCTTGGATGGATTTGGAGAGCTCGTGGTCAGCCTCAGACAAGGAGCTTCTGATTTGGTAAGCCTTGCCCTCAAGAGCGTTCTTGGCGGCAACACGTTCAGCTTCAGCCTCATCCTCAGCCTTGTACTTCTCGGCCTCAGCCAACATGCGCTCGATATCCTCCTTGGACAAGCGACCCTTGTCGTTGGTGATAACAATCTTGTTGGACTTTCCGGTTCCCTTCTCGAGAGCAGA
This sequence comes from Botrytis medusae, assembly GCA_019395255.1. NCBI lineage: Eukaryota > Fungi > Ascomycota > Leotiomycetes > Helotiales > Sclerotiniaceae > Botrytis > Botrytis medusae. The sequence continues at coordinate 588,032 of JAHXJL010000088.1, forward strand.
GACGTTCATGATTCCGTTGGCATCAAGATCGAAGGTGACCTCAATTTGTGGAACACCACGTGGTGCAGGTGGGATACCAGTAAGCTCGAACTTACCCAAAAGGTTGTTGTCCTTGGTGCGTTGACGCTCACCCTCGAAGACTTGAATGAGGACACCAGGTTGGTTGTCAGAGAAGGTAGAGAAGACCTCAGACTTCTTGGTTGGGATGGTGGTGTTTCTTGGAATGAGCTTGGTCATTTGTCCACCAGCAGTCTCAATACCGAGAGACAATGGCGCGACATCAAGAAGGAGGATCTCGTTGGTGGACTTGGAGGAAGTGTCACCAGAGAGAATGGCAGCTTGGACGGCAGCACCGTATGCAACAGCCTCATCAGGGTTGATGGACTTGTTTGGCTCCTTACCGTTGAAGTAATCGGTGATGAGCTTTTGGATACGTGGGATACGGGTAGAACCACCGACAAGGACAATCTCGTGGACTCTGGATTTGTCGATCTTAGCATCAGCGAGGACACGGTCGACTGGGGTAGTGGTGGAACGGAAGAGGTCCTGGCAGAGTTCCTCGAAACGAGCACGGGTAATGGAGGTGTAGAAATCGATACCCTCGAAGAGAGAGTCAATTTCGATGGAGGTTTGTGCGGATGAAGAGAGAGTACGCTTAGCACGCTCGCAAGCAGTTCTGAGACGACGAAGGGCACGAGCGTTGGAAGAAAGATCCTCTGTAAGATAGTGTGTTAGCATATTGTAAATGAATAATGTGAAAAAAGTGACTTGGTGATATCCAATATTTCAAATGTCTCAAATTATCTTGACAATTGAAAATATTCCCGAAGTGGAAGCAAGACTTCAGAATGATATATCATTCTCAAAGCTTTTAAATGTTTCAAGTAATCTTGACAATTGAAAGTCTTGAAAATAGAGAAAACGTCAATGCAAAACATTGCGGCCTCGGGAATATTTTCAATGTCTCAACTATTTTCGACATTTGAAAATATTGGTTAAGGGGGGTGAAGGGGACGGGGAAGAAGATAAAAAGGAAAAGGGAATCATACTCTTATGTTTACGTTTGAATTCGTTAACAAAGTGGTTAACAAGACGGTTATCGAAGTCCTCACCACCCAAGTGAGTGTCACCAGCGGTGGACTTGACCTCGAAGATACCCTCCTCAATAGTCAAAAGAGAAACATCAAAGGTTCCTCCACCAAGATCGAAGATGAGAACGTTACGCTCACCCTCAATCTTCTTGTCCAAACCGTAAGCAATGGCAGCAGCGGTAGGCTCGTTGATGATACGGAGAACGTTAAGACCAGCAATGAGACCAGCGTCCTTGGTGGCTTGACGTTGAGAATCGGTGAAGTAAGCTGGAACAGTGACGACAGCGTTGTTGACAGTTCCTCCGAGGTAAGCCTCGGCAGTCTCTCTCATCTTGACCAAGATCATCGAAGAGATTTCTTCTGGAGTGAATTGCTTGTTCTCTCCCTTGAACTCAACCTCGATAACTGGCTTTCCGGCACGGTCGATGACCTTGAATGGGAAGTGCTTCATATCGGCTTGAACCTCAGAGTCTGCGAACTTGCGACCAATCAAACGCTTAGCATCGAAGACAGTGTTGATTGGGTTCATGGCGACTTGGTTCTTGGCGGCATCTCCGATCAGACGCTCGGTATCTGTGAAAGCAACGAAGGAAGGAGTGGTACGGTTTCCTTGGTCGTTGGCGATAATTTCGATTCTGTCATCACGGAAAATACCAACACAGGAGTAGGTAGTTCCCAAATCGATACCAATACTGTGAGACATGTTAGTACGTGTGCCTGTTGTGATTTGACGTTGTCGACCTTCAAGCTTCCAACTAGGCGTTGTAAGGCTGAAAGGAGGGGTTGATGGGATGGGATGGAATGGAATGGAGTTAGTCACTTACGCTGGAGCCATCTTGTATTAATCTAGTTGTGTGTATGTGAATTTAAAAGACGAAGTATCGTAACTTCTTTGAACGCTTTTGGGATGAAAATAGAGAAGAAGAGTCGTTGCAAAAGTGGTATCTTAAAAAGGTTTGTTTGAGAAATATGCAGAATGAAAAAGTTGGGTTGACTGTGAGACTTTTAAAGCGAAAAGTTCGATTCCAGCAGCTTCGATTCCAGAATCTTCTTTGCCTTAAAGCGGTGGATATGGACGTAAAGAGAAGGCGGTGGGAAGCTCTAGAAATCACCATCAGCTTCTACCTCGTAATAGAGATGGAAAGAATCCTCTAGATGTGAAGCGGTGGATTGCATGTAATTGATTACGATTTTTAATTTTCAATTCTATTTGGATGGACATTGTCGATGTCAATGGAACGAGATGATATCATTTGGATATACACATGGATTTTACATTGAAGACATTTGGTTGACATTCCAATTCTTTGATCATTCTACTACTATTTTTTTTATTTTTATTTTTTTGCCCAATTGCCCCTCAATAGGACTTGGATTAGGTAAGGAAGGTTATGTCACATCATAGGTAGCCAACCCATAGCTTCACACCTTCATACCTCATAGCTCATACCTCATAGCTCATACCTCTTAGCCCATACCTCTTAGCCCATACCTCTTAGCCCATACCTCTTAGCCCATACCTCATACCTCATACCTCATACCTCATAGCCTCATAGGCAGAACCACCGCGATCCAACCTTTTTTTTTTCTCTTTCTGTCTTGACTCTTTTTCTACCGCTTTCTACCGCCTTCCCACCCAATGATATGACACTAACAATGACGTCGCCCCGTCCAAAAAATGACCTTGCCCAGATTTATTTATTAAAGGAACTCCACTATAATTTTAACGGGAAGAAAGGAAAGGAAGGAAAGAAAGTTCAAGAATCGAATGAAATCTTGATAACGTTGGCTTTTAGTAACTCTCTATACTTGATAGGTAATAGGTAGTAGGTACATCATATCGTTCGTCGTATTCATTCTTGCTCCACTCAATGAAGAAGCAAGATTGTTTGTATCGTCCTATGTAGAAATTCAATTCATAGTGGTTGGCGTAATTACTTGCAGAGTAGAGAAAGGTAAAGGCCCCTAAGCCCCACCAGGTTACTTATCACGTCACAATTAAATGATGGGGGGGGGGGGGGGGTCTTTTTTTATATCGGCAAGTCAATAATGAGAATGAAAAATGGTGTCATTATATATGGTTGTGAAGGGCAACCAAATTAATTGAAGGAAGGAGTTTGATTAATATCAAGTAAGGTGAGGTAGTAGTAGTTGTTGTAGTAGTAGTATTAGTAGTAGCAGTAGCAATAGTAGTAGTAGTATTAATTAACGTCTGCGGGAGATCTCACCTGCTTAAGGGTATCAAGACGTGCTAAGCTAAGGAATTATCATAAGATCCTATTTATAAAGTAAGGTGAGGTGAGGTGAGGTGAGGTGGGTATGGAGAACCTGTTGTTGACTGTACATAGTACAACTGCGAAAAGGGTGATGAATAAGGTGAACAGCCCTTGTCAACTGTATAGAGTACAACGGCAAAAGAGGTGATGAATGAGCTATACGCTGCACACAGTATTTGAGAAGTTGTACATCCAGACAATATCTTATCTATGCTCAATGCATCGCCGTCAATATATCATCTGCTCAATGCATTTTCTTTTCAACATACTATTTCCATACATCCATCACATTATGTCAATGTCCCATTCTTGTTGGCTATACTATCTCCAACTAATGCCCAGTTTCATTCTATAAATCACCTCCGGTCATTACACCTCCCCTTGATTCTTTCCTGATATCACAAGGGCGCTGAATGTATCTATCTATCTGTATGTATTCTGTGGTTATCTAACACTGATAAAATGTATAATTCTCTGTATCAACACTGACAAAATATACAGTTCTCTATGCAAGGAAAAAATATGTGTTATCTTTGCTAGTATCCAAATATCTCGAGGAAAATTTATCACATTGATCATCATATTATCAGAACAGGCTACACTATAGTCTGGATAACGAATATAGGGACAATATCCCCATGTCCTGAATATTGCACCATATCATTGACCCAAAAATACCAAAATATCTGTATTATATTCGTAGATGTCCTTACCCTAACCCCGTGCTCTTCATCAGAGCAAAATTACAAAATTGGAAACAAACAAACAAAACTTCCGACCCCTACCTAATAACTTACCTGCATAATCCAATGTATCAAGACCGTTCTCTGATCCGATCACCCACACCAACTTAAAACATATCATGAAATTGCCGCCAACATTTTGCCACCCCCAATCTATTACTTCGGCGCCAAAATACCTTGATAGTGGAGAACGCCTCAGAATTGATGTTGCAATAGCCGCCCGATCTTTACCCCTCTACCCCTCCACCCCCTCTCGCCCCTTTACAGTTTATCTAACTTGCTGCAATTCCGTAGACCCAAGATTCCTATTCAGTCTTCCAAGTTTCGATAGGTAGTTGGGTACCAAAAGAAACCAAGCGAAAACTCGACCACTCCCTTGCCACCATATTGACAAGAAAAGGCATCAGTTTAAGAGTTTTCGAATCCACATAACTTCTTGGTAATAGAATCCTCTGGCCTGCGAAAAAGTTGCCCTCCAAAGACATAACGGTCACCAGGTTTGACTCGGAGGAAGATATTGAGCCTCGCTAATTTGACTCATCAAATCTGACACTGGTCTGACATGTTGTGCCACATCCATGAGCCATCTGCGACTCTAGCCACATGTATTCAAATAGTCTTACCGGAAGACAGTGATGAGCCTTTGTAATATCAGGTCAGTCTCTCTGTATTCTGACCGAAAAAAAATTGACGAGTCAACCAGTAACAAACCAATCTACCCATTAACGCCTTGCTGTCATCTTGAGATCAAAGATTGAGGCTGGGTCTAATATTTTGCTTGCAGCCTTCGGGGCCTATTATCTTACTACAACCTTCCTAAAGGAATGTATCATCTTGAATCCATCCACAGGACAAGATCATAAGGATACATATCCTTTCTGTCGCGAGAAATGCCTTAGATTAAAGGAGTCGCAGTGCATCATATTGTGGCAATAAAACTTATACGCCTTTATCATATTGCAACGTTTCTGCATTGTATCACACGAAGAAATATGCCAAGCCCCTCGGTAGTTATCATTTGGGCGATTTGCTTCATGGTTCAACATCGTGGGGAAAACGTGCGAATAGGTATATCCCGGCGGCTTGGGAAATACAAGGAGGTGAGTGATGGATTTTTGGAGCCATGTCCGCTTCATCGGCACAAAAATTCTCTTGTCGTATTAGAGGCGTACACAGCCTGCCTGTACAAACGTTGCCTTATTGAGACATGGTTACAATAATTGAAATATTGTGGTTGGGCGAAGTCAACTGCGCCTTTCTTCCAGACCGCTAAGATTCTAATCGAACCAATAGTATCACTCGAAGCTCAAACATACTGCAGACTCTCATTTCAAACAAATCTTATTTCTCCTCAGATTTATATCAAACAATATCATCAAATCTATTACATTGATATCCGGATATCGGGCAACTAGCAATGTTACTAAAACATCTAATTTCATTTACGTGTGAGAACTGATTAGAAGCTTTACTTCGCCATGCATAGGCAGATTCAAAGTCTAACTTATTATCAATCCTTAGATCATCTAGATACACAGCGCTAATGTCATAGTAATGTTACTGTGAATATAATAAGTACTTACTGGCCAGTTGGAAATTGGTTGAAATCGTTTTCATAGATTCATAAGATTCATAAGATTCACAATATTTACGAGTCAGGTCAATCTGGGCACCAATTAAAAAAATATTCATCCTGCATACCTAGAGAGTACAGACAGAGCAGTTACAAGTCATCATCACGTTACACACAAACACACAAACACACATTTTATAATCTGAAGATCTTCAGCCTTACCATCTTCCATCTACGGCATCTTACATCCCACCTTCCTATTCTGGTACACAACCTTGATACGTTCGACAACTTCATCATGTCTTTTAATTCTCAAAACCATGGCAGTGACCTCAAACGTAAGAGTGGTTTTTTGGGAAGTATCCGCGATAAGCTAGGTCATTCAAAGAGTACCGCACCATCCAAAAGTCCATTATCCTTCCCAAGAGGAATTTCAGATAATGCTCCTCCACCAGCATATACTTCTATATCTCCCATATCTCCCACATCGTACAACCAGACATCTCCGTCGTACAATCATGCACCTGCGCCTTATAGTAATGCTCCAACAACATACACAAATGCTTCTGCATCCCAGAATACTTCTCCTACATTCTATAGCAACAGCACTTTCGCATCGCGCCACTCTTCTACAGTTCCAAATACTGCTGGAACTATCCCACAACATGACCTCGATGGGTCACCTTATGCTCTGCTGTCTACATTCGATACAGTCCTTCTCATTGATGATTCTACTAGTATGGGATGGTATACTCACCCTACAGCTTGGGAACAAGTTTTCTTAGCTCTTCAAACTATCGCGCCAATCATCACTGCCTATGATGCCGATGGAATTGATGTCTACTTCATGAACCACAAAAGTAAACACAAGGGCAATGAAAATGAAGGCGTAGCCGCCACCGGATACTACAACATTCAAAACGCAGCATCAGTTGAAGAAGTATGGTCTATTGTCGACAAACCCTATGGAATAACCCCCACCGGAAAACGCATCCGAGACATCCTCTCCCCCTACATGAAGCGAGCCAAGAAAGAACTCCAAGCAGGACGCGAAGTCAAACCCTTAAATCTCATCGTCATTACCGATGGCGCTGCATCCGACGACCCGGAATCCGAAATCGTTAAAGTAGCCCGCGAGCTCGATGATCTCGATGCCCCGCTCACGCAAGTCGGCATCCAATTTTTCCAGGTTGGAAAGGTGGCAGAGGCTAAACAGGCCCTGGAGGAGCTGGATGATGCCTTGGAGCACCGGTATAAGATCAGAGATATGGTCGATACGGTTACGTGGAATGGGAGGGATACTGAAGCGGGATTGACGGGAGATGGAATTGTTAAGACGGTGCTGGGTGCGATTATTAAGAGACTTGATCATAAACCTGCGAGTGGAGAAATTCCTAGGAAATGATGATTTTGTGTTTCTTTTCTTCTCTTTTCTTCTTCTTTCATGTTTGGTTCGTCAACTTGACTTCCCTGCAAATATTCAACTCATCAATTCGTTTCTTTGTACATTTTATCTCTTTTGTTACATAGCTTCTCGCTTTTGCGCGCATGGAATTGGGATGGTATTCAAAACACATACATACATACATACGTGTGTGTGTGTGTGTTCTTTTATGATATTGGGCTTAGAGGCGTCAAGGCAAAAGAAAACTCATGGAATCACTCGAGAATATCGTGGTGATATTCTTGTCATTGGGGTGGACACAATTTTCACCTGGATCCTTGTTAGAGGGGTCGATGGTTTTATTTTATTTTAATCCGTAATGAGTAAATTTTCAAATTTGTACTGTACTCTTTTGAATCTTTTTATCCGTTTCGGAATTCTGTGTGTAATTTGGGATGTGATTGTGGATTTGTATTAAAAAAAAAAGAACTCACTTGTTGAACTTTTGGTTAGGTTCGTTTTGTTTGATTTAAGATGGCTTATGGCTTATTGCTCGTCAGGTATGGATTTTTGGTTCTGGGTTTATTGGGAGATTTTATACCTTCTTGGTGGAGGAAAGAAGGATGTGATATGATGGGATATATCCATATTCATACTTGCTAAAGATAGGTAGGTAACTTGGATGTTGAATCAATAGATTAGTAGATTAGTATATCGATACTACTAGTATATATTTAGATCTGGTATTTGTTGAAAGTGGAAGTGAGAGTGGAAGTCGAAGTTTAAGTGGACGGTTAAGGATTAGAGGAGAGGAGAGGAGAGGATTTAAGGAGAGGTGTGGAAATAGAAACGGGAATGGAATGGAATGGTTCAATTCTTTATATATATATATATTGAAGATTTTGTATGTATTTGGTTGGGTTAGGTTGCGTTGGGTTGTGGGGATGGGGGATGGGGGACGGAATTTCTAGGGTGGTTAGCTGGGGGTGGTAGGAGGGAGGAGGGAGGAGAGAGGAGGGAGGAGGGGTGAGGTAGGACAAGGTATTTGGAGTGGGGATGGGAGGGAAGAGGAGGGGAAAGGAAGGGAAAGGAAAGGAGAATTCATGGGGATGTTAGAATGTGGAAATTGGAAGGGGAGAGAGCTGAAAGGCGAGAGGTGAGGGGGAGAAGTCAGAAGTGAGAAGTGAGAGGGAGGATTGAAGCTTGGAAAAGATAGAGAGGATGGGAAAGACGGGGATTAATAGGTCGTGGGTATGTGAGGAGAGAAATGAGTTGAACTTCTGGGGTTAGAGCATGAGAGTTTGATGTGCTATGTGTAGATATTTATTTGTCTAGATATGTAGGTATATATGTACATATACTATAAGAAGAAGAAGAAGAAGAAAAGAAAGAATGGCAAGGGAAAGAAAAGGAAGGGAAGGGAAGGAAGGGAAGAAGAAGAATGATTGATTGATTGATTGACCGACTGAATGAATTGTTGATACTATTGATACTAATGATGCTTCATTTACATTACCTAAGCGACTGATGAGGAAGCACAACAATCTAACGAGAGATGTCGCGGAGGATAGGATAGGTAACGGCAGCGGCAGTGGGGTTGATACTGAGAGATTTGGATTTGTGGGAAGAGAATGCTGGGGGAGGGGTTTGTTTTGTTTTTGTTTTTTTTTGGAGGAGGAGGAGGAGTAGGGGAGATGGGGATGAATGTATACACGTGTATATATATTTTTGAGATAGGTATATACAGCGTTGGATTGGGCTCGAAAAGCGAGGTTGGAAAGTTGAGGAAGGGGGATATATATCGAGTTGGATTAAAAGATGGGGAGTGGGAAATAGAGTGATCAGAAGAGAAAAAAAGAGAATAACTTGATGGTATGTGGCGAGTACTTGGAAAGCGGATAGTCGGCTAGCATTAGAAGGGGAGTTGCGGTGATGGGGTTGGCTGACGGAACACATCAATTGAAGATATACAATGATGAAGTGAAGGTATAAGGGAAGTCAATATAGGTAAATGAACAATCTTGTTATTATATCCACAGTTCGATTTCTCTTAGACGGATTATGATTTTTGTTATTACCATTGTTGTGACTGTTGTTAGGTATTTATATCAAGATTATATATGATATTTAGATATATATATTAATCAATATCAATATCAATATTAATGTCAATGTTCACCTCCTTCCTCATCCTCATCCTCATTCTCATCCTCAATATTCCTTACAAGCTACAACTCAAATTATCTTCATTGTATTTACAATACCTATTATTAATAATAATACTATAACTACTAGACACTAATAAAAATATAGTACTCATCACCTACATATCCAAGCCGCTTCAAACCATCATTTTCGAGTCCTCGGCGTAGGCTAGCTTCGTGGTAATTTATTTATTAATTGTGTGATGATTGGATGTTGGTATATTTGGGTGATTGCGCATTGTGTGTTGTGTATGTATTCACTTACTTACTTGTGGGATCTTGTGATGTGTGGCTTGTGAATGGATTTTCTGGCTTGAGGTGAATGGTAGGGGAGAATGGAAGGAGAGGGAGGGGTACATGTACTGGGATTTGATTTTGGGGGCGGAGATAGGATGGAGGAGGGATGGAGGGAGGAAGATGAGGGAGAGAGCTTGTGATTGTGGATATGAATTCACTGTTTGTAATAAGCTGGAGCATTGGGATTCAGCGATGAAAGAAGCATAGAGATAAATGAACAAGTAGGACGGATTCAAAGACAGGAACATTGGTGCGGATGTTAGCTATGTTTGATGATTCTTCATAACATCAGAATAACATCCACATCGCATTCAACTTCACACGCACATCACCAAATCATCTCAAATACGAGCACTGCACATCACATCACATCAAATTCATCACACAAGTCCTATAATATAAAAAGTTCATTTATTCCCTCATTGAGTTTTGCAAATCTGCTTACTACCTAAGCCATACTATGCCAAGTTCTGCATCCTTCTTTAAAACCCAGGCCCATTCAGAAATGAATCCAAACGAGTTCAAAACTTGTCGACGCAGAAGAAACTAGAAGCAAAAGAAAACGACGTTGCAGACAGAAAACACCAGAATTCGCAGTAACCATTGAAGAAGAAGAAGAAGAAGAAGAAGAAGAAGAAATTTCATGAAACTTTTGCTTTTGTTCGTGCTACTAGACTAAGATATGTAGCCTGAATGATTCACGCTATCATCCATTTTCCCAACTTGCTTCGTGAGAGAAAAGGGAAGAAAAATTGAGAAAAGAAAGAATTTTCGTGGAGTACTGGTCGATTGAAATGTATTCTACTCCTTCCTAGTAAAATACCAAAGTAGATTATTAGATAGGAATGGAAGAAACTAGTTCGAGAATTTGTGTCTTCCATCACCGCATCTGAAGAAATCTGTCCAGGTATGTAGAGTACGAGGAGAGTAAATCAGATTGGAAGACAAAAGATTCGAAAGAGAAGACTTTATGTTTCATCCCAAGGAAAGGAATATGTGGTGATCGAAAAGTAGAAGATGAATCGTCGTCCATATCCAGATGTGTGTACTATTTCCATATCATGTTGTCATTGATTAGAATAGGAATATGAAGTGTCGAGAGCAAAGATCAATCATATCAAATCCTGTATCTCATGGAAATCGAACCTTCTATCAAGAAAGAAGGAGGAAAGCATCAGATCCAGAGGAAAATTGAACCATCGAGCCGCCAAGCTTGGAAATCCAATCGAGAATGCGTGCGTGAGGAAATGTTAAAGTAAAGGCGTTGATAGGAAACTGTTGTACAAATCGAAGATTGCTGAAGAATTGTATGTCGCATAGGAGAAAAGACACGGGTGCTTCGATGATAGAAGTGGGGTAAATATGTTGAACGCCGAATGAAAGAATTGAAGGTTGAATAATTGCGTGTCCTAGGAAAATAAAGACGAGATGGAACTTTTCGGTAAGGGGTGTAGGTGAGTGGATATCTTGGGTCGAAAACCGAAGGATCTCCTGAGATACTTTGGTGAGAAGGTGAAAGTCGAAAGTTTAGTAGTAAAATGGATTTCCCACAAGAGTCATGCAAATCCAAGAGATGACAAGAGAAAAGCAGGAAAAACAAAAGTCCGTAGGAAAGAACAAGTCGATGATGATGAGGGGTAGTATGGTACGCTGATTAAAATGCTCTAAATAGATGATGTTGACAGTGGCTCATCAATTCGGACCAAAACGACGGAAGTTGAAAATGATGACGATCTATTTGCGAGAAATTTGTGCGTGGTACTGTACGGAGACCAATTAAGTCATGAGGAGGACACTTGCCTTGTGCAAGCTCTTTGCGATAATGGTAATAGAATTATCATCACGCATTGTAATGGATGGAGTCACAACAAGCTTGAGACGCTTCTGTTTTGTTTGGAGCTGGTATGGATTGTCTCTTGGGTGGTCCTTGGCAATCATGGTGCCAGCTGTGAACTTGTTGCCGAGAAGTTCGGGAAAGATGACCTGGAAGCTCAACTTTGCTGTCCACATTCTGCAACAAAGATCCATGGAAGCAATAATAATTGCGCCGAGATCAGTACCGGCCTTTGACTTAGAGGTTCCCTCGTTCATCAAAGGTCCGAGGATGTCTCGAAGATGCTTAGTGTGGTTTGTGAGTAAATCATTTCGAAATCTCGCAAAATCGGAAGCGTCAATGACAGACTTAACAACCACAGATTGCTCGGCGACAAGTTTTTGACGTTTTTCTGCAGAGGCCGCTGGTAGTAAAATATCAGTATTTGTAACATTGCGGCATGAAATAGATAATACTCACTTGGCCTAGCTGTAAGTTGCTCGTTAATTTTGGCAAGATGTGTAGCAACAGTATTATTGTATTGCTCGAATGTCTTAAGAGTCATGATATTGTCAAAACAGTAACTCA